>CM042962.1:22924841-24124841 GCA_023678885.1 Pogostemon cablin
CAAACCTCCAACCAAAACGATATCAACAGCCTGAAAAGGAAAGAATGATGGGGGTGAGCAAAACCCACTAGCTCAGTGAGTGATAAAAGCCGTCACCCCGACCCTTATACGAAGCATGTACTCCCACTCGCGGTTCATAACATAAAATCCCACAATTCGTCCCACAATAATTATTCTCACTCAGTGTACATATTAATGAAAATAAAAACCTTAGTGAACATTTAATGAATAACACAATTAGTTCAAACAACATGTTATCACATAAAAGACGCGTGGGTAGTCAATATCCTCCTCGAACTGAGCTCCCGTCGAGAGACAGTCCAAGCCCGTCACCGTTACTCTAGATAAAATGCACATTAATATTCTTTCTCAATATGCCAAGTGCTAAAGTTCACAATTCAATATCGACGTGAATACTTGAAATGATCAAACATATAAACATATATGACATGCATGTCCCACAACCGGTGACGTTGACTGAGCCTATAATAACTGATCCATCTAACGATCACCCTCCAGAGTATCAGTATTTGGTAAATGGACAGGTGCCTCGTTAGATCTAACTCACCCGGGTTTGCCAATCACGGGCAACTTGGTTGTCACTCTAACTCACCCGAACCGCGACAAATCGGGCTACTTATCAATGTCGATCCAACTCACACACCCGAACCGTGACCAATTCGGGCTACTTAACCTTGGTACCAAAAGGCATACATATGCATGTGCATCATAAGATGAATAACGACTCAAGTTAGAGTCTTAATTGGCACACAAGAATAACAGAAATCAATAATACTCATAAAATGGCTAACATGACTCTAACCAGAGCAATCGAGCCAATCAGGCTCTTTACCACATAACATAATACCAAATAATTTTCTTATCAATTAACTAAAACTAAAAATAAATGCACATTTAACGAGGGTCCACACTTCCCACAAGAGAAGGCGTTCCCGAATTATCAACTCACAAGGAAGTGATTAACTCTCTCCGGAATCTGAAGTCGGTCCCTTGCCCTTCGTCGATGGTTCTTTACCTAGAAAGGAGATGAGCAATTAAAGACAAATTAAATATAACTAACTATTAGCGTTAACATCCCTTTCATTGCTAAAAACAAATCCTAATCGAGTTTCGAACGAGTCCGATATTAAATAAAAATGGCATGTAACTCTTTAACATCAGTTCCCAATCCCATATAAACCGTTTCAATACATTAACTAGACGAAACGATAGAAAATAAGTTTGAATTCGACATAAAAAATTCTGAAATTTCCTTCCTAGCGGCAGTTTACGAGAAAAATCATAACTAATTGTAGAATAAATCGATTGAGGTGTTTCAAGTGGCTACGGAAAGCTAACGAGTTCAACTACGTACAGAAAATTAAGTTTGCAAAGTTTCGAGAACAATAGCTATCTCGAAATCAGTTCGAACAGTCTACAAATTTCCCACATACCAAAAAGAAAAACCCCACAAAATTACAAAATATGGAAGAAGGAAGCTTAATTCACACACCACTTACCTCAAAACAACTTAAAAACCACCTAGGATGAGGGTTGTAAGGGAGAATTTGGTCAACAAGGGTTTCTCCTCTTCCTCTCTTCTTTCCCCTCTTTTGCTTTTCTTCTCCCGTTCTTCTCTCTCTTTTTTTTTTAACTTTAGTCTTACTAATTATATATCAGGCCATTTAAGTGGGCTGAAACTTTGGGCCACAAAATAAATAAATAAATAAGTTTGGGCTTTCTAAAAAAATTCTAATTGGGCTTAATTGGGCTGGCCTTTTGGGCCATAAAAATAAATAATTAGGTTTTGGGCTTTCTAACAAAATCTAGTTGGGCTAAGATAGGGCTGGCCTTTTGGGCCATAAAATAAATAAATAGGTTTTGGGCTTTCTAAAAAAAAATCTAGTTGAACTAAGATATTATAAAGTATCCCCTCCTCCAAAAAGTTTCGTCCTCGAAACATAAACGTACCTAGAGATGAAAAGAGATTTGGATGGTGTTGACGCATGACTGACTCTGGTTCCCATGTTTCTTCTTCAATTTGATCACTTCTCCATAGAATTCTCACCATAGGAATGGATTTGTTACGAAGCATTTTCTCTCGGCGATCTACAATTTGAACAGGTTGTACTTCGTACGATAGATTTTCCTTTAATACAACTGGGGGATCTTTGAGCACGTGCGAGGGATCTGGTTCATATTTTCTAAGCATAGAGACATGGAAGACATCGTGAATCTTCGACAATTCCGATGGTAGGTCAAGTCGATACGCGACACGACCAATCTTTTGTACGATCGTAAACGGGCCAATATACCTTGGACTCAACTTTCCTCGACGGCGGAATCGCAACACGCCCTTCCATGGAGAAACTTTCAGAAAAACTTTGTCTCCTTCATTAAACTCCAAATCGCGCCTCCTATTATCTGCGTAACTTTTCTGTCGATCTTGCGCTGCCTTAAGTCTGTCTCGAATAAGTTGTATTTTTGCCTTCGCATCTTCGATAAGCTCTACTTGTTCGATTTGTCTCTCGCCAACCTCATCCCAAAAGAGTGGTGTTCGACACTTTCGGCCATACAGAGCTTCGTACGGGGGCATTCCAATGCTTGAATGATAACTGTTGTTATAAGCGAACTCCACCAAAGTCACGTACTTATCCCAGCTACCTCCCAAATTCAACACCACTGCACGTAACATGTCTTCTAGTGTCTGTATAGTTCTCTCTGACTGTCCATCAGTCTGTGGATGAAACGAGGTACTGAATAGTAATTTTGTACCTAGCGCTTTCTGCAGACTAGGCCAAAAACGGGAAGTGAATCTTGGATCACGGTCAGATATGATTGACACTGGTACTCCGTGCAATCTCACGATCTCATCAACATATAACTTGGCAAGTTTCTCTAAAGATTCGTTGGTATGCACTGGAAGGAAATGTGCCGATTTTGTCAAACGATCGACAATGACCCAAATTGAGTCATGACCCTTTTGGGTTCGAGGTAAACCAGAAACAAAATCCATTGTGACGTTTTCCCATTTCCACTCAGGAATAGGTAGTGGTTGAAGCATACTGGCTGGTTTTTGGTGTTCCGCTTTAATCTGTTGGCATGATAAGCACTTTGATACAAATTCAGTAATGTCCCGTTTCATACCTGGCCACCAATAATGCTCCCGAAGTGTTCTGTACATTTTGGTACTACCAGGATGCATAGCATAGGCTGAAGAATGGGCTTCCTCAAGAATAGCTCTACGAACATCAAGTTCTGATGGAACACAAACACGATTTTTAAAAGTAAGAAGTCCATCATCCCGAATTCGAAATTCGGTTTCTTTTCCTTGATTTAGCTTTACAATCTTCTGTTGTAAATAAACATCGTGTGATTGTCTTTCTCGAATTTGCTCGAACAAGGTAGGTCTAACCTCGAATTTGGCGATTAAGGCAGAATCATTAGACTTTTCACAATCGAGCGAAATGTGTAAAGATTTAAATTGCTCCAACATAGGAAGATAAAAAGATTGAATTGAAGCAAGTGAGGTAGAAGACTTTCTACTCAGAGCATCTGCAACAACGTTCGCCTTGCCAGGATGATAATCGATGACTAAGTCATAGTCACTAATCAACTCCATCCATCGCCTTTGCCTGAGGTTGAGCTCCTTTTGCGTGGTGATATACTTTAAGCTCTTGTGATCAGTGAAAACCCGACAAGTTGCACCATACAGATAGTGCCTCCATATCTTCAATGCAAAGACGATTGCAGCCAACTCTAAATCATGTGTAGGATAATTTTCTTCGTTCTTCTTCAATTGCCTTGAAGCGTAGGCAATAACCTTTCCTTCTTGCATGAGAACGCATCCTAATCCTTGTCTCGAGGCGTCGCTATAAATGGTAAATTCTCCAATCGCTGGGTCTGGCAAAGCAAGAATAGGAGCTGAAACGAGTCGTCTTTTCAATTCTTGAAATGCTTCGTCACATTCTTCATTCCATTCAAATTTTACCCCTTTTCGAGTCAATTTAGTCAAAGATGAAGCCAATAACGAAAAGCCTTTGACAAACCGTCGATAATATCCAGCTAATCCCAGAAAACTACGAATCTCTGTCACGTTCTTTGGACGCTCCCAATCTAGTATAGCTTGAATCTTCGCTGGATCGACGTAGATTCCTTCTTTAGAAATGTGATGACCCAAAAAGCTTACCTCGCGAAGCCAAAATTCACACTTCGAGAATTTAGCATAAAGCTGATTTTCTCTGAGAATGTTCAGAGCAATTCTTAGATGCTGAGAATGCTCGTCGTCCGATTTAGAATAAATAAGAATGTCATCAATGAAGATGATGACAAACTTATCTAAGTACGGCCGAAAGACCCGATTCATAAGATCCATAAAAGCTGCAGGAGCATTTGTGAGTCCAAAAGGCATAACACAGAATTCAAAATGACCGTATCTGGTTCGAAAAGCAGACTTAGGGATATCAGATTCCCTAATCTTGAGTTGGTGATAACCGGATCGCAAATCAATTTTTGAGAACACAATTGCTCCTTGCAATTGATCAAACAGATCATCAATTCTTGGAAGAGGATATTTGTTCTTGATAGTCACCTTGTTCAATTGACGGTAGTCGACACATAGACGAAGTGATCCATCTTTCTTCTTGACAAAAAGAACTGGAGCACCCCATGGAGATGTGCTAGGTCGTATGAAACCCTTCTCCAATAATTCCCCAAGTTGTGTCTGGAGTTCCTTAAGCTCAGCAGGCGACATTCGATATGGAGTAATCGATATAGGTGTGATTCCAGGAAGTACGTCAATGGAAAAATCAATCTCTCGATTCGGAGGTTGTCCTGGTAAGTCTTCGGGAAAGACATCAGGAAATTCATTCACGATTGGGATGTCATCTAGTTTAGTTTCAGAAAGAGAAGTATCGATGACAAATGCCAAGAATGCCTCACAACCCTTACGCATTAATTTATGCGCAGTCAACATTGAAATAAAAGAGAGGGATCTCGTTTGAAGTTTACCCTCAAAAACAAGTTCTGAGAATCCTGGTCTACGAAAAATAACAAGCTTCTCGTGGCAATCGAGAATTGCATGATGAGAAGAAAGCCAATCCATGCCAAGAATAACATCAAGATCAATCAAAGGCAATGGTATCAATTCAGCCTCTAAAATGACATCTTTGATCTTCAATGGACAACCAAGGAATACCGAATCACGAATTAGACGCTCTCTAAGAGGGGTATGAACGATGATTCCAGGTGACAAATGAGAGATAGGATAATCTAAGATCGCAGTAAGATCATCTCGGATATAAGACCTATCAGAACCTGGGTCAAATAAAGCGTAGACCTGATGGTCTCCCACAAACACATGGCCTAAAGAAGCAATATTAGGTGAGATTGTGATTTAAAAAATTTGAAAAGATAGAATTTCTTACGAATGTTTTATTCGTAATCAAGTGGCATAACAAGGCGGGGTTAGATTTAGCTTCTGAAAATACTCAAATTATAAATTACCTGTCACAACCTTCGGATCTGAGCGAGCCTCTTCTTGGGAAATATGAAATACTCTAGTTTGCTTCCTTCCTTGCATAGGTGATTGAGTACTAGGGCCGCTTGAGGCATCGGGCACTCTGGTAACTGCAGATCGAGTATCTCTGGGTGTAGAATATGTTAGTTTACCACGAAACTGACCAGAACCCTGACTGCTCGTTCCCATAAGCTGAGGACAAGAACTTCGCATATGCCCCGGCTGTCGACACTGAAAACATACTTGAGGAGCCTTACAGGGGCCGTCATGATATTTTAGGCAATTCTGGCACTTGCGATTTTCACCAACCGATCCCGAGACATTGCTCCCGCCTCTACTAAACTGCTCCCGAGGTTGAGAAAAACTAATAGATGCCGAACTTGGTGCGCCACGCGAAGATCCCACACCCCTATACACCTTCGATGCATTTCCTGGAAATGCGCTCCCTTGCCTTTTCTTTTGAGATCGTTCTGCAAGCTTATGTCTCGCCTGAACTAAACCTTCTACCCTCAGGGCTTCTTCTACGAGATCGTCAAGACTCTCGTACTTGTCCCCGGATTTGATGCGATCTCGAATATTTAAATTAAGACCATCTTCAAATCTCTTGCATAAGTCTCTCGTCGTATATGACTCAGGAGCGAATTCTCGCAATTCCAGAAATTTGCTTTCGTACTCAACGACCGACATAATGCCTTGAAAGAGGTTGAAGAACTCCTTTCTCTTCTGATCCTTGATGTACTGAGAGAAATATCGATCTTTGAATCGTTCCACAAAGATAGCCCACGTAATAGTAACCGAAGATGTCTCTTTTAGATTCTGCCACCATCGTCGTGCATCTGGGCCTAACAGCTTGGTCGCAATGACCACACGATAACATTCTTCAATCATCAAGGTGTCAAAGGTCTCTGTAATCTCCTTTAACCATGCCCCCGCTTTAGAAGCATCTCTTGCACCGTCAAATTTCGAAGTCCCCATGTTTTCAACTGCTTTCACCAAATCAGGTATAAAAAGTGCACCTCGAGAAGCAGAACCTCCTAAAGCCATTTCTGGAGTAAAAACTGGTACATTAGATGTAGGTCGAATCGATTCATTAGCACGAAGAACCTCTTCAGTGACAGTCGTAGTTGTATGAGCCGTTGTAGGTGGTGGAACACCATGTATTCGAATGTGATCATAATACAATTGGTACTGCTCGGGTGTCATCATGTGCTCAACCCGCAACTGGGCCCGTGGTTGCTCTACCTGGGAAACTGGCACCCTATGATCAGAATTGATAGGGTCCATAACCGTCGGAGGAATGACATGATCAGAAGAAACATGTCCTCGAGGTCCACGAGGAACAGAAGAGAGTAGAGGACTCGGAGGATCACGAGGAGCGTGTCCTCGACCTCGACCTCGACCTCGACCTCGACGACGAACTGGAGGTGCCATAATGACTGAAAGGAAGAAAGGAAAGAAAATGCAAGGTCAACGTCAAGGCAATACGATACCTTAGGATGACATAGAAACAAAGTTGGACTCATTGGCTTGACACAAAAAGAATGAGAATCATAAAACCAGGCTCTGATACCAAGAAAGTTGTCACGCCCCGGCCCCAGACAGAGCGCGACAACCGCCACGTTAACCATAAATTTCATAGAATGGGTGCACTCCACTCCACAAAGTTTATAGAAAACGTAAGGCTTGCTATCAAGTACCTGTAGACTGAACAACTGATAACAACGGGTACAACACGAGGACATCATCTCATAAAGTATCAACAAGGATTTACAAAGGTACAAAATTCAACGGTGTAACTTAGTTTAAAGAAAATATACATGAACGATATAACATCGCGAAGGTACAAAAAGAACATCAAGGGGGTCACCAAATATAAACTATACAATCTCGCCAATGAATCCGTCAATTTACATAAAAGAGAAAGTACCCAAAACACGGATTGGATGATGAGCAAACGATAGGCAAACCTCCAACCAAAATGATATCAACAGCCTGAAAAGGAAAGAATGATGGGGGGTGAGCAAAACCACTAGCTCAGTGAGGTGATAAGCCGGTCACCCCGACCCTTATACGAAGCATGTACTCCCACTCGCGGTTCATAACATAAAATCCCACAATTCGTCCCACAATAATTATTCTCACTCAGTGTACATATTAATGAAAATAAAAACCTTAGTGAACATTTATGAATAACACAATTAGTTCAAACAACATGTTATCACATAAAAGACGCGTGGGTAGTCAATATCCTCCTCGAACTGAGCTCTCCGTCGAGAGACAGTCCAAGCCCGTCACCGTTACTCTAGATAAAATGCACATTAATATTCTTTCTCAATATGCCAAGTGCTAAAGTTCACAATTCAATATCGACTGAATACTTGAAATGATCAAACATATAAACATATATGACATGCATGTCCCACACCGGTGACGTTGACTGAGCCTATAATAGACTGATCCATCTAACGATCACCCTCCAGAGTATCAGTATTTGGTAAATGGACAGGTGCCTCGTTAGATCTAACTCACGCGGGTTTGCCAATCACGGGCAACTTGGTTGTCACTCTAACTCACCCGAACCGCGACAATTCGGGCTACTTAATCAATGTCGCTCCAACTCACCCGAACCGTGACCAATTCGGGCTACTTAACCTTGGTACCAGGCATACATATGCATGTGCATCATAAGATGAATAACGACTCAAGTTAGAGTCTTAATTGGCACACAAGAATAACCAGAAATCAATAATACTCATAAAATGGCTAACATGACTCTAACCAGAGCAATCGAGCCAATCAGGCTCTTTACCACATAACATAATACCAAATAATTTTCTTATCAATTAACTAAAACTAAAATAAATGCACATTTAACGAGGGTCCACACTTCCCACAAGAGAAGGCGTTCCCGAATTATCAACTCACAAGGAAGTGATTAACTCTCTCCGGAATCTGAAGTCGGTCCCTTGCCCTTCGTCGATGGTTCTTTACCTAGAAAGGAGATGAGCAATTAAAGACAAATTAAATATAACTAACTATTAGCGTTAACATCCCTTTCATTGCTAAAAACAAATCCTAATCGAGTTCGAACGAGTCGATATTAAATAAAAATGGCATGTAACTCTTTAACATCAGTTCCCAATCCCATATAACCGTTTCAATACATTAACTAGACGAAACGATAGAAAATAAGTTTGAATTCGACATAAAAATTCTGAAATTTTCCTGCTAGCGGCAGTTTACGAGAAAAATCATAACTAATTGTAGAATAATCGGATTGAGGTGTTTCAAGTGGCTACGGAAAGCTAACGAGTTCAACTACGTACAGAAATTAAGTTTGCAAAGTTTCGAGGACAATAGCTATCTCGAAATCAGTTCGAACAGTCTACAAATTTCCCACATACCAAAAAGAAAAACCCCACAAAATTACAAAATTATGGAAGAAGGAAGCTTAATTCACACACCACTTACCTCAAAACAACTTAAAAACCACCTAGGATGAGGGTTGTAAGGGAGAATTTGGTCAACAAGGGTTTCTCCTCTTCCTCTCTTCTTTCCCCTCTTTTGCTTTTCTTCTCCCGTTCTTCTCTCTCTTTTTTTTTTAACTTTAGTCTTACTAATTATATATCAGGCCATTTAAGTGGGCTGAAACTTTGGGCCACAAAATAAATAAATAAATAAGTTTGGGCTTTCTAAAAAAATTCTAATTGGGCTTAATTGGGCTGGCCTTTTGGGCCATAAAAATAAATAATTAGGTTTTGGGCTTTCTAACAAAATCTAGTTGGGCTAAGATAGGGCTGGCCTTTTGGGCCATAAAATAAATAAATAGGTTTTGGGCTTTCTAAAAAAAAATCTAGTTGAACTAAGATATTATATAGAATCTGCTCTGCACTATGACTTTTAGTAACTCTTTGGTGCAAGCTTCCTAGCATTTTTATACTCTAAAAACATGTTCTCCTACTATATTCTCATCTATAATTACTGATTTGACCATAAAATTTGCAAGAAAATGCTCACTTCAAGGAGTTCTTGACGTGGATCACGGAGTAGAATCAGCTCTACACTATGAATTTTTAGTGACTATAAGGTGCATTCTTCCTAGCATTTTTATACATTAAAAACATGTTCTAAAACTATAATCTCATCTTTAATAACTAATTTGACCAAAAAATTAGCAAAAAATGCTCACTTTAAGGAGTTCTTGGCCTAGCTCACGGAGTAGAATCAGCTCTGCACTATAACTTTTAGTGACTTAATAGTGCAAGCTTCCTAGCATTTTTATACTCTAAAAATATATTCTCCAACTATATTCTCATGTATAATAACTAATTTGACCATAAAATTTGCAAGAAAATGCTCACTTCAAGGAGTTATTGACCTGGCTCACGGCGTAGAATCAGCTCTGCACTATGACTTTTAGTGATTCTATAGTGCAAGCTTCCTAGCATTTTTATACCTTAAAAACATGTTCTACAACTATATTATCATGTATAATAACTAATTTGGCCATAAAATTGGCAAGAAAATGCTCACTTTAAGTAGTTCTTGACCTGGCTCAAGGCGTAGAATTAGCTCTGCACTATGACCTTTAGTGACTCTATGGTGAAAGCTTTCTAAGATTTTTATACTCCCAAAATATGTTCTCCAACTATATTCTTGTGTATAATAACTAATTTGACCATAAAATTTGCAAGAAATTGCTCACTTCAAGGAGTTCTTTACTTGGGTCACGGAGTATAGAATCAACTATGCACTGTGAGTTTTTAGTGACTCTATGGTGCAAGCTTCATAGTATTTTTATACATTGAAAACATGTTCTCAAACTATATTCTCATGTCTAATTTAATTTGAGCATAAATTTGGCAAGAAAAAGCTCTCTTCAAGGAGTTCTTGACCTGGCTCATATAGTAGAATAAGCTCTGCACTATGAGTTTTTAGTGACTCTATAGTACAAGCTTTCAAGCATTTTTATACTTGAAAACAATTTCTCCAACTATATTCTCATGTATAATAAATAATTTGACCAAAAAGTTGCAAGAAAATGCTCACTTCAAGGAGTTCTTGACCTGGCTCACAGAGTAGAATAAGCTCTGCACTCTGAGGTTTTAGTGACTCTATGACACAAGCTTCGTAGCTTTTATATACTCTGAAAATATTTTCTCCAACTATATACTCATATCTAATAACTAATTTGACCATAAAAATGGTAAGAAAATTCTCACTTCAAGGAGTTCTTTAAGTTGCTCATGGAGTAGAATCAACTCTGCACTGTTAGTATTTAGTGACTCTATAGCGCAAGGTCCCTAGCATTTTTATACTCTAAAAACAACTTCTCCAACTATATTCTCAAGTGCAATAACTAATTCGACCATAAAATTTGCAAGAAAATGCTCACTTCAAGAAGTTCTTGACCTGGCTCATGGAGAAGAATCAGCTCTTCACTGTGAATATTTAGTGACTCTATGGTGCATGCTTCCTAGAATTTGTATACATTGAAAACATGTTCTCAAACTATATTCTCATGTCTAATAACTAATTTGACCATAAAATTGGCAAGAAAATGCTCATTTTAAGGAGTTCTTGACCTGGCTCACGGAGTAGAATCAACTCTGCACTATGACTTTTGGTAACTCTTTGGTGCAAGCTTCCTAGCATTTTTATACTCTATAAACATGATCTCCAACTATATTCTCATGTATAATAACTAATTTGACCATAAAATTTGCAAGAAAATGCTCACTTCAAGGAGTTCTTGACCTGGCTCACGGCGTAGAATCAGCTCTGCACTATAACTTTTAGTGACTCTATGGTGCAATCTTCCTAGCATTTTTATACCTTAAAAACATGTTCTACAACTATATTCTCATGTATAATAACTAATTTGACCATAAAATTGACAAGAAAATGCTCACTTTAAGTAGTTCTTGACCTGGCTCACGGTGTAGAATCAGCTCTGCACTATGACCTTTAGTGACTCTATGGTGAAAGCTTCCTAGGATTTTTATACTCCCAAAATATATTTTCCAACTATATTCTCGTGTATAATAACTTATTTGACCATAAAATTTGCAAGAAATTGCTCACTTCAAGGAGTTCTTTACTTGGGTCACGGTGTATAAAATCAACTATACACTGTGAGTTTTTAGTGACTCTATGGTGCAAGCTTTCTAGTATTTTTATATATTGAAAACATGTTCTCAAACTATATTCTCATGTCTAATATATAATTTGAGCATAAATTTGGCAAGAAAAAACTCTCTTCAAGGAGTTCTTGACCTGACTCATAGAGTAGAATAAGCTCTGCATTATAAGTTTTTAGTGACTCTATAGTACAATCTTCCCAGCATTTTTATACTGTGAAAACAATTTCTCCAACTATATTCCCATGTATAATAACTAATTTGACCAAAAATTTGCAAGAAAATGCTCACTTCAAGGAGTTCTTGACCTGGCTCAAAGAGTAGAACAAGCTCTGCACTGTGAGGTTTTAGTGACTCTATGGCACAAGTTTCGTAGCTTTTATATACTCAGAAAATATTTTCTCCAACTATATACTCAAATCTAATAACTAATTTGATTATAAAAATTGTAAGAAAATTCTCACTTCAAGGAGTTCTTTAAGTTGCTCATGGAGTAGAATCAGCTCTGCAATGTGAGTTTTTAGTGACTCTATAGCGCAAGCTCCCTAGCATTTTTATACTCAGAAATCAAGTTCTTCAACTATATTCTCAAGTCTAATAACTAATTTGACCATAAAATTTGCAAGAAAATGCTCACTTCAAGGAGTTCTTGACCTGGTTCACGGAGTAGAATCAGCTCTTCACTGTGAATTTTTAGTGACTCTACGGTGCATGCTTCCTAGCATTTTTATACATTGAAAACATGCTTTCAAACTATATTCTCATGTCTAAAAACTAATTTGACCATAAAATTGGCAAGAAAATGCTCCTTTTAAGGAGTTCTTGACCTGGCTCACGGAGTAGAATCAACTCTGCACTATGACTTTTGGTAACTCTTTGGTGCAAGCTTCATAGCATTTTTATACTCTATAAACATGTTCTCCAGCTATAATCTCATGTATAATAACTGATTTGACCGTAAAATTTGCAAGAAAATGCTCACTTCAAGGAGTTCTTGACCTGGACCATAGAGTAGAATCAGCTCTACACTGTGAATTCTTAGTGACTATATGGTGCATTCTTCCCAGCATTTTTATACATTGAAAACATGTTCTAAAACTATATTCTCTTGTCTAATAACTAATTTGACCATAAAATTAGCAAGAAAATGCTCACTTTAAGGAGTTCTTGACCTGGCTCACGGGGTAGAATCTGCTCTGCACTATGACTTTTAGTAACTCTTTGGTGCAAGCTTCCTAGCATTTTTATACTCTAAAAACATGTTCTCCTACTATATTCTCATCTATAATTACTGATTTGACCATAAAATTTGCAAGAAAATGCTCACTTCAAGGAGTTCTTGACGTGGATCACGGAGTAGAATCAGCTCTACACTATGAATTTTTAGTGACTATAAGGTGCATTCTTCCTAGCATTTTTATACATTAAAAACATGTTCTAAAACTATAATCTCATCTTTAATAACTAATTTGACCAAAAAATTAGCAAAAAATGCTCACTTTAAGGAGTTCTTGGCCTAGCTCACGGAGTAGAATCAGCTCTGCACTATAACTTTTAGTGACTTAATAGTGCAAGCTTCCTAGCATTTTTATACTCTAAAAATATATTCTCCAACTATATTCTCATGTATAATAACTAATTTGACCATAAAATTTGCAAGAAAATGCTCACTTCAAGGAGTTATTGACCTGGCTCACGGCGTAGAATCAGCTCTGCACTATGACTTTTAGTGATTCTATAGTGCAAGCTTCCTAGCATTTTTATACCTTAAAAACATGTTCTACAACTATATTATCATGTATAATAACTAATTTGGCCATAAAATTGGCAAGAAAATGCTCACTTTAAGTAGTTCTTGACCTGGCTCAAGGCGTAGAATTAGCTCTGCACTATGACCTTTAGTGACTCTATGGTGAAAGCTTTCTAAGATTTTTATACTCCCAAAATATGTTCTCCAACTATATTCTTGTGTATAATAACTAATTTGACCATAAAATTTGCAAGAAATTGCTCACTTCAAGGAGTTCTTTACTTGGGTCACGGAGTATAGAATCAACTATGCACTGTGAGTTTTTAGTGACTCTATGGTGCAAGCTTCATAGTATTTTTATACATTGAAAACATGTTCTCAAACTATATTCTCATGTCTAATTTAATTTGAGCATAAATTTGGCAAGAAAAAGCTCTCTTCAAGGAGTTCTTGACCTGGCTCATATAGTAGAATAAGCTCTGCACTATGAGTTTTTAGTGACTCTATAGTACAAGCTTTCAAGCATTTTTATACTTGAAAACAATTTCTCCAACTATATTCTCATGTATAATAAATAATTTGACCAAAAAGTTGCAAGAAAATGCTCACTTCAAGGAGTTCTTGACCTGGCTCACAGAGTAGAATAAGCTCTGCACTCTGAGGTTTTAGTGACTCTATGGCACAAGCTTCGTAGCTTTTATATACTCTGAAAATATTTTCTCCAACTATATACTCATATCTAATAACTAATTTGACCATAAAAATGGTAAGAAAATTCTCACTTCAAGGAGTTCTTTAAGTTGCTCATGGAGTAGAATCAACTCTGCACTGTTAGTATTTAGTGACTCTATAGCGCAAGGTCCCTAGCATTTTTATACTCTAAAAACAACTTCTCCAACTATATTCTCAAGTGCAATAACTAATTCGACCATAAAATTTGCAAGAAAATGCTCACTTCAAGAAGTTCTTGACCTGGCTCATGGAGAAGAATCAGCTCTTCACTGTGAATATTTAGTGACTCTATGGTGCATGCTTCCTAGAATTTGTATACATTGAAAACATGTTCTCAAACTATATTCTCATGTCTAATAACTAATTTGACCATAAAATTGGCAAGAAAATGCTCATTTTAAGGAGTTCTTGACCTGGCTCACGGAGTAGAATCAACTCTGCACTATGACTTTTGGTAACTCTTTGGTGCAAGCTTCCTAGCATTTTTATACTCTATAAACATGCTCTCCAACTATATTCTCATGTATAATAACTAATTTGACCATAAAATTTGCAAGAAAATGCTCACTTCAAGGAGTTCTTGACCTGGCTCACGGCGTAGAATCAGCTCTGCACTATAACTTTTAGTGACTCTATGGTGCAATCTTCCTAGCATTTTTATACCTTAAAAACATGTTCTACAACTATATTCTCATGTATAATAACTAATTTGACCATAAAATTGACAAGAAAATGCTCACTTTAAGTAGTTCTTGACCTGGCTCACGGTGTAGAATCAGCTCTGCACTATGACCTTTAGTGACTCTATGGTGAAAGCTTCCTAGGATTTTTATACTCCCAAAATATGTTTTCCAACTATATTCTCGTGTATAATAACTTATTTGACCATAAAATTTGCAAGAAATTGCTCACTTCAAGGAGTTCTTTACTTGGGTCACGGTGTATAAAATCAACTATACACTGTGAGTTTTTAGTGACTCTATGGTGCAAGCTTTCTAGTATTTTTATATATTGAAAACATGTTCTCAAACTATATTCTCATGTCTAATATATAATTTGAGCATAAATTTGGCAAGAAAAAACTCTCTTCAAGGAGTTCTTGACCTGACTCATAGAGTAGAATAAGCTCTGCATTATAAGTTTTTAGTGACTCTATAGTACAATCTTCCCAGCATTTTTATACTGTGAAAACAATTTCTCCAACTATATTCCCATGTATAATAACTAATTTGACCAAAAATTTGCAAGAAAATGCTCACTTCAAGGAGTTCTTGACCTGGCTCAAAGAGTAGAACAAGCTCTGCACTGTGAGGTTTTAGTGACTCTATGGCACAAGTTTCGTAGCTTTTATATACTCAGAAAATATTTTCTCCAACTATATACTCAAATCTAATAACTAATTTGACTATAAAAATTGTAAGAAAATTCTCACTTCAAGGAGTTCTTTAAGTTGCTCATGGAGTAGAATCAGCTCTGCAATGTGAGTTTTTAGTGACTCTATAGCGCAAGCTCCCTAGCATTTTTATACTCAGAAATCAAGTTCTTCAACTATATTCTCAAGTCTAATAACTAATTTGACCATAAAATTTGCAAGAAAATGCTCACTTCAAGGAGTTCTTGACCTGGTTCACGGAGTAGAATCAGCTCTTCACTGTGAATTTTTAGTGACTCTACGGTGCATGCTTCCTAGCATTTTTATACATTGAAAACATGCTTTCAAACTATATTCTCATGTCTAAAACTAATTTGACCATAAAATTGGCAAGAAAATGCTCCTTTTAAGGAGTTCTTGACCTGGCTCACGGAGTAGAATCAACTCTGCACTATGACTTTTGGTAACTCTTTGGTGCAAGCTTCATAGCATTTTTATACTCTATAAACATGTTCTCCAGCTATAATCTCATGTATAATAACTGATTTGACCGTAAAATTTGCAAGAAAATGCTCACTTCAAGGAGTTCTTGACCTGGACCATAGAGTAGAATCAGCTCTACACTGTGAATTCTTAGTGACTATATGGTGCATTCTTCCCAGCATTTTTATACATTGAAAACATGTTCTAAAACTATATTCTCTTGTCTAATAACTAATTTGACCATAAAATTGGCAAGAAAATGCTCACTTTAAGGAGTTCTTGACCTGGCTCACGGGGTAGAATCTGCTCTGCACTATGACTTTTAGTAACTCTTTGGTGCAAGCTTCCTAGCATTTTTATACTCTAAAAACATGTTCTCCTACTATATTCTCATCTATAATTACTGATTTGACCATAAAATTTGCAAGAAAATGCTCACTTCAAGGAGTTCTTGACGTGGATCACGGAGTAGAATCAGCTCTACACTATGAATTTTTAGTGACTATAAGGTGCATTCTTCCTAGCATTTTTATACATTAAAAACATGTTCTAAAACTATAATCTCATCTTTAATAACTAATTTGACCAAAAAATTAGCAAAAAATGCTCACTTTAAGGAGTTCTTGGCCTAGCTCACGGAGTAGAATCAGCTCTGCACTATAACTTTTAGTGACTTAATAGTGCAAGCTTCCTAGCATTTTTATACTCTAAAAATATATTCTCCAACTATATTCTCATGTATAATAACTAATTTGACCATAAAATTTGCAAGAAAATGCTCACTTCAAGGAGTTATTAACCTGGCTCACGGCGTAGAATCAGCTCTGCACTATGACTTTTAGTGATTCTATAGTGCAAGCTTCCTAGCATTTTTATACCTTAAAAACATGTTCTACAACTATATTATCATGTATAATAACTAATTTGGCCATAAAATTGGCAAGAAAATGCTCACTTTAAGTAGTTCTTGACCTGGCTCAAGGCGTAGAATTAGCTCTGCACTATGACCTTTAGTGACTCTATGGTGAAAGCTTTCTAAGATTTTTATACTCCCAAAATATGTTCTCCAACTATATTCTTGTGTATAATAACTAATTTGACCATAAAATTTGCAAGAAATTGCTCACTTCAAGGAGTTCTTTACTTGGGTCACGGAGTATAGAATCAACTATGCACTGTGAGTTTTTAGTGACTCTATGGTGCAAGCTTCATAGTATTTTTATACATTGAAAACATGTTCTCAAACTATATTCTCATGTCTAATTTAATTTGAGCATAAATTTGGCAAGAAAAAGCTCTCTTCAAGGAGTTCTTGACCTGGCTCATATAGTAGAATAAGCTCTGCACTATGAGTTTTTAGTGACTCTATAGTACAAGCTTTCAAGCATTTTTATACTTGAAAACAATTTCTCCAACTATATTCTCATGTATAATAAATAATTTGACCAAAAAGTTGCAAGAAAATGCTCACTTCAAGGAGTTCTTGACCTGGCTCACAGAGTAGAATAAGCTCTGCACTCTGAGGTTTTAGTGACTCTATGGCACAAGCTTCGTAGCTTTTATATACTCTGAAAATATTTTCTCCAACTATATACTCATATCTAATAACTAATTTGACCATAAAAATGGTAAGAAAATTCTCACTTCAAGGAGTTCTTTAAGTTGCTCATGGAGTAGAATCAACTCTGCACTGTTAGTATTTAGTGACTCTATAGCGCAAGGTCCCTAGCATTTTTATACTCTAAAAACAACTTCTCCAACTATATTCTCAAGTGCAATAACTAATTCGACCATAAAATTTGCAAGAAAATGCTCACTTCAAGAAGTTCTTGACCTGGCTCATGGAGAAGAATCAGCTCTTCACTGTGAATATTTAGTGACTCTATGGTGCATGCTTCCTAGAATTTGTATACATTGAAAACATGTTCTCAAACTATATTCTCATGTCTAATAACTAATTTGACCATAAAATTGGCAAGAAAATGCTCATTTTAAGGAGTTCTTGACCTGGCTCACGGAGTAGAATCAACTCTGCACTATGACTTTTGGTAACTCTTTGGTGCAAGCTTCCTAGCATTTTTATACTCTATAAACATGCTCTCCAACTATATTCTCATGTATAATAACTAATTTGACCATAAAATTTGCAAGAAAATGCTCACTTCAAGGAGTTCTTGACCTGGCTCACGGCGTAGAATCAGCTCTGCACTATAACTTTTAGTGACTCTATGGTGCAATCTTCCTAGCATTTTTATACCTTAAAAACATGTTCTACAACTATATTCTCATGTATAATAACTAATTTGACCATAAAATTGACAAGAAAATGCTCACTTTAAGTAGTTCTTGACCTGGCTCACGGTGTAGAATCAGCTCTGCACTATGACCTTTAGTGACTCTATGGTGAAAGCTTCCTAGGATTTTTATACTCCCAAAATATGTTTTCCAACTATATTCTCGTGTATAATAACTTATTTGACCATAAAATTTGCAAGAAATTGCTCACTTCAAGGAGTTCTTTACTTGGGTCACGGTGTATAAAATCAACTATACACTGTGAGTTTTTAGTGACTCTATGGTGCAAGCTTTCTAGTATTTTTATATATTGAAAACATGTTCTCAAACTATATTCTCATGTCTAATATATAATTTGAGCATAAATTTGGCAAGAAAAAACTCTCTTCAAGGAGTTCTTGACCTGACTCATAGAGTAGAATAAGCTCTGCATTATAAGTTTTTAGTGACTCTATAGTACAATCTTCCCAGCATTTTTATACTGTGAAAACAATTTCTCCAACTATATTCCCATGTATAATAACTAATTTGACCAAAAATTTGCAAGAAAATGCTCACTTCAAGGAGTTCTTGACCTGGCTCAAAGAGTAGAACAAGCTCTGCACTGTGAGGTTTTAGTGACTCTATGGCACAAGTTTCGTAGCTTTTATATACTCAGAAAATATTTTCTCCAACTATATACTCAAATCTAATAACTAATTTGACTATAAAAATTGTAAGAAAATTCTCACTTCAAGGAGTTCTTTAAGTTGCTCATGGAGTAGAATCAGCTCTGCAATGTGAGTTTTTAGTGACTCTATAGCGCAAGCTCCCTAGCATTTTTATACTCAGAAATCAAGTTCTTCAACTATATTCTCAAGTCTAATAACTAATTTGACCATAAAATTTGCAAGAAAATGCTCACTTCAAGGAGTTCTTGACCAGGTTCACGGAGTAGAATCAGCTCTTCACTGTGAATTTTTAGTGACTCTACGGTGCATGCTTCCTAGCATTTTTATACATTGAAAACATGCTTTCAAACTATATTCTCATGTCTAACAACTAATTTGACCATAAAATTGGCAAGAAAATGCTCCTTTTAAGGAGTTCTTGACCTGGCTCACGGAGTAGAATCAACTCTGCACTATGACTTTTGGTAACTCTTTGGTGCAAGCTTCATAGCATTTTTATACTCTATAAACATGTTCTCCAGCTATAATCTCATGTATAATAACTGATTTGACCGTAAAATTTGCAAGAAAATGCTCACTTCAAGGAGTTCTTGACCTGGACCATAGAGTAGAATCAGCTCTACACTGTGAATTCTTAGTGACTATATGGTGCATTCTTCCCAGCATTTTTATACATTGAAAACATGTTCTAAAACTATATTCTCTTGTCTAATAACTAATTTGACCATAAAATTGGCAAGAAAATGCTCACTTTAAGGAGTTCTTGACCTGGCTCACGGGGTAGAATCTGCTCTGCACTATGACTTTTAGTAACTCTTTGGTGCAAGCTTCCTAGCATTTTTATACTCTAAAAACATGTTCTCCTACTATATTCTCATCTATAATTACTGATTTGACCATAAAATTTGCAAGAAAATGCTCACTTCAAGGAGTTCTTGACGTGGATCACGGAGTAGAATCAGCTCTACACTATGAATTTTTAGTGACTATAAGGTGCATTCTTCCTAGCATTTTTATACATTAAAAACATGTTCTAAAACTATAATCTCATCTTTAATAACTAATTTGACCAAAAAATTAGCAAAAAATGCTCACTTTAAGGAGTTCTTGGCCTAGCTCACGGAGTAGAATCAGCTCTGCACTATAACTTTTAGTGACTTAATAGTGCAAGCTTCCTAGCATTTTTATACTCTAAAAATATATTCTCCAACTATATTCTCATGTATAATAACTAATTTGACCATAAAATTTGCAAGAAAATGCTCACTTCAAGGAGTTATTGACCTGGCTCACGGCGTAGAATCAGCTCTGCACTATGACTTTTAGTGATTCTATAGTGCAAGCTTCCTAGCATTTTATACCTTAAAAACATGTTCTACAACTATATTATCATGTATAATAACTAATTTGGCCATAAAATTGGCAAGAAAATGCTCACTTTAAGTAGTTCTTGACCTGGCTCAAGGCGTAGAATTAGCTCTGCACTATGACCTTTAGTGACTCTATGGTGAAAGCTTTCTAAGATTTTTATACTCCCAAAATATGTTCTCCAACTATATTCTTGTGTATAATAACTAATTTGACCATAAAATTTGCAAGAAATTGCTCACTTCAAGGAGTTCTTTACTTGGGTCACGGAGTATAGAATCAACTATGCACTGTGAGTTTTTAGTGACTCTATGGTGCAAGCTTCATAGTATTTTTATACATTGAAAACATGTTCTCAAACTATATTCTCATGTCTAATTTAATTTGAGCATAAATTTGGCAAGAAAAAGCTCTCTTCAAGGAGTTCTTGACCTGGCTCATATAGTAGAATAAGCTCTGCACTATGAGTTTTTAGTGACTCTATAGTACAAGCTTTCAAGCATTTTTATACTTGAAAACAATTTCTCCAACTATATTCTCATGTATAATAAATAATTTGACCAAAAAGTTGCAAGAAAATGCTCACTTCAAGGAGTTCTTGACCTGGCTCACAGAGTAGAATAAGCTCTGCACTCTGAGGTTTTAGTGACTCTATGGCACAAGCTTCGTAGCTTTTATATACTCTGAAAATATTTTCTCCAACTATATACTCATATCTAATAACTAATTTGACCATAAAAATGGTAAGAAAATTCTCACTTCAAGGAGTTCTTTAAGTTGCTCATGGAGTAGAATCAACTCTGCACTGTTAGTATTTAGTGACTCTATAGCGCAAGGTCCCTAGCATTTTTATACTCTAAAAACAACTTCTCCAACTATATTCTCAAGTGCAATAACTAATTCGACCATAAAATTTGCAAGAAAATGCTCACTTCAAGAAGTTCTTGACCTGGCTCATGGAGAAGAATCAGCTCTTCACTGTGAATATTTAGTGACTCTATGGTGCATGCTTCCTAGAATTTGTATACATTGAAAACATGTTCTCAAACTATATTCTCATGTCTAATAACTAATTTGACCATAAAATTGGCAAGAAAATGCTCATTTTAAGGAGTTCTTGACCTGGCTCACGGAGTAGAATCAACTCTGCAGTATGACTTTTGGTAACTCTTTGGTGCAAGCTTCCTAGCATTTTTATACTCTATAAACATGCTCTCCAACTATATTCTCATGTATAATAACTAATTTGACCATAAAATTTGCAAGAAAATGCTCACTTCAAGGAGTTCTTGACCTGGCTCAAAGAGTAGAACAAGCTCTGCACTGTGAGGTTTTAGTGACTCTATGGCACAAGTTTCGTAGCTTTTATATACTCAGAAAATATTTTCTCCAACTATATACTCAAATCTAATAACTAATTTGACTATAAAAATTGTAAGAAAATTCTCACTTCAAGGAGTTCTTTAAGTTGCTCATGGAGTAGAATCAGCTCTGCAATGTGAGTTTTTAGTGACTCTATAGCGCAAGCTCCCTAGCATTTTTATACTCAGAAATCAAGTTCTTCAACTATATTCTCAAGTCTAATAACTAATTTGACCATAAAATTTGCAAGAAAATGCTCACTTCAAGGAGTTCTTGACCTGGTTCACGGAGTAGAATCAGCTCTTCACTGTGAATTTTTAGTGACTCTACGGTGCATGCTTCCTAGCATTTTTATACATTGAAAACATGCTTTCAAACTATATTCTCATGTCTAACAACTAATTTGACCATAAAATTGGCAAGAAAATGCTCCTTTTAAGGAGTTCTTGACCTGGCTCACGGAGTAGAATCAACTCTGCACTATGACTTTTGGTAACTCTTTGGTGCAAGCTTCATAGCATTTTTATACTCTATAAACATGTTCTCCAGCTATAATCTCATGTATAATAACTGATTTGACCGTAAAATTTGCAAGAAAATGCTCACTTCAAGGAGTTCTTGACCTGGACCATAGAGTAGAATCAGCTCTACACTGTGAATTCTTAGTGACTATATGGTGCATTCTTCCCAGCATTTTTATACATTGAAAACATGTTCTAAAACTATATTCTCTTGTCTAATAACTAATTTGACCATAAAATTGGCAAGAAAATGCTCACTTTAAGGAGTTCTTGACCTGGCTCACGGGGTAGAATCTGCTCTGCACTATGACTTTTAGTAACTCTTTGGTGCAAGCTTCCTAGCATTTTTATACTCTAAAAACATGTTCTCCTACTATATTCTCATCTATAATTACTGATTTGACCATAAAATTTGCAAGAAAATGCTCACTTCAAGGAGTTCTTGACGTGGATCACGGAGTAGAATCAGCTCTACACTATGAATTTTTAGTGACTATAAGGTGCATTCTTCCTAGCATTTTTATACATTAAAAACATGTTCTAAAACTATAATCTCATCTTTAATAACTAATTTGACCAAAAAATTAGCAAAAAATGCTCACTTTAAGGAGTTCTTGGCCTAGCTCACGGAGTAGAATCAGCTCTGCACTATAACTTTTAGTGACTTAATAGTGCAAGCTTCCTAGCATTTTTATACTCTAAAAATATATTCTCCAACTATATTCTCATGTATAATAACTAATTTGACCATAAAATTTGCAAGAAAATGCTCACTTCAAGGAGTTATTGACCTGGCTCACGGCGTAGAATCAGCTCTGCACTATGACTTTTAGTGATTCTATAGTGCAAGCTTCCTAGCATTTTATACCTTAAAAACATGTTCTACAACTATATTATCATGTATAATAACTAATTTGGCCATAAAATTGGCAAGAAAATGCTCACTTTAAGTAGTTTTTGACCTGGCTCAAGGCGTAGAATTAGCTCTGCACTATGACCTTTAGTGACTCTATGGTGAAAGCTTTCTAAGATTTTTATACTCCCAAAATATGTTCTCCAACTATATTCTTGTGTATAATAACTAATTTGACCATAAAATTTGCAAGAAATTGCTCACTTCAAGGAGTTCTTTACTTGGGTCACGGAGTATAGAATCAACTATGCACTGTGAGTTTTTAGTGACTCTATGGTGCAAGCTTCATAGTATTTTTATACATTGAAAACATGTTCTCAAACTATATTCTCATGTCTAATTTAATTTGAGCATAAATTTGGCAAGAAAAAGCTCTCTTCAAGGAGTTCTTGACCTGGCTCATATAGTAGAATAAGCTCTGCACTATGAGTTTTTAGTGACTCTATAGTACAAGCTTTCAAGCATTTTTATACTTGAAAACAATTTCTCCAACTATATTCTCATGTATAATAAATAATTTGACCAAAAAGTTGCAAGAAAATGCTCACTTCAAGGAGTTCTTGACCTGGCTCACAGAGTAGAATAAGCTCTGCACTCTGAGGTTTTAGTGACTCTATGGCACAAGCTTCGTAGCTTTTATATACTCTGAAAATATTTTCTCCAACTATATACTCATATCTAATAACTAATTTGACCATAAAAATGGTAAGAAAATTCTCACTTCAAGGAGTTCTTTAAGTTGCTCATGGAGTAGAATCAACTCTGCACTGTTAGTATTTAGTGACTCTATAGCGCAAGGTCCCTAGCATTTTTATACTCTAAAAACAACTTCTCCAACTATATTCTCAAGTGCAATAACTAATTCGACCATAAAATTTGCAAGAAAATGCTCACTTCAAGAAGTTCTTGACCTGGCTCATGGAGAAGAATCAGCTCTTCACTGTGAATATTTAGTGACTCTATGGTGCATGCTTCCTAGAATTTGTATACATTGAAAACATGTTCTCAAACTATATTCTCATGTCTAATAACTAATTTGACCATAAAATTGGCAAGAAAATGCTCATTTTAAGGAGTTCTTGACCTGGCTCACGGAGTAGAATCAACTCTGCACTATGACTTTTGGTAACTCTTTGGTGCAAGCTTCCTAGCATTTTTATACTCTATAAACATGCTCTCCAACTATATTCTCATGTATAATAACTAATTTGACCATAAAATTTGCAAGAAAATGCTCACTTCAAGGAGTTCTTGACCTGGCTCAAAGAGTAGAACAAGCTCTGCACTGTGAGGTTTTAGTGACTCTATGGCACAAGTTTCGTAGCTTTTATATACTCAGAAAATATTTTCTCCAACTATATACTCAAATCTAATAACTAATTTGACTATAAAAATTGTAAGAAAATTCTCACTTCAAGGAGTTCTTTAAGTTGCTCATGGAGTAGAATCAGCTCTGCAATGTGAGTTTTTAGTGACTCTATAGCGCAAGCTCCCTAGCATTTTTATACTCAGAAATCAAGTTCTTCAACTATATTCTCAAGTCTAATAACTAATTTGACCATAAAATTTGCAAGAAAATGCTCACTTCAAGGAGTTCTTGACCTGGTTCACGGAGTAGAATCAGCTCTTCACTGTGAATTTTTAGTGACTCTACGGTGCATGCTTCCTAGCATTTTTATACATTGAAAACATGCTTTCAAACTATAATCTCATGTCTAACAACTAATTTGACCATAAAATTGGCAAGAAAATGCTCCTTTTAAGGAGTTCTTGACCTGGCTCACGGAGTAGAATCAACTCTGCACTATGACTTTTGGTAACTCTTTGGTGCAAGCTTCATAGCATTTTTATACTCTATAAACATGTTCTCCAGCTATAATCTCATGTATAATAACTGATTTGACCGTAAAATTTGCAAGAAAATGCTCACTTCAAGGAGTTCTTGACCTGGACCATAGAGTAGAATCAGCTCTACACTGTGAATTCTTAGTGACTATATGGTGCATTCTTCCCAGCATTTTTATACATTGAAAACATGTTCTAAAACTATATTCTCTTGTCTAATAACTAATTTGACCATAAAATTGGCAAGAAAATGCTCACTTTAAGGAGTTCTTGACCTGGCTCACGGGGTAGAATCTGCTCTGCACTATGACTTTTAGTAACTCTTTGGTGCAAGCTTCCTAGCATTTTTATACTCTAAAAACATGTTCTCCTACTATATTCTCATCTATAATTACTGATTTGACCATAAAATTTGCAAGAAAATGCTCACTTCAAGGAGTTCTTGACGTGGATCACGGAGTAGAATCAGCTCTACACTATGAATTTTTAGTGACTATAAGGTGCATTCTTCCTAGCATTTTTATACATTAAAAACATGTTCTAAAACTATAATCTCATCTTTAATAACTAATTTGACCAAAAAATTAGCAAAAAATGCTCACTTTAAGGAGTTCTTGGCCTAGCTCACGGAGTAGAATCAGCTCTGCACTATAACTTTTAGTGACTTAATAGTGCAAGCTTCCTAGCATTTTTATACTCTAAAAATATATTCTCCAACTATATTCTCATGTATAATAACTAATTTGACCATAAAATTTGCAAGAAAATGCTCACTTCAAGGAGTTATTGACCTGGCTCACGGCGTAGAATCAGCTCTGCACTATGACTTTTAGTGATTCTATAGTGCAAGCTTCCTAGCATTTTATACCTTAAAAACATGTTCTACAACTATATTATCATGTATAATAACTAATTTGGCCATAAAATTGGCAAGAAAATGCTCACTTTAAGTAGTTCTTGACCTGGCTCAAGGCGTAGAATTAGCTCTGCACTATGACCTTTAGTGACTCTATGGTGAAAGCTTTCTAAGATTTTTATACTCCCAAAATATGTTCTCCAACTATATTCTTGTGTATAATAACTAATTTGACCATAAAATTTGCAAGAAATTGCTCACTACAAGGAGTTCTTTACTTGGGTCACGGAGTATAGAATCAACTATGCACTGTGAGTTTTTAGTGACTCTATGGTGCAAGCTTCATAGTATTTTTATACATTGAAAACATGTTCTCAAACTATATTCTCATGTCTAATTTAATTTGAGCATAAATTTGGCAAGAAAAAGCTCTCTTCAAGGAGTTCTTGACCTGGCTCATATAGTAGAATAAGCTCTGCACTATGAGTTTTTAGTGACTCTATAGTACAAGCTTTCAAGCATTTTTATACTTGAAAACAATTTCTCCAACTATATTCTCATGTATAATAAATAATTTGACCAAAAAGTTGCAAGAAAATGCTCACTTCAAGGAGTTCTTGACCTGGCTCACAGAGTAGAATAAGCTCTGCACTCTGAGGTTTTAGTGACTCTATGGCACAAGCTTCGTAGGTTTTATATACTCTGAAAATATTTTCTCCAACTATATACTCATATCTAATAACTAATTTGACCATAAAAATGGTAAGAAAATTCTCACTTCAAGGAGTTCTTTAAGTTGCTCATGGAGTAGAATCAACTCTGCACTGTTAGTATTTAGTGACTCTATAGCGCAAGGTCCCTAGCATTTTTATACTCTAAAAACAACTTCTCCAACTATATTCTCAAGTGCAATAACTAATTCGACCATAAAATTTGCAAGAAAATGCTCACTTCAAGAAGTTCTTGACCTGGCTCATGGAGAAGAATCAGCTCTTCACTGTGAATATTTAGTGACTCTATGGTGCATGCTTCCTAGAATTTGTATACATTGAAAACATGTTCTCAAACTATATTCTCATGTCTAATAACTAATTTGACCATAAAATTGGCAAGAAAATGCTCATTTTAAGGAGTTCTTGACCTGGCTCACGGAGTAGAATCAACTCTGCACTATGACTTTTGGTAACTCTTTGGTGCAAGCTTCCTAGCATTTTTATACTCTATAAACATGCTCTCCAACTATATTCTCATGTATAATAACTGATTTGACCGTAAAATTTGCAAGAAAATGCACACTTCAAGGAGTTCTTGACCTGGATCATGGAGTAGAATCAGCTCTACACTGTGAATTTTTAGTGACTATATGGTGCATTCTTCCCAGCATTTTTATACATTGAAAACATGTTCTAAAACTATATTCTCATGTCTAATAACTAATTTGACCAAAAAATTGGCAAGAAAATGCTCACTTTAAGGAGTTCTTTGCCTAGCTCACGGAGTAGAATCAGCTCTCACTATGACTTTTAGTGACTCTATGGTGCAAGCTTCCTAGCATTTTTATTCTCTAAAAACATGTTCTCTAACTATATTCTCATGTATAATAACTAATTTGACCATAAAATTGGCAAGAAAATGCTCACTTTAAGTAGTTCTTGACTGTCTCACGACGTAGAATCAGCTCTGCACTATGACCTTTAGTAACTCTATGGTGAAAGTTTCCTTGGATTTTTATACTCCGAAAATATGTTCTCCAACTATATTCTCATGTATAATAACTAATTTGACAATAAAATTTGCAAGAAATTGCTCACTTCAAGGAGTTCTTTACTTAGGTCACGGAGTATAGAATCAGCTCTGCACCGTGAGTTTTTAGTGACTCTATGGTGCAAGCTTCCTAGTATTTTTATATGTTGAAAACATGTTCTCAAACTATATTCTCATGTCTAATATATAATTTGAGCATAAATTTGGCAAGAAAAAGCTCTTTTCAAGGAGTTCTTGACCTTGCTCATAGATTAGAATGAGCTCTGCACTATGAGTTTTTAGTGACTCTACGGTACAAGCTTCCCAACATTTTTATACTTTGAAAACATTTTCTCCAACTATATTCTCATGTATAATAACTAATTCGACCAAAAATTTGCAAGAAAATGCTCAATTCAAGGAGTTCTTGACCTGACTCACAGAGTAGAATAAGATCTGCACTGTGAGGTTTTAGTGACTCTATGGCACAAGCTTTGTAGCTTTTATATACTCTGAAAATATTTTCTCCAACTATATACTCATATCTAATAACTAATTTGACCATAAAAATGGTAAGAAAATTCTCACTTCAAGGAGTTCTTTAAGTTGCTCACGGAGTAGAATCAGCTCTGCACTGTGAGTTTTTAGTGACTCTATACCGCAAGCTCCCTAGCATTTTTATACTCTGAAAACAAGTTCTCCAACTATATTCTCAAGTCTAATAACTAATTCGACCATAAAATTTGCAAAAAAATGCTCACTTCAAGGAGTTCTTGACTGGCTTACGGAGTAGAATCAGCTCTTCACTGTGAATTTTTAGTGACTCTACAATGCATGCTTCCTAGCGTTTTTATACATTGAAAACGTGTTCTCAAACTATATTCTCATGTTTAATAACTAATTTGACCATAAAATTGGCAAGAAAATGCTCACTTTAAGGAGTTCTTGACCTGGCTCACGGAGTAGAATCAGCTCTGTACTATGACTATTAGTAACTCTTTGGTGCAAGCTTTCTAGCATTTTTATACTCTAAAAACATGTTCTCCAACTATATTCTCATGTATAATAACAGATTTGACTGTAAAATTTGCAAGAAAATGCTCACTTCAAGGAGTTCTTGACCTGGATCACGGAGTAGAATCAACTCTACACTGTGAATTTTTAGTGACTATATGGTGCATTCTTCCAAGCATTTTTATACATTGAAAACATGTTCTAAAACTATATTCTCATGTCTAATAACTAATTTGACCATAAAATTGGCAAGAAAATGCTCATTTAAGGAGTTCTTGTCCTGACTCACGGAGTAGAATCAGCTCTGCACTATGACTTTTAGTAACTCTTTGGTGCAAGCTTCCTAGCATTTTCATACTCTAAAAACATGTTCTCCAACTATATTCTCATTTATAATAACTGATTTGACCAAAAAAGTTGCAAGAAAATGCTCACTTCAAGGAGTTCTTGACCTGGATCATGGAGTAGAATCAGCTCTACACTGTGAATTTTTAGTGACTATATGGTGCATTCTTCCCAGCATTTTTATACATTGAAAACATGTTCTAAAACTATATTCTCATGTCTAATAACTAATTTGACCAAAAAATTGGCAAGAAAATGCTCACTTTAAGGAGTTCTTTGCCTAGCTCACGGAGTAGAATCAGCTCTCACTATGACTTTTAGTGACTCTATGGTGCAAGCTTCCTAGCATTTTTATACTCTAAAAACATGTTCTCTAACTATATTCTCATGCATAATAACTAATTTGACCATAAAATTGGCAAGAAAATGCTCACTTTAAGTAGTTCTTGACTGTCTCACGACGTAGAATCAACTCTGCACTATGACCTTTAGTGACTCTATGGTGAAAGCTTCCTTGGATTTTTATACTCCAAAAATATGTTCTCCAACTATATTCTCATGTATAATAACTAATTTGACAATAAAATTTGCAAGAAATTGCTCACTTCAATGAGTTCTTTACTTAGGTCACGGAGTATAGAATCAGCTCTGCACCGTGAGTTTTTAGTGACTCTATGGTGCAAGCTTCCTAGTATTTTTATACATTGAAAACATGTTCTCAAACTATATTCTCATGTCTAATATATAATTTGAGCATAAATTTGGCAAGAAAAAGCTCTTTTCAAGGAGTTCTTGACCTGGCTCATAGAGTAGAATGAGCTCTGCACTATGAGTTTTTAGTGACTCTATGGTACAAGCTTCCCAACATTTTTATACTTTGAAAATATTTTCTCCAACTATATTCTCATGTATAATAACTAATTTGACCAAAAATTTGCAAGAAAATGCTCACTTCAAAGAGTTCTTTACCTGGCTCACAGAGTAGAATAAGCTCTGCACTGTGAGGTTTTAGTGACTCTATGGCACAAGATTTGTAGCTTTTATATACTCTGAAAATATTTTCTCCAACTATATACTCATATCTAATAACTAATTTGACCATAAAAATGGTAAGAAAATTCTCACTTCAAGGAGTTCTTTAAGTTGCTCATGGAGTAGAATCAGCTCTGCACTGTGAGTTTTTAGTGACTCTATACCGCAAGCTCCCTAGCATTTTTATACTCTGAAAACAAGTTCTCCAACTATATTCTCAAGTCTAATAACTAATTCGACCATAAAATTTTCAAGAAAATGCTCACTTGATGGAGTTCTTGACTGGCTCACGGTGTAGAATCAGCTCTTCACTGTGAATTTTTAGTGACTCTACGGCGCATGCTTCCTAGCGTTTTTATACATTGAAAACGTGTTCTCAAACTATATTCTCAAGTCAAATAACTAATTTGACCATAAAATTGGCAAGAAAATGTTCACTTTAAGGAGTTCTTGACCTGGCTCACGGAGTAGAATCAGCTATGTGCTATGACTATTAGTAACTCTTTGGTGCAAGCTTTCTAGCATTTTTATACTCTAAAAACATGTTCTCCAACTATATTAGCATGTATAATAACAGATTTGACTGTAAAATTTCCAAGAAAATGCCCACTTCAAGGAGTTCTTGACCTGGATCACGGAGTAGAATCAACTCTACACTGTGAATTTTTAGTGACTATTTGGTGCATTCTTCCCAGCATTTTTATACATAGAAAACATGTTCTAAAACTATATTCTCATGTCTAATAACTAATTTGACCATAAAATTTGCAAGAAAATGCTCACTTTAAGGAGTTCTTGACCTGGCTCATGGAGTAGAATCAGCTCTGCACTATGACTTTTAGTAACTCTTTGGTGCAAGCTTCCTAGCATTTTCATACTCTAAAAACATGTTCTCCAACTATATTCTCATCTATAATAACTGATTTGACCAAAAAATTTGCAAAAAAATGCTTACTTCAAGGAGTTCTTGACCTGGATCACGGAGTAGAATTAGCTCTACACTGTGAATTCTTAGTGACTATATGGTGCATTCTTCCTAGCATTTTTATACATTGAAAACATGTTCTAAAACTATATTCTCATGTCTAATAACTAATTTGACCAAAAAATTAGCAAGAATATGCTCACTTTAAGGAGTTCTTGGCCTAGCTCACGGAGTAGAATCAGCTCTGCACTATGACTTTTAGTGACTTTATGGTGCAAGCTTCCTAGCATTTTTATACTCTAAAAATATGTTCTCCAACTATATTCTCATGTATGATAACTAATTTTACCATAAAATTTGCAAGAAAATGCTCACTTCAATGAGTTCTTGACCTTGCTCAAGGCGTAGAATCAGCTCTGCACTATGACTTTTAGTAACTCTATGGTGCAAGATTCCTAGCATTTTTATACTCTCAAAACATGTTCTCCAACTATATTCTCATGTATAATAACTAATTTGACCATAAAATTGGCAAGAAAATGCCCACTTTAAGTAGTTGTTGACCTGGCTCACGGCGTAGAATCTTCTCTACACTATGACCTTTAGTGACTCTATGGTGAAAGCTTCCTAGGATTTTATACTCCCAAAATATGTTCTCCAACTATATTCTCGTGTATATTAACTAATTTGACCATAAAATTTGCAAGAAATTGCTCACTTCAAGGAGTTCTTTACTTGGGTCACGGAGTATAGAATCAACTATGCACTGTGAGTTTTTTGTTACTCTATGGTGAAAGCTTCCTAGTATTTTTATGCATTGAAAACATGTTTTCAAACTATATTCTCATGTCTAATATATAATTTGAGCATAAATTTGGCAAGAAAAAGCTCTCTTCAAGGAGTTCTTGACCTGGCTCATAGAGTAGAATAAGCTCTGCACTATGAGTTTTTAGTGACTCTATAGTACAAGCTTCCCAGCATTTTTATACTTTGAAAACAATTTCTCCAACTATATTCCCATGTATAATAACTAATTTGACCAAAAATTTGCAAGAAAATGCTCACTTCAAAGAGTTCTTGACCTGGCTTAAAGAATAGAATAAGCTCTGCACTGTGAGGTTTTAGTGACTCTATGGCACAAGCTTCGTAGCTTTTATATACTCAGAAAATATTTTCTCCAACTATATACTCATATCTAATAACTAATTTGACTATAAAAATTGTAATAAAATTCTCACTTCAAGGAGTTCTTTAAGTTACTCATGGAGTAGAATCAGCTCTGTAATGTGAGTTTTTAGTGACTCTATAGCGCAAGCTCCCTAGCATTTTTATACTCTGAAATCAAGTTCTTCAACTATATTCTCAAGTCTAATAACTAATTTGACCATAAAATTTGCAAGAAAATGCTCACTTCAAGGAGTTCTTGACCTGGTTCACGGAGTAGAATCAGCTCTTCACTGTGAATTTTTAGTGACTCTACGGTGCATGCTTTCTGGAATTTTTATACATTGAAAACTTGTTTTCAAACTATATTCTCATGTCTATTAACTAATTTCACCATAAAATTGGCAAGAAAATGCTCATTTTAAGGAGTTCTTGACCTGGCTCACGAAGTAGAATCAACTCTGCACTATTACTTTTGGTAATTCTTTGGTGAAAGCTTCATAGCATTTTTATACTCTATAAACATGTTCTCCAGCTATATTCTCATGTATAATAACTGATTTGACCGTAAAATTTGCAAGAAAATGCTCACTTCAAGGAATTCTTGACCTAGATCATGGAGTAGAATCAGCTCTACACTGTGAATTTTTAGTGACTATATGGTGCATTTTTCCCAGCATTTTTATACATTGAAAACATGTTCTAAAACTATATTCTCATCTCTAATAACTAATTTGACCAAAAAATTAGCAAGAATATGCTCACTTTAAGGAGTTCTTGGCCTAGCTCACGGAGTAGAATCAGCTCTGCACTATGACTTTTAGTGACTTTATGGTGCAAGCTTCCTAGAATTTTTATACTCTAAAAATATGTTCTCCAACTATATTCTCATGTATAATAACTAATTTTACCATAAAATTTGCAAGAAAATGCTCACTTCAATGAGTTCTTGACCTTGCTCAAGGCGTAGAATCAGCTCTGCACTATGACTTTTAGTGACTCTATGGTGCAAGCTTCCTAGCATTTTTATACCTTAAAAACATATTCTCAAACAATATTCTCATGTATAATAACTAATTTGACCATAAAATTGGCAACAAAATGCTCACTTTAAGTAGTTCTTGACCTGGCTCATGGCGTAGAATCAGCTCTGCACTATGACCTTTAGTGACTCTATCATGAAAGCTTTCTAGGATTTTTATACTCCCAAAATATGTTCTCCAACTATATTCTCGTGTATAATAACTAATTTGACCATAAAATTTGCAAGAAATTGCTCACTTCAAGGAGTTCTTTACTTGGGTCACGGAGTAAAGAATCAACTATGCACTGTGAGTTTTAAGTGACTCTATGGTGCAAGCTTCCTAGTATTTTTGCACATTGAAAACATGTTCTCAAACTATATTCTCATGTCTAATATATAATTTGAGCATAAATTTGGCAAGAAAAAGCTCTCTTCAAGGAGTTCTTGACCTGGCTCATAGAGTAGAATAAGCTCTGCACTCTGAGTTTTAGTGACTCTATGGCACAAGCTTCGTAGCTTTATATACTCTGAAAATATTTTCTCCCACTATATACTCATATCTGATAACTAATATGACCATAAAAATGGTAAGAAAATTCTCACTTCAAGGAGTTCTTTATGTTGCTCATGGAGTAGAATCAGCTCAGCACTGTGAGTTTTTAGTGACTTTATAGCGCAAGCTCCCTAGCATTTTTATACTCTGAAAACAACTTCTCCAACTATATTCTCAAGTCCAATAACTAATTCGACCATAAAATTTGCAAGAAAATGCTCACTTCAGGGAGTTCTTGACCTGGGTCACGGATTAGAATCAGTTATGCACTGTGATTTTTTATTGACTCTGCGGTGCATGCTTCTTAGCATTTTTATACATTGAAAACATTTTCTCAAACTATATTCTCATGTCCAATAACTAATTTGACCAAAAATTTGCAAGAAAATGTTCACTTCAAGGAGTTCTTGACCTGGCACACAGAGTAGAATAAGCTCTGCACTCTGAGGTTTTAGTGACTCTATGGCACAAACTTCGTAACTTTTATATACTCTGAAAATATTTTCTCCCACTATATACTCAAATCTAATAACTAATATGACCATAAAAATGGTAAGAAAATTCTCACTTCAAGGAGTTCTTTAAGTTGCTCTGGAGTAGAATCAGCTCTGCACTGTGAGTTTTTAGTGACTCTATAGCGCAAGCTCCCTAGCATTTTTATACTCTGAAAACAACTTCTCCAACTATATTCTCAAGTCCAATAACTAATTTGACCATAAAATTGGCAAGAAAATGCCCACTTTAAGTAGTTCTTGACCTGGCTCACTGCGTAGAATCAGCTCTGCACTATGACCTTTAGTGACTCTATGGTGAAAGCTTCCTAGGATTTTTATACTCCCAAAATATGTTCTCCAACTATATTCTCGTGTATATTAACTAATTTGACCATAAAATTTGCAAGAAATTGCTCACTTCAAGGAGTTCTTTACTTGGGTCACGAAGTATAGAATCAACTATACACTGTGAGTTTTTAGTGACTCTATGGTGCAAGCTTCCTAGTATTTTTATACATTGAAAACATGTTCTCAAACTATATTCTCATGTCTAATATATAATTTGAGCATAAATTTGGCAAGAAAAAGCTCTCTTCAAGGAGTTCTTGACCTGGCTCATAGAGTAGAATAAGCTCTGCACTATGAGTTTTTAGTGACTCTATAGTACAAACTTCCCATCATTTTTATACTTTGAAAACAATTTCTCCAACTATATTCCCATGTATAATAACTAATTTGCCCAAAAATTTGCAAGAAAATGCTCACTTCAAGGAGTTCTAGACCTGGCTCAAAGAGTAGAATAAGCTCTGCACTGTGAGGTTTTAGTGACTCTATGGCACAAGCTTCGTAGCTTTTATATACTCAGAAAATATTTTCTCCAACTATATACTCATATCTAATAACTAATTTGATTATAAAAATTTTAAGAAAATTCTCACTTCAAGGAGTTCTTTAAGTTGCTCATGGAGTAGAATCAGCTCTGCAATGTGAGTTTTTAGTGACTCTATAGCGCAAGCTCCCAAGCATTTTTATACTATTAAATCTAGTTCTTCAACTATATTCTCAAGTCTAATAACTAATTCGACCATAAAATTTGCAAGAAAATGCTCACTTCAAGGAGTTCTTGACCAGGTTCACGGAGTAGAATCATCTCTTCACTATGAATTTTTAGTGACTCTACGGTGCATGCTTCCTAGCATTTTTATACATTGAAAACATGTTTTCAAACTATATTCTCATGTCTAATAACTAATTTGACCATAAAATTGGCAAGAAAATGCTCATTTTAAGGAGTTCTTGACCTGGCTCACGGAGTAGAATCAACTCTGCACTATGACTTTTGGTAACTCTTTGGTGCAAGCTTCATAGCATTTTTATACTCTATAAACATGTTCTCCAGCTATAATCTCATGTATAATAACTGATTTGACCGTAAAATTTGCAAGAAAATGCTCACTTCAAGGAGTTCTTGACCTGGACCATAGAGTAGAATCAGCTCTACACTGTGAATTCTTAGTGACTATATGGTGCATTCTTCCCAGCATTTTTATACATTGAAAACATGTTCTAAAACTATATTCTCTTGTCTAATAACTAATTTGACCATAAAATTGGCAAGAAAATGCTCACTTTAAGGAGTTCTTGACCTGGCTCACGGGGTAGAATCTGCTCTGCACTATGACTTTTAGTAACTCTTTGGTGCAAGCTTCCTAGCATTTTTATACTCTAAAAACATGTTCTCCTACTATATTCTCATCTATAATTACTGATTTGACCAAAAAATTAGCAAAAAATGCTCACTTTAAGGAGTTCTTGGCCTAGCTCACGGAGTAGAATCAGCTCTGCACTATAACTTTTAGTGACTTAATAGTGCAAGCTTCCTAGCATTTTTATACTCTAAAAATATGTTCTCCAACTATATTCTCATGTATAATAACTAATTTTACCATAAAATTTGCAAGAAAATGCTCACTTCAATGAGTTCTTGACCTTGCTCAAGGCGTAGAATCAGCTCTGCACTATGACTTTTAGTGACTCTATGGTGCAAGCTTCCTAGCATTTTTATACCTTAAAAACATATTCTCAAACAATATTCTCATGTATAATAACTAATTTGACCATAAAATTGGCAACAAAATGCTCACTTTAAGTAGTTCTTGACCTGGCTCATGGCGTAGAATCAGCTCTGCACTATGACCTTTAGTGACTCTATCATGAAAGCTTTCTAGGATTTTTATACTCCCAAAATATGTTCTCCAACTATATTCTCGTGTATAATAACTAATTTGACCATAAAATTTGCAAGAAATTGCTCACTTCAAGGAGTTCTTTACTTGGGTCACGGAGTAAAGAATCAACTATGCACTGTGAGTTTTAAGTGACTCTATGGTGCAAGCTTCCTAGTATTTTTGCACATTGAAAACATGTTCTCAAACTATATTCTCATGTCTAATATATAATTTGAGCATAAATTTGGCAAGAAAAAGCTCTCTTCAAGGAGTTCTTGACCTGGCTCATAGAGTAGAATAAGCTCTGCACTCTGAGTTTTAGTGACTCTATGGCACAAGCTTCGTAGCTTTATATACTCTGAAAATATTTTCTCCCACTATATACTCATATCTGATAACTAATATGACCATAAAAATGGTAAGAAAATTCTCACTTCAAGGAGTTCTTTATGTTGCTCATGGAGTAGAATCAGCTCAGCACTGTGAGTTTTTAGTGACTTTATAGCGCAAGCTCCCTAGCATTTTTATACTCTGAAAACAACTTCTCCAACTATATTCTCAAGTCCAATAACTAATTCGACCATAAAATTTGCAAGAAAATGCTCACTTCAGGGAGTTCTTGACCTGGGTCACGGATTAGAATCAGTTATGCACTGTGATTTTTTATTGACTCTGCGGTGCATGCTTCTTAGCATTTTTATACATTGAAAACATTTTCTCAAACTATATTCTCATGTCCAATAACTAATTTGACCAAAAATTTGCAAGAAAATGTTCACTTCAAGGAGTTCTTGACCTGGCACACAGAGTAGAATAAGCTCTGCACTCTGAGGTTTTAGTGACTCTATGGCACAAACTTCGTAGCTTTTATATACTCTGAAAATATTTTCTCCCACTATATACTCAAATCTAATAACTAATATGACCATAAAAATGGTAAGAAAATTCTCACTTCAAGGAGTTCTTTAAGTTGCTCTGGAGTAGAATCAGCTCTGCACTGTGAGTTTTTAGTGACTCTATAGCGCAAGCTCCCTAGCATTTTTATACTCTGAAAACAACTTCTCCAACTATATTCTCAAGTCCAATAACTAATTTGACCATAAAATTGGCAAGAAAATGCCCACTTTAAGTAGTTCTTGACCTGGCTCACTGCGTAGAATCAGCTCTGCACTATGACCTTTAGTGACTCTATGGTGAAAGCTTCCTAGGATTTTTATACTCCCAAAATATGTTCTCCAACTATATTCTCGTGTATATTAACTAATTTGACCATAAAATTTGCAAGAAATTGCTCACTTCAAGGAGTTCTTTACTTGGGTCACGAAGTATAGAATCAACTATACACTGTGAGTTTTTAGTGACTCTATGGTGCAAGCTTCCTAGTATTTTTATACATTGAAAACATGTTCTCAAACTATATTCTCATGTCTAATATATAATTTGAGCATAAATTTGGCAAGAAAAAGCTCTCTTCAAGGAGTTCTTGACCTGGCTCATAGAGTAGAATAAGCTCTGCACTATGAGTTTTTAGTGACTCTATAGTACAAACTTCCCATCATTTTTATACTTTGAAAACAATTTCTCCAACTATATTCCCATGTATAATAACTAATTTGCCCAAAAATTTGCAAGAAAATGCTCACTTCAAGGAGTTCTAGACCTGGCTCAAAGAGTAGAATAAGCTCTGCACTGTGAGGTTTTAGTGACTCTATGGCACAAGCTTCGTAGCTTTTATATACTCAGAAAATATTTTCTCCAACTATATACTCATATCTAATAACTAATTTGATTATAAAAATTTTAAGAAAATTCTCACTTCAAGGAGTTCTTTAAGTTGCTCATGGAGTAGAATCAGCTCTGCAATGTGAGTTTTTAGTGACTCTATAGCGCAAGCTCCCAAGCATTTTTATACTATTAAATCTAGTTCTTCAACTATATTCTCAAGTCTAATAACTAATTCGACCATAAAATTTGCAAGAAAATGCTCACTTCAAGGAGTTCTTGACCAGGTTCACGGATTAGAATCATCTCTTCACTATGAATTTTTAGTGACTCTACGGTGCATGCTTCCTAGCATTTTTATACATTGAAAACATGTTTTCAAACTATATTCTCATGTCTAATAACTAATTTGACCATAAAATTGGCAAGAAAATGCTCATTTTAAGGAGTTCTTGACCTGGCTCACGGAGTAGAATCAACTCTGCACTATGACTTTTGGTAACTCTTTGGTGCAAGTTTCATAGCATTTTTATACTCTATAAACATGTTCTCCAGCTATAATCTCATGTATAATAACTGATTTGACCGTAAAATTTGCAAGAAAATGCTCACTTCAAGGAGTTCTTGACCTGGACCATAGAGTAGAATCAGCTCTACACTGTGAATTCTTAGTGACTATATGGTGCATTCTTCCCAGCATTTTTATACATTGAAAACATGTTCTAAAACTATATTCTCTTGTCTAATAACTAATTTGACCATAAAATTGGCAAGAAAATGCTCACTTTAAGGAGTTCTTGACCTGGCTCACGGGGTAGAATCTGCTCTGCACTATGACTTTTAGTAACTCTTTGGTGCAAGCTTCCTAGCATTTTTATACTCTAAAAACATGTTCTCCTACTATATTCTCATCTATAATTACTGATTTGACCATAAAATTTGCAAGAAAATGCTCACTTCAAGGAGTTCTTGACGTGGATCACGGAGTAGAATCAGCTCTACACTATGAATTTTTAGTGACTATAAGGTGCATTCTTCCTAGCATTTTTATACATTAAAAACATGTTCTAAAACTATAATCTCATCTTTAATAACTAATTTGACCAAAAAATTAGCAAAAAATGCTCACTTTAAGGAGTTCTTGGCCTAGCTCACGGAGTAGAATCAGCTCTGCACTATAACTTTTAGTGACTTAATAGTGCAAGCTTCCTAGCATTTTTATACTCTAAAAATATGTTCTCCAACTATATTCTCATGTATAATAACTAATTTTACCATAAAATTTGCAAGAAAATGCTCACTTCAATGAGTTCTTGACCTTGCTCAAGGCGTAGAATCAGCTCTGCACTATGACTTTTAGTGACTCTATGGTGCAAGCTTCCTAGCATTTTTATACCTTAAAAACATATTCTCAAACAATATTCTCATGTATAATAACTAATTTGACCATAAAATTGGCAACAAAATGCTCACTTTAAGTAGTTCTTGACCTGGCTCATGGCGTAGAATCAGCTCTGCACTATGACCTTTAGTGACTCTATCATGAAAGCTTTCTAGGATTTTTATACTCCCAAAATATGTTCTCCAACTATATTCTCGTGTATAATAACTAATTTGACCATAAAATTTGCAAGAAATTGCTCACTTCAAGGAGTTCTTTACTTGGGTCACGGAGTAAAGAATCAACTATGCACTGTGAGTTTTAAGTGACTCTATGGTGCAAGCTTCCTAGTATTTTTGCACATTGAAAACATGTTCTCAAACTATATTCTCATGTCTAATATATAATTTGAGCATAAATTTGGCAAGAAAAAGCTCTCTTCAAGGAGTTCTTGACCTGGCTCATAGAGTAGAATAAGCTCTGCACTCTGAGTTTTAGTGACTCTATGGCACAAGCTTCGTAGCTTTATATACTCTGAAAATATTTTCTCCCACTATATACTCATATCTGATAACTAATATGACCATAAAAATGGTAAGAAAATTCTCACTTCAAGGAGTTCTTTATGTTGCTCATGGAGTAGAATCAGCTCAGCACTGTGAGTTTTTAGTGACTTTATAGCGCAAGCTCCCTAGCATTTTTATACTCTGAAAACAACTTCTCCAACTATATTCTCAAGTCCAATAACTAATTCGACCATAAAATTTGCAAGAAAATGCTCACTTCAGGGAGTTCTTGACCTGGGTCACGGATTAGAATCAGTTATGCACTGTGATTTTTTATTGACTCTGCGGTGCATGCTTCTTAGCATTTTTATACATTGAAAACATTTTCTCAAACTATATTCTCATGTCCAATAACTAATTTGACCAAAAATTTGCAAGAAAATGTTCACTTCAAGGAGTTCTTGACCTGGCACACAGAGTAGAATAAGCTCTGCACTCTGAGGTTTTAGTGACTCTATGGCACAAACTTCGTAGCTTTTATATACTCTGAAAATATTTTCTCCCACTATATACTCAAATCTAATAACTAATATGACCATAAAAATGGTAAGAAAATTCTCACTTCAAGGAGTTCTTTAAGTTGCTCTGCACTGTGAGTTTTTAGTGACTCTATAGCGCAAGCTGCCTAGCATTTTTATACTCTGAAAACAACTTCTCCAACTATATTCTCAAGTCCAATAACTAATTTGACCATAAAATTGGCAAGAAAATGCCCACTTTAAGTAGTTCTTGACCTGGCTCACTGCGTAGAATCAGCTCTGCACTATGACCTTTAGTGACTCTATGGTGAAAGCTTCCTAGGATTTTTATACTCCCAAAATATGTTCTCCAACTATATTCTCGTGTATATTAACTAATTTGACCATAAAATTTGCAAGAAATTGCTCACTTCAAGGAGTTCTTTACTTGGGTCACGAAGTATAGAATCAACTATACACTGTGAGTTTTTAGTGACTCTATGGTGCAAGCTTCCTAGTATTTTTATACATTGAAAACATGTTCTCAAACTATATTCTCATGTCTAATATATAATTTGAGCATAAATTTGGCAAGAAAAAGCTCTCTTCAAGGAGTTCTTGACCTGGCTCATAGAGTAGAATAAGCTCTGCACTATGAGTTTTTAGTGACTCTATAGTACAAACTTCCCATCATTTTTATACTTTGAAAACAATTTCTCCAACTATATTCCCATGTATAATAACTAATTTGCCCAAAAATTTGCAAGAAAATGCTCACTTCAAGGAGTTCTAGACCTGGCTCAAAGAGTAGAATAAGCTCTGCACTGTGAGGTTTTAGTGACTCTATGGCACAAGCTTCGTAGCTTTTATATACTCAGAAAATATTTTCTCCAACTATATACTCATATCTAATAACTAATTTGATTATAAAAATTTTAAGAAAATTCTCACTTCAAGGAGTTCTTTAAGTTGCTCATGGAGTAGAATCAGCTCTGCAATGTGAGTTTTTAGTGACTCTATAGCGCAAGCTCCCAAGCATTTTTATACTATTAAATCTAGTTCTTCAACTATATTCTCAAGTCTAATAACTAATTCGACCATAAAATTTGCAAGAAAATGCTCACTTCAAGGAGTTCTTGACCAGGTTCACGGAGTAGAATCATCTCTTCACTATGAATTTTTAGTGACTCTACGGTGCATGCTTCCTAGCATTTTTATACATTGAAAACATGTTTTCAAACTATATTCTCATGTCTAATAACTAATTTGACCATAAAATTGGCAAGAAAATGCTCATTTTAAGGAGTTCTTGACCTGGCTCACGGAGTAGAATCAACTCTGCACTATGACTTTTGGTAACTCTTTGGTGCAAGCTTCATAGCATTTTTATACTCTATAAACATGTTCTCCAGCTATAATCTCATGTATAATAACTGATTTGACCGTAAAATTTGCAAGAAAATGCTCACTTCAAGGAGTTCTTGACCTGGACCATAGAGTAGAATCAGCTCTACACTGTGAATTCTTAGTGACTATATGGTGCATTCTTCCCAGCATTTTTATACATTGAAAACATGTTCTAAAACTATATTCTCTTGTCTAATAACTAATTTGACCATAAAATTGGCAAGAAAATGCTCACTTTAAGGAGTTCTTGACCTGGCTCACGGGGTAGAATCTGCTCTGCACTATGACTTTTAGTAACTCTTTGGTGCAAGCTTCCTAGCATTTTTATACTCTAAAAACATGTTCTCCTACTATATTCTCATCTATAATTACTGATTTGACCATAAAATTTGCAAGAAAATGCTCACTTCAAGGAGTTCTTGACGTGGATCACGGAGTAGAATCAGCTCTACACTATGAATTTTTAGTGACTATAAGGTGCATTCTTCCTAGCATTTTTATACATTAAAAACATGTTCTAAAACTATAATCTCATCTTTAATAACTAATTTGACCAAAAAATTAGCAAAAAATGCTCACTTTAAGGAGTTCTTGGCCTAGCTCACGGAGTAGAATCAGCTCTGCACTATAACTTTTAGTGACTTAATAGTGCAAGCTTCCTAGCATTTTTATACTCTAAAAATATGTTCTCCAACTATATTCTCATGTATAATAACTAATTTTACCATAAAATTTGCAAGAAAATGCTCACTTCAATGAGTTCTTGACCTTGCTCAAGGCGTAGAATCAGCTCTGCACTATGACTTTTAGTGACTCTATGGTGCAAGCTTCCTAGCATTTTTATACCTTAAAAACATATTCTCAAACAATATTCTCATGTATAATAACTAATTTGACCATAAAATTGGCAACAAAATGCTCACTTTAAGTAGTTCTTGACCTGGCTCATGGCGTAGAATCAGCTCTGCACTATGACCTTTAGTGACTCTATCATGAAAGCTTTCTAGGATTTTTATACTCCCAAAATATGTTCTCCAACTATATTCTCGTGTATAATAACTAATTTGACCATAAAATTTGCAAGAAATTGCTCACTTCAAGGAGTTCTTTACTTGGGTCACGGAGTAAAGAATCAACTATGCACTGTGAGTTTTAAGTGACTCTATGGTGCAAGCTTCCTAGTATTTTTGCACATTGAAAACATGTTCTCAAACTATATTCTCATGTCTAATATATAATTTGAGCATAAATTTGGCAAGAAAAAGCTCTCTTCAAGGAGTTCTTGACCTGGCTCATAGAGTAGAATAAGCTCTGCACTCTGAGTTTTAGTGACTCTATGGCACAAGCTTCGTAGCTTTATATACTCTGAAAATATTTTCTCCCACTATATACTCATATCTGATAACTAATATGACCATAAAAATGGTAAGAAAATTCTCACTTCAAGGAGTTCTTTATGTTGCTCATGGAGTAGAATCAGCTCAGCACTGTGAGTTTTTAGTGACTTTATAGCGCAAGCTCCCTAGCATTTTTATACTCTGAAAACAACTTCTCCAACTATATTCTCAAGTCCAATAACTAATTCGACCATAAAATTTGCAAGAAAATGCTCACTTCAGGGAGTTCTTGACCTGGGTCACGGATTAGAATCAGTTATGCACTGTGATTTTTTATTGACTCTGCGGTGCATGCTTCCTAGCATTTTTATACATTGAAAACATTTTCTCAAACTATATTCTCATGTCCAATAACTAATTTGACCAAAAATTTGCAAGAAAATGTTCACTTCAAGGAGTTCTTGACCTGGCACACAGAGTAGAATAAGCTCTGCACTCTGAGGTTTAGTGACTCTATGGCACAAACTTCGTAGCTTTTATATACTCTGAAAATATTTTCTCCCACTATATACTCAAATCTAATAACTAATATGACCATAAAAATGGTAAGAAAATTCTCACTTCAAGGAGTTCTTTAAGTTGCTCTGGAGTAGAATCAGCTCTGCACTGTGAGTTTTTAGTGACTCTATAGCGCAAGCTCCCTAGCATTTTTATACTCTGAAAACAACTTCTCCAACTATATTCTCAAGTCCAATAACTAATTTGACCATAAAATTGGCAAGAAAATGCCCACTTTAAGTAGTTCTTGACCTGGCTCACTGCGTAGAATCAGCTCTGCACTATGACCTTTAGTGACTCTATGGTGAAAGCTTCCTAGGATTTTTATACTCCCAAAATATGTTCTCCAACTATATTCTCGTGAATATTAACTAATTTGACAATAAAATTTGCAAGAAATTGCTCACTTCAAGGAGTTCTTTACTTGGGTCACGAAGTATAGAATCAACTATACACTGTGAGTTTTTAGTGACTCTATGGTGCAAGCTTCCTAGTATTTTTATACATTGAAAACATGTTCTCAAACTATATTCTCATGTCTAATATATAATTTGAGCATAAATTTGGCAAGAAAAAGCTCTCTTCAAGGAGTTCTTGACCTGGCTCATAGAGTAGAATAAGCTCTGCACTATGAGTTTTTAGTGACTCTATAGTACAAACTTCCCATCATTTTTATACTTTGAAAACAATTTCTCCAACTATATTCCCATGTATAATAACTAATTTGCCCAAAAATTTGCAAGAAAATGCTCACTTCAAGGAGTTCTAGACCTGGCTCAAAGAGTAGAATAAGCTCTGCACTGTGAGGTTTTAGTGACTCTATGGCACAAGCTTCGTATCTTTTATATACTCAGAAAATATTTTCTCCAACTATATACTCATATCTAATAACTAATTTGATTATAAAAATTGTAAGAAAATTCTCACTTCAAGGAGTTCTTTAAGTTGCTCATGGAGTAGAATCAGCTCTGCAATGTGAGTTTTTAGTGACTCTATAGCGCAAGCTCCCAAGCATTTTTATACTATTAAATCTAGTTCTTCAACTATATTCTCAAGTCTAATAACTAATTCGACCATAAAATTTGCAAGAAAATGCTCACTTCAAGGAGTTCTTGACCAGGTTCACGGAGTAGAATCATCTCTTCACTATGAATTTTTAGTGACTCTACGGTGCATGCTTCCTAGAATTTTTATACATTGAAAACATGTTTTCAAACTATATTCTCATGTCTAATAACTAATTTGACCATAAAATTGGCAAGAAAATGCTCATTTTAAGGAGTTCTTGACCTGGCTCACGGAGTAGAATCAACTCTGCACTATGACTTTTGGTAACTCTTTGGTGCAAGCTTCATAGCATTTTTATACTCTATAAACATGTTCTCCAGCTATAATCTCATGTATAATAACTGATTTGACCGTAAAATTTGCAAGAAAATGCTCACTTCAAGGAGTTCTTGACCTGGACCATAGAGTAGAATCAGCTCTACACTGTGAATTCTTAGTGACTATATGGTGCATTCTTCCCAGCATTTTTATACATTGAAAACATGTTCTAAAACTATATTCTCTTGTCTAATAACTAATTTGACCATAAAATTGGCAAGAAAATGCTCACTTTAAGGAGTTCTTGACCTGGCTCACGGGGTAGAATCTGCTCTGCACTATGACTTTTAGTAACTCTTTGGTGCAAGCTTCCTAGCATTTTTATACTCTAAAAACATGTTCTCCTACTATATTCTCATCTATAATTACTGATTTGACCATAAAATTTGCAAGAAAATGCTCACTTCAAGGAGTTCTTGACGTGGATCACGGAGTAGAATCAGCTCTACACTATGAATTTTTAGTGACTATAAGGTGCATTCTTCCTAGCATTTTTATACATTAAAAACATGTTCTAAAACTATAATCTCATCTTTAATAACTAATTTGACCAAAAAATTAGCAAAAAATGCTCACTTTAAGGAGTTCTTGGCCTAGCTCACGGAGTAGAATCAGCTCTGCACTATAACTTTTAGTGACTTAATAGTGCAAGCTTCCTAGCATTTTTATACTCTAAAAATATGTTCTCCAACTATATTCTCATGTATAATAACTAATTTTACCATAAAATTTGCAAGAAAATGCTCACTTCAATGAGTTCTTGACCTTGCTCAAGGCGTAGAATCAGCTCTGCACTATGACTTTTAGTGACTCTATGGTGCAAGCTTCCTAGCATTTTTATACCTTAAAAACATATTCTCAAACAATATTCTCATGTATAATAACTAATTTGACCATAAAATTGGCAACAAAATGCTCACTTTAAGTAGTTCTTGACCTGGCTCATGGCGTAGAATCAGCTCTGCACTATGACCTTTAGTGACTCTATCATGAAAGCTTTCTAGGATTTTTATACTCCCAAAATATGTTCTCCAACTATATTCTCGTGTATAATAACTAATTTGACCATAAAATTTGCAAGAAATTGCTCACTTCAAGGAGTTCTTTACTTGGGTCACGGAGTAAAGAATCAACTATGCACTGTGAGTTTTAAGTGACTCTATGGTGCAAGCTTCCTAGTATTTTTGCACATTGAAAACATGTTCTCAAACTATATTCTCATGTCTAATATATAATTTGAGCATAAATTTGGCAAGAAAAAGCTCTCTTCAAGGAGTTCTTGACCTGGCTCATAGAGTAGAATAAGCTCTGCACTCTGAGTTTTAGTGACTCTATGGCACAAGCTTCGTAGCTTTATATACTCTGAAAATATTTTCTCCCACTATATACTCATATCTGATAACTAATATGACCATAAAAATGGTAAGAAAATTCTCACTTCAAGGAGTTCTTTATGTTGCTCATGGAGTAGAATCAGCTCAGCACTGTGAGTTTTTAGTGACTTTATAGCGCAAGCTCCCTAGCATTTTTATACTCTGAAAACAACTTCTCCAACTATATTCTCAAGTCCAATAACTAATTCGACCATAAAATTTGCAAGAAAATGCTCACTTCAGGGAGTTCTTGACCTGGGTCACGGATTAGAATCAGTTATGCACTGTGATTTTTTATTGACTCTGCGGTGCATGCTTCCTAGCATTTTTATACATTGAAAACATTTTCTCAAACTATATTCTCATGTCCAATAACTAATTTGACCAAAAATTTGCAAGAAAATGTTCACTTCAAGGAGTTCTTGACCTGGCACACAGAGTAGAATAAGCTCTGCACTCTGAGGTTTAGTGACTCTATGGCACAAACTTCGTAGCTTTTATATACTCTGAAAATATTTTCTCCCACTATATACTCAAATCTAATAACTAATATGACCATAAAAATGGTAAGAAAATTCTCACTTCAAGGAGTTCTTTAAGTTGCTCTGGAGTAGAATCAGCTCTGCACTGTGAGTTTTTAGTGACTCTATAGCGCAAGCTCCCTAGCATTTTTATACTCTGAAAACAACTTCTCCAACTATATTCTCAAGTCCAATAACTAATTTGACCATAAAATTGGCAAGAAAATGCCCACTTTAAGTAGTTCTTGACCTGGCTCACTGCGTAGAATCAGCTCTGCACTATGACCTTTAGTGACTCTATGGTGAAAGCTTCCTAGGATTTTTATACTCCCAAAATATGTTCTCCAACTATATTCTCGTGTATATTAACTAATTTGACCATAAAATTTGCAAGAAATTGCTCACTTCAAGGAGTTCTTTACTTGGGTCACGAAGTATAGAATCAACTATACACTGTGAGTTTTTAGTGACTCTATGGTGCAAGCTTCCTAGTATTTTTATACATTGAAAACATGTTCTCAAACTATATTCTCATGTCTAATATATAATTTGAGCATAAATTTGGCAAGAAAAAGCTCTCTTCAAGGAGTTCTTGACCTGGCTCATAGAGTAGAATAAGCTCTGCACTATGAGTTTTTAGTGACTCTATAGTACAAACTTCCCATCATTTTTATACTTTGAAAACAATTTCTCCAACTATATTCCCATGTATAATAACTAATTTGCCCAAAAATTTGCAAGAAAATGCTCACTTCAAGGAGTTCTGGACCTGGCTCAAAGAGTAGAATAAGCTCTGCACTGTGAGGTTTTAGTGACTCTATGGCACAAGCTTCGTATCTTTTATATACTCAGAAAATATTTTCTCCAACTATATACTCATATCTAATAACTAATTTGATTATAAAAATTGTAAGAAAATTCTCACTTCAAGGAGTTCTTTAAGTTGCTCATGGAGTAGAATCAGCTCTGCAATGTGAGTTTTTAGTGACTCTATAGCGCAAGCTCCCAAGCATTTTTATACTATTAAATCTAGTTCTTCAACTATATTCTCAAGTCTAATAACTAATTCGACCATAAAATTTGCAAGAAAATGCTCACTTCAAGGAGTTCTTGACCAGGTTCACGGAGTAGAATCATCTCTTCACTATGAATTTTTAGTGACTCTACGGTGCATGCTTCCTAGAATTTTTATACATTGAAAACATGTTTTCAAACTATATTCTCATGTCTAATAACTAATTTGACCATAAAATTGGCAAGAAAATGCTCATTTTAAGGAGTTCTTGACCTGGCTCACGGAGTAGAATCAACTCTGCACTATGACTTTTGGTAACTCTTTGGTGCAAGCTTCATAGCATTTTTATACTCTATAAACATGTTCTCCAGCTATAATCTCATGTATAATAACTGATTTGACCGTAAAATTTGCAAGAAAATGCTCACTTCAAGGAGTTCTTGACCTGGACCATAGAGTAGAATCAGCTCTACACTGTGAATTCTTAGTGACTATATGGTGCATTCTTCCCAGCATTTTTATACATTGAAAACATGTTCTAAAACTATATTCTCTTGTCTAATAACTAATTTGACCATAAAATTGGCAAGAAAATGCTCACTTTAAGGAGTTCTTGACCTGGCTCACGGGGTAGAATCTGCTCTGCACTATGACTTTTAGTAACTCTTTGGTGCAAGCTTCCTAGCATTTTTATACTCTAAAAACATGTTCTCCTACTATATTCTCATCTATAATTACTGATTTGACCATAAAATTTGCAAGAAAATGCTCACTTCAAGGAGTTCTTGACGTGGATCACGGAGTAGAATCAGCTCTACACTATGAATTTTTAGTGACTATAAGGTGCATTCTTCCTAGCATTTTTATACATTAAAAACATGTTCTAAAACTATAATCTCATCTTTAATAACTAATTTGACCAAAAAATTAGCAAAAAATGCTCACTTTAAGGAGTTCTTGGCCTAGCTCACGGAGTAGAATCAGCTCTGCACTATAACTTTTAGTGACTTAATAGTGCAAGCTTCCTAGCATTTTTATACTCTAAAAATATGTTCTCCAACTATATTCTCATGTATAATAACTAATTTTACCATAAAATTTGCAAGAAAATGCTCACTTCAATGAGTTCTTGACCTTGCTCAAGGCGTAGAATCAGCTCTGCACTATGACTTTTAGTGACTCTATGGTGCAAGCTTCCTAGCATTTTTATACCTTAAAAACATATTCTCAAACAATATTCTCATGTATAATAACTAATTTGACCATAAAATTGGCAACAAAATGCTCACTTTACGTAGTTCTTGACCTGACTCATGGCGTAGAATCAGCTCTGCACTATGACCTTTAGTGACTCTATCATGAAATCTTTCTAGGATTTTTATACTCCCAAAATATGTTCTCCAACTATATTCTCGTGTATAATAACTAATTTGACCATAAAATTTGCAAGAAATTGCTCACTTCAAGGAGTTCTTTACTTGGGTCACGGAGTAAAGAATCAACTATGCACTGTGAGTTTTAAGTGACTCTATGGTGCAAGCTTCCTAGTATTTTTGCACATTGAAAACATGTTCTCAAAATATATTCTCATGTCTAATATATAATTTGAGCATAAATTTGGCAAGAAAAAGCTCTCTTCAAGGAGTTCTTGACCTGGCTCATAGAGTAGAATAAGCTCTGCACTCTGAGTTTTAGTGACTCTATGGCACAAGCTTCGTAGCTTTATATACTCTGAAAATATTTTCTCCCACTATATACTCATATCTGATAACTAATATGACCATAAAAATGGTAAGAAAATTCTCACTTCAAGGAGTTCTTTATGTTGCTCATGGAGTAGAATCAGCTCAGCACTGTGAGTTTTTAGTGACTTTATAGCGCAAGCTCCCTAGCATTTTTATACTCTGAAAACAACTTCTCCAACTATATTCTCAAGTCCAATAACTAATTCGACCATAAAATTTGCAAGAAAATGCTCACTTCAGGGAGTTCTTGACCTGGGTCACGGATTAGAATCAGTTATGCACTGTGATTTTTTATTGACTCTGCGGTGCATGCTTCCTAGCATTTTTATACATTGAAAACATTTTCTCAAACTATATTCTCATGTCCAATAACTAATTTGACCAAAAATTTGCAAGAAAATGTTCACTTCAAGGAGTTCTTGACCTGGCACACAGAGTAGAATAAGCTCTGCACTCTGAGGTTTAGTGACTCTATGGCACAAACTTCGTAGCTTTTATATACTCTGAAAATATTTTCTCCCACTATATACTCAAATCTAATAACTAATATGACCATAAAAATGGTAAGAAAATTCTCACTTCAAGGAGTTCTTTAAGTTGCTCTGGAGTAGAATCAGCTCTGCACTGTGAGTTTTTAGTGACTCTATAGCGCAAGCTCCCTAGCATTTTTATACTCTGAAAACAACTTCTCCAACTATATTCTCAAGTCCAATAACTAATTTGACCATAAAATTGGCAAGAAAATGCCCACTTTAAGTAGTTCTTGACCTGGCTCACTGCGTAGAATCAGCTCTGCACTATGACCTTTAGTGACTCTATGGTGAAAGCTTCCTAGGATTTTTATACTCCCAAAATATGTTCTCCAACTATATTCTCGTGTATATTAACTAATTTGACCATAAAATTTGCAAGAAATTGCTCACTTCAAGGAGTTCTTTACTTGGGTCACGAAGTATAGAATCAACTATACACTGTGAGTTTTTAGTGACTCTATGGTGCAAGCTTCCTAGTATTTTTATACATTGAAAATATGTTCTCAAACTATATTCTCATGTCTAATATATAATTTGAGCATAAATTTGGCAAGAAAAAGCTCTCTTCAAGGAGTTCTTGACCTGGCTCATAGAGTAGAATAAGCTCTGCACTATGAGTTTTTAGTGACTCTATAGTACAAACTTCCCATCATTTTTATACTTTGAAAATAATTTCTCCAACTATATTCCCATGTATAATAACTAATTTGCCCAAAAATTTGCAAGAAAATGCTCACTTCAAGGAGTTCTAGACCTGACTCAAAGAGTAGAATAAGCTCTGCACTGTGAGGTTTTAGTGACTCTATGGCACAAGCTTCGTATCTTTTATATACTCAGAAAATATTTTCTCCAACTATATACTCATATCTAATAACTAATTTGATTATAAAAATTATAAGAAAATTCTCACTTCAAGGAGTTCTTTAAGTTGCTCATGGAGTAGAATCAGCTCTGCAATGTGAGTTTTTAGTGACTCTATAGCGCAAGCTCCCAAGCATTTTTATACTATTAAATCTAGTTCTTCAACTATATTCTCAAGTCTAATAACTAATTCGACCATAAAATTTGCAAGAAAATGCTCACTTCAAGGAGTTCTTGACCAGGTTCACGGAGTAGAATCATCTCTTCACTATGAATTTTTAGTGACTCTACGGTGCATGCTTCCTAGAATTTTTATACATTGAAAACATGTTTTCAAACTATATTCTCATGTCTAATAACTAATTTGACCATAAAATTGGCAAGAAAATGCTCATTTTAAGGAGTTCTTGACCTGGCTCACGGAGTAGAATCAACTCTGCACTATGACTTTTGGTAACTCTTTGGTGCAAGCTTCGTAGCATTTTTATACTCTATAAACATGTTCTCCAGCTATAATCTCATGTATAATAACTGATTTGACCGTAAAATTTGCAAGAAAATGCTCACTTCAAGGAGTTCTTGACCTGGACCATAGAGTAGAATCAGCTCTACACTGTGAATTCTTAGTGACTATATGGTGCATTCTTCCCAGCATTTTTATACATTGAAAACATGTTCTAAAACTATATTCTCTTGTCTAATAACTAATTTGACCATAAAATTGGCAAGAAAATGCTCACTTTAAGGAGTTCTTGACCTGGCTCACGGGGTAGAATCTGCTCTGCACTATGACTTTTAGTAACTCTTTGGTGCAAGCTTCCTAGCATTTTTATACTCTAAAAACATGTTCTCCTACTATATTCTCATCTATAATTACTGATTTGACCATAAAATTTGCAAGAAAATGCTCACTTCAAGGAGTTCTTGACGTGGATCACGGAGTAGAATCAGCTCTACACTATGAATTTTTAGTGACTATAAGGTGCATTCTTCCTAGCATTTTTATACATTAAAAACATGTTCTAAAACTATAATCTCATCTTTAATAACTAATTTGACCAAAAAATTAGCAAAAAATGCTCACTTTAAGGAGTTCTTGGCCTAGCTCACGGAGTAGAATCAGCTCTGCACTATAACTTTTAGTGACTTAATAGTGCAAGCTTCCTAGCATTTTTATACTCTAAAAATATGTTCTCCAACTATATTCTCATGTATAATAACTAATTTTACCATAAAATTTGCAAGAAAATGCTCACTTCAATGAGTTCTTGACCTTGCTCAAGGCGTAGAATCAGCTCTGCACTATGACTTTTAGTGACTCTATGGTGCAAGCTTCCTAGCATTTTTATACCTTAAAAACATATTCTCAAAAATATTCTCATGTATAATAACTAATTTGACCATAAAATTGGCAACAAAATGCTCACTTTAAGTAGTTCTTGACATGGCTCATGGCGTAGAATCAGCTCTGCACTATGACCTTTAGTGACTCTATCATGAAAGCTTTCTAGGATTTTTATACTCCCAAAATATGTTCTCCAACTATATTCTCGTGTATAATAACTAATTTGACCATAAAATTTGCAAGAAATTGCTCACTTCAAGGAGTTCTTTACTTGGGTCACGGAGTAAAGAATCAACTATGCACTGTGAGTTTTAAGTGACTCTATGGTGCAAGCTTCCTAGTATTTTTGCACATTGAAAACATGTTCTCAAACTATATTCTCATGTCTAATATATAATTTGAGCATAAATTTGGCAAGAAAAAGCTCTCTTCAAGGAGTTCTTGACCTGGCTCATAGAGTAGAATAAGCTCTGCACTCTGAGTTTTAGTGACTCTATGGCACAAGCTTCGTAGCTTTATATACTCTGAAAATATTTTCTCCCACTATATACTCATATCTGATAACTAATATGACCATAAAAATGGTAAGAAAATTCTCACTTCAAGGAGTTCTTTATGTTGCTCATGGAGTAGAATCAGCTCAGCACTGTGAGTTTTTAGTGACTTTATAGCGCAAGCTCCCTAGCATTTTTATACTCTTAAAACAACTTCTCCAACTATATTCTCAAGTCCAATAACTAATTCGACCATAAAATTTGCAAGAAAATGCTCACTTCAGGGAGTTCTTGACCTGGGTCACGGATTAGAATCAGTTATGCACTGTGATTTTTTATTGACTCTGCGGTGCATGCTTCCTTGCATTTTTATACATTGAAAACATTTTCTCAAACTATATTCTCCTGTCCAATAACTAATTTGACCAAAAATTTGCAAGAAAATGTTCACTTCAAGGAGTTCTTGACCTGGCACACAGAGTAGAATAAGCTCTGCACTCTGAGGTTTAGTGACTCTATGGCACAAACTTCGTAGCTTTTATATACTCTGAAAATATTTTCTCCCACTATATACTCAAATCTAATAACTAATATGACCATAAAAATGGTAAGAAATTCTCACTTCAAGGAGTTCTTTAAGTTGCTCTGGAGTAGAATCAGCTCTGCACTGTGAGTTTTTAGTGACTCTATAGCGCAAGCTCCCTAGCATTTTTATACTCTGAAAACAACTTCTCCAACTATATTCTCAAGTCCAATAACTAATTTGACCATAAAATTGGCAAGAAAATGCCCACTTTAAGTAGTTCTTGACCTGGCTCACTGCGTAGAATCAGCTCTGCACTATGACCTTTAGTGACTCTATGGTGAAAGCTTCCTAGGATTTTTATACTCCCAAAATATGTTCCCCAACTATATTCTCGTGTATATTAACTAATTTGACCATAAAATTTGCAAGAAATTGCTCACTTCAAGGAGTTCTTTACTTGGGTCACGAAGTATAGAATCAACTATACACTGTGAGTTTTTAGTGACTCTATGGTGCAAGCTTCCTAGTATTTTTATACATTGAAAACATGTTCTCAAACTATATTCTCATGTCTAATATATAATTTGAGCATAGATTTGGCAAGAAAAAGCTCTCTTCAAGGAGTTCTTGACCTGGCTCATAGAGTAGAATAAGCTCTGCACTATGAGTTTTTAGTGACTCTATAGTACAAACTTCCCATCATTTTTATACTTTGAAAACAATTTCTCCAACTATATTCCCATGTATAATAACTAATTTGCCCAAAAATTTGCAAGAAAATGCTCACTTCAAGGAGTTCTAGACCTGACTCAAAGAGTAGAATAAGCTCTGCACTGTGAGGTTTTAGTGACTCTATGGCACAAGCTTCGTATCTTTTATATACTCAGAAAATATTTTCTCCAACTATATACTCATATCTAATAACTAATTTGATTATAAAAATTGTAAGAAAATTCTCACTTCAAGGAGTTCTTTAAGTTGCTCATGGAGTAGAATCAGCTCTGCAATGTGAGTTTTTAGTGACTCTATAGCGCAAGCTCCCAAGCATTTTTATACTATTAAATCTAGTTCTTCAACTATATTCTCAAGTCTAATAACTAATTCGACCATAAAATTTGCAAGAAAATGCTCACTTCAAGGAGTTCTTGACCAGGTTCACGGAGTAGAATCATCTCTTCACTATGAATTTTTAGTGACTCTACGGTGCATGCTTCCTAGAATTTTTATACATTGAAAACATGTTTTCAAACTATATTCTCATGTCTAATAACTAATTTGACCATAAAATTGGCAAGAAAATGCTCATTTTAAGGAGTTCTTGACCTGGCTCACGGAGTAGAATCAACTCTGCACTATGACTTTTGGTAACTCTTTGGTGCAAGCTTCATAGCATTTTTATACTCTATAAATATGTTCTCCAGCTATAATCTCATGTATAATAACTGATTTGACCGTAAAATTTGCAAGAAAATGCTCACTTCAAGGAGTTCTTGACCTGGACCATAGAGTAGAATCAGCTCTACACTGTGAATTCTTAGTGACTATATGGTGCATTTTTCCCAGCATTTTTATACATTGAAAACATGTACTAAAACTATATTCTCTTGTCTAATAACTAATTTGACCATAAAATTGGCAAGAAAATGCTCACTTTAAGGAGTTCTTGACCTGGCTCACGGGGTAGAATCTGCTCTGCTCTATGACTTTTAGTAACTCTTTGGTGCAAGCTTCCTAGCATTTTTATACTCTAAAAACATGTTCTCCTACTATATTCTCATCTATAATTACTGATTTGACCATAAAATTTGCAAGAAAATGCTCACTTCAAGGAGTTCTTGACGTGGATCACGGAGTAGAATCAGCTCTACACTATGAATTTTTAGTGACTATAAGGTGCATTCTTCCTAGCATTTTTATACATCAAAAACATGTTCTAAATCTATAATCTCATCTTTAATAACTAATTTGACCAAAAAATTAGCAAAAAATGCTCACTTTAAGGAGTTCTTGGCCTAGCTCACGGAGTAGAATCAGCTCTGCATTATAACTTTTAGTGACTTAATAGTGCAAGCTTCCTAGCATTTTTATACTCTAAAAATATGTTCTCCAACTATATTCTCATGTATAATAACTAATTTTACCATAAAATTTGCAAGAAAATGCTCACTTCAATGAGTTCTTGACCTTGCTCAAGGCGTAGAATCAGCTCTGCACTATGACTTTTAGTGACTCTATGGTGCAAGCTTCCTAGCATTTTTATACCTTAAAAACATATTCTCAAACAATATTCTCATGTATAATAACTAATTTGACCATAAAATTGGCAACAAAATGCTCACTTTAAGTAGTTCTTGACCTGGCTCATGGCGTAGAATCAGCTCTGCACTATGACCTTTAGTGACTCTATCATGAAAGCTTTCTAGGATTTTTATACTCCCAAAATATGTTCTCCAACTATATTCTCGTGTATAATAACTAATTTGACCATAAAATTTGCAAGAAATTGCTCACTTCAAGGAGTTCTTTACTTGGGTCACGGAGTAAAGAATCAACTATGCACTGTGAGTTTTAAGTGACTCTATGGTGCAAGCTTCCTAGTATTTTTGCACATTGAAAACATGTTCTCAAACTATATTCTCATGTCTAATATATAATTTGAGCATAAATTTGGCAAGAAAAAGCTCTCTTCAAGGAGTTCTTGACCTGGCTCATAGAGTAGAATAAGCTCTGCACTCTGAATTTTAGTGACTCTATGGCACAAGCTTCGTAGCTTTATATACTCTGAAAATATTTTCTCCCACTATATACTCATATCTGATAACTAATATGACCATAAAAATGGTAAGAAAATTCTCACTTCAAGGAGTTCTTTATGTTGCTCATGGAGTAGAATCAGCTCAGCACTGTGAGTTTTTAGTGACTTTATAGCGCAAGCTCCCTAGCATTTTTATACTCTGAAAACAACTTCTCCAACTATATTCTCAAGTCCAATAACTAATTCGACCATAAAATTTGCAAGAAAATGCTCACTTCAGGGAGTTCTTGACCTGGGTCACGGATTAGAATCAGTTATGCACTGTGATTTTTTATTGACTCTGCGGTGCATGCTTCCTAGCATTTTTATACATTGAAAACATTTTCTCAAACTATATTCTCATGTCCAATAACTAATTTGACCAAAAATTTGCAAGAAAATGTTCACTTCAAGGAGTTCTTGACCTGGCACACAGAGTAGAATAAGCTCTGCACTCTGAGGTTTAGTGACTCTATGGCACAAACTTCGTAGCTTTTATATACTCTGAAAATATTTTCTCCCACTATATACTCAAATCTAATAACTAATATGACCATAAAAATGGTAAGAAAATTCTCACTTCAAGGAGTTCTTTAAGTTGCTCTGGAGTAGAATCAGCTCTGCACTGTGAGTTTTTAGTGACTCTATAGCGCAAGCTCCCTAGCATTTTTATACTCTGAAAACAACTTCTCCAACTATATTCTCAAGTCCAATAACTAATTTGACCATAAAATTGGCAAGAAAATGCCCACTTTAAGTAGTTCTTGACCTGGCTCACTGCGTAGAATCAGCTCTGCACTATGACCTTTAGTGACTCTATGGTGAAAGCTTCCTAGGATTTTTATACTCCCAAAATATGTTCTCCAACTATATTCTCGTGTATATTAACTAATTTGACCATAAAATTTGCAAGAAATTGATCACTTCAAGGAGTTCTTTACTTGGGTCACGAAGTATAGAATCAACTATACACTGTGAGTTTTTAGTTACTCTATGGTGCAAGCTTCCTAGTATTTTTATACATTGAAAACATGTTCTCAAACTATATTCTCATGTCTAATATATAATTTGAGCATAAATTTGGCAAGAAAAAGCTCTCTTCAAGGAGTTCTTGACCTGGCTCATAGAGTAGAATAAGCTCTGCACTATGAGTTTTTAGTGACTCTATAGTACAAACTTCCCATCATTTTTATACTTTGAAAACAATTTCTCCAACTATATTCCCATGTATAATAACTAATTTGCCCAAAAATTTGCAAGAAAATGCTCACTTCAAGGAGTTCTAGACCTGGCTCAAAGAGTAGAATAAGCTCTGCACTGTGAGGTTTTAGTGACTCTATGGCACAAGCTTCGTATCTTTTATATACTCAGAAAATATTTTCTCCAACTATATACTCATATCTAATAACTAATTTGATTATAAAAATTGTAAGAAAATTCTCACTTCAAGGAGTTCTTTAAGTTGCTCATGGAGTAGAATCAGCTCTGCAATGTGAGTTTTTAGTGACTCTATAGCGCAAGCTCCCAAGCATTTTTATACTATTAAATCTAGTTCTTCAACTATATTCTCAAGTCTAATAACTAATTCGACCATAAAATTTGCAAGAAAATGCTCACTTCAAGGAGTTCTTGACCAGGTTCACGGAGTAGAATCATCTCTTCACTATGAATTTTTAGTGACTCTACGGTGCATGCTTCCTAGAATTTTTATACATTGAAAACATGTTTTCAAACTATATTCTCATGTCTAATAACTAATTTGACCATAAAATTGGCAAGAAAATGCTCATTTTAAGGAGTTCTTGACCTGGCTCACGGAGTAGAATCAACTCTGCACTATGACTTTTGGTAACTCTTTGGTGCAAGCTTCGTAGCATTTTTATACTCTATAAACATGTTCTCCAGCTATAATCTCATGTATAATAACTGATTTGACCGTAAAATTTGCAAGAAAATGCTCACTTCAAGGAGTTCTTGACCTGGACCATAGAGTAGAATCAGCTCTACACTGTGAATTCTTAGTGACTATATGGTGCATTCTTCCCAGCATTTTTATACATTGAAAACATGTTCTAAAACTATATTCTCTTGTCTAATAACTAATTTGACCATAAAATTGGCAAGAAAATGCTCACTTTAAGGAGTTCTTGACCTGGCTCACGGGGTAGAATCTGCTCTGCACTATGACTTTTAGTAACTCTTTGGTGCAAGCTTCCTAGCATTTTTATACTCTAAAAACATGTTCTCCTACTATATTCTCATCTATAATTACTGATTTGACCATAAAATTTGCAAGAAAATGCTCACTTCAAGGAGTTCTTGACGTGGATCACGGAGTAGAATCAGCTCTACACTATGAATTTTTAGTGACTATAAGGTGCATTCTTCCTAGCATTTTTATACATTAAAAACATGTTCTAAAACTATAATCTCATCTTTAATAACTAATTTGACCAAAAAATTAGCAAAAAATGCTCACTTTAAGGAGTTCTTGGCCTAGCTCACGGAGTAGAATCAGCTCTGCACTATAACTTTTAGTGACTTAATAGTGCAAGCTTCCTAGCATTTTTATGCTCTAAAAATATATTCTCCAACTATATTCTCATGTATAATAACTAATTTGACCATAAAATTTGCAAGAAAATGCTCACTTCAAGTAGTTATTGACCTGGCTCACGGCGTAGAATCAGCTCTGCACTATGACTTTTAGTGACTCTATGGTGCAAGCTTCCTAGCATTTTTATACCTTAAAAACATGTTCTACAACTATATTATCATGTATAATAACTAATTTGGCCATAAAATTGGCAAGAAAATGCTCACTTTAAGTAGTTCTTGACCTGGCTCAAGGCGTAGAATTAGCTCTGCACTATGACCTTTAGTGACTCTATGGTGAAAGCTTTCTAAGATTTTTATACTCCCAAAATATGTTCTCCAACTATATTCTCGTGTATAATAACTAATTTGACCATAAAATTTTCAAGAAATTGCTCACTTCAAGGAGTTCTTTACTTGGGTCACGGAGTATAGAATAAACTATGCACTGTGAGTTTTTTGTTACTCTATGGTGAAAGCTTCCTAGTATTTTTATGCATTGAAAACATGTTCTCAAACTATATTCTCATGTCTAATATATAATTTGAGCATAAATTTGGCAAGAAAAAGCTCTCTTCAAGGAGTTCTTGACTTGGCTCATAGAGTAGAATAAGCTCGCACTATGAGTTTTTAGTGACTCTATAGTACAAGCTTTCAAGCATTTTTATACTTTGAAAACAATTTCTCCAACTATATTCTCATGTATAATAAATAATTTGACCAAAAAGTTGCAAGAAAATGCTCACTTCAAGGAGTTCTTGACCTGGCTCACAGAGTAGAATAAGCTCTGCACTCTGAGGTTTTAGTGACTCTATGGCACAAGCTTCGTAGCTTTTATATACTCTGAAAATATTTTCTCCAACTATATACTCATATCTAATAACTAATTTGACCATAAAAATGGTAAGAAAATTCTCACTTCAAGGAGTTCTTTAAGTTGCTCATGGAGTAGAATCAACTCTACACTGTTAGTATTTAGTGACTCTATAGCGCAAGGTCCCTAGCATTTTTATACTCTAAAAACAACTTCTCCAACTATATTCTCAAGTGCAATAACTAATTCGACCATAAAATTTGCAAGAAAATGCTTACTTCAAGAAGTTCTTGACCTGGCTCATGGAGAAGAATCAGCTCTTCACTGTGAATATTTAGTGACTCTATGGTGCATGCTTCCTAGAATTTGTATACATTGAAAACATGTTCTCAAACTATATTCTTATGTCTAATAACTAATTTGACCATAAAATTGGCAAGAAAATGCTCATTTTATGGAGTTTTTGACCTGGCTCACGGAGTAGAATCAACTCTGCACTATGACTTTTGGTAACTCTTTGGTGCAAGCTTCCTAGCATTTTTATACTCTATAAACATGCTCTCCAACTATATTCTCATGTATAATAACTGATTTGACCGTAAAATTTGCAAGAAAATGCACACTTCAAGGAGTTCTTGACCTGGATCATGGAGTAGAATCAGCCCTACACTGTGAATTTTTAGTGACTATATGGTGCATTCTTCCCAGCATTTTTATACATTGAAAACATGTTCTAAAACTATATTCTCATGTCTAATAACTAATTTGACCAAAAAATTGGCAAGAAAATGCTCACTTTAAGGATTTCTTTGCCTAGCTCACGGAGTAGAATCAGCTCTCACTATGACTTTTAGTGACTCTATGGTGCAAGCTTCCTAGCATTTTTATACTCTAAAAACATGTTCTCTAACTATATTCTCATGTATAATAACTAATTTGACCATAAAATTGGCAAGAAAATGCTCACTTTAAGTAGTTCTTGACTGTCTCACGACGTAGAATCAGCTCTGCACTATGACCTTTAGTGACTCTATGGTGAAAGCTTCCTTGGATTTTTATACTCCAAAAATATGTTCTCCAACTATATTCTCATGTATAAAAACTAATTTGACAATAAAATTTGCAAGAAATTGCTCACTTCAAGGAGTTCTTTACTTAGGTCACGGAGTATAGAATCAGCTCTGCACCGTGAGTTTTTAGTGACTCTATGGTGCAAGCTTCCTAGTATTTTTATACATTGAAAACATGTTCTCAAACTATATTCTCATGTCTAATATATAATTTGAGCATAAATTTGGCAAGAAAAAGCTCTTTTCAAAGAGTTCTTGACCTGGCTCATAGAGTAGAATGAGCTCTGCACTATGAGTTTTTAGTGACTCTATGGTACAAGCTTCCCAACATTTTTATACTTTGAAAATATTTTCTCCAACTATATTCTCATGTATAATAACTAATTTGACCAAAAATTTGCAAGAAAATGCTCACTTCAAGGAGTTCTTTACCTGGCTCACAGAGTTGAATAAGCTCTGCACTGTGAGGTTTTAGTGACTCTATGGCACAAGATTTGTAGCTTTTATATACTCTGAAAATATTTTCTCCAACTATATACTCATATCTAATAACTAATTTGACCATAAAAATGGTAAGAAAATTCTCACTTCAAGGAGTTCTTTAAGTTGCTCACGGAGTAGAATCAGCTCTGCACTGTGAGTTTTTAGTGACTCTATACCGCAAGCTCCCTAGCATTTTTATACTTTGAAAACAAGTTCTCCAACTATATTCTCAAGTCTAATAACTAATTCGACCATAAAATTTGCAAAAAAATGCTCACTTCAAGGAGTTCTTGACTGGCTTACGGAGTAGAATCAGCTCTTCACTGTGAATTTTTAGTGACTCTACAATGCATGCTTCCTAGCGTTTTTATACATTGAAAACGTGTTCTCAAACTATATTCTCATGTTTAATAACTAATTTGACCATAAAATTGGCAAGAAAATGCTCACTTTAAGGAGTTCTTGACCTGGCTCACGGAGTAGAATCAGCTCTGTACTATGACTATTAGTAACTCTTTGGTGCAAGCTTTCTAGCATTTTTATACTCTAAAAACATGTTCTCCAACTATATTCTCATGTATAATAACAGATTTGACTGTAAAATTTGCAAGAAAATGCTCACTTCAAGGAGTTCTTGACCTGGATCACGGAGTAGAATCAACTCTACACTGTGAATTTTTAGTGACTATATGGTGCATTCTTCCAAGCATTTTTATACATTGAAAACATGTTCTAAAACTATATTCTCATGTCTAATAACTAATTTGACCATAAAATTGGCAAGAAAATGCTCACTTTAAGGAGTTCTTGACTTGACTCACGGAGTAGAATCAGCTCTGTACTATGAGTTTTAGTAACTCTTTGGTGCAAGCTTCCTAGCATTTTCATACTCTAAAAACATGTTCTCCAACTATATTCTCATTTATAATAACTGATTTGACCAAAAAAGTTGCAAGAAAATGCTCACTTCAAGGAGTTCTTGACCTGGATCATGGAGTAGAATCAGCTCTACACTGTGAATTTTTAGTGACTATATGGTGCATTCTTCCCAGCATTTTTATACATTGAAAACATGTTCTAAAACTATATTCTCATGTCTAATAACTAATTTGACCAAAAAATTGGCAAGAAAATGCTCACTTTAAGGAGTTCTTTGCCTAGCTCACGGAGTAGAATCAGCTCTCACTATGACTTTTAGTGACTCTATGGTGCAAGCTTCCTAGCATTTTTATACTCTAAAAACATGTTCTCTAACTATATTCTCATGTATAATAACTAATTTGACCATAAAATTGGCAAGAAAATGCTCACTTTAAGTAGTTCTTGACTGTCTCACGACGTAGAATCAGCTCTGCACTATGACCTTTAGTGACTCTATGGTGAAAGCTTCCTTGGATTTTTATACTCCAAAAATATGTTCTCCAACTATATTCTCATGTATAATAACTAATTTGACAATAAAATTTGCAAGAAATTGCTCACTTCAAGGAGTTCTTTACTTAGGTCACGGAGTATAGAATCAGCTCTGCACCGTGAGTTTTTAGTGACTCTATGGTGCAAGCTTCCTAGTATTTTTATACATTGAAAACATGTTCTCAAACTATATTCTCATGTCTAATATATAATTTGAGCATAAATTTGGCAAGAAAAAGCTCTTTTCAAGGAGTTCTTGACCTGGCTCATAGAGTAGAATGAGCTCTGCACTATGAGTTTTTAGTGACTCTATGGTACAAGCTTCCCAACATTTTTATACTTTGAAAATATTTTCTCCAACTATATTCTCATGTATAATAACTAATTTGACCAAAAATTTGCAAGAAAATGCTCACTTCTAGGAGTTCTTTACCTGGCTCACAGAGTAGAATAAGCTCTGCACTGTGAGGTTTTAGTGACTCTATGGCACAAGATTTGTAGCTTTTATATACTCTGAAAATATTTTCTCCAACTATATACTCATATCTAATAACTAATTTGACAATAAAAATGGTAAGAAAATTCTCACTTCAAGGAGTTCTTTAAGTTGCTCATGGAGTAGAATCAGCTCTGCACTGTGAGTTTTTAGTGACTCTATACCGCAAGCTCCCTAGCATTTTTATACTCTGAAAACAAGTTCTCCAACTATATTCTCAAGTCTAATAACTAATTCGACCATAAAATTTTCAAGAAAATGCTCACTTGAAGGAGTTCTTGACTGGCTCACGGAGTAGAATCAGTTCTTCACTGTGAATTTTTAGTGACTCTACGGTGCATGCTTCCTAGCGTTTTTATACATTGAAAACGTGTTCTCAAACTATATTCTCAAGTCAAATAACTAATTTGACCATAAAATTGGCAAGAAAATGCTCACTTTAAGGAGTTCTTGACCTGGCTCACGGAGTAGAATCAGCTATGTGCTATGACTATTAGTAACTCTTTGGTGCAAGCTTTCTAGCATTTTTATACGCTAAAAACATGTTCTCCAACTATATTAGCATGTATAATAACAGATTTGACTGTAAAATTTCCAAGAAAATGCTCACTTCAAGGAGTTCTTGACCTGGATCACGGAGTAGAATCAACTCTACACTGTGAATTTTTAGTGACTATATGGTGCATTCTTTCCAGCATTTTTATACATAGAAAACATGTTCTAAAACTATATTCTCATGTCTAATAACTAATTTGACCATAAAATTGGCAAGAAAATGCTCACTTTAAGGAGTTCTTGACCTGGCTCACGGAGTAGAATCAGATCTGTACTATGACAATTAGTAACTCTTTGGTGCAAGTTTTCTAGCATTTTTATAATCTAAAAACATGTTCTCCAACTATATTCTCATGTATAATAACAGATTTGACTGTAAAATTTGCAAGAAAATGCTCACTTCAAGGAGTTCTTGACCTGAATCACGGAGTAGAATCAACTCTACGCTGTGAATTTTTAGTGACTATATGGTGCATTCTTCCCAGCATTTTTATACATAGAAAACATGTTCTAAAACTATATTCTCATGTCTAATAACTAATTTGACCATAAAATTGGCAAGAAAATGCTCACTTTAAGGAGTTCTTGACCTGGCTCACGGAGTAGAATCAGCTCTGCACTATGACTTTTAGTAACTCTTTGGTGCAATCTTCCTAGCATTTTCATACTCTAAAAACATGTTCTCCAACTATGTTCTCATATATAATAACTGATTTGACCAAAAAATTTGCAAGAAAATGCTCACTTCAAGGAGTTCTTGACCTGGATTACGGAGTAGAATTAGCTCTACACTGTGAATTTTTAGTGACTATATGGTGCATTCTTCCTAGCATTTTTATACATTGAAAACATGTTCTAAAACTATATTCTCATGTCTAATAACTAATTTGACCAAAAAATTAGCAAGAAAATGCTCACTTTAAGGAGTTCTTGGCCTAGCTCACGGAGTAGAATCAGTTCTGCACTATAACTTTTAGTGACTTTATGGTGCAAGCTTACTAGCATTTTTATACTCTGAAAACATGTTCTCCAACTATATTCTCATGTATAATATTTAATTTTACCATAAAATTTGCAAGAAAATGCTCACTTCAAGGAGTTCTTGAGTTGGCTCACGGAGTAGAATCAGCTCTGCACTATGACTTTTAGTGACTCAATGGTGCAAGATTACTAGTATTTTTATACTCTAAAAACATGTTCCCAACTATATTCTCATGTATAATAACTAATTTGACCATAAAATTGGCAAGAAAATGTCCACTTTAAGTAGTTGTTGACCTGGCTCACGGCGTAGAATCATCTCTGCACTATGTCCTTTAGTGACTCTATGGTGAAAGCTTCCAAGGATTTTTATACTCCCAAAATATATTCTACAACTATATTCTCGTGTATAATAACTAATTTGACCATAAAATTTGCAAGAAATTGTTCACTTCAAGGAGTTCTTTACTTGGGTCACGGAGTATAGAATCAACTATGCACTGTGAGTTTTTAGTGACTCTAAGGTGCAAGCTTCCTAGTATTTTTATACATTGAAAACATGTTCTCAAACTATATTCTCATGTCTAATATATAATTTGAGCATAAATTTGGCATGAAAAAGCTCTCTTCAAGGAGTTCTTGACCTGGCTCATAGAGTAGAATAAGCTCTGCACTATGAGTTTTTAGTGACTCTATAGTACAAGCTTCCCAGCATTTTTATACTTTGAAAACAATTTCTCCAACTATATTCCCATGTATAATAACTAATTTGACCAAAAATTTGCAAGAAAATGCTCACTCGAAAGAGTTCTTGACCTGGCTCAAAGAGTAGAATAAGCTCTGCACTGTGAGGATTTAGTGACTCTATGGCACAAGCTTCGTAGCTTTTATATACTCATGTCTAATAACTAATTTGACCATAAAATTGGCAAGAAAATGCTCATTTTAAGGAGTTCTTGACCTGGCTCACGGAGTAGAATCAACTCCGCGCTATGACTTTAGGTAACTCTTTGGTGCAAGCTTCCTAGCATTTTTATACTCTATAAACAAGTTCTCCAGCTATATTCTCATGTATAATAACTGATTTGACCGTAAAATTTGCAAGAAAATGCTCACTTCAAGGAGTTCTTGACCTTGATCATGGAGTAGAATCAGCTCTACACTGTGAATTTTTAGTGACTATATGGTGCATTCTTCCCAGCATTTTTATACATTGATAAACATATGACCTTTTATACCTTAAAAACATATTCTCAAACTATATTCTCATGTATAATAACTAATTTTACCATAAAATTTGCAAGAAAATGCTCACTTCAATGAGTTCTTGACCTTGCTCAAGGCGTAGAATCAGCTCTGCACTATGACTTTTAGTGACTCTATGGTGCAAGCTTCCTAGCATTTTTATACCTTAAAAACATATTCTCAAAAATATTCTCATGTATAATAACTAATTTGACCATAAAATTGGCAACAAAATGCTCACTTTAAGTAGTTCTTGACATGGCTCATGGCGTAGAATCAGCTCTGCACTATGACCTTTAGTGACTCTATCATGAAAGCTTTCTAGGATTTTTATACTCCCAAAATATGTTCTCCAACTATATTCTCGTGTATAATAACTAATTTGACCATAAAATTTGCAAGAAATTGCTCACTTCAAGGAGTTCTTTACTTGGGTCACGGAGTAAAGAATCAACTATGCACTGTGAGTTTTAAGTGACTCTATGGTGCAAGCTTCCTAGTATTTTTGCACATTGAAAACATGTTCTCAAACTATATTCTCATGTCTAATATATAATTTGAGCATAAATTGGGCAAGAAAAAGCTCTCTTCAAGGAGTTCTTGACCTGGCACACAGAGTAGAATAAGCTCTGCACTCTGAGGTTTTAGTAACTCTATGGCTCAAGCTTCGTAGCTTTTATATACTTTGAAAATATTTTCTCCCACTATATACTCATATCTGATAACTAATATGACCATAAAAATGGTAAGAAAATTCTCACTTCAAGGAGTTCTTTAAAATGCTCATGGAGTAGAATCAGCTCTGCACTGTGAGTTTTTAGTGACTTTATAGCGCAAGCTCCCTAGCATTTTTATACTCTGAAAACAACTTCTCCAACTATATTCTCAAGTCCAATAACTAATTCGACCAAAAAATTTGCAAGAAAATGCTCACTTCAGGGAGTTCTTGACCTGGGTCACGGAGTAGAATCAGTTATGCACTGTGATTTTTTATTGACTACTACGAAGCTTGCACCATAGAGTCACTAAAAATTCACAATGCACAGCTGATTATACTTCGAGAGCCAAGTAAAAACTCCTTGAAGTGAGCATTTTTTTGCAAAATTTATGGTCAAATTAGATATTAGAAATGAGAATATAATTGGAAAACATGTTTTCAGAGTATAAAAATGCTAGGGAGCTTACACTATAGAGCCACTAAAAACTCACAGTGCAGAGCTAATTCTACTCCATGAGCAAGTTATAGAACTCCTTGAAGTGAGAATTTTCTTACCATTTTTATGGTCAAATTAGTTGTTAGATATGAGTATATAGTTGGAGAAAATATTTTCAGAGTATATAAAAGCTACGAAGCTTGTGCCATAGAGTCACTAAAACATCACAGTGCAGAGCTGATTCTACTCTGTGAGCCAGGTCAAGAACTCCTTGAAGTGAGCGTTTTCTTGCAAATTTTTGATCAAATTAGATATTATACATGAGAATATAGTTGGAGAAATTGTTTTCAAAGTATAAAAATGCAAGGAAGCTTGTACCATAGAGTCACTAAAAACATTTTTATACTTTGGTGCAAGCTTCCTAACATTTTTATACTCTAAAAACATGTTCTCCAACTATGTTCTCATCTATAATAACTGATTTGACCATAAAATTTGCAAGAAAATGCTCACTTCAAAAAGTTCTTGACCTGGATCACAGGGTATAATCAGCTCTACATTGTGAATTTTTAGTGACTATATGGTGCATTCTTCCTAGCATTTTTATACATTTAAAACATGTTCTAAAACTATATTCTCATCTCTAATAACTAATTTGACCAAAAAATTAGCAAGAAAATGCTCACTTTAAGGAGTTCTTGGTCTAGCTCACGGAGTAGAATCAGCTCTGCACTATGACTTTTAGTGACTTTAAGGTGCAAGCTTCCTAGTATTTTTATACTCTAAAAATATGTTCTCCAACTATATTCTCATGTATAATAACTAATTTGACCATAAAATTTGCAAGAAAATGCTCACTTCAAGGAGTTCTTGACCTGGCTCAATGCGTAGAATCAGCTATGCAGTATGACTTTTAGTGACTCTATGGTGCAAGCTTCCTAGCATTTTTATACCTTAAAAACATATTCTCCAACTATATTATCATGTATAATAACTAATTTGACCATAAAATTAGAAAGAAAATGCTCACTTTAAGTAGTTCTTGACCAAGCTCATGGCGTAGAATCAGCTCTGCACTATGACCTTTAGTGACTCTATGGTGAAAGCTTTCTAGGATTTTTATACTCCCAAAATATGTTCTACAACTATATTCTTGTGTATAATAACTAATTTGACCATAAAATTTGCAAGAAATTGCTCACTTCAAGGAGTTCTTTACTTGGGTCACGGAGTATAGAATCAACTATGCACTGTGAGTTTTTAGTGACTCTATGGTGCAAGCTTCCTAGTATTTTTTTACATTGAAATCATGTTCTCAAACTATATTCTCATGTCTAATTTAATTTGAGGATAAATTTGGCAAGAAAAAACTCTCTTCAAGGAGTTCTTGAGCTGGCTCATATAGTAGAATAAGCTCTGCACTATGAGTTTTTAGTGACTCTATAGTACAAGCTTCCCAGCATTTTTATACTTTGAAAAAAATTTCTCCAACTATATTCCCATGTATAATAACTAATTTGACAAAAATTTTGCAAGAAAATGCTCACTTCAAGGAGTTCTTAACCTGGCTCAAAGAGTAGAATAAGCTCTACACTGTTAGGTTTTAGTGACTCTATGGCACAAGCTTCGTAGCTTTTATATACTCAGAAAATATTTTCTCCAACTATATACTCATATCTATTAACTAATTTGACTATAAAAATTGTAAGAAAATTCTCACTTCAAGGAGTTCTTTAAGCTGCTCATGGAGTAGAATCAGCTCTGCAATGTGAGTTTTTAGTGACTCTATAGCGCAAGCTCCCTAGCATTTTTATACTCTGAAATCAAGTTATCCAACTATATTCTCAAGTCTAATAACTAATTCGACCATAAAATTTGCAAGAAAATGCTTACTTCAAGGAGTTCTTGACCTGGTTCACGGAGTAGAATCAGCTCTTCACTGTGAATTTTTAGTGACTCTACGGTGCATGCTTCCTAGCATTTTTATACATTGAAAACATGTTTTCAAACTATATTCTCATGTCTAATAACTAATTTGACCATAAAATTGGCAAGAAAATGCTCATTTTAAGGAGTTCTTGACCTGGCTCACGGAGTAGAATCAACTCTGCACTATGACTTTTGGTAACTCTTTGGTGCAAGCTTCCTAGCATTTTTATACTCTATAAACATATTCTCCAGCTATATTCTCATGTATAATAACTGATTTGACCGTAAAATTTGCAAGAAAATGCTCACTTCAAGGAGTTCTTGACTTGGATCATGGAGTAGAATCAGCTCTACACTGTGAATTTTTAGTGACTATATGGTGCATTCTTCCCAGCATTTTTATACATTGAAAACATGTTCTAAAACTATATTCTCATGTCTAATAACTAATTTGACCATAAAATTGGCAAGAAAATGCTCACTTTAAGGAGTTCTTGACCTGGCTCACGGAGTAGAATCAGCTCTGCACTATGACTTTTAATAACTCTTTGGTGCAAGCTTCCTAGCATTTTTATACTCTAAAAACATGTTCTCCAACTCTATTCTCATCTATAATAACTGATTTGACCAATAAAATTTGCAAGAAAATGCTCACTTCAAGGAGTTCTTGACCTGGATCAAGGAGTAGAATCAGCTCTACACTGTGAATTTTTAGTGACTATATGGTGCATTCTTCCTAGCATTTTTATACATTGAAAACATGTTCTAAAACTATATTCTCATCTCTAATAACTAATTTGACCAAAAAATTAGCAAGAAAATGCTCACTTTAAGGAGTTCTTGGCCTAGCTCACGGAGTAGAATCAGCTCTGCACTATGACTTTTAGTGACTTTATGGTGCAAGCTTCCTAGCATTTTTATACTCTAAAAATATGTTCTCCAACTATATTCTCATGTATAATAACTAATTTTACCATAAAATTTGCAAGAAAATGCTCACTTCAATGAGTTCTTGACCTGGCTCAAGGCGTAGAATCAGCTCTGCACTATGACTTTTAGTGACTCTATGGTGCAAGCTTCCTAGCATTTTTATACCTTAAAAACATGTTCTCCAACTATATTCTCATGTATAATAACTAATTTGACCATAAAATTGGCAAGAAAATGCTCACTTTAAGTAGTTCTTGACCTGGCTCACGTGTAGAATCAGCTCTGCGCTATGACCTTTAGTGACTCTATGGTGAAAGCTTTCTAGGATTTTATACTCCCAAAATATATTCTCCAACTATATTTTTGTGTATATTAACTAATTTGACCATAAAATTTGCAAGAAATTGCTCACTTCAAGGAGTTCTTTACTTGGGTCACGAAGTATAGAATCAACTATGCACTGTGAGTTTTTAGTGACTCTATGGTGCAAGCTTCCTAGTATTTTTATACATTGAAAACATGTTCTCAGACTATATTTTCATGTCTAATTTAATTAGAGCATAAATTTGGGAAGAAATAGCTCTCTTCAAGGAGTTCTTAATCTGGCTCATTTAGTAGAATAAGCTCTGCACTGTGTGGTTTTAATGACTCTATGGAACAAGCTTTGTAGCTTTTATATACTCTGAAAATATTTTCTCCAACTATATACTCAGATCTAATAACTAATTTGACCATAAAAATAGTAAGAAAATTCTCACTTCAAGGAGTTCTTTAAGTTGCTCCTGGAGTAGAATTAGCTCTACACTGTGAGTTTTTAGTGACTCTATAGCGCAAGCTCCCTAGCATTTTTATACTCTGAAAATAAATTCTCCAACTATATTCTCAAGTTCAATAACTAATTCGACCATAAATTTTCAAGAAAATGCTCACTTCAAGGAGTTCTTGACCTGGCTCACGGAGTAGAATCAGCTCTTCACTGTGAATTTTTAATGACTCTACGGTGCATGCTTCCTAGCATTTGTATACATTGAAAACATGTTCTCAAACTATATTCTCATGTCTAATAACTAATTTGACCATAAAATTGGCAAGAAAATGCTATTTTAAGGAGTTCTTGACCTGGCTCACGGAGTATAATCAACTCTGCACTATGACTTTTGGTAACTCTTTGGTGCAAGCTTCCTAGCATTTTTATACTCTATAAACATGTTCTCCAACTATATTCTCATGTATAATAACTGATTTGGCAGTAAAATTTGCAAGAAAATGCTTACTTCAAGGAGTTCTTGACCTGGATCTCGGAGTAGAATTAGCTCTACACTGTGAATTTTTAGTGACTATATGGTGCATTCTTCCCAGCATTTTTATACATTGAAAACATGTTCTAAAACTATATTCTCATATCTAATAACTAATTTGACCAAAAAATTGACAAGAAAATGCTCACTTTAAGGAGTTCTTTGCCTAGCTCACGGAGTAGAATTAGATCTCACTATGACTTCTAGTGACTATATTCTCATATATAATAACTAATTTGACCATAAAATTGGCAAGAAAATGCTCACTTTAAGTAGTTCTTGAATGGCTCACGGCGTAGAATCAGCTCTGCACTATGACCTTTAGTGACTCTATGGTGAAAGCTTCCTAGGATTTTTATACTCCCAAATTGGCAAGAAAATGGTCACTTCAAGAAGTTCTTGACCTGGCTCACTTCAAGGACTTCTTGACCTGGATCACGTAGTAGAATAAGCTCAACGCTGTGAATTTTTAGTGACTATATGGGGCATTCATCCTAGCATTTTTATACATTGAAAACTTGTTCAAAAACTATATTCTCATGTCTAATAACTAATTTGACCAAAAAATTGGCAAGAAAATGCTCACTTTAAGGAGTTCTTTGCCTAGCTCTCGGAGTAGAATCAGCTCTGCACTATGACTTTTAGTGACCCTATGGTGCAAGCTTTCTAGCATTTTTATACTCTAAAAACATGTTCTCCAACTATATTCTCATGTATAATAACTAATTTGACCATAAAATTTGCAAGAAAATACTCACTTCAAGGAGTTCTTGACCTGGCTCACGGCGTAGAATCAGCTCTACACTATGACTTTTAGTGACTCTATGGTGCAAGCTTCCTAACATTTTTATACTCTAAAAACATTTTCTCCAACTATATTCTCATGTATAATAACTAATGTGACAATAAAATTGGCAAGAAAATGCTCACTTTAAGGAGTTATTGACTTGGCTCACGGCGTAGAATCAGCTCTGCACTATGACTTTTAGTGACTCTATGTTGAAAGCTTCCTAGGATTTTTGTACTCCCAAAATATGTTCTCCAACTATATTCTCTTGTATAATAACTAATTTGACCATAAAATTTGTAAGAAATTGCTCACTTCAAGAAGTTCTTTACTTGGGTCACGGAGTTTAGAATCAGCTCTGCACTGCGAGTTTTTAGTGACTCTATGGTTCAAGCTTCCTAGTACTTTTATACATTGAAAACATGTTATCAAACTATATTCTCATGTCTAATATATAGTTTGAGCATAAATTTGGCAAGAAAAAGCTCTCTTCAATGAGTTCTTGACCTGACTCATAGAGTTGAACATGCTCTACACTATGAGTTTTTACTGACTCTATGGTACAAGCTTCCCAGCATTTTTATACTTTGAAAACAATTTCTCCAACTATATTCTTATGTATAATTACTAATTTGACCAAAAATTTGCAAGAAAATTCTCACTTCAAGGAGTTCTGGCTCACAGAGTGTAATAAGCTCTGCACTGTGAGGTTTTAGTGACTCTATGGCACAAGCTTCGTAGCTTTTATATACTCTAAAAATATTTTCTCCAACTATATACTCATATCTAATAACTAATTTGACCATAAATATGGTAAGAAAATTCTCACTTCAAGGAGTTCTTTAAGTTGCTCATGGAGTAGAGTCAGCTCTGCACTGTGAGTTTTTAGTGACTCTATAGCGCAAGCTCCCTAGCATTTTAATACTCCGAAAACAAGTTCTCCAACTATATTCTCAAGTCTAATAACTAATTCGATCATAAAATTTGCAAGAAAATGCTCACTTTAAAGAGTTCTTGACCTGGCTCACGGAGTGGAATCAGCTCTGCACTTTGAGTTTTTAGTGACTCTATGGTACAAGCTTCCTAGCATATTTATACTTTAAAAACATGTTCTCCCACAATATTCTCACGTATAATAACTGATTTGACCATAAAATTTGCAAGAAAATGCTCACTTCAAGGAGTTCTTGACCTGGATCACGGAGTAGAATCAGCTCTACACTGTGAATTTTTAGTGACTATATGGTGCATTCTTCCTAGCATTTTTATACATTGAAAATATGTTGTAAAACTATATTCTCATGTCTAATAACTAATTTGACCAAAAAATTGTCAAGAAAATGCTCACTTTAAGGAGTTCTTGGCCTAGCTCACGGAGTAGAATCAGTTCTGCACTATGACTTTTAGTGACTCTATGGTGAAGGCTTCCTAGGATTTTTATAATCCAAAAACATGTTCTCAAAATATATTCTAATGTATAATAACTAATTTGACCATAGAATTTGCAAGAAATTGCTCGCTTCAAGAAGTTCTTCACTTGGCTCACGGAGTATAGAATCAGCTCTGCACTATGACTTTTAGTGACTCTATGGTGCAACCTTCCTATTATTTTTATACATTGAAAACATGTTCTCAAACTATATTTTCTTGTCCAATAAATAATTTGACCATAAATTTGACAAGAAAAAGCTCTCTTCAGGGAATTCTTGACCTGGCTCACAGAGTAGAATAAGCTCTGCAATATGAGTTTTTAGTGACTCTATTGTACAAGCTTCCCAGCATTTTTATACTTTGAATACAATTTATCCAACTATATTATCATGTATAATAACTAATTTGACCAAAATTTTGCAAGAAAATGCTCACTTCAAGGAGTTCTTGACCTGGCTAACAGAGTAGAATCAGCTCTGCACTGTGAGGTTTTAGTGACTCTATGGCACAAGCTTCGTAGCTTTTATATACTCTGAAAATATTTTCTCCAACTATATACTCATATCTAATAACTAATTTGACCATAAATATGGTAAGAAAATTCTCACTTCAAGGAGTTCTTTAAGTTGCTCATGGAGTAGTGTCAGCTTTGCACTGTGAGTTTTTAGTGACTCTATAGCGCAAGCTCCCTAGCATTTTAATACTCCGAAAACAAGTTCTCCAACTATATTCTCAAGTCTAATAACTAATTCGACCATAAAATTTGCAAGAAAATGCTCACTTCAAGGAGTTCTTGACCTGGCTCACGGAGTAGAATCAGCTCTTCACTGTGAATTTTTAGTGACTCTACGGTGCATGCTTCCTATCATTTTTATACATTGAAACATGTTCTCAAACTATATTCTCATGTCTAATAACTAATTTGACCATAAAATTGGCAAGAAAATGCTCACTTTAAAGAGTTCTTGACCTGGCTCACGGAGTAGAATCAGCTCTGCACTTTGAGTTTTTAGTGACTCTATGGTACAAGCTTCCTATCATATTTATACTCTAAAAACATGTTCTCCCACAATATTCTCACGTATAATAACTGATTTGACCATAAAATTTGCAAGAAAATGCTCACTTCAAGGAGTTCTTGACCTGGATCACGGAGTAGAATCAGCTCTACACTGTGAATTTTTAGTGACTATATGGTGCATTCTTCCTAGAATTTTTATACATTGAAAATATGTTGTAAAACTATATTCTCATGTCTAATAACTAATTTGACAAAAAAATTGTCAAGAAAATGCTCACTTTAAGGAGTTCTTGGCCTAGCTCACGGAGTAGAATCAGTTCTGCACTATGACTTTTAGTGACTCTATGGTGAAGGCTTCCTAGGATTTTTATACTCCAAAAACATGTTCTCAAAATATATTCTCATGTATAATAACTAATTTGACCATAAAATTTGCAAGAAATTGCTCGCTTCAAGAAGTTCTTCACTTGGCTCACGGAGTATAGAATCAGCTCTGCACTATGACTTTTAGTGACTCTATGGCACAAGCTTCGTAGCTTTTATATACTCTGAAAACATTTTCTCCAACTATATACTCATATCAAATAACTAATTTGACCATAAAAAAGGTAAGAAAATGCTCACTTCAAGGAGTTCTTTAACTTGCTCATGGAGTAGAATCAGCTCTGCAGTGTGGGTTTTTAGTGACTCTACAATGCAAGCTCACTTGCATTTTTATACACTGAAAACATGTTATCCAATTCTATTTTCATGTCCAATAACTAATTTGACCATAAAATTTGAAAGAAAATGCTCACTTCAGGGAGTTCTTGACCTGGGTCACGGAGTAGAATCAGTTATGCACTGTGATTTTTTATTGACTCTACGGTGCATGCTTCCTAGCATTTTTATACATTGAAAACATTTTCTCAATCTATATTCTCATGTCTAATAACTAATTTGACCATAAAATTGGCAAGAAAATGCTCACTTTAAGGAGTTCTTGAACTGGCTCACGGAGTAGAATCAGCTCTGCACTATGACTTTTAGTGACTCTATGGTGCAATCTTCCTAGCATTTTTATACTCTAAAAACATGTTCTCCCACTATATTCTCATGTATAATAACTAATTTGACCATGAATTTTGCAAGAAAATGCTCACTTCAAGGAGTTCTTGACCTATCCTCACAGAGTAGAATCATCTCTGCATTGTGAGTTTTTAGTGACTCTATGGTGAAAGCTTCGTAGCATTTATATAATCAAAAAATATGTCATCCAACTATATTTGCATGTCTAATAAATAATTTGGCCATAAAAATGGAAAGAAAATGCTCACTTCAAGCACTTCTGGACCAGGCTCAAATAATACAATCAGCTATACAATGTGAGTTTTTAGTGACTCTATGGTGCAAGCTTTCTAGCATTTTTATACTCTGAAAACACATACCCCAACTATATTCTCATGTCTTATAAATAATTTGACCATAAAATTGGCAAAAAAATGTTCACTTTAAGGAGTCCTTGACCTGGCTCACGGCGTAGAATCAGCTCTGCACTGTGAGTTTTTAGTGACTCTATGGTGCAAGCTTTCTAGGATTTTTATACTCTAAAAACATATTCTCCAACTATATTCTCATGTATAATAACTAATTTGACTATAAAATTTGCAAGAAATCGCTCACTTCTAGGAGTTTTTTACTTGGCTCACGTAATATAGAATCAGCTCTGCGCTGTGAGTTTTTAGTGACTCTATGGTGCAAGCTTCCTATTATTTTTATACATTGAAAACATGTTCTCAAACTATATTCTCATGTCTAATAAATAATTTGACCATAAATTTGGCAAGAAAAAGCTCTCATCAAGGAGTTCTTGACCTGACTCATAGAGTAGAATAAGCTCTGCACTATGAGGTTTTAGTGACTCTATGGTACAAGCTTCCTTGCATTTTTATACTTTGAAAACAATTTCTCCAACTATATTCTCATGTATAATATCTAATTTGATCAAAAATTTGCAAGAAAACGCTCACTTCAAGGAGTTCTTGACCTGGCTCACAGAGTAGAATCAGCTCTGCACTGTGATGTTTTAGTGACTCTATGGCACAAGCTTCGTAGCTTTTATATACTCTGAAAATATTTTCTCCAACTATATACTCATATCTAACAACTAATTTGACCATAAAAATGGTAAGAAAATTCTCACTTCAAGGAGTTCTATAACTTGCTCATGGAGTAGAATTAGCTCTGCACTGTGAGTTTTTAGTGGCTCTATAGTGTAAGCTCCCTAGCATTTTTATACTCTGAAAACATGTTTTCCAATTATATTCTCATTTCTAATATCTAATTTGACCATAAATTTTGCAAAAAAATGCTCACTTCAAGGAGTTTTTACTTGGCTCTCGAAGTATAATCAGCTGTGCATTGTGAATTTTTAGTGACTCTATGGTGCAAGCTTCGTAGTAGTTATATAATTAAAAAATTTGTTCTCCAACTATATTTTCATTACTAATAAATAATTTAACCATAAAAATGGAAAGAAAATACTCACTTCAAGCACTTCTTGACCAGGCTCAAATTGTACAATCAGCTATACAATGTGAGTTTTTAGTGACTATATGGCGCAAGTTTCCAAGCATTTTCATACTCTGAAAACATTTTCCCATCTATATTTTCATGTCTTATAACTAATTTGACCATAAAATTGGCAAGAAAATGCTCACTTTACGGAGTTCTTGACCTGGCTCACGGCGTAGAATCAGCTCTGCACTATGACTTTTAGTGACTCAATGGTGAAAGCTTCCTAGGATTTTTATACTCCAAAAACATGTTGACCAACTATATTCTATGTATAATAACTAATTTGACCATAAAATTTTCAAGAAATTGCTCACTTTAAGGAGTTCTTTACTTGGCTCACGGAGTATAGAATCAGCTCTGCGCTGTAAGTTTTTAGTAACTCTATGGTGCAAGCTTCATTTTATTTTTATACATTGAAAACATGTTCTCAAACTATATTCTCATGTCAAATAAATAATTTGACCATAAATATTTCAAGAAAAAGCTCTCTTCAAGGAGTTCTTGACCTGGCTCATAGAGTAGAATAAGCTCTGCACTATGAGTTTTTAGTGACTCTATGGTACAAGCTTCCCAGCATTTTTATACTTTGAAAACAATTTCTCCAACTATATTCTCATGTATAATAACTAATTTGACCAAAAATTTGCAAGAAAATGCTCACTTCAAGGAGTTCTTGACCTGGCTCAGAGAGTAGAATCAGCTCTGCACTGTAAGATTTTAGTGACTCTATGGCACAAGCTTCGTAGCTTTTATATACTCTGAAAACATTTTCTCCAACTATATACTCATATCTAATAACTAATTTGATCATAAAAATTGTAAGAAAATTCTCACTTCAAGGAGTTCTATAACTTACTCATGGAGTAGAATCAGCTCTTCACTGTGAGTTTTTAGTGGCTCTATAGCGCAAGCTCCCTAGCATTTTTATACTCTGAAAACATGTTTTCCAACTATATTCTCATGTCTAATAACTAATTTGACCATAAAATTTTCAAGAAAATGTTTACTTCAAGGAGTTCTTGACCTGGATCACAAAGTAGAATCAGCTATACACTGTGAATTTTTAGTGACTCTATGGTGCATGCTTCCTAGCATTTTTATATATTGAAAACATGTTCTAAAGATATATTCTCATGTCTAATAATTAATTTGACCATAAAATTGGCAAGAAAATGCTCACTTTAAGGAGTTCTTGACCTAGCTCACAGAGTAGAATCAGCTCTGCACTATGACGTTTAGTGACTCTATGGTACAAGCTTCCCAGCATTTTTATACTTTGAAAACAATTTCTCCAACTATATTCTCATGTATAATAACTAATTTGACCAAAAATTTGCAAGAAAATGCTCACTTCAAGGAGTTCTTGACCTGGCTCACATAGTAGAATCAGCTCTGCACTGTAAGGTTTTAGTGACTCTATGGCACAAGCTTCGTATCTTTTATATACTCTGAAAACATTTTCACCAAAAAATACACTCATATCTAATAACTAATTTGACTATAAAAATGGTAAGAAAATTCTCACTTCAAGGAGTTCTATAACTTGCTCATGGAGTAGAATCAGCTCTTCACTGTGAGTTTTTAGTGGCTCTATAGCGCAAGCTCCCTATCATTTTTATACTCTGAAAACATGTTTTCCAACTATATTCTCATGTCTAATAACTAATTTGACCATAAAATTTTCAAGAAAATGCTCACTTCAAGGAGTTCTTGACCTGGATCACAGAGTAGAATCAGCTATACACTGTGAATTTTTAGTGACTCTATGGCGCAGGCTTCCTTGCATTTTTATACTCTGAAAATACGTTCCCCAACTATATTCTCATGTCTTATAACTAATTTGACCATAAAATTGGAAAGAAAATGCTCAATTTAAGGAGTTCTTGACCTTGCTCAAGGCGTTGAATAAGCTCTGCACTATGACTTTTAGTGACTCTATGGTGAAAGCTTTCTAGCATTTTTATACTCTAAAACATGTTCTCCAACTATATTCTCATGTATAATAACTAATTTGACCATAAAATTTTCGAGAAAATGCTCACTTCAAGGAGTTCTTGACCTGGTTCACGAAGTAGAATCAGCTGTGCATTGTGAATTTTTTGTGACTCTATGGTGCAAGCTTCGTAGTAGTTATATAATCAAAAAATATGTTCTCCAACTATATTTGCATGTGTAATAAATACTTTGACCATAAGAATGGAAAGAAAATACTCACTTCAAGCACTTCTTGACAAGGCTCAAATAGTACAATCAGCTATACAATGTGAGTTTTTAGTGACTCTATGGCGCAAGCTTCCTTGCATTTTTATACTCTGAAAACACATACCCCAACTATATTCTCAGGTCTTATAACTAATTTGACAATAAAATTGGCAAAAATATGTTCACTTTAAGGAGTTCTTGACCTGGCTCACGGCGTAGAATCAGCTCTGCACTGTGAGTTTTTAGTGACTCTATGGTGCAAGCTTTCTAGGATTTTTTTACTCTAAAAACATATTCTCCAACTATATTCTCATGTATAATAACTAATTTGACCATAAAATTTGCAAGAAATCGCTCACTTCAAGGAGTTCTTTACTTGGCTCACGTAATATAGAATCAGCTATGCGCTATGAGTTTTTAGTGACTCTACGGTGCATGCTTCCTAGCATTTTTATATATTGAAAACATGTTCTAAAGATATATTCTCATGTCTAATAACTAATTTGACCATAAAATTGGCAAGAAAATGCTCACTTTAAGGAGTTCTTGACCTAGCTCACAGAGTAGAATCAGCTCTGCACTATGACGTTTAGTGACTCTATGGTACAAGCTTCCCAGCATTTTTATACTTTGAAAAAATTTCTTCAACTATATTTTCATGTATAATAACTAATTTGACCAAAAATTTGCAAGAAAATGCTCACTTCAAGGAGTTCTTGACCTGGCTCACATAGTAGAATCAGCTCTGCACTGTAAGGATTTAGTGACTCTATGGCACAAGCTTCGTAGCTTTTATATACTCTGAAAACATTTTCTCCAAAAAATATACTCATATCTAATAACTAATTTGACCATAAAAATGGTAAGAAAATTCTCACTTCAAGGAGTTCTATAACTTGCTCATGGAGTAGAATCAGCTCTTCACTGTGAGTTTTTAGTGGCTCTATAGCGCAAGCTCCCTATCATTTTTATACTCTGAAAACATGTTTTCCAACTATATTCTCATGTCTAATAACTAATTTGACCATAAAATTTTCAAGAAAATGCTCACTTCAAGGAGTTCTTGACCTGGATCACAGAGTAGAATCAGCTATACACTGTGAATTTTTAGTGACCCTATGGCGCAGGCTTCCTTGCATTTTTATACTCTGAAAATACGTTCCCAAACTATATTCTCATATCTTATAACTAATTTGACCATAAAATTGGAAAGAAAATGCTCAATTTAAGGAGTTCTTGACCTTGCTCAAGGCGTTGAATAAGCTCTGCACTATGACTTTTAGTGACTCTATGGTGAAAGCTTCCTAGCATTTTTATACTCTAAAACATGTTCTCCAACTATATTCTCATGTATAATAACTAATTTGACCATAAAATTTGCGAGAAAATGCTCATTTCAAGGAGTTCTTGACCTGGCTCACGAAGTAGAATCAGCTGTGCATTGTGAATTTTTTGTGACTCTGTGGAGCAAGCTTCGTAGTAGTTATATAATCAAAAAATATGTTCTCCAACTATATTTGCATGTGTAATAAATACTTTGACCATAAGAATGGAAAGAAAATACTCACTTCAAGCACTTCTTGACAAGGCTCAAATAGTACAATCAGCTATACAATGTGAGTTTTTAGTGACTCTATGGCGCAAGCTTCCTTGCATTTTTATACTCTGAAAACACATACCCCAACTATATTCTCAGGTCTTATAACTAATTTGACCAAAAAATTGGCAAAAAAATGTTCACTTTAAGCTGTTCTTGACCTGGCTCACGGCGTAGAATCAGCTCTGCACTGTGAGTTTTTAGTGACTCTATGGTGCAAGCTTTCTAGGATTTTTATACTCTAAAAACATATTCTCCGACTATATTCTCATGTATAATAACTAATTTGACCATAAAATTTGCAAGAAATCGCTCACTTCAAGGAGTTCTTTACTTGGCTCACGTAATATAGAATCAGCTCTGCGCTGTGAGTTTTTAGTGACTCTATGGTGCAATCTTCCTATTATTTTTATACATTGAAAACATGTTCTCAAACTATATTCTCATGTCTAATAAATAATTTGACCATAAATTTGGCAAGAAAAAGCTCACTTCAAGGAGTTCTTGACCTGACTCATAGAGTAGAATAAGCTCTGCACTATGAGGTTTTAGTGACTCTATGGTACAAGCTTCCCTGCATTTTTATACTTTGAAAACAATTTCTCCAACTATATTCTCATGTATAATATCTAATTTGATCAAAAATTTGCAAGAAAACGCTCACTTCAAGGAGTTCTTGACCTGGCTCACAGAGTAGAATCAGCTCTGCACTTTGATGTTTTAGTGACTCTATGGCACAAGCTTCGTAGCTTTTATATACTCTGAAAACATTTTCTCCAACTATATACTCATATCTAACAACTAATTTTACCATAAAAATGGTAAGAAAATTCTCACTTCAAGGAGTTCTATAACTTGCTCATGGAGTAGAATCAGCTCTGCACTGTGAGTTTTTAGTGGCTCTATAGCGTAAGCTCCCTAGCATTTTTATACTCTGAAAACATGTTTTCCAATTATATTCTCATGTCTAATAACTAATTTGACCATAAAATTTGCAAGAAAATGCTCACTTCAAGGAGTTTTGACTTGGCTCACGAAGTATAATCAGCTGTGCATTGTGAATTTTTAGTGACTCTATGGTGCAAGCTTCTTAGTAGTTATATAATTAAAAAATTTGTCCTCCAACTATATTTTCATTTCTAATAAATACTTTAACCTTAAAAATGGAAAGAAAATACTCACTTCAAGCACTTCTTGACCAGGCTCAAATAGTACAATCAGCTATACAATGTGAGTTTTTAGTGACTCTATGGCGCAAGTTTCCTAGCATTTTCATACTCTGAAAACACGTTCCCATCTATATTCTCATGTCTTATAACTAATTTGACAATAAAATTGGCAAGAAAATGCAAACTTTACGGAGTTCTTGACCTGGCTCACGGCGTAGAATCAGCTCTGCACTATGACTTTTAGTGACTCAATGAAAACATGTTGTCCAACTATATTCTCATGTATAATAACTAATTTGACCATAAAATTTTCAAGAAATTGCTCACTTTAAGGAGTTCTTTACTTGGCTTACGGAGTATAGAATCAGCTCTGCGCTGTGAGTTTTTAGTGACTCTATAGTGCAAGCTTCATATTATTTTTATACATTGAAAACATGTTCTCAAACTATATTCTCATGTCAAATAAATAATTTGACCATAAATTTTGCAAGAAAAAGCTCTCTTCAAGGAGTTCTTGACCTGGCTCATAAAGTAGATAAGCTCTGCACTATGAGTTTTTAATGACTCTATGGTACAAGCTTCCCAGCATTTTTATACTTTGAAAATAATTTCTCCAACTATATTCTCATGTATAATAACTAATTTGACCAAAAATTTGCAAGAAAATGCTCACTTCAAGGAGTTCTTGACCTGGCTTAGAGAGTAGAATCCGCTCTGCACTGTAAGGTTTTAGTGACTCTATGGCACAAGCTTCGTAGCTTTTATATACTCTGAAAACATTTTCTCCCACTATATACTCATATCTAATAACTAATTTGACCATAAAAATGATAAGAAAATTCTCACTTCAAGGAGTTCTATAAATTACTCATGGAGTAGAATCAGCTCTTCACTGTGAGTTTTTATTGGCTCTATAGCGCAAGCTCCCTAGCATTTTTATACTCTGAAAACATGTTTTCCAACTATATTCTCATGTCTAATAACTAATTTGACCATAAAATTTTCAAGAAAATGCTTACTTCAAGGAGTTCTTGACCTGGATCACAAAGTAGAATCAGCTATACACTGTGAATTTTTAGTGACTCTATGGTGCATGCTTCCTAGCATTTTTATATATTGAAAACATGTTCTAAAGATATATTCTCATGTCTAATAACTAATTTGACCATAAAATTGGTAAGAAAATGCTCACTTTAAGGAGTTCTTGACCTAGCTCACGGAGTAGAATCAGCTCTGCACTATGACGTTTAGTGACTCTATGGTACAAGCTTCCCAGCATTTTTATACTTTGAAAACAATTTCTCCAACTATATTCTCATGTATAATAACTAATTTGACCAAAAATTTGCAAGACAATGCTCACTTGAAGGAGTTCTTGACCTGGCTCACAGAGTAGAATCAGCTCTGCTCTCTAATGTTTTAGTGACTCTATGACACAAGCTTCGTAGCTTTTATATACTCTGAAAACATTTTCCCCAACTATATACTCATATCTTATAACTAATTTGACCATAAAAATGATAAGAAAATTCTCACTTCAAGGAGTTCTATAACTTACTCATGGAGTAGAATCAGCTCTTCACTGTGAGTTTTTAGTGGCTCTATAGCGCAAGCTCCCTAGCATTTTTATACTCTGAAAACATGTTTTCCAACTATATTCTCATGTCTAATAACTAATTTGACCATAAAATTTTCAAGAAAATGTTTACTTCAAGGAGTTCTTGACCTGGATCACAAAGTAGAATCAGCTATACACTGTGAATTTTTAGTGACTCTATGGTGCATGCTTCCTAGCATTTTTATATATTGAAAACATGTTCTAAAGATATATTCTCATGTCTAATAATTAATTTGACCATAAAATTGGCAAGAAAATGCTCACTTTAAGGAGTTCTTGACCTAGCTCACAGAGTAGAATCAGCTCTGCACTATGACGTTTAGTGACTCTATGGTACAAGCTTCCCAGCATTTTTATACTTTGAAAACAATTTCTCCAATTATATTCTCATGTATAATAACTAATTTGACCAAAAATTTGCAAGAAAATGCTCACTTCAAGGAGTTCTTGACCTGGCTCACATAGTAGAATCAGCTCTTCACTGTGAGTTTTTAGTGGCTCAATAGCGCAAGCTCCCTAGCATTTTTATACTCTGAAAACATGTTTTACAACTATATTCTCATGTCTAATAACTAATTTGACCATAAAATTTTCAAGAAAATGCTCACTTCAAGAAGTTCTTGACCTGGATCACAGAGTAGAATCAGCTATACACTGTGAATTTTTAGTAACTCTATGGCGCAGGCTTCCTTACATTTTTATACTCTGAAAATACGTTCCCCAACTATATTCTCATGTCTTATAACTAATTTGACCATAAAATTGGAAAGAAAATGCTCAATTTAAGGAGTTCTTGACCTTGCTCAAGGCGTTGAATAAGCTCTGCACTATGACTTTTAGTGACTCTATGGTGAAAGCTTCCTAGCATTTTTATACTCTAAAAACATGTTCTCCAACTATATTCTCATGTATAATAACTAATTTGACCATAAAATTTGCGAGAAAATGCTCACTTCAAGGAGTTCTTGACCTGGCTTACGAAGTAGAATCAGCTGTGCATTGTGAATTTTTTGTGACTCTATGGTGCAAGCTTCTTAATAGTTATATAATCAAAAAATATGCTCTCCAAATATATTTGCATGTCTAATAAATACTTTGACCATAAGAATGGAAAGAAAATACTCACTTCAAGCACTTCTTGACTAGGCTCAAATAGTACAATCAACTATACAATGTGAGTTTTTAGTGACTCTATGGCGCAAGCTTCCTTGCATTTTTATACTCCGAAAATACATTCCCCAACTATATTCTCATGTCTTATAACTAATTTGACCATAAAATTGGAAAGAAAATGCTCAATTTAAGGAGTTCTCGACCTTGCTTAAGGCGTAGAATAAGCTCTGCACTATGACTTTTAGTGACTCTATGGTGAAAGCTTCCTAGCATTTTTATTCTCTAAAAACATGTTCTCCAACTATATTCTCATGTATAATAACAAATTTGACCATAAAATTTGCAAGAAATTTCTCACTTCAAGGAGTTATTTACTTGGCTCACGGTGTATATAATTATCTCTGCACTGTGAGATTTTAGTGACTCTAGGGTGCAAGCTTCCTAGCTTTTTTATACATTGAAAACATGTTCTCAAACTATATTCTCATGTCTAATAAATAATTTGACCATAAATATGGCAAGAAAATGCTCTCTTCAAGGAGTTCTTGACCTGGCTCATAGAGTAGAATAAGCTCTGCGCTATGAGTTTTTAGTGACTCTATGGTGTAAGCTTCCCATCATTTTTATACTTTGAAAAAAATTTCTCAAACTATATTCTCATGTATAATAACTAATTTGACCATAAAATTTCCAAGAAATTGCTCACTTTAAGGAGTTCTTTACTTGGCTCACGGAGTATAGAATTAGTTCTGCGCTGTGAGTTTTTAGTGACTCTATAGTGCAAGCTTCATATTATTTTTATGCATCGAAAATATGTTCTCAAACTATATTCTCATGTCAAATAAATAATTTGACCATAAATTTGGCAAGAATAAGCTCTCTTCAAGGAGTTCTTGACCTGGCTCACAGTGTAGAATAAGATCTGCACTATGAGTCTTTAGTGACTCTATGGTACAAGCTTCCCAGCATTTTTATACTTTGAAAACAATTTCTCCAACTATATTCTCATGTATAATAACTAATTTGAACAAAAATTTGCTAGAAAATGCTCACTTCAAGGAGTTCTTGACCTGGCGCACAGAGTAAAATCAGCTCTGCACTCTAATGTTTTAGTGACTCTATGGCACAAGCTTCGTAGCTTTTATATACTCTGAAAACATTTTCCCCAACTATATACTCATATCTTATAACTAATTTGACCATAAAAATGATAAGAAAATTCTCACTTCAAGGAGTTCTATAACTTACTCATGGAGTAGAATCAGCTCTTCACTGTGAGTTTTTAGTGGCTCTATAGCGCAAGCTCCCTAGCATTTTTATACTCTGAAAACATGTTTTCCAACTATATTCTCATGTCTAATAACTAATTTGACCATAAAATTTTCAAGAAAATGTTTACTTCAAGGAGTTCTTGACCTGGATCACAAAGTAGAATCAGCTATACACTGTGAATTTTTAGTGACTCTATGGTGCATGCTTCCTAGCATTTTTATATATTGAAAACATGTTCTAAAGATATATTCTCATGTCTAATAATTAATTTGACCATAAAATTGGCAAGAAAATGCTCACTTTAAGGAGTTCTTGACCTAGCTCACAGAGTAGAATCAGCTCTGCACTATGACGTTTAGTGACTCTATGGTACAAGCTTCCCAGCATTTTTATACTTTGAAAACAATTTCTCCAACTATATTCTCATGTATAATAACTAATTTGACCAAAAATTTGCAAGAAAATGCTCACTTCAAGGAGTTCTTGACCTGGCTCACATAGTAGAATCAGCTCTTCACTGTGAGTTTTTAGTGGCTCAATAGCGCAAGCTCCCTAGCATTTTTATACTCTGAAAACATGTTTTACAACTATATTCTCATGTCTAATAACTAATTTGACCATAAAATTTTCAAGAAAATGCTCACTTCAAGGAGTTCTTGACCTGGATCACAGAGTAGAATCAGCTATACACTGTGAATTTTTAGTGACTCTATGGCGCAGGCTTCCTTACATTTTTATACTCTGAAAATACGTTCCCCAACTATATTCTCATGTCTTATAACTAATTTGACCATAAAATTGGAAAGAAAATGCTCAATTTAAGGAGTTCTTGACCTTGCTCAAGGCGTAGAATAAGCGCTGCACTATGACTTTTAGTGACTCTATGGTGAAAGCTTCCTAGCATTTTTATACTCTAAAAACATGTTCTCCAACTATATTCTCATGTATAATAACTAATTTGACCATAAAATTTGCGAGAAAATGCTCACTTCAAGGAGTTCTTGACCTAGCTCACGAAGTAAAATCAGCTGTGCATTGTGAATTTTTTGTGACTCTATGGTGCAAGCTTCGTAGTAGTTATATAATCAAAAAATATGTTCTCCAACAATATTTTCATGTCTAATAAATACTTTGACTATAAGAATGGAAAGAAAATACTCACTTCAAGCACTTTTTGACCAGGCTCAAATAATACAATCAGCTATACAATGTGAGTTTTTAGTGAGTCTATGGCGCAAGCTTCCTTGCATTTTTATACTCTGAAAATATGTTCCCCAACTATATTCTCATGTCTTATAACTAATTTGACCATAAAATTGGAAAGAAAATGCTCAATTTAAGGAGTTCTCGACCTTGCTCAAGGCGTAGAATAAGCTCTGCACTATGACTTTTAGTGACTCTATGGTCCTAGCATTTTTATTCTTTAAAAACATGTTCTCCAACTATATTCTCATGTATAATAACAAATTTGACCATAAAATTTGCAAGAAATTTCTCACTTCAAGGAGTTATTTACTTGGCTCACGGTGTATAGAATAAGCTCTGCACTGTGAGATTTTAGTGACTCTAGGGTGCAATCTTCCTAATAACTAATAACTAATATGACCATAAATATGGCAAGAAAATGCTCTATTCAAGGAGTTTTTGACCTGGCTCATAGAGTAGAATAAGCTCTACACTATGAGTTTTTAGTGACTCTATGGTGTAAGCTTCCCATCATTTTTATACTTTGAAACCAACTATATTCTCATGTATAATAACTAATTTGTCCATAAAATTTGCAAGAAAATGCTCACTTCAAGGAGTTCTTGACCTGACTCACAGAGTAGAATCAGCTCTGCAATGTGAGGTTTTAGTGACTCTATGGCAAAAGCTTCGTAGCTTTTATATACCTTGAAAAAATTTTCTCCAACTATATACTCATATCGAATAACTAATTTGACCATAAAAATGATAAGAAAAATCTCACTTCAAGGAGTTCTTTAATTTGCTCATGGAGTAGAATCAGCTCTAGCATTTTTATACTCTGAAAATACATTACCCAACTATATTCTCATGTCTTATAACTAATTTGACCATAAAATTGGAAAGGAAATGCTCAATTTAAGGAGTTCTTGACCTTGCTCAATGCGTAGAATAAGCTCTGTACTATGACTTTTAGTGACTCCATGGTGAAAGCTTCCTAGCATTTTTATTCTCTAAAAACGTGTTCTCCAACTATATTCTCATGTATAATAACAAATTTGACCATAAAATTTGCAAGAAATTTCTCACTTCAAGGAGTTATTTACTTGGCTCACGGTGTATATAATTATCTCTGCACTGTGAGATTTTAGTGACTCTAGGGTGCAAGCTTCCTAGCTTTTTTATACATTGAAAACATGTTCTCAAACTATATTCTCATGTCTAATAAATAATTTGACAATAAATTTGGCAAGAAAAAGCTCTCTTCAAAGAGTTCTTGACCTGGCTCATAGAGTAGAATAAGCTTTGCACTATGAATTTTTAGCGACTATATGGTACAAGCTTCCCAGCATTTTTGTACTTTGAAAACAATTTCTCCAACTATATTCTCATGTATATTAACTAATTTGACCAAAAATTTGTAAGAAAATGCTTACTTCAAGGAGTTCTTGACCTGGCTCACAAAGTAGAATCAGCTCTGCACTGTGAGGTTTTAGTGACTCTATGGCACAAGCTTTGTAGCTTTTATATACTCTGAAAACATTTTCTCTTACTATATACTCATATCTAATAAGTAATTTGACCATAAAAATGGTAAGAAAATTCTCACTTCAAGGAGTTCTATAACTTGCTCATGGAGTAGAATCAGCTCTACACTGTGAGTTTTTAGTGGCTCTTTAGCGCAAGCTCCCTAGCATTTTTATACTCTGGAAATGTCACGCCCCGACCCCAGACAGAACGCGACAACCGCCACGTTAACCATAAATTTCGCAGAATGGGTGCACTCCACTCCACAAAGTTTATAGAAAACGTAAGGCTTGCTATCAAGTACCTGTAGAGCTGAACAACTGATAACAACGGGTACAACCCGAGGACATCATCTCAAAAAGTATCAACAAGGATTTACAAAGGTACAAAATACAACGGTGTAACTTAGTTTAAAGAAAATATACATGAACGATATAACATCGCGAAGGTACAAAAAGAACATCAAGGGGGTCACCAAATATAAACTATACAATCTCGCCAATGAATCCGTCAATTTACATAAAAGAGAAAGTACCCAAAACACGGATTGGATGACGAGCAAACGATAGGAAAACCTCCAACCAAAACGATATCAACAGCCTGAAAAGGAAAGAATGATGGGGGGGTGAGCAAAACAACTAGCTCAGTGAGGTGATAAGCCGGTCACCCGGACCCTTATACGAAGCATGTATTCCACTTGCGGTTCATAACATAAAATCCCACATTTCGTCCCACAATAACTATTTCTCACTCAGTATACATATTAATGAAAATAAAAACCTTAGTTCACATTTACGAATAACACAATTAGTTCAAACATGTTATCATATAAAAGACGCGTGGGTTGTCAATATCCTCCTCGAACTGAGCTCTCCGTCGAGAGACAGTCCAATCCCGTCACCGTTACTCTAGATAAAATGCACATTAATATTCTTTCTCAACACGCCAAGTGCTAAAGTTCACAATTCAATATCGACATGAATACTTGAAATGATCAAACATATAAACATATATGACATGCATGTCCCACACCGGTGACGTTGACTGAGTCTATAATAGACTAATCCATCTAACGATCACCCTCCAGAGTATCAGTATTTGGCAAATGGACAGGTGCCCCGTTAGATCTAACTCACCCGGGTTTGCCAATCCCGGGCAACTTGGTTGTCACTCTAACTCACCCGAACCGCGACAATTCGGGCTACTTAACCAATGTCGCTCCAACTCACCCGAACCGTGACCAATTCGGGCTACTTAATCTTGGTACCAGGCATACATATGCATGTGCATCATAAGATGAATAACGACTCAAGTTAGAGTCTTAATTGGCACACAAGAATAACCAGAAATCAATAATACTCATAAAATGGTTAACATGACTCTAACCAGAGCAATCGAGCCAATCAGGCTCTTTACCACATAACACAATACCAAATAATTTTCTTATCAATTAACTAAAACTAAAATAAATGCACATTTATCGAGGGTCCACACTTCCCACAAGAGAAAGCGTTCCCGAATTATCAACTCACAAGGAAGTGATTAACTCTCTCCGGAATCTGAAGTCGGTCCCTTGCCCTTCGTCGATGGTTCTTTACCTAGAAAGGAGATGAGCAATTAATGACAAATTAAATATAACTAACTATTAGCGTTAACATCCCTTTCATTGCTAAAAACAAATCCTAATCGAGTTCGAACGAGTCGATATTAAATAAAAATGGCATGTAACTCCTTAACATCAGTTCCCAATCCCATATAACCGTTTCAATACATTAACTAAACGAAACGATAAAAAAATAAGTTTGAATTCGACATAAAATTTCTGAAATTTTCCAGCTAGCGGCAGTTTACGAGAAAAATCATAACTAATTGTAGAATAATCGGATTGAGGCGTTTCAAGTGGCTACGGAAAGCTAACGAGTTCAGCTACGTACAGAAATTAAGTTTGCAAAGTTTCGATGGCAATAGCTATATCAAAATCAGTTCGAACAGTCTGCAAATTACCCACATACCAAAAAGAAAAACCCCACAAAATTACAAAATCATGGAAGAAGGAAGCTTAATTCACACACCACTTACCTCAAAACAACTTAGAAACCACCTAGGATGAGGGTTGTAAGGGAGAATTTGATCAACAAGGGTTTCTCCTCTTCACTCTCTTCTTTCCCCTCTTTTGCTTTTCTTCTCCCGTTCTTCTCTCTTTTTTTTTTTTTTTAACTTTAGCCTTACTAATTATATATCAGGCCATTTAAGTGGGCTGAAACTTTGGGCCACAAAATAAATAAATAAATAAGTTTGGGCTTTCTAAAAAAATCTAGTTGGGCTTAATTGGGCTCGCCTTTTGGGCTATAAAAATAAATAAATAGGTTTTGAGCTTTCTAAAAAAAATATAGTTGGGCTTAATTGGGCTTGCCTTTTGGGCTATAAAAATAAATAAATAGGTTTTGGGCTTTCTAAAAAAAAATCTAGTTGAACTAAGATATTATAGGAAACATGTTGTCCAACTATATTCCCTCGTCTAATAACGAATTTGACTACAAAATTTGGAAGAAAATTTTCACTTCAAGGAGTTCTTGACCTGGATCACATAGTAGAATCAACTATACACTGAATTTTTAGTGACTCTATGGTGCATGTTTCCTAAAATTTTTTTACATTGAAAACATGTTCTAAAGATATATTCTCATGTCTAATAACCAATTTGACCATAAAATTGGAAGAAAATGCTCACTTTAAGGAGTTCTTGACCTAGCTCACGGAGTAGAATCAGCTCTGCACTATGACTTTTAGTGACTCTATGATGCAAGCTTCGTAGCATTTTTATACTCTAAAATCATGTTCTCCAACTATATTCTCATGTATAATAACTAATTTGACCATAAAATTTGTGAGAAAATGCTCACTTCAAGGAGTTTTTGTCATTTCTCACGGAGTTGAATCAGCTGTGCATTGTGAATTTTTAGTGACTCTATAGTGCAAGCTTCGTAGTAGTTATATAATCAAAAAATATGTTCTCCAACTATATTTTCATGTCTAATAAATACTTTAACCATAAAAATGGAAAGAAAATACTAACTTCAAGCACTTCTTGACCAGGCTCAAATAGTACAATCAGCTATACAATGTGATTTTTTAGTGACTCTATGGCGCAAGCTTCCTAGCATTTTCATACACTGAAAACACGTTCCCCATCTATATTATCATGTCTTATAACTAATTTGACCATAAAATTGTCAAGAAAATGCTCACTTTAAGGAGTTCTTGACCTGGCTCACGGCGTAGAATCAGCTTTGCACTATGACTTTTAGTGACTAAATGGCGAAAGCTTCCTAGGATTTTTATACTCTAAAAACATGTTCACCAACTATATTCTCATGTATAATAACTAATTTTACCATAAAAGTTGCAAGAAATTGCTCACTTCAAGGTGTTCTTTACTTGGCTCACGTAATATAGAATCAGCTCTGTGTTGTGAGTTTTTAGTGACTCTATGGTGCAAGCTTCCTATTATTTTTATACATTGAAATCAAGTTCTCAAACTATATTCTCATGTCTAATAAATAATTTGACCATAAATTTGGCAAGAAAAAGCTCTCTTCAAGGAGTACTTGACCTGACTCATAGAGTAGAATAAGCTCTGCACTATGAGATTTTAGTGACTCTATGGTACAAGCTTCCCAGCATTTTATACTTTGAAAACAATTTTTCCAACAATATTCTCATGTATAATAACTAATTTGATCAAAAATTTGCAAGAAAATGAACACTTCAAAGAGTTCTTGACCTGGCTCACAGAGTAGAATCAGCTCTGAACTGTGAGGTTTTAGTGACTCTATGGCACAAGCTTCGTAGCTTTTATATTCTCTGAAAACAGTTTCTCCAACTATAAACTCATATCTAATAACTAATTTTACCATAAAAATGGTAAGAAAATTCTCACTTCAAGGAGTTCTATGACTTGCTCATGGAGTAGAATCAGCTCTGCACTGTGAGTTTTTAGTGGCTCTATAGCGCAAGCTCCCTAGCATTTTTATACTCTGAAAACATGTTTTCCAATTATATTCTCATGTCTAATAACTAATTTGACCATAAAATTTGCAAGAAAATGCTAACTTCAGGGAGTTTAGACTTGGCTCACGAAGTAGAATCAGCTGTGCATTGTGAATTTTTAGTGACTCTATGGTGCAAAATTCGTAGTAGTTATATAATTAGAAAATTTGTTCTCCAACTATATTTGCATCTCTAATAAATACTTTAACCATGAAAAAGGAAAGAAAATACTCACTTCAAGCACTTCTTGACCAGGCTCAAATAGTACAATCAGCTATACAATGTGAGTTTTTAGTGACTCTATGGCGCAAGCTTCATTGCATTTTTATACTCTGAAAGTACGTTCCCCAACTATATTCTCATGTCTTATAACTAATTTGACCATAAAATTGGAAAGAAAATGCTCAATTTAAGGAGTTCTTGACCTTGATCAAGGCGTAGAATAAGCTCTGCACTATGACTTTTAGTGACTCTATGGTGAAAGCTTCCTAGCATTTTTATTCTCTAAAAACATGTTCTCCGACTATATTCTCATGTATAATAACAAATTTGACCATAAAATTTGCAAGAAATTTCTCACTTCAAGGAGTTATTTACTTGGCTCACGATGTATAGAATCAGCTCTGCACTGTGAGATTTTAGTGACTCTAGGGTGCAAGTTTCCTAGCATTTTTATACATTGAAAACATGTTCTCAAACTATATTCTCATGTCTAATAAATAATTTGACAATAAATTTGGCAAGAAAATGCTCTCTTCAAGGAGTTCTTGACCTGGCTCATAGAGTAGAATAAGCTCTGCACTATGAGTTTTTAGTGACACTATGGTACAAGCTTCCCAGCATTTTTATACTTTGAAAACAATTTCTCCAACTATATTCTCATGTATAATAACTAATTTGACCAAAAATTTGCAAGAAAATGCTTACCTCAAGGAGTTCTTGACTTGGCTCACAAAGTAGAATCAGCTCTGTACTGTGAGGTTTTAGTGACTCTAAGGCACAAGCTTCGTAGCTTTTAGATACTCTAAAAAAATTTTCTCCAACTATATACTCATATCTAATAACTAATTTGACCATGAAAATGGTAAGAAAATTCTCACTTCAAGGAGTTCTATAACTTGCTCATGGAGTAGAATCAGCTCTACACTGTGATTTTTTAGTGGCTCTATAGCGCAAGCTCCCTAGCATTTTTATATTCAGAAAACATGTTGTCCAACTATATTCTCACGACTAATAACTAATTTGACCATAAAATTTGCAAGAAAATGCTCACATGAAGGAGTTCATGACCTGGATCACATAGTAGAATCAGCTATACACTGAATTTTTAGTGACTCTATGGTGCATGCTTCCTAAAATTTTTTTACAATGAAAACATGTTCTAAAGATATATTCTCATGTCTAATAACTAATTTGAACATAAAATTGGCAAGAAAATGCTCACTTTAAGAAGTTCTTGACCTAGCTCACGGAGTAGAATCAGCTCTGCACTATGACGTTTAGTGACTCTATGGTGCAAGCTTCCTAGCATTTTTATACTCTAAAAACATGTTCTCCATCAATATTCTCACGTATAATAACTAATTTGACCATAAAATTTGCGATAAAATGCTCACTTCAAAGAGTTCTTGACCTGGCTCACGAAGTAGAATCAGCTGTGCATTGTGAATTTTTAGTGACTCTATGGTGCAATCTTTGTAGTAGTTATATAATCAAAAAATATGTTCTCCAACTATATTGCATGTCTAATAAATACTTTGACCATAAGAATGGAAAGAAAATACTCACTTCAAGCACTTCTTGACCAAGCTCAAATAATACAATCAGCTATACAATGTGAGTTTTTAGTGACTCTATGGCGCAAGCTTCCTTGCATTTTATACTCTGAAAATTTTTTCCCCAACTATATTCTCATGTCTTATAACTAATTTGACCATAAAATTGGAAATAAAATGCTCAATTTAAGGAGTTCTTGACCTTGCTCAAGGCGTAGAATAAGCTCTGCACTATGACTTTTAGTAATTCTATGGTGAAAGCTTCCTAGCATTTTTATACCCTAAAAACATGTTCTCCAACTAAATTCTCATGTATAATAACTAATTTGACCATAAAATTTGCAAGAAAATGCTCACTTCAAGGAGTTCTTGACCTGGCTCACGAAGTAGAATCAGCTGTGCATTGTGAATTTTTTGTGACTCTATGGTGCAAGCTTCGTAGTAGTTATATAATAAAAAAATATGCTCTCCAACAATATTTGCATGTCTAATAAATACTTTGACTATAAGAATGGAAAGAAAATACTCACTTCAAGCACTTTTTGACCAAGCTCAAATAATACAATCAGCTATACAATGTGAGTTTTTAGTGAGTCTATGGCGCAAGCTTCCTTGCATTTTTATACTCTGAAAATATGTTCCCCAACTATATTCTCATGTCTTATAACTAATTTGACCATAAATTGGAAAGAAAATGCTCAATTTAAGGAGTTCTCGACCTTGCTAAAGGCGTAGAATAAGCTCTGCACTATGACTTTTAGTGACTCTATGGTGAAAGCTTCCTAGCATTTTTATTCTCTAAAAACATGTTCTCCAACTATATTCTCATGTATAATAACAAATTTGACCATAAAATTTGCAAGAAATTTCTCACTTCAAGGATATATTTACTTGACTCACGGTGTATAGAATCAGCTCTGCAGTGTGAGATTTTAGTGACTCTAGGGTGCAAGCTTCCTAATAACTAATAACTAATTTGACCATAAATATGGCAAGAAAATCTTCTCTTCAAGGAGTTTTTGACCTGGCTCATAGAGTAGAATAAGCTCTACACTATGAGTTTTTAGTGACTCTATGGTGTAAGCTTCCCATCATTTTTATACTTTGAAAAAAATTTCTCCAACTATATTCTCATGTATAATAACTAATTTGTCCATAAAATTTGCAAGAAAATGCTCACTTCAAGGAGTTCTTGACCTGACTCACAGAGTAGAATCAGCTCTGCACTGTGCGGTTTTAGTGACTCTATGGCAAAAGCTTCGTAGCTTTTATATACCTTGAAAACATTTTTTCCAACTATATACTCATATCTAATAACTAATTTGACCATAAAAATGGTAAGAAAATTCTCACTTCAAGGAGTTCTTTAATTTGCTCATGGAGTAGAATCAGCTCTGCACTGTGAGTTTTTAGTGACTCTATAGCGCAAGCTCTGTAGCATTTTTATACTCTGAAAATACGTTACCCAACTATATTCTCATGTCTTATAACTAATTTGACCATAAAATTGGAAAGGAAATGCTCAATTTAAGGAGTTCTTGACCTTCCTCAAGGCGTAGAATAAGCTCTGCACTATGACTTTTAGTGACTCTATGGTGAAAGCTTCCTAGCATTTTTATTCTCTAAAAACATGTTCCCCAACTATATTCTCATGTATAATAACAAATTTGACCATAAAATTTGCAAGAAATTTCACACTTCAAGGAGTTATTTACTTGGCTCACGGTGTATATAATTAGTTCTGCACTGTGAGATTTTAGTGACTCTAGGGTGCAAGCTTCCTAGCTTTTTTATACATTGAAAACATGTTCTCAAACTATATTCTCATGTCTAATAAATAATTTGACAATAAATTTGGCAAGAAAAAGCTCTCTTCAAAGAGTTCTTGACCTGGCTCATAGAGTAGAATAAGCTCTGCATTATGAGTTTTTAGCGACTCTATGGTACAAGCTTCCCAGCATTTTTATACTTTGAAAACAATTTCTCCAACTATATTCTCATGTATAATAACTAATTTGACCAAAAATTTGTAAGAAAATGCTTACTTCAAGGAGTTCTTGACTTGGCTCACAAAGTAGAATCAGCTCTGCACTGTGAGGTTTTAGTGACTCTATGGCACAAGCTTTGTAGCTTTTATATACTCTGAAAACATTTTCTCCGACTATATACTCATATCTAATAAGTAATTTGACCATAAAAATGGTAAGAAAATTCTCACTTCAAGGAGTTCTATAACTTGCTCATGGAGTAGAATCAGCTCTACACTGTGAGTTTTTAATGGCTCTATAGCGCAATCTCCCTAGCATTTTTATACTCTGAAAACATGTTGTCCAACTATATTCCCTTGTGTAATAACAAATTTGACTACAAAATTTGCAAGAATATTTTCACTTCAAGGAGTTCTTGACCTGGATCACATAGTAGAATCAGCTATACACTGAATTTTTAGTGACTCTATGGTGCATGTTTCCTAAAATTTTTTTACATTGAAAACATGTTCTAAAGATATATTCTCATGTCTAATAACTAATTTGACCATAAAATTGGCAAGAAAATGCTCACTTTAAGGAGTTCTTGACCTAGCTCACGGAGTAGAATCAGCTATGCACTATGACTTTTAGTGACTCTATGATGCAAGCTTCGTAGCATTTTTATACTCTAAAAACATGTTCACCAACTATATTCTCACGTATAATAACTAATTTGGCCATAAAATTTGCAAGAAATTGCTCACTTCAAGGAGTTCTTTACTTGGCTCACGTAATATAGAATCAGCTCTGTGCAGTGATTTTTTTAGTGACTCTATGGTGCAAGCTTCCTATTATTTTTATACATTGAAAATATGTTCTCAAACTATATTCTCATGTCTAATAAATAATTTGACCATAAATTTGGCAAGAAAAAGCTCTCTTCAAGGAGTTCTTGACCTGACTCATAGAGTAGAATAAGCTCTGCACTATGAGGTTTTAGTGACTCTATGGTACAAGCTTCCCAGCATTTCATACTTTGAAAACAATTTTTCCAACTATATTCTCATGTATAATAACTAATTTGATCAAAAATTTGCAAGAAAATGATCACTTCAAGGAGTTCTTGACCTGTCTCATAGAGTAGAATCAGCTCTGCACTGTGAGGTTTTAGTGACTCTATGGCACAAGCTTCGTAGCTTTTATATACTCTGAAAACATTTTCTCCAACTATATACTCATATCTAATAACTAATTTTACCATAAAAATGGTAAAAACATTCTAACTTCAGGGAGTTCTATAACTTGCTCATGGAGTAGAATCAGCTCTGCACTGTGAGTTTTTAGTGGCTCTATAGCGCAAGTTCCCTAGCATTTTTATACTCTGAAAACATGTTTTCCAATTATATTCTCATGTCTAATAACTAATTTGACCATAAAATTTGCAAGAAAATGCTCACTTCAAGGAGTTTAGACTTGGCTCACGAAGTAGAATCAGCCGTGCATTGTGAATTTTTAGTGACTCTATGGCGCGAGCTTCATTGCATTTTTATACTCTGAAAATAAATTCCCCAACTATATTCTCATGTCTTATAACTAATTTGACCATAAAATTGGAAAGAAAATGCTCAATTTAAGGAGTTCTTGACCTTGCTCAAGGCGAAGAATAAGCTCTGCATTATGACTTTTAGTGACTCTATGGTGAAAGCTTCCTAGAATTTTTATTCTCTAAAAATATGTTCTCCAACTATATTCTCATGTATAATAACAAATTTGACCATAAAATTTGCAAGAAATTTCTCACTTCAAGGAGTTATTTACTTGGCTCACGGTGTATAGAATCAGCTCTGCACAGTGAGATTTTAGTGACTCTAGAATGCAAGCTTTCTAGCATTTGTGTACATTGAAAACATGTTCCCAAACTATATTCTCATGTATAATAACTAATTTGACCATAAATATGGCAAGAAAATGCTCTCTTCAAGGAGTTCTTGACCTGGCTCATAGAGTAGAATAAGCTCTGCACTATGAGTTTTTAGTGACTCTATGGTGTAAGCTTCCCATTATTTTTATACTTTGAAAAGAATTTCTCCAACTATATTCTCATGTATAATAACTAATTTGACCATAAAATTTGCAAGAAAATGCTAACTTCAAGGAGTTTTTGATCTGGCTCACAGAGGAGAATCAGCTCTGCACTGTGAGGTTTTAGTGACTCTATGGCAAAAGCTTGGTAGCATTTATATACTTTGAAAACATTTTCTCCAACTATATACTCATATCTAATAACTAATTTGACCATAAAAATGGTAATAAAATTCTCACTTCAAGGAGTTCTTTAATTTGCTCATGGAGTAGAATCTGCTCTGCACTGTGAGTTCTTAGTGACTCTATAGCGCAAGCTCTGTAGCTTTTTTATACTCTAAAAATATGTTCCCCAACTATATTCTATTATCTTATAACTAATTTGACCATAAAATTAGAAAGAAAATGCTCAATTTAAGGAGTTCTTGACTTTGCTCAAGGCGTAGAATAAGTTCTACACTATGACTTTTAGTGACTCTATGGTGAAAGCTTCCTAGCATTTTTATTCTCTAAAAACATGTTCTCCGACTATATTCTCATGTATAAAAACAAATTTGACCATAAAATTTGCAAGAAATTTCTCACTTCAAGGAGTTATTTACTTGGCTCACGGTGTATAGAATCAGCTCTGCACTGTGAGATTTTAGTGACTCTAGGGTGCAAGTTTCCTAGCATTTTTATACATTGAAAACATGTTCTCAAACTATATTCTCATGTCTAATAAATAATTTGACAATAAATTTGGCAAGAAAAAGCTCTCTTCAAGGAGTTCTTGACCTGGCTCATAGAGTAGAATAAGCTCTGCACTATGAGTTTTTAGTGACACTATGGTACAAGCTTCCCAGCATTTTTATACTTTGAAAACAATTTCTCCAACTATATTCTCATGTATAATAACTAATTTGACCAAAAATTTGCAAGAAAATGCTTACCTCAAGGAGTTCTTGACCTGGCTCACAAAGTAGAATCAGCTCTGCACTGTGAGGTTTTAGTGACTCTAAGGCACAAGCTTCGTAGCTTTTAGATACTCTAAAAATATTTTCTCCAACTATATATTCATATCTAATAACTAATTTGACCATGAAAATTGTCACGCCCCGACCCCAGACAGAGCGCGACAACCGCCACGTTAACCATAAATTTCACAGAATGGGTGCACTCCACTCCACAAAGTTTATTGAAAACGTAAGGCTTGCTATCAAGTACCTGTAGAACTGAACAACTGATAACAACGGGTACAACCCGAGGACATCATCTCATAAAGTATCAACAAGGATTTACAAAGGTACAAAATTCAATGGTGTAACTTAGTTTAAAGAAAATATACATGAACGATATAACATCGCGAAGATACAAAAAGAACATCAAGGGGGTCACCAAATATAAACTATACAATCTCGCCAATGAATCCGTCAATTTACATAAAAGAGAAAGTACCCAAAACACGGATTGGATGATGAGCAAACGATAGGCAAACCTCCAACCAAAACGATATCAACAGCCTGAAAAGGAAAGAATGATGAGGGGTGAGCAAAACCACTAGCTCAGTGAGGTGATAAGCCGGTCACCCCGACCCTTATACGAAGCATGTACTCCCACTCACGGTTCATAACATAAAATCCCACAATTCGTCCCACAATAATTATTCTCACTCAGTGTACATATTAATGAAAATAAAAACCTTAGTGCACATTTATGAATAACACAATTAGTTCAAACAACATGTTATCACATAAAAGACGCGTGGGTAGTCAATATCCTCCTCGAACTGAGCTCTCCGTCGAGAGACAGTCCAAGCCCGTCACCGTTACTCTAGATAAAATGCACATTAATATTCTTTCTCAATACGCCAAGTGCTAAAGTTCACAATTCAATATCGACGTGAATACTTGAAATGATCAAACATATAAACATATATGACATGCATGTCCCACACCGGTGACGTTGACTGAGCCTATAATAGACTGATCCATCTAACGATCACCCTCCAAAGTATCAGTATTTGGCAAATGGATAGGTGCCCCGTTAGATCTAACTCACCCGGGTTTGCCAAGCAACGGGCAACTTGGTTGTCACTCTAACTCACCCGAACCGCGACAAATTCGGGCTACTTAATCAATGTCGCTCCAACTCACCCAAACCGTGACCAATTCGGGCTACTTAACCTTGGTACCAGGCATACATATGCATATGCATCATAAGATGAATAACGACTCAAGTTAGAGTCTTAATTGGCACACAAGAATAACCAAAAATCAATAATACTCATAAAATGGCTAACATGACTCTAACCAGAGCAATCGAGCCAATCAGGCTCTTTACCACATAACATAATACCAAATAATTTTCTTATCAATTAACTAAAACTAAAATAAATGCACATTTATCGAGGGTCCACACTTCCCACAAGAGAAGGCGTTCCCGAATTATCAACTCACAAGTAAGTGATTAACTCTCTCCGGAATCTGAAGTCGGTCCCTTGCCCTTTGTCGATGGTTCTTTACCTAGAAAGGAGATGAGCAATTAAAGACAAATTAAATATAACTAACTATTAGCGGTAACATCCCTTTCATTGCTAAAAACAAATCCTAATTGAGTTCGAACGAGTCGATATTAAATAAAAATGGTATGTAACTCCTTAACATCAGTTCCCAATCTCACATAACCATTTCAATACATTAACTAAACGAAATGATAAAAAAAATAAGTTTGAATTCGACATAAAAATTCTGAAATTTTCCAGCTAGCGGCAGTTTACGAGAAAAATCATAACTAATTGTAGAATAATCGGATTGAGGCGTTTCAAGTGGCTACGGAAAGCTAACGAGTTCAGCTACGTACAGAAATTAAGTTTGCAAACTTTCGAGGGTAATAGCTATGTCAAAATCAGTTCGAACAGTCTGCAAATTACCCACATACCAAAAAGAAAAATCCCACAAAATTACAAAATCATGGAAGAAGGAAGCTTAATTCACACACCACTTACCTCAAAACAACTTAAAAACCACCTAGGATGAGGGTTGTAAGGGAGAATTTGATCAACAAGGGTTTCTCCTCTTCCTCTCTTTTTTCCCCTCTTTTGCTTTTCTTCTCCCGTTCTTCTCTCTTTTTTTTTAACTTTAGCCTTAATAATTATATATCAGGCCATTTAAGTGGGCTGAAACTTTGGGCCACAAAATAAATAAATAAATAAATTTGGGCTTTCTAAAAAAAATATAGTTGGGCTTAATTGGGCTGGCCTTTTGGGCCATAAAAATAAATAATTAGGTTTTGGGCTTTCTAACAAAAATCTAGTTGAATTAAGATATTATAAAGTATCCCCTCCTCCAAAAAGTTTCGTCCTCGAAACATAAACGTACCTAGAGATGAAAAGAGATTTGGATGGTGTTGACGCATGACTGACTCTGGTTCCCATGTTTCTTCTTCAATTTGATCACTTCTCCATAGAATTCTCACCATAGGAATGGATTTGTTACGAAGCATTTTCTCTCGACGATCTACAATTTGAACAGGTTGTACTTCGTACGATAGATTTTCCTTTAATACAACTGGGGGATCTTTGAGCACGTGCGAAGGATCTGGTTCATATTTTCTAAGCATAGAGACATGGAAGACATCGTGAATCTTCGACAATTCCGATGGTAGCTCAAGTCGATACGCGACACGACCAATCCTTTGCACGATCGCAAACGGGCCAATATACCTTGGACTCAACTTTCCTCGACGGCGGAATCGCAACACGCCCTTCCATGGAGAAACTTTCAGAAAAACTTTGTCTCCTTCATTAAACTCCAAATCGCGCCTCCTATTATCTGCGTAGCTTTTCTGTCGATCTTGCGCTGCCTTAAGTCTGTCTCGAATAAGTTGTATTTTTGCCTTCGCATCTTCGATAAGCTCTACTTGTTCGATTTGTCTCTCGCCAACCTCATCCTAAAAGAGTGGTGTTCGACACTTTCGGCCATACAGAGCTTCGTACGGGGGCATTCCAATGCTTGAATGATAACTGTTGTTATAAGCGAACTCCACCAAAGTTACGTACTTATCCCAGCTACCTCCCAAATTCAACACCACTGCACGTAACATGTCTTCTAGTGTCTGTATAGTTCTCTCTGACTGTCCATCAGTCTGTGGATGAAACGAGATACTGAATAGTAATTTTGTACCTAGCGTTTTCTGCAGACTAGGCCAAAAACGGGAAGTGAATCTTGGATCACGGTCAGATATGATTGACACTGGTACTCCGTGCAATCTCACGATCTCATCGACATATAACTTGGCAAGTTTCTCTAAAGATTCGTTGGTATGCACTGGAAGGAAATGTGCCGATTTCGTCAGACGATCGACAATGACCCAAATTGAGTCATGACCCTTTTGGGTTCGAGGTAAACCAGAAACAAAATCCATTGTGACGTTTTCCCATTTCCACTCAGGAATAGGTAGTGGTTGAAGCATGCCGGCTGGTTTTTGGTGTTCCGCTTTAATCTGTTGGCAAGATAAGCACTTTGATACAAATTCAGTAGTGTCCCGTTTCATACCTGGCCACCAATAATGCTCCCGAAGTGTTCTATACATTTTGGTACTACCAGGATGCATAGCATAGGCTGAAGAATGGGCTTCCTCAAGAATAGCTCTACGAACATCAAGTTCTGATGGAACACAAACACGATTTTTAAAAGTAAGAAGTCCATCATCCCGAATTTGATATTCTGTTTCTTTTCCTTGATTTAGCTTCGCCATCTTCTGTTGTAAATAAACATCGTGTGATTGTCTTTCTCGAATTTTCTCGAACAAGGTAGGTCTAACCTCGAATTTGGCGATTAAGGCAGAATCATTAGACTTTTCACAATCGAGCGAAATGTGTAAAGATTTAAATTGCTCCAACATAGGAAGATAAAAAGATTGAATTGAAGCAAGTGAGGTAGAAGACTTTCTACTCAGAGCATCTGCAACAACGTTCGCCTTGCCAGGATGATAATCGATGACTAAGTCATAGTCACTAATCAACTCCATCCATCGCCTTTGCCTGAGGTTGAGCTCCTTTTGCGTGGTGATATACTTTAAGCTCTTGTGATCAGTGAAAACCCGACAAGTTGCACCATACAGATAGTGCCTCCATATCTTCAATGCAAAGACGATTGCAGCCAACTCTAAATCATGTGTAGGATAATTTTCTTCGTTCTTCTTCAATTGCCTTGAAGAGTAGGCAATAACCTTTCCTTCTTGCATGAGAACGCATCCTAATCCTTGTCTCGAGGCGTCGCTATAAATGTTAAATTCTCCAATCGCTGGGTCTGGCAAAGCAAGAATAGGAGCTGAAACGAGTCGTCTTTTCAATTCTTGAAATGCTTCCTCGCATTCTTCACTCCATTCAAATTTTACCCCTTTCCGAGTCAATTTAGTCAAAGATGAAGCCAATAACGAAAAGTCTTTGACAAACCGTCGATAATATCCAGCTAATCCCAGAAAACTACGAATCTCTGTCACGTTCTTTGGATGCTCCCAATCTAGTATAGCTTGAATCTTCACTGGATCGACGTAGATTCCTTCTTTAGAAATGTGATGACCCAAAAAGCTTACCTTGCGAAGCCAAAATTCACACTTCGAGAATTTAGCATAAAGCTGATTTTCTCTGAGAATGTTCAGAGCAATTCTTAGATGCTGAGAATGCTCGTCGTCCGATTTAGAATAAATAAGAATGTCATCAATGAAGATGATGACAAACTTATCTAAGTACGGCCGAAAGACCCGATTCATAAGATCCATAAAAGCTGCAGGAGCATTTGTGAGTCCAAAAGGCATAACACAGAATTCAAAATGACCGTATCTGGTTCGAAAAGCAGACTTAGGGATATCAGATTCCCTAATCTTGAGTTGGTGATAACCGGATCGCAAATCAATTTTTGAGAACACAGTTGCTCCTTGCAATTGATCAAACAGATCATCGATTCTTGGAAGAGGATATTTGTTCTTGATAGTCACCTTGTTCAATTGACGGTAGTCGACACATAGACGAAGTGATCCATCTTTCTTCTTGACAAAAAGAACTGGAGCACCCCATGGAGATGTGCTAGGTCGTATGAAACCCTTCTCCAATAATTCCCCAAGTTGTGTCTGGAGTTCCTTAAGCTCAGCAGGCGACATTCGATATGGAGTAATCGATATAGGTGTGATTCCAGGAAGTACGTCAATGGAAAAATCAATCTTTCGATTCGGAGGTTGTCCTGGTAAGTCTTCGGGAAAGACATCAGGAAATTCATTCACGATTGGGATGTCATCTAGTTTAGTTTCAGAAAGAGAAGTATCGATGACAAATGCCAAGAATGCCTCACAACCCTTACGCATTAATTTATGCGCAGTCAACATTGAAATAAAAGAGAGGGATCTCGTTTGAAGTTTACCCTCAAAAACAAGTTCTGAGAATCCTGGTCTACGAAAAATAACAAGCTTCTCGTGGCAATCGAGAATTGCATTATGAGAAGAAAGCCAATCCATGCCAAGAATAACATCAAGATCAATCATAGGCAATGGTATCAATTCAGCCTCTAAAATGACATCTTTGATCTTCAGTGGACAACCAAGGAATACCGAATCACGAATTAGACGCTCTCCAAGAGGGGTATGAACGATGATTCCAGGTGACAAATGAGAGATAGGATAATCTAAGATCGCAGTAAGATCATCTCGGATATAAGACCTATCAGAACCTGGGTCAAATAAAGCGTAGACCTGATGGTCTCCCACAAACACATGGCCTAAAGAAGCAATATTAGGTGAGATTGTGATTTAAAAAATTTGAAAAGATAGAATTTCTTACGAATGTTTTATTCGTAATCAAGTGGCATAACAAGGCGGGGTTAGATTTAGCATGTGAAAATACTCAAATTATAAATTACCTGTCACAACCTTCGGATCTGAGCGAGCCTCTTCTTGGGAAATATGAAATACTCTAGTTTGCTTCCTTCCTTGCATAGGTGATTGAGTACTAGGGCCGCTTGAGGCATCGGGCACTCTGGTAACTGCAGATCGAGTATCTCTGGGTGTAGAATATGTTAGTTTACCACGAAACTGACCAGAACCCTGACTGCTCGTTCCCATAAGCTGAGGACAAGAACTTCGCATATGCCCCGGCTGTCGACACTGAAAACATACTTGAGGAGCCTTACAGGGGCCGTCATGATATTTTAGGCAATTCTGGCACTTGCGATTTTCACCAACCGATCCCGAGACATTGCTCCCGCCTCTACTAAACTGCTCCCGAGGTTGAGGAAAACTAATAGATGCCGAACTTGGTGCGCCACGCGAAGATCCCACACCCCTATACACCTTCGATGCATTTCCTGGAAATGCGCTCCCTTGCCTTTTCTTTTGAGATCGTTCTGCAAGCTTATGTCTCGCCTGAACTAAACCTTCTACCCTCAGGGCTTCTTCTACGAGATCATCAAGACTCTCGTACTTGTCTCCGGACTTGATGCGATCTCGAATATTTAAATTAAGACCATCTTCAAATCTCTTGCATAAGTCTCTCGTCGTATATGACTCAGGAGCGAATTCTCGCAATTCCAGAAATTTGCTTTCGTACTCAACGACCGACATAATGCCTTGAAAGAGGTTGAAGAACTCCTTTCTCTTCTGATCCTTGATGTACTGAGAGAAGTATCGATCTTTGAATCGTTCCACAAAGATAGCCCACGTAATAGTAACCGAAGATGTCTCTTTTAGATTCTGCCACCATCGTCGTGCATCTGGGCCTAACAGCTTGGTCGCAATGACCACACGATAACATTCTTCAATCATCAAGGTGTCAAAGGTCTCTGTAATCTCCTTTAACCATGCCCCCGCTTTAGAAGCATCTCTTGCACCGTCAAATTTCGAAGTCCCCATGTTTTCAACTGCTTTCACCAAATCAGGTATAAAAAGTGCACCTCGAGAAGCAGAACCTCCTAAAGCCATTTCTGGAGTAAAAACTGGTACATTAGATGTAGGTCGAATCGATTCATTAGCACGAAGAACCTCTTCAGTGACAGTCGTAGTTGTATGAGCCGTTGTAGGTGGTGGAACACCATGTATTCGAATGTGATCATAATACAATTGGTACTGCTCGGGTGTCATCATGTGCTCAACCCGCAACTGGGCCCGTGGTTGCTCTACTTGGGAAACTGGCACCCTATGATCAGAATTGATAGGGTCCATAACCGTCGGAGGAATGACATGATCAGAAGAAACATGTCCTCGAGGTCCACGAGGAACAGAAGAGAGTAGAGGACTCGGAGGATCACGAGGAGCGTGTCCTCGACCTCGACCTCGACCTGGAGGAGCCATAATGACTGAAAGGAAGAAAGGAAAGAAAATGCAAGGTCAACGTCAAGGCAATACGATACCTTAGGATGACATAGAAACAAAGTTGGACTCATTGGCTTGACAAAAAAAGAATGAGAATCATAAAACCAGGCTCTGATACCAAGAAAGTTGTCACGCCCCGACCCCAGACAGAGCACGACAACCGCCACGTTAACCATAAATTTCACAGAATGGGTGCACTCCACTCCACAAAGTTTATAGAAAACGTAAGGCTTGCTATCAAGTACCTGTAGAACTGAACAACTGATAACAACGGGTACAACCCGAGGACATCATCTCATAAAGTATCAACAAGGATTTACAAAGGTACAAAATTCAATGGTGTAACTTAGTTTAAAGAAAATATACATGAACGATATAACATCGCGAAGATACAAAAAGAACATCAAGGGGGTCACCAAATATAAACTATACAATCTCGCCAATGAATCCGTCAATTTACATAAAAGAGAAAGTACCCAAAACACGGATTGGATGATGAGCAAACGATAGGCAAACCTCCAACCAAAACGATATCAACAGCCTGAAAAGGAAAGAATGATGAGGGGTGAGCAAAACCACTAGCTCAGTGAGGTGATAAGCCGGTCACCCTGACCCTTATACGAAGCATGTACTCCCACTCACGGTTCATAACATAAAATCCCACAATTCGTCCCACAATAATTATTCTCACTCAGTGTACATATTAATGAAAATAAAAACCTTAGTGCACATTTATGAATAACACAATTAGTTCAAATAACATGTTATCACATAAAAGACGCGTGGGTAGTCAATATCCTCCTCGAACTGAGCTCTCCGTCGAGAGACAGTCCAAGCCCGTCACCGTTACTCTAGATAAAATGCACATTAATATTCTTTCTCAATACGCCAAGTGCTAAAGTTCACAATTCAATATCGACGTGAATACTTGAAATGATCAAACATATAAACATATATGACATGCATGTCCCACACCGGTGACGTTGACTGAGCCTATAATAGACTGATCCATCTAACGATCACCCTCCAAAGTATCAGTATTTGGCAAATGGATAGGTGCCCCGTTAGATCTAACTCACCCGGGTTTGCCAAGCAACGGGCAACTTGGTTGTCACTCTAACTCACCCGAACCGCGACAAATTCGGGCTACTTAATCAATGTCGCTCCAACTCACCCAAACCGTGACCAATTCGGGCTACTTAACCTTGGTACCAGGCATACATATGCATATGCATCATAAGATGAATAACGACTCAAGTTAGAGTCTTAATTGGCACACAAGAATAACCAAAAATCAATAATACTCATAAAATGGCTAACATGACTCTAACCAGAGCAATCGAGCCAATCAGGCTCTTTACCACATAACATAATACCAAATAATTTTCTTATCAATTAACTAAAACTAAAATAAATGCACATTTATCGAGGGTCCACACTTCCCACAAGAGAAGGCGTTCCCGAATTATCAACTCACAAGTAAGTGATTAACTCTCTCCGGAATCTGAAGTCGGTCCCTTGCCCTTCGTCGATGGTTCTTTACCTAGAAAGGAGATGAGCAATTAAAGACAAATTAAATATAACTAACTATTAGCGGTAACATCCCTTTCATTGCTAAAAACAAATCCTAATTGAGTTCGAACGAGTCGATATTAAATAAAAATGGTATGTAACTCCTTAACATCAGTTCCCAATCTCACATAACCGTTTCAATACATTAACTAAACGAAATGATAAAAAAAATAAGTTTGAATTCGACATAAAAATTCTGAAATTTTCCAGCTAGCGGCAGTTTACGAGAAAAATCATAACTAATTGTAGAATAATCGGATTGAGGCGTTTCAAGTGGCTACGGAAAGCTAACGAGTTCAGCTACGTACAGAAATTAAGTTTGCAAACTTTCGAGGGTAATAGCTATGTCAAAATCAGTTCGAACAGTCTGCAAATTACCCACATACCAAAAAGAAAAATCCCACAAAATTACAAAATCATGGAAGAAGGAAGCTTAATTCACACACCACTTACCTCAAAACAACTTAAAAACCACCTAGGATGAGGGTTGTAAGGGAGAATTTGATCAACAAGGGTTTCTCCTCTTCCTCTCTTTTTTTCCCTCTTTTGCTTTTCTTCTCCCGTTCTTCTCTCTTTTTTTTTTTTAACTTTAGCCTTAATAATTATATATCAGGCCATTTAAGTGGGCTGAAACTTTGGGCCACAAAATAAATAAATAAATAAATTTGGGCTTTCTAAAAAAAATATAGTTGGGCTTAATTGGGCTGGCCTTTTGGGCCATAAAAATAAATAATTAGGTTTTGGGCTTTCTAACAAAAATCTAGTTGAATTAAGATATTATAAAAATGGTAAGAAAATTCTCACTTCAAGGAGTTCTATAACTTGCTCATGGAGTATAATCAGCTCTACACTGATTTTTTAGTGGCTCTATAGCGCAAGCTCCCTAGCATTTTTATACATAGAAAACATGTTTTCCAACTATATTCTCACGTCTAATAACTAATTTGACCATAAAATTTGCAAGAAAATGCTCACTTCAAGGAGTTCTTGACCTGGATCACATAGTAGAATCAGCTATACACTGAATTTTTAGTGACTCTATGGTGCATGCTTCCTAAAATTTTTTTACAATGAAAACATGTTCTAAAGATATATTCTCATGTCTAATAACTAATTTGACCATAAAATTGGCAAGAAAATGCTCACTTTAAGAGGTTCTTGACCTAGCTCACGGAGTAGAATCAGCTCTGCACTATGACGTTTAGTGACTCTATGGTGCAAGCTTCCTAGCATTTTTATACTCTAAAAACATGTTCTCCAACAATATTTTCACGTATAATAACTAATTTGACCATAAAATTTGCGATAAAATGCTCACTTCAAAGAGTTCTTGACCTGGCTCACGAAGTATAATCAGCTGTGCATTGTGAATTTTTAGTGACTCTATGGTGCAATCTTTGTAGTACTTATATAATCAAAATATATGTTCTCCAACTATATTGCATGTCTAATAAATACTTTGACCATAAGAACGGAATGAAAATACTCACTTCAAGCACTTCTTGACCAGGCTCAAATAATACAATCACTATACAATGTGAGTTTTTAGTGACACTATGGCGCAAGCTTCCTTGCATTTTATACTCTGAAAATTTGTTCCTCAACTATATTCTCATGTCTTATAACTAATTTGACCATAAAATTGGAAATAAAATGCTCAATTTAAGGAGTTCTTGACCTTGCTCAAGGCGTAGAATAAGCTCTATACTATGACTTTTAGTGATTCTATGGTGAAAGCTTCCTAGCATTTTTATACTCTAAAAACATGTTCTCCAACTATATTCTCATGTATAATAACTAATTTGACCATAAAATTTGCGAGAAAATGCTCACTTCAAGGAGTTCTTGACCTGGCTCACGAAGTAGAATCAGCTGTGCATTGTGAATTTTTAGTGACTCTATGGTTCAAGCTTCGTGGTAGTTATATAATCAAAAAATAAGTTCTCCAACTATATTTGCATGTCTAATAAATAATTTGACCATAAGAATGGAAAGAAAATACTCACTTCAAGCACTTCTTGATCAGGCTCAAATAGTACAATCAGCTATACAATGTGAGTTTTTAGTGACTCTATGGCGCAAGCTTCTTGCATTTTTATACTCTGAAAATATGTTCCCCAACTATATTCTCATGTCTTATAACTAATTTGACTATAAAATTGGAAAGAAAATGCTCAATTTAAGGAGTTCTTGACCTTGCTCAAGGCGTAGAATAAGCTCTGCACTATGACTTTTAATGACTCTATGGTGAAAGCTTCCTAGCATTTTTATTCTCTAAAAACATGTTCTCAAACTATATTCTCATGTATAATAACTAATTTGACCATAAATTTTGCAAGAAATTTCTCTCTTCAAGGAGTTATTTACTTGGCTCACGGTGCATAGAATCAGCTCTGCACTGTGAGATTTTAGTGACTCTAGGGTTGAAGCTTCCTAGCATTTTTATACATTGAAAAATGTTCTCAAACTATATTTTCATGTCTAATAACTAATTTGATCATAAATATGACAAGAAAATGCTCTCTTCAAGGAGTTCTTGACCTGGCTCATAGAGTAGAATAAGCTCTGCACTATGAGTTTTTAGTGACTCTATGGTGTAAGCTTCCCTTCATTTTTATACTTTTAAAAAAATTTCTCCAACTATATTCTCATATATAATAACTAATTTGACCATAAAATTTGCAAGAAAATGCTCACTTCAAGGATTTCTTAACCTGGCTCACAGAGTAGAATCAGCTCTGCACTGTGAGGTTTTAGTGACTCTATGGCAAAAGCTTCTTAGCTTTTATATACTTTGAAAACATTTTCTCGAACTATATACTCATATCTAATAACTAATTTGACCATAAAAATGGTAAGAAAATTCTCACTTCAAGGAGTTCTATAACTTGCTCATGGAGTAGAATCAGCTCTGCACTGTGAGTTTTTATTGGATCTATAGAGCAAGCTCTCTAGCATTTTTATACTCTGAAAACATGTTTTCCAACTATATTATCATGTCTAATAACTAATTTGACCATAAAATTTGCAATAAATGCTCACTTCAAGGAGTTCTTGACCTGGATCACATTGTAGAATCAGCTATACATTGTGAATTTTTAGTGACTCTATGGTGCATGCTTCCTAACATTTTTTTACATTGAAAACATGTTCTAAAGATATAATCTCATGTCTAATAACTAATTTGACCATAAAATTGGCAAGAAAATGCTCACTTTAGGGAGTCCTTGACCTAGCTCACGGAGTAGAATCAGCTCTGCACTATGACGTTTAGTGACTCTATGGTGCAAGCTTCCTAGCATTTTTATACTCTAAACACATGTTCTCCAATAATATTCTCATGTATAATAACTAATTTGACCATAAAATTTGCAATAAAATGCTCACTTCAAGGAGTTCTTGACCTGGCTCACGAAGTAGAATCAGCTGTGCATTGTGAATTTTTAGTGACTCTATGGTGCAAGCTTCGTAGTAGTTATATAATCAAAAAATAAGTTCCCCAACTATATTTGCATGTCTAATAAATACTTTGACCATAAGAATGGAAAGAAAATACTCACTTCAAGCACTTCTTGACCAGGCTCAAATAGTACAATGAGCTATACAATGTGAGTTTTTAGTGACTCTATGGCGCAAGCTTCTTGCATTTTTATACTCTGAAAATAAGTTTCCCAACTATATTCTCATGTCTTATAACTAATTTGACCATAAAATTGGAAAAAAAAAATACTCAATTTAAGGAGTTCTTGACCTTGCTCAAGGCGTAGAATAAGCTCTGCACTATGACTTTTAGTGACTCTTTGGTGAAAGCTTCCTAGCATTTATATTCTCTAAAAACATGTTCTCCAACTATATTCTCATGTATAATAACTAATTTGACCATAAAATTTGCAAGAAATTTCTCACTTCAAGGAGTTATTTACTTGGCTCATAGTGGATAGAATCAGCTCTGTACTGTGAGATTTTAGTGACTCTAGGGTGCAAGCTTCCTAGCATTTTTATACATAGAAAACATGTTCTCAAACTATATTCTCATGTCTAATAACTAATTTGACCATAAATATGGCAAGAAAATTCTCTCTTCAAGGAGTTCTTGACCTGGCTCAAAGAGTAGAATAAGCTCTGCACTATGAGTTTTTAGTGACTCTATGGTGTAAGCTTCCCTTCATTTTTATACTTTGAAAAAAATTTCTCCAACTGTATTCTCATGTATAATAACTAATTTGACCATAAAATTTGCAAGAAAATGCTCACTTCAAAGAGTTCTTAACCTGGCTCACAGAGTAGAATCAGCTCTGCACTGTGAGGTTTTAGTGACTCTATGGCAAAAGCTTTGTAGCTTTTATATACTTTGAAAACATTTTCTCCAACTATATACTCATATCTAATAACTAATTTGACCATAAAAATGGTAAGAAAATTCTCACTTCAAGGAGTTCTATAACTTGCTCATGGAGTAGAATCAGCTCTGCACTGAGTTTTTAGTGGCTCTATTGCGAAAGCTCCCTAGCATTTTTATACTCTGTAAACATGTTTTCCAACTATATTATCATGTCTAATAACTAATTTGACCATAAAATTTGCAAGAAAATGATCACTTCAAGGAGTTCTTGACCTGGATCACATAGTAGAATCAGCTATACACTGTGAATTTTTAGTGACTCTATGATGCATGCTTCCTAACATTTATTTACATTGAAAACATGTTCTAAAGATATATTCTCATGTCTAATAACTAATTTGACCATAAAATTGGCAAAAAAATGCTCACTTTAAGGAGTTCTTGACCTTGCTCACGGAGTAGAATCAGCTCTGCACTATGACGTTTAGTGACTCTATGGTGCAAGCTTCCTAGCATTTTTATACTCTAAAAACATGTTCTCCAACAATATTCTCATGTATAATAACTAATTTGACCATAAAATTTGCGATAAAATGCTCACTTCAAGGAGTTCTTGACCTGGCTCACGAAGTAGAATCAGCTGTGCATTGTGAATTTTTAGTGTCTCTATGGTGCAAGATTCGTAGTAGTAATATAATCAAAAAATAAGTTCCCCAACTATATTTGCATGTCTAATAAATACTTTGACCATAAGAATGGAAAGAAAATACTCACTTCAAGCACTTCTTGACCAGGATCAAATAGTACAATCTGCTATACAATGTGAGTTTTTAGTGACTCTATGGCGCAAGCTTCTTGCATTTTTATACTCTGAAAATACATTCCCCAACTATATTCTCATGTCTTATAACTAATTTGACCATAAAATTGGAAAGAAAATGCTCGATTTAAAGAGTTCTTGACCTTGCTCAAGGCATAGAATAAGCTCGGCACCATGACTTTTAGTGACTCTATGGTGAAAGCTTCCAAGAATTTTTATTCTCTAAAAACATGTTCTCCAACTATATTCTCATGTATAATAACTAATTTGACCATAAAATTTGCAAGAAATTTCTCACTTCAAGGAGTTATTTACTTGGCTCACGGTGTATAGAATCTGCTCTGCACTTTGAGATTTTAGTGACTCTAGCGTGCAAGCTTCTTAGAATTTTTATACATTGAAAACATGTTCTCAAACTATATTCTAATGTCTAATTACTAATTTGACCATAAATATGGCAAGAAAATGCTCTCTTCAATGAGTTCTTTACCTGGCTCATAGAGTAGGATAAGCTCTGCACTATGAGTTTTTAGTGACTCTATGGTGTAAGCTTCCCTTCATTTTTATACTTTGAAAAAAATTTCTCCAACTATATTCTCATGTATAATAACTAATTTGACCATAAAATTTGCAAGAAAATGCTCACTTCAAGGATTTCTTAACCTGGCTCACAGAGTAGAATCAGCTCTGCACTGTGAGGTTTTAGTGACTCTATGGCAAAAGCTTCGTTGCTTTTATATACTTTGAAAACATTTTCTCCAACTATATACTCATATCTAATAACTAATTTGACCATAAAAATGGTAAGAAAATTCTCACTTCAAGGAGTTCTATAACTTGCTCATGGAGTAGAATCAGCTCTGCACTGAGTTTTTATTGGCCCTATAGCGCAAGCTCCCTAGCGTTATTATACTCTGAAAACATGTTTTCCAACTATATTCTCATGTCTAATAACTAATTTGACCATAAAATTTGCAAGAAAATGCTCACTTCAAGGAGTTCTTGACCTGAATCACATAGTAGAATCAGCTATACACTGTGAATTTTTAGTGACTCTATGGTGCATGCTTCCTAACATTTTTTTACATTGAAAACGTGTTCTAAAGATATATTCTCATGTCTTATAACTAATTTGACCATAAAATTGGAAAGAAAATGCTCAATTTAAGGAGTTCTTGACCTTGCTCAAGGCGTAGAATCAGCTCTGCACTATGACGTTTAGTGACTCTATGGTGCAAGCTTCCTAGCATTTTTATACTCTAAAAACATGTTCTCCAACAATATTCTCATGTATAATAATTAATTTGACCATTAAATTTGCGATAAAATGCTCACTTTAAGGAGTTCTTGACCTGGCTCACGAAGTAGAATCAGCTGTGCATTGTGAATTTTTAGTGACTCTATGGTGCAAGCTTCGTAGTAGTTATATAATCAAAAAATAAGTTCTCCAACTATATTTGCATGTCTAATAAATTCTTTGACCATATGAATGGAAAGAAAATACTCACTTCAAGCACTTCTTGACCAAGCTCAAATAGTACAATCAGCTATACAATGTGAGTTTTTAGTGACTCTATGGCGCAAGCTTCTTGCATTTTTATACTCTGAAAATACATTTCCCAACTATATTCTCATGTCTTATAACTAATTTGACCATAAAATTGGAAAGAAAATGCTCAATTTAAGGAGTTTTTGACCTTGCTCAAGGCGTAGAATAAGCTATGCACTATGACTTTTAGTGACTCTATGGTGAAAGCTTCCTAGCATTTTTATTCTCTAAAAACATGCTCTCCAACTATATTCTCAGGTATAATAACTAATTTGACCATAAAATTTGCAAGAAATTTCTCACTTCAAGGAGTTATTTACTTGGCTCACAGTGGATAGAATCAGCTCTGCACTGTGAGATTTTAGTGACTCTAGGGTGTAAGCTTCCTATCATTTTTATACATTGAAAACATGTTCTCAAACTATATTCTCATGTCTAATAACTATTTTGACCATAAATATGGCAAGAAAATTCTCTCTTCAAGGAGTTCTTGACCTGGCTCATAGAGTAGAATAAGCTCTGCACTATGAGTTTTTAGTGACTCTATGGTGTAAGCTTCCCTTCATTTTTATACTTTGAAAAAAATTTCTCCAACTGTATTCTCATGTATAATAACTAATTTGACCATAAAATTTGCAAGAAAATGCTCACTTCAAAGAGTTCTTAACCTGGCTCACAGAGTAGAATCAGCTCTGCACTGTGAGGTTTTAGTGACTCTATGGCAAAAGCTTTGTAGCTTTTATATACTTTGAAAACATTTTCTCCAACTATATACTCATATCTAATAACTAATTTGACTATAAAAATGGTAAGAAAATTCTCACTTCAAGGAGTTCTATAACTTGCTCATGGAGTAGAATCAGCTCTGCACTGTGAGTTTTTAGTGGCTCTATTGCGAAAGCTCCCTAGCATTTTTATACTCTGAAAACATGTTTTCCAACTATATTCTCATGTCTAATAACTAATTTGACCATAAAATTTGCAAGAAAATGCTCACTTCAAGGAGTTCTTGACCTGGATCACATAGTAGAATCAGCTATACACTGTGAATTTTTAGTGACTCTATGATGCATGCTTCCTAACATTTTTTTACATTGAAAACATGTTCTAAAGATATATTCTCATGTCTAATAACTAATTTGACCATAAAATTGGTAAGAAAATGTCACTTTAAGGAGTTCTTGACCTAGCTCACGGAGTAGAATCACCTCTGCACTATGACTTTTAGTGACTCTATGGTGCAAGCTTCCTATCATTTTTATACTCTAAAAACATGTTCTCCCACTATATTCTCATGTATAATAACTAATTTGACCATAAAATTTGCGATAAAATGCTCACTTCAAGGAGTTCTTGACCTGGCTCACGAAGTAGATTGTGCTGTGCATTGTGAATTTTTAGTGACTCTATGGTGCAAGCTTCGTAGTAGTTATATAATCAAAAAATAAGTTCACCAACTATATTTGCATGTCTAATAAATACTTTGACCATAAGAATGGAAAGAAAATACTCACTTCAAGCACTTCTTGACCAGGATCAAATAGTACAATCAGCTATACAATGTGAGTTTTTAGTGACTCTATGGCGCAAGCTTCTTGCATTTTTATACTCTGAAAATACATTCCCCAACTATATTCTCATGTCTTATAACTAATTTGACCATAAAATTGGAAAGAAAATGCTCAATTTAAGGAGTTCTTGACCTTGCTCAAGGCGTAGAATAAGCTCTGCACTATGACTTTTAGTTACTCTATGGTGAAAGCTTCCTAGCATTTTTAACTCTAAAAACATGTTCTCCAACTATATTTTCATGTATAATAACTAATTTGACCATAAAATTTGCAAGAAAATGCTCACTTCAAGGAGTTCTTGACCTAGCTCGCGAAGTAGAATCAGCTGTGCATTGTGAATTTTTAGTGACTCTATGGTGCAAGTTTCGTAGTAGTTATATAAACAAAAAATATGTTCTCCAACTATATTTGCATGTCAAATAATACTTTGACCATAAGAATGAAAAAAAAATACTCACTTCAAGCACTTCTTGACCAGGCTCGAATAATACAATCAGCTATACAATGTATGTTTTTAGTGACTCTATGGCGCAAGCTTCCTTGCATTTTATACTCTAAAAATACGTTCCCCAACTATATTCTCATGTCTTATAACTAATTTTACCATAAAATTGGAAAGAAAATGCTCAATTTAAGGAGTTCTTGACCTTGCTCAAGGCGTAGAATAAACTCTGCACTATGACTTTTAGTGACTCCATGGTGAAAGCTTCCTAGCATTTTTATTCTCTAAAAACATGCTCTCCAACTATATTCTCAGGTATAATAACTAATTTGACCATAAAATTTGCAAGAAATTTCTCACTTCAAGGAGTTATTTACTTGGCTCACAGTGGATAGAATCAGCTCTGCACTGTGAGATTTTAGTGACTCTAGGGTGTAAGCTTCCTATCATTTTTATACATTGAAAACATGTTCTCAAACTATATTCTCATGTCTAATAACAATTTTGACCATAAATATGGCAAGAAAATTCTCTCTTCAAGGAGTTCTTGACCTGGCTCATAGAGTAGAATAAGCTCTGCACTATGAGTTTTTAGTGACTCTATGGTGTAAGCTTCCCTTCATTTTTATACTTTGAAAAAAATTTCTCCAACTGTATTCTCATGTATAATAACTAATTTGACCATAAAATTTGCAAGAAAATGCTCACTTCAAAGAGTTCTTAACCTGGCTCACAGAGTAGAATCAGCTCTGCACTGTGAGGTTTTAGTGACTCTATGGCAAAAGCTTTGTAGCTTTTATATACTTTGAAAACATTTTCTCCAACTATATACTCATATCTAATAACTAATTTGACTATAAAAATGGTAAGAAAATTCTCACTTCAAGGAGTTCTATAACTTGCTCATGGAGTAGAATCAGCTCTGCACTGTGAGTTTTTAGTGGCTCTATTGCGAAAGCTCCCTAGCATTTTTATACTCTGAAAACATGTTTTCCAACTATATTCTCATGTCTAATAACTAATTTGACCATAAAATTTGCAAGAAAATGATCACTTCAAGGAGTTCTTGACCTGGATCACATAGTAGAATCAACTATACACTGTGAATTTTTAGTGACTCTATGATGCATGCTTCCTAACATTTTTTTACATTGAAAACATGTTCTAAAGATATATTCTCATGTCTAATAACTAATTTGACCATAAAATTGGTAAGAAAATGTCACTTTAAGGAGTTCTTGACCTAGCTCACGGAGTAGAATCACCTCTGCACTATGACTTTTAGTGACTCTATGGTGCAAGCTTCCTATCATTTTTATACTCTAAAAACATGTTCTCCCACTATATTCTCATGTATAATAACTAATTTGACCATAAAATTTGCGATAAAATGCTCACTTCAAGGAGTTCTTGACCTGGCTCACGAAGTAGATTGTGCTGTGCATTGTGAATTTTTAGTGACTCTATGGTGCAAGCTTCGTAGTAGTTATATAATCAAAAAATAAGTTCACCAACTATATTTGCATGTCTAATAAATACTTTGACCATAAGAATGGAAAGAAAATACTCACTTCAAGCACTTCTTGACCAGGATCAAATAGTACAATCAGCTATACAATGTGAGTTTTTAGTGACTCTATGGCGCAAGCTTCTTGCATTTTTATACTCTGAAAATACATTCCCCAACTATATTCTCATGTCTTATAACTAATTTGACCATAAAATTGGAAAGAAAATGCTCAATTTAAGGAGTTCTTGACCTTGCTCAAGGCGTAGAATAAGCTCTGCACTATGACTTTTAGTTACTCTATGGTGAAAGCTTCCTAGCATTTTTAACTCTAAAAACATGTTCTCCAACTATATTTTCATGTATAATAACTAATTTGACCATAAAATTTGCAAGAAAATGCTCACTTCAAGGAGTTCTTGACCTAGCTCGCGAAGTAGAATCAGCTGTGCATTGTGAATTTTTAGTGACTCTATGGTGCAAGTTTCGTAGTAGTTATATAAACAAAAAATATGTTCTCCAACTATATTTGCATGTCAAATAATACTTTGACCATAAGAATGAAAAAAAAATACTCACTTCAAGCACTTCTTGACCAGGCTCGAATAATACAATCAGCTATACAATGTATGTTTTTAGTGACTCTATGGCGCAAGCTTCCTTGCATTTTATACTCTAAAAATACGTTCCCCAACTATATTCTCATGTCTTATAACTAATTTTACCATAAAATTGGAAAGAAAATGCTCAATTTAAGGAGTTCTTGACCTTGCTCAAGGCGTAGAATAAACTCTGCACTATGACTTTTAGTGACTCCATGGTGAAAGCTTCCTAGCATTTTTATTCTCTAAAAACATGCTCTCCAACTATATTCTCAGGTATAATAACTAATTTGACCATAAAATTTGCAAGAAATTTCTCACTTCAAGGAGTTATTTACTTGGCTCACAGTGGATAGAATCAGCTCTGCACTGTGAGATTTTAGTGACTCTAGGGTGTAAGCTTCCTATCATTTTTATACATTGAAAACATGTTCTCAAACTATATTCTCATGTCTAATAACAATTTTGACCATAAATATGGCAAGAAAATTCTCTCTTCAAGGAGTTCTTGACCTGGCTCATAGAGTAGAATAAGCTCTGCACTATGAGTTTTTAGTGACTCTATGGTGTAAGCTTCCCTTCATTTTTATACTTTGAAAAAAATTTCTCCAACTGTATTCTCATGTATAATAACTAATTTGACCATAAAATTTGCAAGAAAATGCTCACTTCAAAGAGTTCTTAACCTGGCTCACAGAGTAGAATCAGCTCTGCACTGTGAGGTTTTAGTGACTCTATGGCAAAAGCTTTGTAGCTTTTATATACTTTGAAAACATTTTCTCCAACTATATACTCATATCTAATAACTAATTTGACCATAAAAATGGTAAGAAAATTCTCACTTCAAGGAGTTCTATAACTTGCTCATGGAGTAGAATCAGCTCTGCACTGAGTTTTTAGTGGCTCTATTGCGAAAGCTCCCTAGCATTTTTATACTCTGAAAACATGTTTTCCAACTATATTCCCATGTCTAATAACTAATTTGACCATAAAATTTGCAAGAAAATGATCACTTCAAGGAGTTCTTGACCTGGATCACATAGTAGAATCAGCTATACACTGTGAATTTTTAGTGACTCTATGATGCATGCTTCCTAACATTTATTTACATTGAAAACATGTTCTAAAGATATATTCTCATGTCTAATAACTAATTTGACCATAAAATTGGCAAAAAAATGCTCACTTTAAGGAGTTCTTGACCTTGCTCACGGAGTAGAATCAGCTCTGCACTATGACGTTTAGTGACTCTATGGTGCAAGCTTCCTAGCATTTTTATACTCTAAAAACATGTTCTCCAACAATATTCTCATGTATAATAACTAATTTGACCAAAAAATTTTTGATAAAATGCTCACTTCAAGGAGTTCTTGACCTGGCTCACGAAGTAGAATCAGCTGTGCATTGTGAATTTTTAGTGTCTCTATGGTGCAAGATTCGTAGTAGTAATATAATCAAAAAATAAGTTCCCCAACTATATTTGCATGTCTAATAAATACTTTGACCATAAGAATGGAAAGAAAATACTCACTTCAAGCACTTCTTGACCAGGATCAAATAGTACAATCTGCTATACAATGTGAGTTTTTAGTGACTCTATGGCGCAAGCTTCTTGCATTTTTATACTCTGAAAATACATTCCCCAACTATATTCTCATGTCTTATAACTAATTTGACCATAAAATTGGAAAGAAAATGCTCAATTTAAAGAGTTCTTGACCTTGCTCAAGGCATAGAATAAGCTCGGCACCATGACTTTTAGTGACTCTATGGTGAAAGCTTCCAAGAATTTTTATTCTCTAAAAACATGTTCTCCAACTATATTCTCATGTATAATAACTAATTTGACCATAAAATTTGCAAGAAATTTCTCACTTCAAGGAGTTATTTACTTGGCTCACGGTGTATAGAATCTGCTCTGCACTTTGAGATTTTAGTGACTCTAGCGTGCAAGCTTCTTAGAATTTTTATACATTGAAAACATGTTCTCAAACTATATTCTAATGTCTAATTACTAATTTGACCATAAATATGGCAAGAAAATGCTCTCTTCAATGAGTTCTTTACCTGGCTCATAGAGTAGGATAAGCTCTGCACTATGAGTTTTTAGTGACTCTATGGTGTAAGCTTCCCTTCATTTTTATACTTTGAAAAAAATTTCTCCAACTATATTCTCATGTATAATAACTAATTTGACCATAAAATTTGCAAGAAAATGCTCACTTCAAGGATTTCTTAACCTGGCTCACAGAGTAGAATCAGCTCTGCACTGTGAGGTTTTAGTGACTCTATGGCAAAAGCTTCGTTGCTTTTATATACTTTGAAAACATTTTCTCCAACTATATACTCATATCTAATAACTAATTTGACCATAAAAATGGTAAGAAAATTCTCACTTCAAGGAGTTCTATAACTTGCTCATGGAGTAGAATCAGCTCTGCACTGTGAGTTTTTATTGGCCCTATAGCGCAAGCTCCCTAGCGTTATTATACTCTGAAAACATGTTTTCCAACTATATTCTCATGTCTAATAACTAATTTGACCATAAAATTTGCAAGAAAATGCTCACTTCAAGGAGTTCTTGACCTGAATCACATAGTAGAATCAGCTATACACTGTGAATTTTTAGTGACTCTATGGTGCATGCTTCCTAACATTTTTTTACATTGAAAACGTGTTCTAAAGATATATTCTCATGTCTTATAACTAATTTGACCATAAAATTGGAAAGAAAATGCTCAATTTAAGGAGTTCTTGACCTTGCTCAAGGCGTAGAATCAGCTCTGCACTATGACGTTTAGTGACTCTATGGTGCAAGCTTCCTAGCATTTTTATACTCTAAAAACATGTTCTCCAACAATATTCTCATGTATAATAATTAATTTGACCATTAAATTTGCGATAAAATGCTCACTTTAAGGAGTTCTTGACCTGGCTCACGAAGTAGAATCAGCTGTGCATTGTGAATTTTTAGTGACTCTATGGTGCAAGCTTCGTAGTAGTTATATAATCAAAAAATAAGTTCTCCAACTATATTTGCATGTCTAATAAATTCTTTGACCATATGAATGGAAAGAAAATACTCACTTCAAGCACTTCTTGACCAAGCTCAAATAGTACAATCAGCTATACAATGTGAGTTTTTAGTGACTCTATGGCGCAAGCTTCTTGCATTTTTATACTCTGAAAATACATTTCCCAACTATATTCTCATGTCTTATAACTAATTTGACCATAAAATTGGAAAGAAAATGCTCAATTTAAGGAGTTTTTGACCTTGCTCAAGGCGTAGAATAAGCTATGCACTATGACTTTTAGTGACTCTATGGTGAAAGCTTCCTAGCATTTTTATTCTCTAAAAACATGCTCTCCAACTATATTCTCAGGTATAATAACTAATTTGACCATAAAATTTGCAAGAAATTTCTCACTTCAAGGAGTTATTTACTTGGCTCACAGTGGATAGAATCAGCTCTGCACTGTGAGATTTTAGTGACTCTAGGGTGTAAGCTTCCTATCATTTTTATACATTGAAAACATGTTCTCAAACTATATTCTCATGTCTAATAACTATTTTGACCATAAATATGGCAAGAAAATTCTCTCTTCAAGGAGTTCTTGACCTGGCTCATAGAGTAGAATAAGCTCTGCACTATGAGTTTTTAGTGACTCTATGGTGTAAGCTTCCCTTCATTTTTATACTTTGAAAAAAATTTCTCCAACTGTATTCTCATGTATAATAACTAATTTGACCATAAAATTTGCAAGAAAATGCTCACTTCAAAGAGTTCTTAACCTGGCTCACAGAGTAGAATCAGCTCTGCACTGTGAGGTTTTAGTGACTCTATGGCAAAAGCTTTGTAGCTTTTATATACTTTGAAAACATTTTCTCCAACTATATACTCATATCTAATAACTAATTTGACTATAAAAATGGTAAGAAAATTCTCACTTCAAGGAGTTCTATAACTTGCTCATGGAGTAGAATCAGCTCTGCACTGTGAGTTTTTAGTGGCTCTATTGCGAAAGCTCCCTAGCATTTTTATACTCTGAAAACATGTTTTCCAACTATATTCTCATGTCTAATAACTAATTTGACCATAAAATTTGCAAGAAAATGCTCACTTCAAGGAGTTCTTGACCTGGATCACATAGTAGAATCAGCTATACACTGTGAATTTTTAGTGACTCTATGATGCATGCTTCCTAACATTTTTTTACATTGAAAACATGTTCTAAAGATATATTCTCATGTCTAATAACTAATTTGACCATAAAATTGGTAAGAAAATGTCACTTTAAGGAGTTCTTGACCTAGCTCACGGAGTAGAATCACCTCTGCACTATGACTTTTAGTGACTCTATGGTGCAAGCTTCCTATCATTTTTATACTCTAAAAACATGTTCTCCCACTATATTCTCATGTATAATAACTAATTTGACCATAAAATTTGCGATAAAATGCTCACTTCAAGGAGTTCTTGACCTGGCTCACGAAGTAGATTGTGCTGTGCATTGTGAATTTTTAGTGACTCTATGGTGCAAGCTTCGTAGTAGTTATATAATCAAAAAATAAGTTCACCAACTATATTTGCATGTCTAATAAATACTTTGACCATAAGAATGGAAAGAAAATACTCACTTCAAGCACTTCTTGACCAGGATCAAATAGTACAATCAGCTATACAATGTGAGTTTTTAGTGACTCTATGGCGCAAGCTTCTTGCATTTTTATACTCTGAAAATACATTCCCCAACTATATTCTCATGTCTTATAACTAATTTGACCATAAAATTGGAAAGAAAATGCTCAATTTAAGGAGTTCTTGACCTTGCTCAAGGCGTAGAATAAGCTCTGCACTATGACTTTTAGTTACTCTATGGTGAAAGCTTCCTAGCATTTTTAACTCTAAAAACATGTTCTCCAACTATATTTTCATGTATAATAACTAATTTGACCATAAAATTTGCAAGAAAATGCTCACTTCAAGGAGTTCTTGACCTAGCTCGCGAAGTAGAATCAGCTGTGCATTGTGAATTTTTAGTGACTCTATGGTGCAAGTTTCGTAGTAGTTATATAAACAAAAAATATGTTCTCCAACTATATTTGCATGTCAAATAATACTTTGACCATAAGAATGAAAAAAAAATACTCACTTCAAGCACTTCTTGACCAGGCTCGAATAATACAATCAGCTATACAATGTATGTTTTTAGTGACTCTATGGCGCAAGCTTCCTTGCATTTTATACTCTAAAAATACGTTCCCCAACTATATTCTCATGTCTTATAACTAATTTTACCATAAAATTGGAAAGAAAATGCTCAATTTAAGGAGTTCTTGACCTTGCTCAAGGCGTAGAATAAACTCTGCACTATGACTTTTAGTGACTCCATGGTGAAAGCTTCCTAGCATTTTTATTCTCTAAAAACATGCTCTCCAACTATATTCTCAGGTATAATAACTAATTTGACCATAAAATTTGCAAGAAATTTCTCACTTCAAGGAGTTATTTACTTGGCTCACAGTGGATAGAATCAGCTCTGCACTGTGAGATTTTAGTGACTCTAGGGTGTAAGCTTCCTATCATTTTTATACATTGAAAACATGTTCTCAAACTATATTCTCATGTCTAATAACAATTTTGACCATAAATATGGCAAGAAAATTCTCTCTTCAAGGAGTTCTTGACCTGGCTCATAGAGTAGAATAAGCTCTGCACTATGAGTTTTTAGTGACTCTATGGTGTAAGCTTCCCTTCATTTTTATACTTTGAAAAAAATTTCTCCAACTGTATTCTCATGTATAATAACTAATTTGACCATAAAATTTGCAAGAAAATGCTCACTTCAAAGAGTTCTTAACCTGGCTCACAGAGTAGAATCAGCTCTGCACTGTGAGGTTTTAGTGGCTCTATGGCAAAAGCTTTGTAGCTTTTATATACTTTGAAAACATTTTCTCCAACTATATACTCATATCTAATAACTAATTTGACTATAAAAATGGTAAGAAAATTCTCACTTCAAGGAGTTCTATAACTTGCTCATGGAGTAGAATCAGCTCTGCACTGTGAGTTTTTAGTGGCTCTATTGCGAAAGCTCCCTAGCATTTTTATACTCTGAAAACATGTTTTCCAACTATATTCTCATGTCTAATAACTAATTTGACCATAAAATTTGCAAGAAAATGATCACTTCAAGGAGTTCTTGACCTGGATCACATAGTAGAATCAGCTATACACTGTGAATTTTTAGTGACTCTATGATGCATGCTTCCTAACATTTTTTTACATTGAAAACATGTTCTAAAGATATATTCTCATGTCTAATAACTAATTTGACCATAAAATTGGTAAGAAAATGTCACTTTAAGGAGTTCTTGACCTAGCTCACGGAGTAGAATCACCTCTGCACTATGACTTTTAGTGACTCTATGGTGCAAGCTTCCTATCATTTTTATACTCTAAAAACATGTTCTCCCACTATATTCTCATGTATAATAACTAATTTGACCATAAAATTTGCGATAAAATGCTCACTTCAAGGAGTTCTTGACCTGGCTCACGAAGTAGATTGTGCTGTGCATTGTGAATTTTTAGTGACTCTATGGTGCAAGCTTCGTAGTAGTTATATAATCAAAAAATAAGTTCACCAACTATATTTGCATGTCTAATAAATACTTTGACCATAAGAATGGAAAGAAAATACTCACTTCAAGCACTTCTTGACCAGGATCAAATAGTACAATCAGCTATACAATGTGAGTTTTTAGTGACTCTATGGCGCAAGCTTCTTGCATTTTTATACTCTGAAAATACATTCCCCAACTATATTCTCATGTCTTATAACTAATTTGACCATAAAATTGGAAAGAAAATGCTCAATTTAAGGAGTTCTTGACCTTGCTCAAGGCGTAGAATAAGCTCTGCACTATGACTTTTAGTTACTCTATGGTGAAAGCTTCCTAGCATTTTTAACTCTAAAAACATGTTCTCCAACTATATTTTCATGTATAATAACTAATTTGACCATAAAATTTGCAAGAAAATGCTCACTTCAAGGAGTTCTTGACCTAGCTCGCGAAGTAGAATCAGCTGTGCATTGTGAATTTTTAGTGACTCTATGGTGCAAGTTTCGTAGTAGTTATATAAACAAAAAATATGTTCTCCAACTATATTTGCATGTCAAATAATACTTTGACCATAAGAATGAAAAAAAAATACTCACTTCAAGCACTTCTTGACCAGGCTCGAATAATACAATCAGCTATACAATGTATGTTTTTAGTGACTCTATGGCGCAAGCTTCCTTGCATTTTATACTCTAAAAATACGTTCCCCAACTATATTCTCATGTCTTATAACTAATTTTACCATAAAATTGGAAAGAAAATGCTCAATTTAAGGAGTTCTTGACCTTGCTCAAGGCGTAGAATAAACTCTGCACTATGACTTTTAGTGACTCCATGGTGAAAGCTTCCTAGCATTTTTATTCTCTAAAAACATGCTCTCCAACTATATTCTCAGGTATAATAACTAATTTGACCATAAAATTTGCAAGAAATTTCTCACTTCAAGGAGTTATTTACTTGGCTCACAGTGGATAGAATCAGCTCTGCACTGTGAGATTTTAGTGACTCTAGGGTGTAAGCTTCCTATCATTTTTATACATTGAAAACATGTTCTCAAACTATATTCTCATGTCTAATAACAATTTTGACCATAAATATGGCAAGAAAATTCTCTCTTCAAGGAGTTCTTGACCTGGCTCATAGAGTAGAATAAGCTCTGCACTATGAGTTTTTAGTGACTCTATGGTGTAAGCTTCCCTTCATTTTTATACTTTGAAAAAAATTTCTCCAACTGTATTCTCATGTATAATAACTAATTTGACCATAAAATTTGCAAGAAAATGCTCACTTCAAAGAGTTCTTAACCTGGCTCACAGAGTAGAATCAGCTCTGCACTGTGAGGTTTTAGTGACTCTATGGCAAAAGCTTTGTAGCTTTTATATACTTTGAAAACATTTTCTCCAACTATATACTCATATCTAATAACTAATTTGACCATAAAAATGGTAAGAAAATTCTCACTTCAAGGAGTTCTATAACTTGCTCATGGAGTAGAATCAGCTCTGCACTGAGTTTTTAGTGGCTCTAGTGCGAAAGCTCCCTAGCATTTTTATACTCTGAAAACATGTTTTCCAACTATATTCTCATGTCTAATAACTAATTTGACCATAAAATTTGCAAGAAAATGATCACTTCAAGGAGTTCTTGACCTGGATCACATAGTAGAATCAGCTATACACTGTGAATTTTTAGTGACTCTATGATGCATGCTTCCTAACATTTATTTACATTGAAAACATGTTCTAAAGATATATTCTCATGTCTAATAACTAATTTGACCATAAAATTGGCAAAAAAATGCTCACTTTAAGGAGTTCTTGACCTTGCTCACGGAGTAGAATCAGCTCTGCACTATGACGTTTAGTGACTCTATGGTGCAAGCTTCCTAGCATTTTTATACTCTAAAAACATGTTCTCCAACAATATTCTCATGTATAATAACTAATTTGACCAAAAAATTTTTGATAAAATGCTCACTTCAAGGAGTTCTTGACCTGGCTCACGAAGTAGAATCAGCTGTGCATTGTGAATTTTTAGTGTCTCTATGGTGCAAGATTCGTAGTAGTAATATAATCAAAAAATAAGTTCCCCAACTATATTTGCATGTCTAATAAATACTTTGACCATAATAATGGAAAGAAAATACTCACTTCAAGCACTTCTTGACCAGGATCAAATAGTACAATCTGCTATACAATGTGAGTTTTTAGTGACTCTATGGCGCAAGCTTCTTGCATTTTTATACTCTGAAAATACATTCCCCAACTATATTCTCATGTCTTATAACTAATTTGACCATAAAATTGGAAAGAAAATGCTCAATTTAAAGAGTTCTTGACCTTGCTCAAGGCATAGAATAAACTCGGCACCATGACTTTTAGTGACTCTATGGTGAAAGCTTCCAAGAATTTTTATTCTCTAAAAACATGTTCTCCAACTATATTCTCATGTATAATAACTAATTTGACCATAAAATTTGCAAGAAATTTCTCACTTCAAGGAGTTATTTACTTGGCTCACGGTGTATAGAATCTGCTCTGCACTTTGAGATTTTAGTGACTCTAGCGTGCAAGCTTCTTAGAATTTTTATACATTGAAAACATGTTCTCAAACTATATTCTAATGTCTAATTACTAATTTGACCATAAATATGGCAAGAAAATGCTCTCTTCAATGAGTTCTTTACCTGGCTCATAGAGTAGGATAAGCTCTGCACTATGAGTTTTTAGTGACTCTATGGTGTAAGCTTCCCTTCATTTTTATACTTTGAAAAAAATTTCTCCAACTATATTCTCATGTATAATAACTAATTTGACCATAAAATTTGCAAGAAAATGCTCACTTCAAGGATTTCTTAACCTGGCTCACAGAGTAGAATCAGCTCTGCACTGTGAGGTTTTAGTGACTCTATGGCAAAAGCTTCGTTGCTTTTATATACTTTGAAAACATTTTCTCCAACTATATACTCATATCTAATAACTAATTTGACCATAAAAATGGTAAGAAAATTCTCACTTCAAGGAGTTCTATAACTTGCTCATGGAGTAGAATCAGCTCTGCACTGTGAGTTTTTATTGGCCCTATAGCGCAAGCTCCCTAGCGTTATTATACTCTGAAAACATGTTTTCCAACTATATTCTCATGTCTAATAACTAATTTGACCATAAAATTTGCAAGAAAATGCTCACTTCAAGGAGTTCTTGACCTGAATCACATAGTAGAATCAGCTATACACTGTGAATTTTTAGTGACTCTATGGTGCATGCTTCCTAACATTTTTTTACATTGAAAACGTGTTCTAAAGATATATTCTCATGTCTTATAACTAATTTGACCATAAAATTGGAAAGAAAATGCTCAATTTAAGGAGTTCTTGACCTTGCTCAAGGCGTAGAATCAGCTCTGCACTATGACGTTTAGTGACTCTATGGTGCAAGCTTCCTAGCATTTTTATACTCTAAAAACATGTTCTCCAACAATATTCTCATGTATAATAATTAATTTGACCATTAAATTTGCGATAAAATGCTCACTTTAAGGAGTTCTTGACCTGGCTCACGAAGTAGAATCAGCTGTGCATTGTGAATTTTTAGTGACTCTATGGTGCAAGCTTCGTAGTAGTTATATAATCAAAAAATAAGTTCTCCAACTATATTTGCATGTCTAATAAATTCTTTGACCATATGAATGGAAAGAAAATACTCACTTCAAGCACTTCTTGACCAAGCTCAAATAGTACAATCAGCTATACAATGTGAGTTTTTAGTGACTCTATGGCGCAAGCTTCTTGCATTTTTATACTCTGAAAATACATTTCCCAACTATATTCTCATGTCTTATAACTAATTTGACCATAAAATTGGAAAGAAAATGCTCAATTTAAGGAGTTTTTGACCTTGCTCAAGGCGTAGAATAAGCTATGCACTATGACTTTTAGTGACTCTATGGTGAAAGCTTCCTAGCATTTTTATTTTCTAAAAATCTGTTCTCCAACTATATTCTCATGTATAATAACTAATTTGACCATAAAATTTGCAAGAAATTTCTCACTTCAAGGAGTTATTTACTTGGCTCACAGTGGATAGAATCAGCTCTGCACTGTGAGATTTTAGTGACTCTAGGGTGTAAGCTTCCTATCATTTTTATACATTGAAAACATGTTCTCAAACTATATTCTCATGTCTAATAACTATTTTGACCATAAATATGGCAAGAAAATTCTCTCTTCAAGGAGTTCTTGACCTGGCTCATAGAGTAGAATAAGCTCTGCACTATGAGTTTTTAGTGACTCTATGGTGTAAGCTTCCCTTCATTTTTATACTTTGAAAAAAATTTCTCCAACTGTATTCTCATGTATAATAACTAATTTGACCATAAAATTTGCAAGAAAATGCTCACTTCAAAGAGTTCTTAACCTGGCTCACAGAGTAGAATCAGCTCTGCACTGTGAGGTTTTAGTGACTCTATGGCAAAAGCTTTGTAGCTTTTATATACTTTGAAAACATTTTCTCCAACTATATACTCATATCTAATAACTAATTTGACTATAAAAATGGTAAGAAAATTCTCACTTCAAGGAGTTCTATAACTTGCTCATGGAGTAGAATCAGCTCTGCACTGTGAGTTTTTAGTGGCTCTATTGCGAAAGCTCCCTAGCATTTTTATACTCTGAAAACATGTTTTCCAACTATATTCTCATGTCTAATAACTAATTTGACCATAAAATTTGCAAGAAAATGCTCACTTCAAGGAGTTCTTGACCTGGATCACATAGTAGAATCAGCTATACACTGTGAATTTTTAGTGACTCTATGATGCATGCTTCCTAACATTTTTTTACATTGAAAACATGTTCTAAAGATATATTCTCATGTCTAATAACTAATTTGACCATAAAATTGGTAAGAAAATGTCACTTTAAGGAGTTCTTGACCTAGCTCACGGAGTAGAATCACCTCTGCACTATGACTTTTAGTGACTCTATGGTGCAAGCTTCCTATCATTTTTATACTCTAAAAACATGTTCTCCCACTATATTCTCATGTATAATAACTAATTTGACCATAAAATTTGCGATAAAATGCTCACTTCAAGGAGTTCTTGACCTGGCTCACGAAGTAGATTGTGCTGTGCATTGTGAATTTTTAGTGACTCTATGGTGCAAGCTTCGTAGTAGTTATATAATCAAAAAATAAGTTCACCAACTATATTTGCATGTCTAATAAATACTTTGACCATAAGAATGGAAAGAAAATACTCACTTCAAGCACTTCTTGACCAGGATCAAATAGTACAATCAGCTATACAATGTGAGTTTTTAGTGACTCTATGGCGCAAGCTTCTTGCATTTTTATACTCTGAAAATACATTCCCCAACTATATTCTCATGTCTTATAACTAATTTGACCATAAAATTGGAAAGAAAATGCTCAATTTAAGGAGTTCTTGACCTTGCTCAAGGCGTAGAATAAGCTCTGCACTATGACTTTTAGTGACTCTATGGTGAAAGCTTCCTAGCATTTTTAACTCTAAAAACATGTTCTCCAACTATATTTTCATGTATAATAACTAATTTGACCATAAAATTTGCATGAAAATGCTCACTTCAAGGAGTTCTTGACCTAGCTCGCGAAGTAGAATCAGCTGTGCATTGTGAATTTTTAGTGACTCTATGGTGCAAGTTTCGTAGTAGTTATATAAACAAAAAATATGTTCTCCAACTATATTTGCATGTCAAATAATACTTTGACCATAAGAATGAAAAAAAAATACTCACTTCAAGCACTTCTTGACCAGGCTCGAATAATACAATCAGCTATACAATGTATGTTTTTAGTGACTCTATGGCGCAAGCTTCCTTGCATTTTATACTCTAAAAATACGTTCCCCAACTATATTCTCATGTCTTATAACTAATTTTACCATAAAATTGGAAAGAAAATGCTCAATTTAAGGAGTTCTTGACCTTGCTCAAGGCGTAGAATAAACTCTGCACTATGACTTTTAGTGACTCCATGGTGAAAGCTTCCTAGCATTTTTATTCTCTAAAAACATGCTCTCCAACTATATTCTCAGGTATAATAACTAATTTGACCATAAAATTTGCAAGAAATTTCTCACTTCAAGGAGTTATTTACTTGGCTCACAGTGGATAGAATCAGCTCTGCACTGTGAGATTTTAGTGACTCTAGGGTGTAAGCTTCCTATCATTTTTATACATTGAAAACATGTTCTCAAACTATATTCTCATGTCTAATAACAATTTTGACCATAAATATGGCAAGAAAATTCTCTCTTCAAGGAGTTCTTGACCTGGCTCATAGAGTAGAATAAGCTCTGCACTATGAGTTTTTAGTGACTCTATGGTGTAAGCTTCCCTTCATTTTTATACTTTGAAAAAAATTTCTCCAACTGTATTCTCATGTATAATAACTAATTTGACCATAAAATTTGCAAGAAAATGCTCACTTCAAAGAGTTCTTAACCTGGCTCACAGAGTAGAATCAGCTCTGCACTGTGAGGTTTTAGTGACTCTATGGCAAAAGCTTTGTAGCTTTTATATACTTTGAAAACATTTTCTCCAACTATATACTCATATCTAATAACTAATTTGACCATAAAAATGGTAAGAAAATTCTCACTTCAAGGAGTTCTATAACTTGCTCATGGAGTAGAATCAGCTCTGCACTTTGAGTTTTTAGTGACTCTATAGCGCAAGCTCCGTAGCATTTTTATACTCTGAAAACATGTTCTGAAACTATATTCTCATGTCCAATAACTAATTTTACCATAAAATTTGAAAGAAAATGCTCACTTCAGGGAGTTCTTGACCTGGGTCATGGATTAGAATCCGCTCTGCAATGTGAATTTTAGTGACTCTATGGTGCAAGCTTTCAGGCATTTTTATGCATTGAAAACATCTTCTCAAACTACACTGTCTTATCTAATAACTAATTTGACCATAAAAATAGTAAGAAAATTCTCACTTCAAGGAGTTTTTTAACTTTCTCATGGAGTAGAATCAATTCTGCACTGTGAGTTTTTAGTGACTCTATAGCGCAAGCTCCTTAGCATTTTTATTCTCTGAAAACATGTTCTCCAACGATATTCTCATGTCCAATAACTAATTTGACCATAAAATTTGAAAAAAATGCTCACTTCAGGGAGTTCTTGACCTGGGTCACAGATTAGAATCAGTTCTGCACTGTGAATTTTTAGTGACTCTACGGTGTATGCTTTCTAGCATTTTTATATATTGAAAACATTTTCTCAAACTATATTTCATGACTAATAACTAATTTGACCATAAAATTGGCAAGAAAATGCTCACTTTAAGGAGTTCTTGACCTGGCTCACGGAGTAGAATCAGCTCTGCACTATGACTTTTAGTGACTCTATGGTACAAGCTTACTAGCATTTTTATACTCTAAAAACATGTCCTCCCACTATATTCTCATGTATAATAACTAATTTGACCATAAAATTTGCAAGAAAATGCTCACTTCAAGGAGTTCTTGACTTGGCTCACAGAGTAAAATCAGCTCTGCACTGTGAGTTTTAAGTGACTCTATGATGCAAGTTTCGTAGTAGTTATATAATCAAAAAATATGTTTTCAAACTATATTTGCATGTCTAATAATTACTTTGGCCATAAAAATGGAAAGAAAATGCTGACTTCAAGCACTTCTTGACCCGGCTCAAATAATACAATCAGCTATACAATGTGAGTTTTTAGTGACTCTATGGCGCAAGCTTCTAGCATTTTTATACTCTGAAAACACATTCCTCAACTATATTCTCATGTCTTATAACTAATTTGACCATAAAATTGGCAAGAAAATATTCACTTTGAGGAGTTCTTGACCTGGCTCACGGCGTAGAATCAGCTCTGCGCTATGGCATTTAGTGACTCTAAGGTGAAAGGTTCCTAGGATTTTTATACTCTAAAAATATGTTCTCCAACTATATTCTCATGTATAATAACTAATTTGACAATAAATTTGCTCGAAATTGCTCACTTCAAGGAGTTCTTTACTTGGTTCACGGATTATAGAATCAGCTCTGCACTGTGAGTTCTTAGTGACTCTATGGTGCAAGCTTCCTAGTATTTTTATACATTTAAAACATGTTCTCAAACTATATTCTCATCTCTAATAAATTATTTGACCATAAATTTGGCAAGAAAAAGCTCTCTTCAAGGAGTTCTTGAAGAGAGCTTTTTAGTGAGGTTTTAGTGACTCTATGGCACAAGCTTCGTAGCTTTTATATACTCTGACAACATTTCTCCAACTATATATACTCATATCTAATAACTAATTTGACCATAAAAATGGTAAGAAAATTCTCAATTCAAGGAGTTCTATAACTTGCTCATGGAGTAGAATCAGCTCTGCACTGTGAGTTTTTAGTGGCTCTATAGCGCAAGCTCCTTAGAATTTTTATACTCTGAAAACATGTTTTCCAACTATATTCTCATGTCTAATAACTAATTTGACCATAAAATTTTCAAGAAAATGCTCACTTCAAGGAGTTCTTGACCTGGATCACATAGTAGAATCAGCTATACACTGTGAATTTTTAGTGACTCTATGGTGCATGCTTCCTAACATTTTTTAACATTGAAAACAAGTTCTAAAGATATATTCTCATGTCTAATAACTAATTTGACCATAAAATTGGCAAGAAAATGCTCACTTTAAGGAGTTCTTGACCTAGCGCACGGAGTAGAATCACCTCTGCACTATGACTTTTAGTGACTCTATGGTGCAAGCTTCCTAGCATTTTTATAATCTAAAAACATGTTCTCCCACTATATTCTCATGTATAATAACTAATTTGACCATAAAATTGGCAAGAAAATGATCACTTCAAGGAGTTCTTGACCTGGCTCAAGTAATACAATCAACTATACAATATGAGTTTTTAATGACTATATGGCGCAAGCTTCCTAGCATTTTTATTCTCTGAAAACATGTTCTCCAACTATATTCTCATGTCCAATAACTAATTTGACCATAAAATTTTGAAAGAAATGCTCACTTCAGGGAGTTCTTGACCTGGGTCACGGTGTAGAATCAGTTCTGCACTGTGAATTTTTAGTGACTCTACGGTGCACGCTTCTTAGCATTTTTATACATTGAAAATATTTTCTCAAACTATATTCTCATGTCTAATAACTAATTTGACCATAAAATTGGCAAGAAAATGCTCACTTTAAGGAGTTCTTGACCAGGCTCACGGAGTAGAATCAGCTCTGCACTATGACATTTAGTGACTCTATGGTACACGCTTCCTAGCATTTTTATACTCTAAAAACAAGTTCTCTCACTATATTCTCATGTATAATAACTAATTTGACCATAAAATTTGCAAGAAAATGCTCACTTCAAGGAGTTCTTAACCTGGCTCACAAAGTAGAATCAGCTCTGCACTGTGAGTTTTTAGTGACTATATGGTGCAAGTTTCGTAGTAGTTATATAATCAAAAAATATGTTCCCAAACTATTTTTGCATGTCTAATAAATACTTTGGCCATAAAAATGGAAAGAAAATGCTGACTTCAAACACTTCTTGACCTGGATCAAATAATACAATCAGCTATACAATGTGAGTTTTTAGTGACTCTATGGCGCAAGCTTCTAGCATTTTTATACTCTGAAAACACATACCCCAACTATATTCTCAGGTCTTATAACTAATTTGACAATAAAATTGGCAAAAAAATGTTCACTTTAAGGAGTTCTTGACCTGGCTCACGGCGTAGAATCAGCTCTGCACTGTGAGTTTTTAGTGACTCTATGGTGCAAGCTTTCTAGGATTTTTATACTCTAAAAACATATTCTCCAACTATATTCTCATGTATAATAACTAATTTGACCATAAAATTTGCAAGAAATCGCTCACTTCAAGGAGTTCTTTACTTGGGTCACGGAGTATAGATACAGCTCCGCACTGTGAGTTTTTAGTGACTCTATGGTGCAAGCTTCCTAGTATTTTTATATATTGAAAACATGTTTTCAAACTATATTCTCATCTCTAATAAATAATTTGACCATAAATTTGGCAAGAAAAAGCTCTCTTCAAGGAGTTCTTGACCTGGCTCAAAGAGTAGAATAAGCTCTGCACTATGAGTTTTTAGTGACTCAATGATACAAGCTTCCCAGAATTTTTATACTTTGAAAACAATTTCTCCAACTATATTCTCATGTATAATAACTAATTTGACCAAAAATTTGCAAGAAAATGCTTACATCAAGGAGTTCTTGACATAGCTCACAAAGTAGAATCAACTCTGCACTGTGAGGTTTTAGTGACTCGATGGCACAAACTTCTTAGCTTTTATATACTCTGAACACATTTTCTCCAACTATATACTCATACCTAATAACTAATTTGACCATAAAAATGGTAAGAAAATTCTCACTTCAAGGAGTTCTATAACTTGCTCATGGAGTAGAATCAGCTCTGCATTGTGAATTTTTAGAGGCTCTATATGTCACGCCCCGACTCCAGACAGAACGCGACAACCGCCACGTTAACCATAAATTTCGCAGAATGGGTGCACTCCACTCCACAAAGTTTATAGAAAACGTAAGGCTTGCTATCAAGTACCTGTAGAGCTGAACAACTGATAACAATGGGTACAACCCGAGGACATCATCTCAAAAAGTATCAACAAGGATTTACAAAGGTACAAAATACAACAGTGTAACTTAGTTTAAAGAAAATATACATGAACGATATAACATCGCGAAGGTACAAATAGAACATCAAGGGGGTCACCAAATATAAACTATACAATCTCGCCAATGAATCCGTCAATTTACATAAAAGAGAAAGTACCCAAAACACGGATTGGATGACGAGCAAACGATAGGAAAACCTCCAACCAAAACGATATCAACAGCCTGAAAAGGAAAGAATGATGGGGGTGAGCAAAACCACTAGCTCAGTGAGGTGATAAGCCGGTCACCCCGACCCTTATACGAAGCATGTATTCCACTCGCGGTTCATAACATAAAATCCCACCTTTCGTCCCACAATAACTATTTCTCACTCAGTATACATATTAATGAAAATAAAAACCTTAGTGCACATTTACGAATAACACAATTAGTTCAAACAACATGTTATCACATAAAAGACGCGTGGGTAGTCAATATCCTCCTCGAACTGAGCTCTCCGTCGAGAGACAGTCCAAGCCCGTCACCATTACTCTAGATAAAATGCACATTAATATTCTTTCTCAATACGCCAAGTGTTAAAGTTCACAATTCAATATCGACGTGAATACTTGAAATGATCAAACATATAAACATATATGACATGCATGTCCCACACCGGTGACGTTGACTGAGCCTATAATAGACTGATCCATCTAATGATCACCCTCCAGAGTATCAGTATTCAGCAAATGGACAGGTGCCCCGTTAGATCTAACTCACCCAGGTTTGCCAATCACGGGCAACTTGGTTGTCACTCTAACTCACCCGAACCGCGACAATTCGGGCTACTTAATCAATGTCGCTCCAACTCACCCGAACCGTGACCAATTCGGGCTACTTAACCTTGGTACCAGGCATACATATGCATGTGCATCATAGGATGAATAACGACTCAAGTGAGAGTCTTAATTGGCACACAAGAATAACCAGAAATCAATAATACTCATAAAATGGCTAACATGACTCTAACCAGAGCAATTGAGCCAATCAGGCTCTTTACCACATAACATAATACCAAATAATTTTCTTATCAATTAACTAAAACTAAAATAAATGCACATTTATCGAGGGTCCACACTTCCCACAAGAGAAGGCGTTCCCGAATTATCAACTCACAAGGAAGTGATTAACTCTCTCCGGAATCTGAAGTCGGTCCCTTGCCCTTCGTCGATGGTTCTTTACCTAGAAAGGAGATGAGCAATTAAAGACAAATTAAATATAACTAACTATTAGCGTTAACATCCCTTTCATTGCTAAAAACAAATCCTAATCGAGTTCGAACGAGTCGATAGTAAATAAAAATGGTATGTAACTCCTTAACATCAGTTCCCAATCCCACATAATCCGTTTCAATAGATTAACTAAACGAAACGATAGAAAATAAGTTTGAATTCGACATAAAAATTCTGAAATTTTCTAGCTAGCGGCAGTTTACGAGAAAAATCATAACTAATTGTAGAATAATCGGATTGAGGCGTTTCAAGTGGCTACGGAAAGCTAACGAGTTCAGCTACGTACAAAAATTAAGTTTGCAAACTTTCGAGGGCAATAGGTATATCAAAATCAGTTCGAACAGTCTGCAAATTACCCATATACCAAAAAGAAAAACCCCACAAAATTACAAAATCATGGAAGAAGGAAGCTTAATTCACACACCACTTACCTCAAAACCACTTAGAAACCACCTAGGATGAGGGTTGTAAGGGAGAATTTGATCAACAAGGGTTTCTCCTCTTCACTCTTTTCTTTCCCCTCTTTTGCTTTTCTTCTCCCGTTCTTCTCTCTTTTTTTTTTTAACTTTAGCCTTTCTAATTATATATCAGACCATTTAAGTGGGCTGAAACTTTGGGCCACAAAATAAATAAATAAATAAGTTTGGGCTTTCTAAAAAAATCTAGTTGGGCTTAATTGGGCTGGCCTTTTGGGCTATAAAAATAAATAAATAGGTTTTGGGCTTTCTAAAAAAAATCTAGTTGGGCTTAATTGGGCTGGCCTTTTGGCTATAAAAATAAATAAATAGGTTTTGGGCTTTCTAAAAAAAATCTAGTTGAACTAAGATATTATACTATAGCGCAAGCTCCCTAGCATTTTTATACTCTGAAAACATGTTGTCCAACTATATTCTCATATCTAATAACTAATTTGACCATAAAATTTGCAAGAAAATGCTCACTTCAAGGAGTTCTTGACCTGGATCACATTGTAGAATCAACTATACACTGTGAATTTTTAGTGACTCTATGGTGCATGCTTCCTAACATTTTTTTACATTGAAAACATGTTCTAAAGATATATTCTCATGTCAAATAACTAATTTGACCATAAAATTGGCAAGAAAATGCTCACTTTAAGGAGTTCTTGACCTAGCTCACGGAGTAGAATCACCTCTGCACTATGACTTTTAGTGACTCTATGGTGCAAGCTTCCTAGCATTTTTATACTCTAAAAACATGTTCTGCCACTATATTCTCATGTATAATAACTAATTTGACCATAAAATTTGCAAGAAAATGCTCACTTCAAGGAGTTCTTGACCTGGCTCATGGAGTGGAATCAGCTCTGCACTGTGAGTTTTTAGTGACTCTATGGTGCAAGCTTCGTAGTAGTTATATAATCAAAAAATATATTCTCCAACAATATTTTCATGTCTAATAAATACTTTGGCCATAAAAATGGAAAGAAAATGCTCACTTCAAGCACTTCTTGACATGGCTCATATAATACAATCAACTATACAATGTGAATTTTTAGTGACTCTATGGCGCAAGCTTCCTAGCATTTTTATACTCTGAAAACACATACCCCAACTATATTCTCATGTCTTATAACTAATTTGACCATAAAATTGGCAAGAAAATGTTCACTTTAAGGAGTTCTTGACCTGGCTTACGGCGTATATTCAGCTCTGCACTATGACTTTTAGTGACTCTATGGTGAAAGCTTCCTAGGATTTTTATACTCTAAAAACATGTTCTCCAACTATATTCTCCTGTATAATAAGTAATTTGACCATAAATATGGCAAGAAAATGCTCTCTTCAAGGAGTTCTTGACCTGGCTCATAGAGTAAAATAAGCTCTGCACTATGAGTTTTTAGTGACTCTATGGTGTAAGCTTCCCATCATTTTTATACTTTGAAAACAATTTCTCCAACTATATTCTCATGTATAATAACTAATTTGACCAAAAATTTGCAAGAAAATGCTTACTTCAAGGAGTTTTTGAACTGGCTCACAGAGTAGAATCAGCTCTGTACTGTGAGGTTTTAGTGACTCTATGACACAAACTTTGTAGCTTTTATATACTCTGAAAATATTTTCTCCAACTATACACTCATATCTAATAACTAATTTGACCATAAAAATTGTAAGAAAATTCTAACTTCAAGGAGTTCTTAAACTTGCTCTTGGAGTAGAATCAGCTCTGCACTGTGAGTTTTTAGTGGCCCTATAGCTCAAGATCCCTAGCATTTTTATACTATGAAAATGTGTTCTCCAACTATATTCTCATGTCTAATAACTAATTTGACCATAAAATTTGCAAGAAAATGCTCACTTCAAGGAGTTCTTGATCTGGCTCACGGCGTAGAATCAGCTCTGCACTATGGCTTTTAGTGACTCTATGGTGAAAGCTTCCTAGGATTTTTATACTCTAAAAATATGTTCTCAAACTATATTCTCATGTATAATAACAAATTTGACCATAAAATTTGCACGAAATTGCTCACTTCAAGGAGTTCTTTACTTGGGTCACGGAGTATAGAATCAGCTCTGCACTGTGAGTTTTTAGTGACTCTATGGTGCAAGCTTCCTAGTATTTTTATATATTAAAAACATGTTCTCAAACTATATTTTCATCTCTAATAAATAATTTGACCATAAATTTGGCAAGAAAAAGCTCTCTTCAAGGAGTTCTTGACCTGGCTCATAGAGTAGAATAAGCTCTGCACTATGAGTTTTTAGTAACTCTATGATACAAGCTTCCCAGAATTTTTATACTTTGAAAACAATTTCTCCAACTATATTCTCATGTATAATAACTAATTTGACCAAAAATTTGCAAGAAAATGCTTACTTTAAGGAGTTCTTGACCTGGCTCACAAAGTAGAATCAACTCTGCACTGTGAGGTTTTAGTGACTCGATGGCACAAGCTTCGTAGCTTTTATATACTCTGAAAAAATTATCTTCAACTATATACTCATACCTAATAACTAATTTGACCATAAAAATGGTAAGAAAATTCTCACTTCAAGGAGTTCTATAACTTGCTCATGGAGTAGAATCAGCTCTGCATTGTGAGTTTTTAGTGGCTCTATAACGCAAGCTCCCTAGCATTTTTATACTTTGAAAACATGTTGTCCAACTATATTCTCATGTCTAATAACTAATTTGACCATAAAATTTGAAAGAAAATGCTCACTTCAAGGAGTTCTTGACCTGGATCACATTGTAGAATCAGCTATACACTGTGAATTTTTAGTGACTCTATGGTGCATGCTTCCTAACATTTTTTTACATTGAAAACATGTTCTAAAGATATATTCTCATGTCTAATAACTAATTTGACCATAAAATTGGCAAGAAAATGCTCATTTTAAGGAGTTCTTGACCTAGCTCACGGAGTAGAATCACCTCTACACTATGACTTTTAGTGACTCTGTGGTGCAAGCTTCCTAGCATTTTTATACTCTAAAAACATTTTATCCCACTATGTTCTCGTGTATAATAACTAATTAGACCATAAAATTTGCAAGAAAATGCTCACTTCAAGGAGTTCTTGACCTGGCTCACGGAGTAGAATCAGCTCCGCACTGTGAGTTTTTAGTGACTCTATGGTGCAAGCTTCGTAGTAGTTATATAATCAAAAAATATGTTCTCCAACTATATTTTCATGTCTAATAAATAATTTGGCCATAAAAATGGAAAGAAAATGCTCACTTCAAGCACTTCTTGACATGGCTCATATAATATAATCAACTATACAATGTGAGTTTTTAGTGACTCTATGGCGCAAGTTTCATAGCATTTTTATACTCTAAAAACACGTACCCCAACTATATTCACATGTCTTAAAACTAATTTGACCATAAAATTGGCAAGAAAATGTTCACTTTAAGGAGTTCTTGACCTGTCTTACGGCGTATATTCAGCTCTGCACTATGACTTTTAGTAAATCTATGGTGAAAGCTTCTTAGGATTTTTATACTCTGAAATCATGTTCTCCAACTATATTCTCCTGTATAATAAGTATTTTAACCATAAATATGGCAAGAAAATGCTCTCTTCAAGGAGTTTTTGACCTGGCTCATAGAGTAAAATAAGCTCTGCACTATGAGTTTTTAGTGACTCTATGTTGTAAGCTTCCCATCATTTTTATAATTTGAAAATAATTTCTCCAACTATATTCTCATGTATAATAACTAATTTGACCAAAAATTTGCAAGAAAATGCTTACTTCAAGGAGTTCTTGAACTGGCTCACAGAGTAGAAACAACTATGTACTGTGAGGTTTTAGTGACTCTATGGCACAAAGCTTTTATATACTCTGAAAATATTTTCTCCAACTATATACTCATATCTAATAAATAATTTAACAATAAAAATTGTAAAAAAATTCTAACTTCAAGGAGTTTTTAAACTTGCTCATAGAGTAGAATCAGCTCTGCACTGTGAGTTTTTAGTGGCTCTATAGCTCAAGCTCCCTAGCATTTTTATACTCTGTAAACATGTTCTCCAACTATATTCTCATGTCTAATAACTTATTTGACCATAAAATTTGCAAGAAAATGCTCACTTCAAGGAGTTCTTGACCTGGATCAATGAGTAGAATCTGCTCTGTAATGTTAATTTTTAGTGACTCCACGGTGCACGCTTCGTAGCATTTTTATACACTGAAAACATGTTCTCAAACTATATTATCATGTGTAATAACTAATTTGACCATAAAATTGGCAATAAAATGCTCACTTTAAGGAGTTCTTGACCTGACTCACGAAGTAAAATCAGCTCTGCACTATGACTTTTAGTAACTCATTCTTGCAAGCTTCCTAGCATTTTTATAATCTATAAACATGTTCTCCAACTATATTCTCATGTATAATAACTGATTTGACCATAAATTTTCCAGATAATGCTCACTTCAAGGAGTTTTTGACTAGGATCACAGAGTAGAATCAGCTATACACAGTGAATTTTTAGTGACTCTATGGTGCATGCTTCCTAACATTTTTATACATTGAAAACATGTTATAAAGATATATTCTTATGTCTAATAACTAATTTGACCATAAAATTGGCAAGAAAATGCTCACTTTAAGGAGTTCTTGACCTAGCTCACGGAGTAGAATCAGCTCTGCACTATGACTTTTAGTGACTCTATGGTGAAAGCTTCCTAGGATTTTTATACTCCAAAAACATGTTCTCCAATTATATTCAGATGTATAATAACTAATTTGACCATAAAATTTGCAAGAAATTGCTCACTTCAAGGAGTTCTTTACTTGGCTCACGGAGTATAGAATCAGCTCTGCGTTGTGAGTTTTTAGTGACTCTATGGTGCAAGCTTCCTATTATTTTTATACATTGAAAACATGTTCTCAAACTATATTCTCATGTCTAATAAATAATTTGACCTTAAATTTGGGAAGAAAAAGCTCTCTTCAAGGAGTTCTTGACCTGGCTCATAGAGTAGAATAAGCTCTGCACTCTGAGTTATTAGTGACTCTATGGTACAAGCTTCCCATCATTTTTATACTTTGAAAACAATTTCTTCAACTATATTCTCATGTATAATAACTAATTTGACCAAAAATTTGCAAGAAAATGCTCACTTCAAGGAGTTCTTGACCTGGCTCACAGAGTAGATTCAGCTCCGCATTGTGAGGTTTTAGTGACTCTATGGCACAAGCGTCATATCTAATAACTAATTTCACCATAAAAATGATAAGAAAATTCTCGCTTCAGGGAGTTCTATAACTTGCTCATGGTGTAGAATCAGCTCTGCACTGTGAGTTTTTAGTGGCTCTATAGCGCAAGCTCCCTAGCATTTTTATACTTTTAAAACATGTTTTCCAACTATATTCACATGTCTAATAACTAATTTGACCATAAAATTTGCAAGAAAATGCTTACTTCAAGGAATTCTTGACCTGGATCATAGAGTATAATCAGTTATACACTGTGATTTTTTAGTGACTCTATCGTGCAAGCTTCCTAGCATTTTTATACTCTGAAAACATGTTCCCCAACTATATTCTCATGTCTTATAACTAATTTGACCATAAAATTGGCAAGAAAATGCTCACTTTAAGGAGTTCTTGACCTAGCTCACGGAGTAGAATCAGCTCTGCACTATGACGTTTAGTGACTCTATGGTGCAAGCTTCCTAGCATTTTCATACTCTAAAAACATGTTCTCCAACTATATTCTCACGTATAATAACTAATTTGACCATAAAATTTGTGAAAAAATGCTCACTTCAAGGAGTTCTGGATCTGGCTCACAAAGTAGAATCAGCTGTGCATTGTGAATTTTTAGTGACTATGGTGCAAGCTTCGTAATAGTTATATAATCAACAAATATGTTCTCCAACTATATTTGAATGTCTAATAAATAATTTGACCATAAGAATGGAAATAAAATACTCACTTCAAGCACTTCTTGACCAGGCTCAAATAGTACAATCAGCTATACAATGTGAGTTTTTAGTGACTCTATGGCGCAAGATACCTTGCATTTTTATACTCTGTAAATATGTTCCCCAACTATATTCTCATGTCTTATAACTAATTTGACCATAAAATTGAAAAGAAAATGCTGAATTTATGGAGTTCTTGACCTTGCTCAAGGCGTAGAATAAGCTTTGCACTATGACTTTTAGTGACTCTATGGTGAATGCTTCCTAGCATTTTTATTCTCTAAAAAAATGTTCTCCAACTATATTCTCATGCATAATAGCTAATTTGACCATAAAATTTGCAAGAAATTTCTCACTTCAAGGAGTTATTTACTTGGCTCACGGTGTATAGAATCAGCTCTGCACTGTAAGATTTTAGTGACTCTAGGGTGCAATCTTCCTAGCATTTTATACATTGAAAACATATTCTCAAACTATATTCTCATGTCTAATAACTAATTTGACCATAAATATGGCAAGAAAATGCTCTCTTCAAGGAGTTCTTGACCTGGCTCATATAGTAGAATAAGCTCTGCACTATGAGTTTTTAGTGACTCTATGGTGTAAGCTTCCTATCATTTTTATACTTTGAAAAAAATTTCTCCAACTATATTCTCATGTATAATAACTAATTTGACTGTAAAAATTTGCAAGAAAATGCTCACTTCAAGGAGTTCTTGACCTAGCTCACAGAGTAGAATCAACTCTGCACTGTAAGGTTTTAGTGACTCTATGGTAAAAGCTTCGTAGCTTTTATATACTCTGAAAACATTTTCTCCAACTATATACTCATATCTAATAACTAATTTGACCATAAAAATGGTAAGAAAATTCTCACTTCAAGGAGTTCTTTAATTTGCTCATGGAGTAGAATCAGCTCTGCACTGTGAGTTTTTAGTGACTCTATAGCGCAAGCTCCATAGCATTTTTATACTCTTAAAACATGTTCTCCAACTATATTCTCATGTCTAATAACTAATTTTACCATAAAATTTAAAAGAAAATGCTCACTTCAGGGAGTTCTTGACCTGGGTCACGGATTAGAATCCACTATGCACTGTGAATTTTAGTGTATCTATGGTGCAAGCTTCTATGCATTTTTATGTATTGAAAATATCTTCTCAAACTACATTCTCTTATCTAATAAATAATTTGACCATCATAATAGTAAGGAAATTCTCACTTCAAGGACTTCTTTAACTTTCTCATGGAGTATAATCAACTCTGCATTGTGAGTTTTTAGTGACTCTATAGCGCAAGCTCCTTAGCATTTTTGTTCTCTGAAAACATGTTCTCCATCTATATTCTCATGTCCAATAACTAATTTTAGTGACTCTATGGTACAAGCTTCCCAACATTTTTATACTTTGAAAACAATTTCTCCAACTATATTCTCATGTATAATAACTAATTTGCAAGAAAATGCTTACTTCAAGGAGTTCTTGACCTGGCTCATAGAGTATAATCAGCACTGCACTGTGAGGTTTTAGTGACTCTATGGCACAAGATTCGTAGCTTTTATATACGCTGAAAATATTTTCTCCAACTATATACTCATATCTAATAACTAATTTGACCATAAAAATTGTAAGAAAATTCTCACTTCAAGGAGTTTTTTAACTTGCTCATGGAGTAGAATCAGCTCTGCACTGTGAGTTTTTAGTGGCTCTATAGCGCAAGATCCCTAGCATTTTTATACTCTGAAAACGTGTTCTCCAACTATATTCTCATGTCTATAACTAATTTGACCATAAAATTTGCAAGAAAATGCTCACTGCAAGGAGTTCTTGACCTGGCTCACGAAGTAGAATCAGCTCTACACTGTGTATTTTTTGTGACTCTGTGGTGCATGCTTCCTAGCATTTTTATATATTGAAAACATGTAATCAAACTATATTCTCATGTCTAATAACTAATTTGACCATAAAATTGGCAAAAAAAATGCTCACTTTAAGTAGTTCTTGAACTGGCTCACGGAGTAGAATCAGCTCTGCACTATGACTTTTTGTGACTCTATGGTGCAAGCTTCTTAGCATTTTTATAGTCAAAAAACATGTTCTCCAACTATATTCTCATGCATAATAACTAATTTTACCATAAAATTTGCAATAAATTGCTCACTTCAAGGAGTTCTTGACCAGGTTCACGGAGTAGAATCAGCTGTGCACTGTGAATTTTTAGTGACTCTATGGTGCAAGCTTCGTAGTAGTTATATAATTAAAAAAACTTATTCTCCAACTATATTTTCATGTCTAATAACTACTTTGACCATAAAAATGGAAAGAAAATGCTCACTTCAAGCACTTCTTGGCCAGGCTCAAATAGTACAATCAGCTATACAATGTGAGTTTTTAGTGACTCTATCGTGCAAGCTTCCTAGCATTTTTATACTCTGAAAACATGTTCCCCAACTATATTCTCATGTCTTATAACTAATTTTACCATAAAATTGGAAAGAAAATGCTCAATTTAAGGAGTTCTTGACCTGGCTCAAGGCGTAGAATAAGCTCTGCACTATGACTTTTTGTGACTCTATGGTGAAAGTTCCTAGTATTTTTATTCTCTAAAAACATGTTTTCCAACTATATTATCATGTATAATAACTAATTTGACCATAAAACTTTCAAGAAATTTCTCACTTCAAGGAGTTCTTTACTTGGTTCACGGAGTATAGAATCTGCTCTGCACTGTGAGATTTTAGTGACTCTATGGTGCAAGCTTCCTAGCATTTTTATACATTGAAAACATATTCTCAAACTATATTCACATGTCTAATAACTAATTTGACCATAAATATGGCAAAAAATGATCTCTTCAAGGAGTTCATGACCTAGCTCATAGAGTAGAATAAGCTCTGCACTATGAGTTTTTAGTGACACTATGGTACAAGCTTCCCAGCATTTTTATACTTTGAAAACAATTTCTCCAACTATATTCTCATGCATAATAACTAATTCGACCATAAAATTTACAAGAAAATGCTCACTCAGAGGAGTTCTTGACCTGGCTCACAGAGTAGAATCAGATCTACACTGTGAGGTTTTAGTGACTCTATGGCACAAGCATCGTAGCTTTTATATACTTTGAAAAAAATTTATCCAACTATATACTCATATCTAATAACTAATTTGACCATAAAATGGTAAGAAAATCCTCACTTCAAGGAGTTCTTTAATTTGCTCATGGATTAGAATTAGCTCTGCTCTCTGAATTTTTTGTGACTATAGCGCAAGCTCCCTAGCATTTTTGTACTTTGAAAACATGTGCTCCAACTATATTTCATGTCTAATAACTAATTTAACCATAAAATTTGCAAAAAAATGCTCACTTCAAGGAGTTCTTTACTTGGCTCACGAAGTATAGAATCTGCTCTGCACTGTGAGTTTTTAGTGACTCTATGGTGCAAGCTTCCTTGCATTTTTATACTCTGAAAACATGTTTTACAACTATATTCTCTTGAATAATAACTAATTTGACCATAAAATTTGAAAGAAAATGCTCACTTCAGGGAGTTCTTGACCTGGGTCACGGATCAGAATCAGCTCTGCACTGTGAATTTTTAGTGACTCTGTGGTGCAAGCTTCCAGTCATTTTTATGTATTGAAAACATCTTCTCAAACTACATTCTCTTATCTAATAACTAATTTGACCATAAAAATGGTAAGAAAATTCTCACTTCAAGGAGTTCTTTAACTTGGTCATGGAGTAGAATCAGCTCTGCACTATGAGTTTTTAGTGACTCTATAGCGCAAGCTCCCTATCATTTTTATTCTCTGAAAACATGTTCACCAACTATATTCTAATGTTTAATAACTAATTTGACCATAAAATTTGAAATAAAATGCTCACTTCAGGGAGTTCTTGACCTGGGTCACGGAGTAGAATCAGCTGTGCATTGTGAATTTTTAGTGACTCTATGGTGCAAGCTTCGTAATAGTTATATAATCAAAAAATATGTTCTCCAACTATATTTGAATGTCTAATAAATAATTTGACCATAAGAATGGAAATAAAATACTCACTTCAAGCACTTCTTGACCAGGCTCAAATAGTACAATCAGCTATACAATGTGAGTTTTTAGTGACTCTATGGCGCAAGATACCTTGCATTTTTATACTCTGTAAATATGTTCCCCAACTATATTCTCATGTCTTATAACTAATTTGACCATAAAATTGGAAAGAAAATGCTCAATTTATGGAGTTCTTGACCTTGCTCAAGGCGTAGAATAAGCTTTGCACTATGACTTTTAGTGACTCTATGGTGAATGCTTCCTAGCATTTTTATTCTCTAAAAAAATGTTCTCCAACTATATTCTCATGCATAATAGCTAATTTGACCATAAAATTTGCAAGAAATTTCTCACTTCAAGGAGTTATTTACTTGGCTCACGGTGTATAGAATCAGCTCTGCACTGTAAGATTTTAGTGACTCTAGGGTGCAATCTTCCTAGCATTTTATACATTGAAAATATATTCTCAAACTATATTCTCATGTCTAATAACTAATTTGACCATAAATATGGCAAGAAAATGCTCTCTTCAAGGAGTTCTTGACCTGGCTCATATAGTAGAATAAGCTCTGCACTATGAGTTTTTAGTGACTCTATGGTGTAAGCTTCCCATCATTTTTATACTTTGAAAAAAATTTCTCCAACTATATTCTCATGTATAATAACTAATTTGACTGTAAAAATTTGCAAGAAAATGCTCACTTCAAGGAGTTCTTGACCTAGCTCACAGAGTAGAATCAACTCTGCACTGTAAGGTTTTAGTGACTCTATGGCAAAAGCTTCGTAGCTTTTATATACTCTGAAAACATTTTCTCTAACTATATTCTCATATCTAATAACTAATTTGACCATAAAAATGGTAAGAAAATTCTCACTTCAAGGAGTTCTTTAATTTGCTCATGGAGTAGAATCAGCTCTGCACTGTGAGTTTTTAGTGACTCTATAGCGCAAGCTCCATAGCATTTTTATACTCTTAAAACATGTTCTCCAACTATATTCTCATGTCTAATAACTAATTTTACCATAAAATTTAAAAGAAAATGCTCACTTCAGGGAGTTCTTGACCTGGGTCACGGATTATAATCCACTATGCACTGTGAATTTTAGTGTATCTATGGTGCAAGCTTCTATGCATTTTTATGTATTGAAAATATCTTCTCAAACTACATTCTCTTATCTAATAACTAATTTGACCATCATAATAGTAAGGAAATTCTCACTTCAAGGACTTCTTTAACTTTCTCATGGAGTATAATCAACTCTGCATTGTGAGTTTTTAGTGACTCTATAGCGCAAGCTCCTTAGCATTTTTGTTCTCTGAAAACATGTTCTCCATCTATATTCTCATGTCCAATAACTAATTTTAGTGACTCTATGGTACAAGCTTCCCAACATTTTTATACTTTGAAAACAATTTCTCCAACTATATTCTCATGTATAATAACTAATTTGCAAGAAAATGCTTACTTCAAGGAGTTCTTGACCTGGCTCATAGAGTATAATCAGCTCTGCACTGTGAGGTTTTAGTGACTCTATGGCACAAGATTCGTAGCTTTTATATACGCTGAAAATATTTTCTCCAACTATATACTCATATCTAATAACTAATTTGACCATAAAAATTGTAAGAAAATTCTCACTTCAAGGAATTTTTTAACTTGCTCATGGAGTAGAATCAGCTCTGCACTGTGAGTTTTTAGTGGCTCTATAGCGCAAGATCCCTAGCATTTTTATACTCTGAAAACGTGTTCTCCAACTATATTCTCATGTCTATAACTAATTTGACCATAAAATTTGAAAGAAAATGCTCACTGCAAGGAGTTCTTGACCTGGCTCACGAAGTAGAATCAGCTCTACACTGTGTATTTTTTGTGACTCTATGGTGCATGCTTCCTAGCATTTTTATATATTGAAAACATGTAATCAAACTATATTCTCATGTCTAATAACTAATTTGACCATAAAATTGGCAAAAAAAATGCTCACTTTAAGTAGTTCTTGAACTGGCTCACAGAGTAGAATCAGCTCTGCACTATGACTTTTAGTGACTCTATGGTGCAAGCTTCTTAGCATTTTTATAGTCAAAAAACATGTTCTCCAACTATATTCTCATGCATAATAACTAATTTTACCATAAAATTTGCAATAAATTGCTCACTTCAAGGAGTTCTTGACCAGGTTCACGGAGTAGAATCAGCTGTGCACTGTGAATTTTTAGTGACTCTATGGTGCAAGCTTCGTAGTAGTTATATAATTAAAAAAACATTCTCCAACTATATTTTCATGTCTAATAACTACTTTGACCATAAAAATGGAAAGAAAATGCTCACTTCAAGCACTTCTTGGCCAGGCTCAAATAGTACAATCAGCTATACAATGTGAGTTTTTAGTGACTCTATCGTGCAAGCTTCCTAGCATTTTTATACTCTGAAAACATGTTTCCCAACTATATTCTCATGTCTTATAACTAATTTTACCATAAAATTGGAAAGAAAATGCTCAATTTAAGGAGTTCTTGACCTGGCTTAAGGCGTAGAATAAGCTCTGCACTATGACTTTTTGTGACTCTATGGTGAAAGTTCCTAGCATTTTTATTCTCTAAAAACATGTTTTCCAACTATATTATCATGTATAATAACTAATTTGACCATAAAACTTTCAAGAAATTTCTCACTTCAAGGAGTTCTTTACTTGGTTCACGGAGTATAGAATCAGCTCTGCACTGTGAGATTTTAGTGACTCTATGGTGCAAGCTTCCTAGCATTTTTATACATTGAAAACATATTCTCAAACTATATTCACATGTCTAATAACTAATTTGACCATAAATATGGCAAAAAATGATCTCTTCAAGGAGTTCATGACCTAGCTCATAGAGTAGAATAAGCTCTGCACTATGAGTTTTTAGTGGCACTATGGTACAAGCTTCCCAACATTTTTATACTTTGAAAACAATTTCTCCAACTATATTCTCATGTATAATAACTAATTCGACCATAAAATTTACAAGAAAATGCTCACTCAGAGGAGTTCTTGACCTGGCTCACAGAGTAGAATCAGATCTACACTGTGAGGTTTTAGTGACTGTATGGCACAAGCATCGTAGCTTTTATATACTTTGAAAAAAATTTATCCAACTATATACTCATATCTAATAACTAATTTGACCATAAAAATGGTAAGAAAATCCTCACTTCAAGGAGTTCTTTAATTTGCTCATGGATTAGAATTAGCTCTGCTCTCTGAATTTTTTGTGACTATAGCGCAAGCTCCTTAGCATTTTTGTACTTTGAAAACATGTGCTCCAACTATATTTCATGTCTAATAACTAATTTGACCATAAAATTTGCAAAAAAATGCTCACTTCAAGGAGTTCTTTACTTGGCTCACGAAGTATAGAATCTGCTCTGCACTGTGAGTTTTTAGTGACTCTATGGTGCAAGCTTCCTTGCATTTTTATACTTTGAAAACATGTTTTACAACTATATTCTCTTGAATAATAACTAATTTGACCATAAAATTTGAAAGAAAATGCTCACTTCAGGGAGTTCTTGACCTGGGTCACGGATCAGAATCAGCTCTGCACTGTGAATTTTTAGTGACTCTGTGGTGCAAGCTTCCAGGCATTTTTATGTATTGAAAACATCTTCTCAAACTACATTCTCTTATCTAATAACTAATTTGACCATAAAGATGGTAAGAAAATTCTCACTTCAAGGAGTTCTTTAACATGCTCATGGAGTAGAATCAGCTCTGCACTATGAGTTTTTGGTGACTCTATAGCGCAAGCTCCCTATCATTTTTATTCTCTGAAAACATGTTCATCAACTATATTCTAATGTTTAATAACTAATTTGACCATAAAATTTGAAATAAAATGCTCACTTCAGGGATTTCTTGACCTGGGTCACGAAGTAGAATCAGTTCTGCACTGTGAGTTTTTAGTGACTCTATGGTGCAAGCTTCCTCGCACTTTTATACATTGAAAACATGTTCTGAAACTATATTCTCATGTCTAACAAATAATATGACCATAAAAATGGCAAAAAAAATGCTCTATTCAAGGAGTTCTTAACGTGGCTCACAGAGTAGAATAAGCTCTGCACTATGTGTTTTTAGTGACTCTATGGTGCAAGCTTCCTATTATTTTTATACTCTGAAAACATGTTCTCCAACTGTATTCTCATGTATAATAACTAATTTGACCATAAAATTTGCTAGAAAATACTCACTTCAAGGAGTTCTTGACCTGGCTCATGAAGTAGAATCAGCTCAGCACTGTGAGTTTTTTGTGACTCTATGGTGCAAGCTTCCAGACATTTTTATGCATAGAAAACATCATCTCAAACTACATTCTCTTATCTAATAACTAATTTGACCATAAAAATGGCAAGAAAATGCTCACTTCAAGGAGTTCTTAACCTGGCTCACAGAGTTGAATCAGCTCTGCACTGTGAGGTTTTAGTGACTCTATGGCACAGGCTTCGTAGCTTTTTTATACTCTGAAAATATTTTCTCCAACTATACACTCATATCTAATAACTAATTTGACCATAAAAATGGTAAGAAAATGCTCACTTCAAGGAGTTCTTTAACTTGCTCATGGAGTAGAATCAGTTCGGCACTGTGTGTTTTTAATGACTCTATAGCGCAAGCTCCCTAGCATTTTTTTACTCTAAAAACATGTTCTCCAACTATATTTTCATGTCTAATAACATATTTGAACATAAAATTTGCATGAAAATGTTCACTTTAAGGAGTTCTTGACCTGGATCACGGAGTTGAATCAGCTCAGCACTGTGAGTATTTAGTGACTCTATGGTGCAAGCTTCCTAGCATTTTTATACATTGAAAACATGTTCTGAAACTTTATTCTCATGTCTAATAACTAATATGACCATAAATATGGCAAGAAAATGCTCTATTCAAGGAGTCTTGACGTGGCACAAAGAGTAGAATAAGCTCTGCACTATGAGTTTTTAGTGACTCTTTGGTGCAAGCTTCCTTGCATTTTTATACTCTGAAAACATATTTTACAACTATATTCTCTTGAATAATAACTAATTTGACCATAAAATTTGAAATAAAATGCTCACTTCAAGGAGTTCTTGACCAGGCTCATGAAGTAGAATCAGCTTTGCACTGTGAGTTTTTTTAGACTATGGTGCAAGCTACCAAGCATTTTTACGCATTGAAAATATCATCTCAAACTACATTCTCTAATCTAATAACTAATTTGACCATAAAAATGGTAAGAAAATGCTCACTTCAAGGAGTTCTTAACTTGTCTCACAGAGTTGAATCAGTTCTGCAATGTGAGGTTTTCGTGACTCTATGGCACAAGATTCGTAGCTATTTTATACTCTGAAAACATTTTCTTCAACTATAAACTTATATCTAATAACTAACTTGTCCATAAAAATGGTAAGAAAATGCTCTCTTCAAGGAGTTCTTTAACAATCTCATGGAGTAGAATCAGCTCTGCACTGTGAGTTTTTAGTGACTCTATAGCGCATGCACCCTAACATTTTTATACTCTGTAAACAAATTCTCCAGCTATATTCTCATGTCTAATAACTAATTTGACCATAAAATTTGAAAGAAAATGCTCACTTCAAGGAGTTCTTGACCAGGCTCACGGAGTTGAATCAGCTCTGCACTGTGAATTTTTAGTGACACTATGGTGCATCCTTCCTGGCATTTTTATACATTGAAAATATATTTTCAAACTATATTCTCATGTCTAATAACTAATTTGACCATAAAATTTGTAAGAAAATGCGCACTTTAAGGAGTTATTGACATTGCTCACGGATTAGAATCAGCTCTGTACTATGACTTTTAATGACTCTATGGTGCAAGCTTCCTAGAATTTTTATACTCTAAAAACATGTTCTCCATCTATATTCTCATGTATAATAACTAATTTGACCATAAAATTTGCAAGAAAATTCTTACTTCAAGGAGTTTTTGACCTGGCTCACAGAGTAGAATCAGCTCTGCACTTTGATGTTTTAGTGACTCTATGCCACAAGCATCGTAGCTTTTATATACTCTGAAAATATTTTCTCCAACTATATACTCATATCTAATAACTAATTTGACCATAAAATTGGTAAGAAAATTCTCACTTCAAGGAGTTCTTTTACTTGCTCATGGAGTAGAATCAGCTCTGCACTGTGAGTTTTTAGTGACTCTATAGCGCAAGCTCCCTAGCATTTTTATACTCGTAAAACATGTTCTCCAACTATATTCTCATGTCTAATAACTAATTTGACTATAAAATTTGCAAGAAAATGCTCACTTCAAGGAGTTGTTGACCTGGCTCACGGAGTAAAATCAACTCTGCACTGTGAGTTTTTAGTGACTCTATGGTGTAAGCTTCCTAGCATTTTTATACATAGAAAACATGTTCACAAACTATATTCTCATGTATAATAACTAATTTGACCATAAAAATGGCTAGAAAATGCTCTCTTCAAGGAGTTTTTGACCTGGCTCACAGAGCAGAATAAGCTCTGCAATATGAGTTTTTAGTGACTCTATGGTACAAGCTTTCCAGCATTTTTAAACTTTGAAAATAATTTCTCCAACTATATTATCTTATATAATAACTTATTTGACCAGAAAATTTGCAAGAAAAAGCACTTCAAGGAGTTCTTAACTTGGCTCACGGAGTAGAATCAGCTCTGCTCTATGAGTTTTTATTGACTCTATGGCGCAAGATTCGTAGTAGTTATATAATCAAAAAACATATTCCCCAACTATATTAGCGTGTCTAATAAATAATTTGACCATAAAAATGGAAAGAAAATGCTCACTTCAAGCACTTCTTGACCAGGCTCAAATAGTACAATCAGCTATATACAGTGAGTTTTAGTGGCTCTAAGGCGTAATCTTCCTTGAATTTTTACACACTGAAAATACATTTTCCAACTATTTTCTCATGTCTAATAAGTAATTTAACCATAAAATTGGCAAGAAAATGCTCACTTTAAGGAGTTCTTGACCTGGCTCACGGAGTAGAATCGGCTCTGCAATATGACTTTTAGTGACTCTATGGAGCTAGCTTCCTATCATTTTTATACTCTAAAAACATGTTCTCCAACTATATTCTCATGTATAATGACTAATTTGACCATAAAATTTGCAAGAAAATGCTCACTTCCAGGAGTTCTTTACTTGGCTCATGGAGTTATAAATCAGCTCTTCACTGTGAGTTTTTAGTGACTCTATGGTGCCAGTTTCCTAGCATTTTTATACATTGAAAACACTTCTCAAACTATATTCTCATGTCTAATAACTAATTTGACCATAAATATGGCAAGAAAATACTATCTTCAAGGAGTTCTTGACCTGGCTCACATAGTAGAATAAGCTTTCCACTATTAGTTTTTAGTGACTCTATGGTGCAAGCTTCCTAGCATTTATATACTCTGAAAACATGTTCTCCAACTATATTCTCATGTATAATAACTAATTTGACCATAAAATTTGCAAGAAAATGCTCACTTCAAGGAGTTCTTGACCTGGCTCACGGATTAGAATCAGTTTTGCACGGTAACTTTTTAGTGACTGTATGGTGCAAGCTTCCTAGCATTTTTATACATTGAAAACATCTTCTCAAACTACATTCTCCTATCTAATAACTAATTTGACCATAAAAATATCAAGAAAATGGTCACTTCAAGGAGTTCTTGATCTGGCTCACAGAGTAGAATCAGCTCTGCACTGTGAGGTTTTAGTGACTATATGGCACAAGCTTCGTAAATTTTACATACTCTGAAAAAATTTTCTCCAACTATATACTCATATCTAATAACTAATTTGACCAAAAAATGGTAAGAAAAAGCTCAATTCAAGGAGTACGTTAACTTGCTCATGGTGTAGAATCAGCTCTGCACTGTGAGTTTTTAGTGACTCTATAGCGCAAGCTCCCTAGCATTTTTATACTCTGAAAACATGTTGTCAAACTATATTCTCATGTTTAATAACTAATTTGACCCTAAAATTTGCAAGGAAATGCTCACTTCAAGGAGTTCTTGACCTGGCTCACAGAGTAGAATCAGCTCTACACTGTGAGTTTTTAGTGACTCAATGGTGCATGCTTCCTAGCATTTCTCAAACTACATTCTCTTGTATAATAACTAATTTGGCCATAAAAATGGCTTGAAAATGCTCACTTTTAGGTGTTCTTGACCTGGCTCATAGTGTAGAATCAGCTCTTCACTGTGAGTTTTTAGTGACTATAGGGCGCAAGCTTCGTAGTTTTTATTAGTTGAAAATATTTTCTCCAACTATATACTCATATCTAATAAATAATTTGACCATAAAAATGGTAATAAAATGCTCATTTCAAAGAGTTCTTGACCTGGCTCATGGAGTATAATCAGCTCTGCACTATGAGTTTTTAGTGACTCTATGGTGCAATCTTCGTAGCATTTTTATACTCTAAAAACATGTTCTACAACTATATTTTCACGTCTAATAACTAATTTCACCATAAAAATGGCTAGAAAATGCCTACTTAAAGGTGTTCTTGACCTGGCTCACAGAGCAGAATCAGCTATGCATTGTGAGTTTTTAGTGACTCAATGGTGCAAGCTTTCTAGCATTTTGATACTCTGTAAACATATTCTCCAACTATATTCCCATATCTAATAACTAATTTTATCATAAAATTTGCAAGAAAATGCCCACTTCAAGGAGTTCTTGACCAGGATCACGGAGTAGAATCAACTCTGCACTGTGAGTTTTTAGTGACTCTATGGTGGAAGCTTCCTATCATTTTAATACTCTGAAACATGTTCTCCAACTATATTCTATTGACTAATAACTAATTTGACCATAAAATTAGCAGGAAAATACTCAGTTCAAGGAGTTCTAGACTTGGCTCACGGAGTAAAATTAGCTCTGCACTTTGAGTTTTTAGTGACTCTATGGTGCAAGCTTCCTAGCATTTTTAAACATTGAAAACATGTTCTCAAAATATATTCTCATGGCTAATAACTAATTTTACCATAAAATTGTAAAGAAAATGCTCACTTTCAGGAGTTCTTGACCTAGTTCACAGAGTAGAATAAGCTCTACACTATGAGTTTTTAATGACTCTATGGTGCAAGCTTTCTAGCATTTTTATACTCTGAAAACATGTTCTCTAACTATATTCTCATGTATAATAACTAATTTGACCATAAAATTTGCTAGAAAATGCTCACTTCAAAGAGTTCTTGACCTGGCTAGCTGAGTAGAATTAGCTCTGCACTGTGAGTTTTTAGTGACTCTATGGTGCAAGCTCCTAGCATTTTTATGCGCTGATAACATCTACTCAAACTACATTCTCTTATCTAATAACTAATTTGACCATAAAAATGGCAAGAAAATGCTCACTTCAAGGAGTTCTTGACCTGACTCACATAGTAGAATTAGCTCTTCACTTTGAGGTTTTAGTGACTCTATGATACAAGCTTCATAGCTTTTATATACTCTGAAGATATTTTCTCCAACTATATACTCATATCTAATAACTAATTTGACTATAAACAGCAACGTGAGAATCAACAGCGAAATGATGGTCGTGGTAAGCAGCAAGCTGATCAGCAGCAATCAGCCCGTTATCAACAGAGGAATGATGTTCGAGATAAACAGTGAGCAGATCATCTCAAACTGATCAGAACCAGTAATTTGAACAGCATCAACAACATGGTTAGCAGGCCTTTGAGTATTCAGATCAGCGTGATAATCATGTACACCAGATGAAGGATGCTGATTTTAATCAACATGTATACCGGCAGAAAGATTCTTTGGATGCCCCTCTAGTGCCTCTCGCAAATTGTTTTGGAGTTTTCTTATCCAAAGACACTGAAGCTTTGAATGTTACAGAATTTCTTGATGGGACGATTCGGCTTGTGGAGCAGCACATGGAGTTACAAGGAGATGATGATAATGAATGTAATGATGGCAATGTTTCTCCAAGCTCTCGTGTGCAGCCGGATGATAACTATGACTTTATTCACTCAAATACGAGCATGCATTCTCGTACTATGTATTCTACTGTCCGACAATAGTGGGTGCAAGTGGAGAATCTTACAAAGCCGCCGAAGCACGACTCTACGAGGAGTGCATAATGATTTGCCTCTTCAGGAATATTCAGGGCGTGGGGAACTCGATGTCGGCTCTCAAAACCTTATGTCATAGACATCAACCTGTGTGGCTTGCTCTTGCAGAGCCAAAGGTTCATCCTTCTCCCTCATTGATTCATAATTGGCAAAGTATGGGTGTACATTTTGTTGCTCACAATGATAGAGGTAACATGTGTCCAAACATTTGGGTTTTTTGTCTTGATCAGCTTGTTTCGAATGTTGTGGTGGTTTTCATGTCTGATCAGATTATTATGTTCATGCTGCTGGTTCCTATATTGCTTGTAGGACATTATAGTTGGATATTGTAGCTTTGCTTGCCCCGAATATGATTGTTACTGATGATTTTAATTGTACAATGGGGGATCATGAGAGGAGTACTCATTCTAGATACTCGGGTTTGGGTTCTGCTGAATTTAGAAAATTTTTGGGTGATTGTGGTCTGCATGATATGGATATCAGTGGCTCTAAATACACTTGGATGAGGCGTGTTATGGGCAGGGGTCTTAGTGTCTTTAGAATTGATAGGGCTTTGGTTTCTGAGGGATCTCTTGAACTTTGGGATAATATTTCCTTTGTGGTGCTTCCCAGGTATAGTTCGGATCATATCCTGTATTGATAACTTTTGTTAGTAATTTGGGGCATGTTCAATGCCCTTTCAGATTTCAAAAAATGTGGCATTCTGATATGGGTTTTTTCATCTTAGTAGCTACATCGTGGGGGAAAGGAATTATGGCTCCCAATCCTATATCTGCTTTCTGCTGGAAACTTAGGAGGCTTAAGAATGTCATTAAGAGTTGGAATAAAGAGTCCTTTGGTGATGTTTTGAGAGGGGTTGAAACTGCCATGAATAATTTACAGGATGTGCAAAGACATATTGATGAACTTGGGGATTCTGATGAGTTATTTTGTGAAGAAGTGGATGCTCATATTGTTTTGGAGGAGAAGCTCAAACATAAACAGATATTTTACTCTCAGAAGAATGGATGCAGCTGGTTGAAGGATGGTAATCGGAATTCTTCTTTCTTTCAGAGGTCGCATAGGCGCAAGAAGGCAAAAACTCACATTAGCTCTATGATAATTGGAGATGATCTCTCTCATGACATATCTGTCATTTCCCGGCATGTTGTGGATTATTATAGAGACCTTTTTAATACTCCTGTTGATGCCCCAAATTGGTCTTTGCTTGGTTTTGTTAATCAGTTTGTTTCAGCGGAGGAGAATGCTATTTTGATTCGTAAGCCTGATGACCTTGAAATTAAAACGACTGTTTTTAATCTTTCTCCTGATAACTCTCCAAGACCTGATGGATTTGGGGCTCTTTTTCCCAGGCTGCTTGGTACATTATTTAGGAGGACCTTTGTATTTCTGTCAGGTAAATTTTTCTTACTAGGTTCATTCTTGATGGGGTGAATGCAAATTTTGTTACTTTGATTGCGAAACATGAGGGTGCTAATCGTGTGGAGGAATTTCGTCATTTTTTCTTTAAAATTCTCTCCAAAATTCTTGCTTCACACTTGGGGCCTATTCTTCATAAACGCCTTGGTGAGCATCAGTATGGGTTTGTACCTGGTCGTAGTATTCATCATTGTATTGCTAATGTCTCTGAGTCGTTTAACAATCTGGATGTTTCTTTTCTAGGTAGTGTTGCGCTCAAAATTGACATTAGAAAAGCCTTTGATACTCTTAGATGGGACTTCCTTATTTAATGTTTGGGATGTATGGGTTTTTCTGCGCAGTTCATGGTCTTGCTCAGGGGTATTTTTGCTTCTGCTAAGATTTCAGTGCTTATTAATGGCTCTCCACAGGATTATTTTTGTTGTGGTAGGGGAGTGAGACAGGGTGATCCTCTTTCACCTCTCCTGTTTTGTTTAGTTGAGAAATTCTTAGTCTTTGGTTGCTTCATTTTATGGATAATAGGATGTTTTTTCGTGTTGCTATTGGACGTGCTTGTCTTTTGCCTACTTACCTTTTCTATGCAGATGATATTCTTAAATTCTGTAGAGGTAATGTGGGGTCTATCTTAGTTGTTAGGGATATTTTGAGAGGTTATGGTGAACTATCAGGGAAGGTTTTTAACCCCATCAAATCTAAGGCTTACTACGGTAAGCACACGAAGCACTATGTTAAAAGGCAGGTCAGAACTGAATTGGGTATACAGGATGGAGCTTATCCTTTTCGTTATTTGGGAATCCCTATCTTCATTGGCAGTCCTAGAGTTGTTTATTTTCTGTCCTACACTGATGCTATTATTAATAAATTTGGGAGATGTAAGGGTGACATCATCAACCTATGACGGACACGGATTCCTTCTACAATCAACAGCACACCATAAAGACAACACTACTTCCCAACTCACCGAGTTTGTTGATTTAATTACATGTAAATCTCACCCATTGATGAATCAAAGAAATACATACTGACATATGTGTCGAGGTTATTATATGTGGATTAAGAGCACGAACATCCATAATAACAGAGATCAAGTTCTTCTATAAGTCAGTATAAGTCGAACGATCTTAGGCGGTCCTGCTCAATACACATAAAGTGCACTAATGTGATTCTATAGCCAAGACAAGCTAATACCAAACCACACTACAACCATCCCGATAGAGAGTCCCCATCTATCTTGGTTGTGAGCATCTATTTATACTTTATAAGGAAACCTATAACATGATCTTCCGCGTGTTGTCGCACAATATATTATCTACAGTATAAAGTAAGTGGACTATTGCATTGAACATATAAATAAATTATAAGACGCAATCATTTGATCAATGATTCTCATTTCAAATATTGTTAAAACATTGTTCATACTAAAGCTAGACTTTTAGTATACAATCCAACTATCTCCCACTTATACTAAAAGACTATGCTGTCATGTCTTCTGCCATACATCTGATTCTCACACCCACTACACGACCATCAAAAGCTCTCGCTTTAAGGTCCTTGTAAATGGATTTACTAGGTTATTATCCGGTGCAATCTAGGCGACAACAACCTTCCCCTCATCATACGATTTCTCATAACAGGTGGTACTCATGCTCTATGTCTTTAATTGCCTTATAGGCTCGTGATTCTTTCAAGTTTGCAACTGCACCATTATCATCAAAATAAATTATGATAATCTTGGACAAACTTAGAAACACTTCAAAGTCTATCATGAAGTTTCTAGAGCCATACAGATACTTTGGCTACCTTATAGGCTCCAATTTATCATCTTTTCATGATGGAGCCCGGAGTCTGAAATATATTTCTGTATAACACTCCACCACATTATGGTTCTACTTCCTAAAATTAAACATATAACCTTTGAGGTGGATTTACTGTCGTCCCTATCTGATTTGAAAATTCCGAATCTATGTAACTCTTAAGAATCAGTGAATCTGTTCAGTAAGTCCACATATAATTCCTGGTCCTTTTTAGGTACCTCAGTATATGTATTACCACAGTTCAACATTCTTATTTTGGGTTACCTTGATGTCCACTGTTCATGCATTTAGCAAAACAAATATCAATTCTCCTCCATAGCATTCCTTAGATTAAGCTTCCTTATTCGCCGAAACATAAGGATCCGCTTTCATCACCTTTATCTTCTTTTGTGTCTCAAGACACATTTCCTTAGATAAAGTCACATGCTAAAACAAGTAAGGATCGTATCATCTGATGAAGTTTGAGACAACATAACATCCTTTCTTGTGATCCGTATTACCGTGATCAAAAGGATATTTTTACTTCTCTTAAGTCCTTCATTTCACACTCTTTCATTGTCTCCAATGAGCAATATATCATCTATGTATAGTACAAGAAATACCACCACGTTTCTGTCACTCTTTTCAATACACAAGACACATCCGAGCATTGATTAAATCCATATCACTGGATTTTCTCATCGAAACGGATGTTCTATAATCTTGAAGCTTGCTTTAGTCCATCAATGGACATCTTTAAGTTTACATTCAAAATGCTCATAGCCCTTTGCAATGAATCACTCTGATTACATCACATAGATTTTCTCCTCAAGACTTCCAATCAGGAAAGCTGTCTTGACATCTATTTGATATCCCTCATATATCATATGAGTAGCAACATATAAAAGAGTCCGGATCAATATAGGGATAGCTATCGGCGAACATGTTTCCTCATAATCGAACCTTTTCTTTCTGAGTGTACCTTTTCGCAACAAGCTTTGCTTCCAGGTTTTCACCTTATCCTATGATCCTCTTTTATTTTACAGAGCCACTTCCAATGGCTTTCACACCATCCGTGGTCCTACAAGCAGCCAGATCTTAATTTAGAATCCATCGATTCTATTTCAGAAATCATTGCACTTTGCTAAGATTCCGCATTTCTATCTTGTAGTGCTTCGTCGTATCCGTGGGTCCATTCATTATTTACTAGGGACCAAGTCTCACGACTCTCCCAAAACATATATCTTACAGGTTATCGAACAACCCTCCCACTACGACAAGGCACTACACGCAATTGTGTATCAGACGTGACACGCGTTGTAGTTTACCTTGTGATATATCCTCTTGTACACTTGGTACTAATACTTTGTATTTTCCCACTCACTTCCTTTAGAACAATTTATACATAGGTTTGTGATTTATTACGTAGTTCCTTTCCAAAAATTTAGTGTTTGTGTTAAAAATCACCCTACGATATTTTGAACTAAATAAATCATCACCCTTCACTTTTCTAGGATATCTCACAAACAGAGAAACATTCATACGAATTACTATTTCTAGGGCATATCCATAAAATGAATTTAATAATTTCAAATAACTCATCATCTATCTAATATTTCCATAAGAGTCTTTCTCTTATTAGGATTAGAAGATGTGTTATTAATTACTAATTGTTGCATTCATGGGATGACCATGATTTAAGAGTGAACAAATTGTCGCCAACGTACAACAACAGATTCTTTCTCTATCCTTCATTACTATGACAATGTCATTTAAATGAAATGGAGTATCCATTCGTAAATGCATAGAAACTGAAATGAAATTCTTTCTATGAAAACGTACGTAAAGACAATTTCTCATAATCAAGCGTTTATTCCTATCGTAAGATAAATAAACAACTCCTACTTCAACAACCACTACTCTCGTAGTTTTACCCATGTACTTAATAATCTCACAATCACTTAGTTGCACGCTTTTAGTGATTCCGGTATCTACACACAACGTGTCAGTAGACGCCATCACTAATCATGCTTCAACAACTAGTGAATGAGATACTAAACTTGTTCACATCTTGATGAAATTGGATTTCCTTTGCCACATGTTTTGTCAGAAATTCCCCACCATATACAACCTCTCGTATTTCAGGTAGAACTTGCTCAAAAACATCATTCAAACTATGAAGAATAAATTGATCTAGGTTTCCCTATCAATTTCTACTCTAAGCATTTCTAATTCATTCATCAACTTATCCATGACCTCTTGCCTTTATAACTTACTCAAGTATCTGAAGAGTCGCATGAGACCATCATATTTCTATGAACCTCTCACCTCTTCACTAGAGACTTTATAAGGCAGCATGGGATATCCTTAGTGAGAACACAATTATATTTTCCTAAGCAGTAAATTTCGAAACCAAGATTCTTTTCTAATCATCTAATTTGGATAAGTAAATATAATTTCTTTCAGTAAACAATATGCGAGATAAAACCATTTGAAAATACAGAGAATCACAAATAAATACACCGATCAAATCTTCGAATTTATCCATTTATATTGATTCCCTCAAAACAATATAAAAATAAAATTCACCGACATCTCAAACACCGTGAGTCTGCAAGACACGATAGTGTGGACGTTTACAAACCCAAACATTTACAAGAGAAGGGTTTAACCATTAATTTATTTGTCAACCTAACCTTATGACAAAATAATTAATAGTCGGTTCCTCTTTAGCCATTCAAATAAAAGCAGTGACTCCAATGGGGAGGATACTTATTATTTGCACCTAAGTGTACACCATTATTTGACCCCAAGTCCGAGGCCCAAGCTTATGTGCCTTACAGATAGAGAAGTACACACGTGCTCGGATAACTTCCTACAGTCATCAATTATAAGTTTGTTCCAGTGAACCGCGCATAAACTCATCAGATGGGGAGGAAGGTCTATGCCAACACGTAAGTTCATGTGTATCACATTACAAATAATAATTATTTAATGAAGTCTGTACCAGTGATCTATGAATAAACTCATCCGATGGGGAGGCAGGTCTATGCCAGCACGCAAGTTTACTCACATCACTTACAAACCAATAATGGAGACCGCAGGGATTTTTTACCAATCCCCTCTCCCACTTACTAATTTAACACCGAGGGTTTTTACATGCATATAATATTCATAATAAAATACGCAACCTAGCATGCTCCTATTACGGCAAATAAGGCAATAAATCACGGAGAACATGTATATATATATAACAATAATCAAATAATTAAATCAATTATTAACACTCGTGCCCGCCTGCGCCCGAATGCGAATTCGATTGTTCGCCTCCTAGCACGAATGCGAGCAACGCACATGGGGATCTACCTGCCTGGTCAGGTCACGGGGCTCGGGGCAGCGCCCCAAAACCTAATCTGAAAATCAGAAGCTGGTCTACACGAATTTTCCTCCAGATTCCTTGCCCATAGCTGATCGAACCACCCGTCTATCCATCTTTCGACATGCCTAGCACGTCAGCAACTAGGCCAACGCTATCCGCCCGCACAAGCAGCCCTATGTGCAACAACAGTCGTGGCCGCCTGCGCCCGGCACTTTGCACGCCTTGTGCAGCCTCGCTAAGGGGAATGCACGACCCGTGCAAGCTAAGCTCGCCAGCATGCATGACTCGTGCGCCCTGGGGATGCTTCCATGCGCAATCCCATACGCGTCTGCCCACATGCTCGCTATCGTGCGCTGAAGTCCATCTCTGTGTACTGCTCTGTGCACGCCAACATGCACGCCCGTCAGTACCGCTCCAGCGCACGTTTCGTGCCCGCCATCACACGGCCTTCCGCACGGCGCCACACCCAGTCTGGCAGACTCGAACGTCCAACATCAAGACCTGCCTGGGCCCTTGCCCAGACTCGTCGAAAATTTGTGAAGCTCGTCCGGGATCACCGTCTGACTCCCTTGAATCTGCTGCAGATCGTCACGTCGCCAGCCCATCCGTATCATGTAGCCACCGATAATAGTCGCTAATCGTGCCGACGACTGCGCCACCACCAGGCTTGGCTATGCAGACTGAATTGGCAACCAGGAGGGCACGCTCGAAAATTAAGGCAGACTCGCCCGGAAGTTTTCATGACTTACCCAGAACCGAGCAGTGACTTGCCCGAAACCACCGCGACTTGTTTAGAAACTGCCTTGCAGCAAGCGCGAACAATCGCGCAGCCCAGCGGTGCTCGTCAGCCACCCACATCAGCCCTGTCCGCCGCCGTAGATACCTTCCTGCCGACACCCTACAGTGGAACTAGTCCAGCGGTCTTCTCCATGCCGCCACGCATCACTCCTCAATATGCCCAGCACGAGCGCCCATCGCATCGCAGTCAGCCTGCCATTATGCGTGTCACATACCTATGCACCTGGCTGACTTCACGATCCGTGCACTCTTCCATGTAGCATACACGACAGCAGCCGTGTGCCAAGTTTTCTCGCCCGCCAGCAGCCGTGTGCCTTTTGCCCATCACACGACAACCACCGTGTGGTCTTGCTAGGCATTCGTGCTGTAGCAGCACCCGGCAAACCTTGCACCCTTGTTGTTTCATCACACGCCAGACCGCACGACAATCCTTTTTTTTCCGTCATACAGCGCTGAGCAAGCGCCATCGTGCATTACATCGGGCGCCCATGCCTGCCTCCGTGCATCAAACTTCTCACCCGGCAACCATCGTGTGCAGTGCACTGCAATCCGCAAGCCTCCACGCGCCACGCCCATCTTTCATACGTGTACAGTTCCGTGTTTCAATCGCCCGGCAGACCACACGCCATTCTCCAGGTGTATTGATTCACGACCGAGTTTCATAAATTCCATCACCATCGATGAACAGAAACATCGACGAACAGATAAAGGGTTTTCATGGATAAAGTAATTATACCAAACCCTAATATACTCATGTAATTCTATTTCTAAAGGAAAACACATAATCACATAAACCCCAGCCTAATGTTTTACGCTTCACCACGAAACCGAAGCTCTGATAACAATTGTTGGCATTCGATCGTTTAGTTAACGTGACCCGTTAGGGTTCTGTACGTTTCTAACATGCAGCGGAAGCAAGAAAACAATTGTTGGATTGTATACTAAAAGTCTAGCTTGAGTATGAACAGTGTTTTAACAATATTTGAAATGAGAATCATTGATCAAATGATTGCGTCTTATAATTTATTTATATGTTGCACCTTCCACTTACTTTATACTATAGATAATATATTGTGCGACAACACCCAGAAGATCATATTATTGGTTTTCTTATAAAGTATAAACAGATGCTCACAACCGAGATAGATGGGGACTCTCTATCGGGATGGTTGTAGTGTGGTTTGACATTAGCTTGTCTTAGCTATAGAATCACATTAGTGCACTTTGTGTGTATTGAGCAGGACCGTCTGAGATCGTTTGACTTATACTGACTTATAGAAGAACTTGATCTCTATTATTATGGATGTTCGTGCTCTTAATCCCTATACAATAACCTCGACACGTAGGGCAGTATGTACTTCTTTGATTCATCAATGGGTGAGATTTACATGTAATTAAATCAATAAACTCGGTGAGTTGGGAAGCAGTGTTGTCTCTATGGTGTGCTGTTGATTGTAGAAGGAACCCGTGTCCGTCATAGGTTGATGATGTCCCCTTGAGGAGCTCATAAGGAATATCATGTAAACCCTGCAGGTAGATTTATTCCGGCATGATAATGAGGTTGAGTGGTACAACTCTCGGAAGAGATATTAACTAATGGAGTTGTCAGTAACTTAATTAATTAATGGACATTGTATATCTTAAACATGGGGTGACTAACGGGCTCATAATAAGAAGGAGTCCATAACGTAATTATGGGATTAGAATGGTAGTGCAATAATAATATTTTAGTGGTATATATTATTATTATTGGACTTAAGTATAAGCTTTGGGCTAAGCTTGGATACTTAAGCCAAATGGAGGCCTAACTCTAATTTCTCCTCTTGGTTCCTACTGTAGCCCATATATATAAGTCATCTCAGCTGTCCAGATCCCTAATCTATGAGATTAATCATTCCTAACACTACAAGGAGGGTGAGGGAACAGCAGATTGAGAAGATCTCGAGGATCGTCGCCCACACGATGTCGAGATTGGACTTGGGAATACAGCAGAAGACTATAAGGTTGTTTGCTGCTGTTGTCCGCCACTTTCTACAATTTTTATAAAATCATACAAACTTCAAAACAGAACGTGTGATATAGTGACGAAAAGTCACAGAAAAGAGGATCGTTTTGGTGCGTAGATCACTCAAATCCAACATTGGATGAGAGAGTTATGCCCAAACCGGTGAGGCTGCACAGGCTGGTGGCGAGAATTCATCGTCTTCAACATACCCTGGTGAAATGTAATACGTTTCTTGTTTTCTTGCTTCCGCTGCATGTTAGAAACGTATGGAACCCTAATGGTTCACGTTAACTATATGATCGAAAGCCAACAAGTCTTTCCATGGCTGGTAGAATTTGTCTTGTGAATTCTATTATCATTTCCTCTGCTGTACATATCATGATGGTTTATAGATGGCCTAGATTCGAACTGAACCGTGTTGAAAATGCTATCAGGAATTTCGTTTGGACAGGAAACTTGACTAAGCGCAGCTATTTCTGTGTTAATTGGAAGAAAGTGTGTTCGACTCTTGAGGAAGGGGGATTGGGGATTCGCTCTCTCAGAATTGCTAATGAGGCTTTCTTGATGAAGTTTTCGTGGGACATTCTGGATGGTGGCACATTCCTCTATATTTTCCAGTAATGATGGTTTCGGAATGGAATTTCTTTTCATCTTCAGCTTTCATCCTCTTTGAGAAGAGGATGTCTCCCGCATATTCAAAGTTTTTTGGAGAATGAGACTTGGGTTATTGGGCATAATTCTTCTGTTAGATTTTGGTTGGACAACTGGTTGGGTGTTCCTATTGCAGATCAGGTGAATATTCCTATGAAGATCAGGCACTGTTTTGACCAGAAGATATCTGATTACTATTATGATGGGAAGTGGAATTTCATAGAGAACTTTGCTGAGGCTTTTCCTCACATTTTTCTTGCGATTATTATGATTCGTATTTCTACTAATCACGCTGATCGAAGATGCTGGAATCATTCTTCGCATGGTAAAGCAACTTCTAAACTATCCTATGCTCATTTGAAGACCACTTACCCCACTGTTAGTTGGGGATCTTGGATTTGGGGGTCCTTTATTCCCCCTAGATGTTTCTTGGTTGTTTGGAAGGCTATCAGGGGAATTCTTGTTCTTTGGGATGTTTTGTTGGAAAGGAGTTTTCGTGGCCCTTTCAAATGCTATCTTTGTCTAAGAGAGGCTGAGTCGCTTGATCATCTTTTCTTAGATTGTTCTATTTCCTCAGCTGTTCTGCAGCATGTTTTGAATGGGTTTTCTTTTGGTAACACTTGTTCTGATGGTTTTTATGTGTTCCTATTCTATGTCATTACTATTCAAGGAAGCTCTGGGTTCATTGCTTTATGGAGATATGTTATTGTTACGTATATTTGGCTTATTTGGACAGCCTTCTGAGCTCATTGCTTTGATGATGGCCATGGCCCATGAAATTAACCACTTTGTTGTAGGGACTATGCATAATTCTATTGATGATCTTCATACTCTCTATTATTTTGGGGCCTGTGGTATTCCGAGGAAAGCTCCTAGTGTTATTCTTGTTCGTTGGGTGATGCCTGATCATGGGTGGATCAAGGTGAACACTGACGGGCATGCTAATGGTGCGCCTGGTGCTATTGCAGGTGGTGCTGTTTTTAGAATCAACTCGGGTTTATATTTGGGTTGCTTTACTTGTGGCTTTGGCACTGGTTTTGCTTTTCAGGCTGAGCTTCATATTGCTCTCTTAACTATTGAGATAGCTTATGACAGGGGATGGCATTCTGTTTGGTTGGAATTCGATTACACATATGTTGTTCATCTTCTTTCTTCTGATAATCCAGATGTTTCTTGAAAGTTCCTGCAACAATGGAGGAGGGTTAAAGACATTATTGCTTTGATGCAGTTCAGAATCAGTCATATTTACAGAGAAGTAAACTCAACTGCTGACTCTATTTCTGATATTGGAGGCTCTTTTGTTTAGCATCTCACTATTCTCCCTTCTCTTCAAAGACATTTGTCGATGAGTTTTGGCTAGACGATGAGATGTGATAGAGTTTTACCTCTGGTAGCAACATCGTCTGGTTTGCCAGGTGGCTTCTCTCCTTGTCTCTCTTTGTAGAATTTGGAATTTTCTCAAATCATACTTGTTGTGAAAACTGTGAATTTTAGGAATTTCAAATATGTGGTTTCGAAAGATAGATGCACCTGCCCAGCCTTGATCGTGGTAGCCTTAGGTCTTATAGGTTAGATGGCAATTTTTTGGAAGCCTTTTTCGAAAGGTAATCTTTTCATCTATATGGGTTTTTTCCACTTAGTTTTATCATATAGAGGTTTTTAATGAGGCCTTTCGGGGCTTCCTCTGGTTACTTGGCTAGTCTGCCTTTTTCCTAGGTTTTATTTTCAGTCTTGTATTTTGTTTTTCAGTCGCCTGTGGCACCAGTGTCGAAGCTGTACATTACACATGGCCACGTCAGTCTGTTCACCTTCTCCATGGGTATTTGTCGTCATTTATAGTCCAGTAAACGTTGTCTTATTTATATTTATGTTATAGTTCATTTCACTAATTTGACCATAAAAATGGTAAGAAAATGCTCACTTCAAGGAGTTCATTAACTTGCTCATGGAGTAGAATCAGCTCTACACTGTGAGTTTTAGGTGGCTTTATAGCGCAAGCTCCCTAGCATTTTCATACTCTGAAAACACGTTCTCCAGCTATATTCTCATGTCTAATAACTAATTAGACCATAAATTTGCAAGAAAATTCTCACTTCAAGGAGTTATTGACCTGGCTCATGGAGTTCTTGACCTGGCTCACGGAGTTGAATCAGCTCTGCACTGTGAGTTTTTACTGACTCTATGGTGCAATCTTCCTAGCATTTTTATACAATGAAAACATATTCTGAAACTATATTCTCGTGTCTAATAACTAATATGACCATAAAAATGGCAAGAAATTGCTCTCTTTAAGGAGTTCTTGACTTGGCTCACAGAGTAGAATAAGCTCTGCACTATGAGTTTTAGTGACTCTATGGTGCAAGCTTCCTAGCATTTTTATACTCTGAAAACATGTTCTCCAACTATATTCTCATGTAAAATAACAAATTTGACCATAAAATTTGTAAGAAAATGCTCACTTCAAGGAGTTCTTGACCTAACTCACGGAGTAGAATCAGCTCTGCACTATGAGTTTTTAGTGACTCTATGGTGCAAGTTACTGAACATTTTTATGCATTGAAAACATCTTCTCAAACTACATTCTCTTATCTAATAACTAATTTGGCCATAAAATGGCAAGAAAATGCTCACTTCAAGGAGTTCTTGACCTGGCTCATAGAGTAGAATCAGCTCTGTACAGTGAGGTTTTAGTGACTCTATGGCACAAATTTCGTAGCTTTTTTATACTCTGAAAACATTTTCTCCAACTATATACTCATATCTAATAACTAATTTGACCATAAAAATAGTAAGAAAATGCTCACTTCAAGGAGTTCTTTAACTTGCTCATGGAGTAGAATCTGCTCTGCACTGTGAATTTTTAGTGACTCTATAGCGCAAGCTCCCTAGCATTTTTATACTCTGAAACCATGTTATCCAACTATATTCTCATGTCTAATAACTAATTTAACCATAAAATTTGCAAGAAAATACTCACTTCAAGGAGTTCTTTACATGGCTCACGCAGTATAGAATCAGCTCTGCACGGTGAGTTTTTAGTGACTCTATGTTGCAACCTTCATAGCATTTTTATACATTGAAAACATGTTCTCAAACTATGAGTTTTTAGTGACTCTATGGTGCAAGCTTCCTAGCTTTTTTATACTCTAAAGACATGTTCTCCAACTATATTCTCATGTATAATAACTATTCTGACCATAAAATTTGCAAGAAAATGCTCACTTCAAGGTGTTATTGACCTGGCTCACGGAGTAGAATCAGCCCTGCACTGTGAGTTTTTAGTGACGCTATGGTGTAAGCTTCCTAGCATTTTTATTCAATGAAAACATCTTCTCCAACTACATTCACTTATCTAATAACTAATTTGACTATAAAAATGGCGAGAAAATGCTCACTTCAAAGAGTTCTTGACCTGGCTCAAAAGTAGAATCACCTCTGCACTATGAGGTTTTAGTGACTCTATGGCACTAGCTTCGTAGCTTTTTTATACTCTGAAAACATTTTCTCTAAATATATACTCATATCTAATAACTAATTTGACCATAAGAATGGTAAGAAAATGCTCACTTCAAGGAGTTCTTTAACTAGATCATGGAGTAGAATCAGCTCTGCACTGTGAGTTTTTAGTGACTCTATAGCGCAAGCTCCCTAGCATTTTTATACTCTGAAAACATGTTCATCAACTATATTCTCATGTCTAATAACCAATTTGACCATAAAATTTGCTAAAAAATGCTCACTTCAAGGAGTTCTTAACCTGGCTCATGGAGTAGAATCAGCTCTGCACTGTGAGTGTTTAGTGACTCCATGGTGTAAGCTTCCTAGCATTATCATACATCGAAAATATGTTCTAAAACTATATTCTAATGTCTAACAACTAATTTAAACATGAAATTGGCAAGAAAATGCTTACTTTAAGGAGTTCTTTACCTGGCTCACAGAGTAGAATCACCTTTGCACTATGTCTTTTAGTGACTCTATGGTGCAAGCTTCCTAGCATTTTTATACTCTAAAAACATGTTCATCAACTATATTCTCATGTATAATAACTAATTTGACCATAAAATTTGCACGAAAATGCACACTTCAAGGAGTTCTTTACTTGGCTCACGGAGTATAGAATCAGCTCTGCACTGTGAGTTTTTAGTGACTCTATGGTACAAGCTTCCTAGCATTTTAATACATTGAAAACATGTTCTCAAACCATATTATCATGTCTAATAACTAATTTGACCATAAAAATGGCAAGAAAATTCTCTCTGCAAGGAGTTCTTGACCTGGCTCACAGAGTATAATAAGCTCTGGACTGTGGTGCAAGCTTCCTAGCAATTTTATACTCTGAAAACTTTGTTCCCCAACTATATTCTCATGTAAAATAACTAATTTGAATATAAAATTTGCAAGAAAATGCTCAATTCAAGGAGTTCTTGACCTGGCTCAACGAGTAGAGTCAGCTCTGCACTGTGAGTTTTTAGTAACTCTATGGTGCAAGCTTCCTAGCCTTTTTTGTATTGAAAACATCTTCTCAAACTACATTCTCTTGTCTAATAACTAATTTGACCATAAATATGGGAAGAAAATGCCCATTTCAAGGAGTTCTTGACCTGACTCACAGAGCAGAATCAGCTCTGCACTGTGATGTTTTAGTAACTCTATGGCACAAGCTTCGAAGCTTTTATATACTCTGAAAATATTTTCTACAACTATATACTCATATCTAATAACTAATTTGACCATAAAAATGGTAAGAAAATGACCACTTCAAGAAGTTCTTTAGCTTCTCATGGAGTAGAATCAGCTCTGTACTGTGAGTTTTTAGTGACTTTATAGCCCAAGCTCCCTAGCATTTTTATGCTCTGAAAACTTGTTCTTCAACTATATTCTCATGTCTAATTACTAATTTGACCATAAAATTTGAAAGAAAATGCTCACTTCAAGGAGTTCTTGACCTGGCTCAAGGAATAGAATCTGCTCTTCACTGTGAGTTCCTAGCATTTTTATACATTGAAAACATGTTCTTAAACTATATTCTCATGTCTAATAATTTGACAATAAAAATGGCAAGAAAATACTCTATTCAAGGAGTTCTTGACCTGGCTCACAGAGTAGAATAAGCTCTACACTATGAGTTTTTAGTGACTCTATGGTGCAAACTTCCTAGCATTTTCATACGCTGAATACAAGTTCTCCAACTATATTCTCATGTATAATAACTAATTTGACCATAAAATTTGCAAGAAAATGCTCACTACAAAGAGTCTTGACCTGGCTCACGGAGTAGAATCAACTCTCCATTATGAGTTTTAGTGACTCTATGGAGCAAGCTTTCTAGCATTTTTATACATTGAAAAAATCATCTCAAACTACATTCTCTTATCTAATAACTAATTTGACCATAAAAATGGCAAGAAAATGCTCACTTCAAGGAGTTCTTGACCTGGCTAATAGAGCAGAATCAGCTCTACACTGTGAGTTTTTTGTGACTCTATGGTGCAAGCTTCGTAGCTTTTATATATTCTGAAAACATTTTATCCCACTATATACTTATATCTAATAACTAATTTGACCGTAAAAACGGTTAGAAAATGCTCACTTCAAGGAGTTCGTTAACTTGCTCATTGAGTAGAATCAGCTCTGCACTGTGAGTTTTTAGTGACTCTATAACGCAAGCTCTCTATCATTTTTATACTCTTAAAACATGTTCTCTAACTATATTCTCATGTCTAATAACTAATTTGACCATAAAATTTGCAAGAAAATACTCACTTCAAGGTGTTCTTGACCTGGCCCACGGAGTCGAATCAGCTCTGCACTGTGAGTTTTTAGTGACTCTATGGTGCAAGCTTCCTAGCATTTTATACTCTAAAAACATGTTCTCCAACTATATTCGCATATCTAATAACTAATTTGGTGATTCAATGGTGCAAGCTTCTTATCATTTTTATACTCTGAAAATATGTTCTACAACTATATTCTCATATCTAATAACTAATTTGACTATAAAATTGGCAAGAAAATGCTCACTTCAAGGAGTTAATGACCTGGCTCACTGAGTAGAATCTGCTCTGCACTGTGCATTTTTTGTGACTGTATGGTGCAAGCTTACTAGCATTTTTATACTCTGAAAACATGTTCTACAACTATATTCTCATGTCTAGTAACTAATTTAACCTTAAAATTTGCAAGAAAATGCTCACTTCAAGGAGTTCTTGATCTGGCTCACGGAGTAGAATCAGCTCTGCACTGTGAGTTTTTAGTGACTCTATAGCGCAAGCTTCCTATAATTTTTATACTATGAAAACAGGTTCTACAACTATATTCGCATGTCTAATAGCTATAGACTTTGGAAGATATGCTCAGAGCATGTGATTTGGATTTTCAAGATCAGTGGAGTAAATTTTTACCGCTGATAGAGTTCTCGTATAACAACAGTTATCAGTCTACTATCGATATGGCTCCATATCGATCATTGTATAGGAGGAAGTGTAGATCTCCAGTACATGGGGATGAAGTTGGAGAAAGGAAACTTTTGGTTCTAGACTTGATTAGTGAAATGTCAGAAGATATTACACGTATTCGAGAGAAGATGAAAGTTGCTCAGGATCGGTGGAAGAGTTATGCAGGCAAACAGAGAAGAGAGTTGGAATTGAAGTAGATGATCTGGTATTCTCGAAAGTATCTCCAATGAAGGGGATAATGCAGTTTGGAAAGAAAGGGAAGCTCAGTCCAACATATGTTGGTCCATTCACTATCATTAGGAGAGTTGAAAGTGTTGCCTATAAGTTTGATTTACCAATATCGATGTCAAGAGTACATGACGTATTTCCTGTATCTGTGTTGAGGAAGTATATTTCGAATCCATCTCATGCACTGTGAGGTTTTAGTGACTCTATGGCACAAGCTTCGTAGCTTTTATATACTCTGAAAATATTTTCTCCAACTATATACTCATATCTAATAACTAATTTGACCATAAAAATGGTAAGAAAATTCTCACTTCAAGGAGTTCTATAACTTGCTCATGGAGTAGAATCAGCTCTGCACTGTGAGTTTTTAGTGGCTCTATAGCGCAAGCTCCCTAGCATTTTTATACTCTGAAAACATGTTGTCCAACTATATTCTCATGTCTAATAACTAATTTGACCATAAAATTTGCAAGAAAATGCTCACTTCAAGGAGTTCTTGACCTGGATCACAGAGCAGAATCAGCTATACACTGTGAATTTTTAGTGACTCTATGGTGCATGCTTCCTAACATATTTATACATTGAAAACATGTTCTAAAGATATATTCTCATGTCTAATAACTAATTTGACCATAAAATTGGCAAGAAAATGCTCACTTTAAGGAGCTCTTGACCTAGCTCATGGAGTAGAATCAGCTCTGCACTATGACTTTTAGTGACTCTATGGAGAAAGCTTCATAGGATTTTTATACTCTAAAAACATGTTCTCCAACTATATTCTCATGTATAATAACTAATTTGACCATAAAATTTGCACGGAATTGCTCACTTCAAGGAGTTCTTTACTTGGTTCACGGAGTATAGAATCAGCTCTGCACTGTGAGTTTTTAGTGACTCTATGGTGCAAGCTTCCTAGCATTTTTATACATTGAAAACATGTTCTCAAACTATATTATCATGTCTAATAACTAATTTGACCATAAATATGGCAAGAAAATGCTCTCTTCAAGAAGTTCTTGACCTGGCTCATAGAGTAGAATAAGCTCTGCACTATGAGTTTTTCGTGACTCTATGGTGTAAGCTTCCCATCATTTTTATACTTTGAAAACAATTTATCCAACTATATTCTCTTGTATAATAACTAATTTGACCAAAAATTTGCAAGAAAATGCTTACTTCAAGGAGTTCTTGACCTGGCTCACAGAGTAGAATCAGCTCTGCACTGTGAGGTTTTAGTGACTCTATGGCACAAACTTTGTAGCTTTTATATACTCTGAAAATATTTTCTCCAAATATATACTCATATCTAATAACTAATTTGACCATAAAAATTGTAAGAAAATTCTCACTTCAAGGAGTTCTTTAGCTTGCTCATGGAGTAGAATAAGCTCTGCACTGTGAATTTTTAGTGGCTCTATAGCGCAAGCTCCCTAGCATTTATATACTCTGAAAACGTGTTCTCCAACAATATTCTCATGTATAATAACTAATTTGACCATAAAATTTGCAAGAAAATGCTCACTTCAAGGAGTTCTTGACCTGGATCAAGGAGTAGAATCAGCTCTACAATGTGAATTTTTAGTTACTCCACGGTGCATGCTTCGTAGCATTTTTATACATTGAAAAGATGTTCTCAAACTATATTCTCATGTGTAATATCTAATTTGACCGTAAAATTGGCAATAAAATGCTCACTTTAAGGAGTTCTTGACCTGACTCACGGAGTAGAATTAACTCTGCACTATGACTTTTAGTAACTCTTACGAGCGAGCTCCCTAGCATTTTTATAATCTGAAAACTTGTTTTCTAACTGTATTCTCATGCCTAATAACTAATTTGACCATAAAATTTACAAGAAAATGCTCACCTCAAGGATTTCTTGACGGGGATCACAGAGTAGAATCAGCTATACACTGTGAATTTTTAGTGACTCTATGGTGCATGCTTCCTAGCATTTTTATACATTGAAAACATGTTCTAAAGATATATTCTCATGTCTAATAACTAATTTGACCATAAAATTGGCAAGAAAATGCTAACTTTAAGGAGTTCTAGACCTAGCTCATGGAGTAGAATCAGCTCTGCACTATGACGTTTAGTGACTCTATGGTGCAAGCTTCATAGCATTTTTATACTCTAAAAACATGTTCTCCAACTATATTCTCATGTGTAATAACTAATTTGACCATAAAATTTGCGAGAAAATGCTCACTTCAAGGAGTTCTTGACCTGGCTCACGAAGTAGAATCAGCTGTGCATTGTGAATTTTTAGTGACTCTATGGTTCAAGCTTCGTGGTACTTATATAATCAAAGAATATGTTCTCCAACTATATTTGCATGTCTAATAAATACTTTGACCATAAGAATAGAAAGAAAATACTCACTTCAAGCACTTCTTGACCAGGCTCAAATAGTACAATCAGCTATACAATGTGAGTTTTTAGTGACTCTATGGCGCAAGCTTCCTTGCATTTTTATACTCTAAAAATATGCTTCCCAACTATATTCTCATGTCTTATTACTAATTTGACCATAAAATTGGAAAGAAAATGCTAAATTTAAGGAGTTTTTGACCTTGCTCAAGGCGTAGAATAAGCTCTGCACTATGACTTTAGTGACTCTATGGTGAAAGCTCCCTAGCATTTTTATTCTTTAAAAACATGTTTTCCAACTATATTCTCATGTATAATAACTAATTTGACCATAAAATTTGCAAGAAATTTCTCACTTCAAGGAGTTATTTACTTGGCTCACGGTGTATAGAATCAGCTCTGCACTGTGAGATTTTAGTGACTCTAGGGTGCAAGCTTCTTAGCATTTTTATACATTGAAAACATGTTCTCAAACTATATTCTCATATCTAATAACTAATTTGACCATAAATATGGCAAGAAAATGCTCTCTTCAAGGAGTTCTTGACCTGGCTCATAGAGTAGAATAAGCTCTGCACTATGAGTTTTTAGTGACTCTATGATGTAAGCTTCCCAGCATTTTTATACTTTGAAAAAAATTTCCCCAACTATATTCTCATGTATAATAACTAATTTGACCATAAATTTTGCAAGAAAATGCTCACTTCAAGGAGTTCTTAACCTAGCTCACATAGTAGAATCAGCTCTGCACTGTGAGGTTTTAGTGACTCTATGGCAAAAGCTTTGTAGCTTTAATATACTCTGAAAACATTTTCTCCAACTATATACTCGTATCTAATAACTAATTTGACCATAAAAATGGTAAGAAAATTCTCACTTCAAGGAGTTCTTTAATTTGCTCATGGAGTATAATCAGCTCTGCACTGTGAGTTTTTAGTGACTCAATAGCGCAATATCCGTAGCATTTTTATACTCTAAAAACATGTTCTCCAACTATATTCTCATGTCTAATAACTAATTTTACCATAAAATTTGAAAGAAAATGCTCACTTCAGGGAGTTCTTGACCTGGGTCACGGATTAGAATCCGCTCTGGACTGTGAATTTTAGTTACTCTTTGGTGCAAGCTTCAGACATTTTTATGTATTGAAAACATCTTCTCAAACTACATTCTCTTATCTAATAACTAATTTGACCATAAAATAGTAAGAAAATTCTCACTTCATGGAGTTCTTTAACTTTCTAATGGAGTAGAATCAACTCTGCACGGTGAGTTTTTAGTGACTCTATAGCGTAAGCTCCTTAGCATTTTTATTCTCTGAAAACATGTTCTCCAACTATATTCTCATGTCTAATAACTAATTTGACTATAAAATTTGAAAGAAAATGCTCACTTCACGGAGTTCTTGACCTGGGTCAAGGAGTAGAATCAGTTCTGCACTGTGAATTTTTAGTGACTCTACGTTGCATGCTTCCTAACATTTTTATACATTGAAAAAATTTTCTCAAACTATATTCTCATGTCTAATAACTAATTTGACCATAAAATTGGCAAGAAAATGCTCACTTTAAGGAGTTCTTGACCTGGCTCACGAAGTGGAATCAGCTCTGCACTATGACTTTTAGTGACTCTATGGTACAAGCTTCCTAGCATTTTTGTACTCTAAAAACATGTTATCCCACTATATTCTCATGTATAATAACTAATTTGACCTTAAAATTTGCAAGAAAATGCTCACTTCAAGGAGTTCTTGTCCTGGCTCACAAAGTAGAATCTGCTTCTAGCATTTTTATACTCTGAAAACACGTTCCCCAACTATATTCTCATGTCTTATAACTAATTTGACCATATAATTGGGAAGAAAATATTCAATTTAAGGAGTTCTTTACCTGGCTCACGGCGTAGAATCAGCTCTGCACTATGGCTTTTAGTGACTCTATGGTGAAAGCTTCCTAGGATTTTTATACTCCAAAAATACGTTCTCCAACTATATTCTCATGTATAATAACTAATTTGACCATAAAATTTGCACGAAATTGCTCACTTCAAGGAGTTCTTTACTTGGTTCACGGAGTATAGAATCAGCTCTGCACTGTGAGTTTTTAGTGACTCTATGGTGCAAGCTTCCTATTATTTTTATACATTGAAAACATGTTCTCAAACTATATTCTCATGTCTAATAAATAATTTGACCATAAATTTGGCAAGAAAAAGCTCTCTTCAAGGAGTTCTTGACATGACTCATAGAGTATAATAAGCTCTGCACTATGAGTTTTTAGTGACTCTATAGTACAAGCATCCCAGCATTTTTATACTTTGAACACAATTTCTCCAACTATATTCTCATGTATAATAACTAATTTGCAAGAAAATGCTTACTACAAGGAGTTCTTGACCTGGCTCACAGAGTTGAATCAGCTCTGCACTGTGAGGTTTTAGTGACTCTATGGCACAAGCTTAGTATCTTTTATATACTATGAAAACATTTTCTCCAACTATATACTCATATCTAATAACTAATTTGACCATAAAAATTGTAATAAAATTCCCACTTCAAGGAGTTCTTTAACTTTCTCATATAGTAGAATCAGCTCTGCACTATGAGTTTTTAGTGGCTTTATAGTGCAAGCTCCCTAGCATTTTTATACTCTGAAAATGTGTTCTCCAACTATATTCTCATGTCTATAACTGATTTGACCATAAAATTTGCAAGAAAATGCTCACTTCAAGGAGTTCATGACGTAGAATCAGCTCTACACTGTGTATTTTTAGTGACTCTATGGTGCATGCTTCCTAGCATTTTTATACATTGAAAACATGTAATAAACTATATTCTCATGTCTAATAACTAATTTGACCATAAAATTGGCAAAAAAAAATGCTCACTTTAAGTAGTTCTTGAACTGGCTTACAGAGTCGAATCAGCTCTGCACTATGACTTTTAGTGACTCTATGATGCAAGCTTCCTAGCATTTTTATACTCAAAAAACATGTTCTCCAACTATATTCTCATGCATAATAACTAATTTGACCATAAAATTTGCAAGAAAATGCTTACTTCAAGGAGTTCTTGACCTGGCTCACGGAGTAGAATCAGCTGTGCACTGTGAGTTTTTAGTGACTCTATGGTTCAAGCTTCGTAGTAGTTATATAATTAAAAAACTTGTTCTCCAACTATATTTGCATGTCTAATAACCACTTTGACCATAAAAATGGAAAGAAAATGCTCACTTCAAGCACTTGTTGGCCAGGCTCAAATAGTACAATCAGCTATATAATGTGAGTTTTTAGTGACTTTATGGTGCAAGCTTCCTAGCATTTTTATACTCTGAAAACATGTTCCCCAACTATATTCTCATGTCTTATAACTAATTTGACCATAAAATAGGAAAGAAAATGCTCACTTTAAGGAGTTCTTGACCTGGCTCAAGGCGTAGAATAAGCTCTGCACTATGACTTTTAGTGACTCTATTGTGAAAGCTTCCTAGCATTTTTATTCTCTAAAAACATGTTCTCCAACTATATTATCATGTATAATAACTAATTTAACCATAAAATTTTCAAGAAATTTCTCACTTCAAGGAGTTCTTTACTTGGTTCACGGAGTATAGAATCAGCTCTGCACTGTGAGATTTTAGTGACTCTATGGTGCAAGCTTCCTAGCATTTTTATACATTGAAAATATATTCTCAAACTATATTCTCTTGTCTAATAACTAATTTTACCATAAATATGTCAAAAAATGCTCTCTTCAAGGAGTTCTTGACCTGGCACATAGAGTACAATATGCTCTGCACTATGAGTTTTTAGTGACTTTTAGGTGCAAGCTTCCCAGCATTTTTATACTTTGAAAACAATTTCTCCAACTATATTCTCATGTATAATAACTAATTCGGACATAAAATTTGCAAGAAAATGCTCACTCCGAGGAGATCTTGACCTGGCTCACAGAGTAAAATCAGCTCTACACTGTGAGGTTTTAGTGACTCTATGGCACAAGCTTCATAGCTTTTATATACTTTGAAAAAATATTCTCCAACTATATACTCATATATAATAACTAATTTGACCATAAAAATGGTAAGAAAATCCTCACTTCAAGGAGTTCTTTAATTTGCTCATGGAGTAGAATCAGCTCTGCACTCTGAATTTTTAGTGACTATAGCGCAAGCTCCCAAGCATTTTTGTACTCTGAAAACATGTTCTCCAACTATATTTCATGTCTAATAACTAATTTGACCATAAAATTTGAAAGAAAATGCTCACTTCAGGGAGTTCTTTACCTGGGTCACGGATTAGAATCAGCTCTGCACTGTGAATTTTTAGTGACTCTATGGTGCAAGCTTCCAGGCATTTTTATGTATTGAAAACATCTTCTAAAATACATTCTCTTATCTAATAACTAATTTGACCATAAAAATGGTAAGAAAATTCTCACTTCAAGGAGTTCTTTAACTAGCTCATGGAGTAGAATCAGCTCTGCACTGTGAGTTTTTAGTGACTCTATAGCGCAAGCTCCCTATCATTTTTATTCTCTGAAAACATGTTCTCCAACTATATTCTCATGTTTAATAACTAATTTGACCATAAAATTTGAAAGAAAATGCTCACTTCAGGGAGTTCTTGACCTGGGTCACGGAGTAGAATCAGTTCTACACTGTGAGGTTTTAGTGATTCTATGGTGCAAGCTTCCTCGCATTTTTATACATTGAGAACATGTTCTGAAACTATATTCTCATGTCTAATAACTAATATGACCATAAAAATAGCAAAAAAATGCTCTATTCAAGGAGTTCTTGACGTGGCTCACAGAGTAGAATAAGCTCTGCACTTTGAGTTTTTAGTGACTCTATGGTGCAAGCTTCCTAGCATTTTTATACTCTGAAAACATGTTCTACAACTATATTATCATGTATAATAACTAATTTGACCATAAAATTTGTAAGAAAATGCTCACTTCAAGGAGTTTTTGACTTGGCTCGTGGAGTAGAATCAGCTTTGCAATATGAGTTTTTAAAAACTCTATGGTGCAAGCTTCCTAGCATTTTTATACATTGAAAAAATCTAATCAAACTACATTCTCCTATCTAATAACTAATTACTATAAAAATGTCAAGAAAATGCTCACTTCAAGGAGTTCATGACCTGGCTCACAGAGTTGAATCAGCTCTGCACTGTGAGGTTTTAGTGACTCTATGACACAAGTTTGGTAGCTTTTTTGTACTCTGAAAATATTTTCTCCAACTATACACTCATATCTAATAACTAATTTGACCATATAAAATTTAAGAAAATGCTCACTTCAAGGAGTTCTTTAACTTGCTCATGGAGTAGAATCAGCTCTGCAATGTGGGTTTTTAGTGACTCTATAGCGCAAGCTCCCTAGCATTTTTATACTCTGAAAACATGTTCTCCAACTATATTCTCATGTCTAATAACTAATTTGACCATAAAATTTGCAAGAAAATGTTCACTTCAAGGAGTTCTTGACCAGACTCACGGAGTAGAATCATCTCTGCACTGTGAATTTTTAGTGACTCTATGATGCATGCTTCCTAGCATTTTTATACATTGGAAACATATTATCAAATTATATTCTCATGTCTAATAACTAATTTGACCATAAAATTGGCTAGAAAATGCTCACTTTAAGGAGTTCTTGACCTGGCTCACGGAGTAGAATCAGCTTTGCACTTTGAGGTTTTTTTTACTCTATGGCACAAGCATCGTAGCTTTTATATACTATGAAAATATTTTCTCCAACTATATACTAATAACAAGTTTGACCATAAAATTGATAAGAAAAATCTCACTTCAAGGAGTACTTTAACTTGCTCATGGAGTAGAATCAGCTCTGCAATGTGAGTTTTTAGTGACTCTATAGCGCAAGCTCCCTAGCACTTTTATTCTCTGAAAACATGTTCTCCAACTATATTCTCATGTCTAATAAATAATTTGACCATAAAATTTGAAAGAAAATGCTCACTTCAGGGAGTTCTTGACCTGGGTCACGGAGTAGAATAAGCTCTGCACTATGAGTTTTTTGTGACACCATGGTGCAAGCATCCTAGCTTTTTCATACTATGAAAACATATTCTCTAACTATATTCGCATGTATAATAACTAATTAGACCATAAAATTTGCAAGAAAATGCTCAATTCAAGGAGTTCTTGACTTGGCTCGTGGAGTAGAATCAGCATTGCACTATGAGTTTTTAATAACTCTATGGTGCAAGTTTCCTAGCATTTTAATACATTGAAAAAATCTACTCAAACTACATTCTCCTATCTAATAACCAATTTGACTATTAAAATGTCAAGAAAATTCTCACTTCAAGGAGTTCATGACCTGGCTCACAGAGTTGAATCAGCTCTGCACTGTGAGGTTTTAGTGACTCTATGGCACAAGCTTCGTAGCTTTTTTATACTCTGAAAATATTTTCTCCAACTATACACTCATATCTAATAACTAATTTGACCATAAAAAAGTTAAGAAAATGTTCACTTCAAGGAGTTCTTTAACTTGCTCATGGAGTAGAATCAGCTCTGCACTGTGGGTTTTTAGTGACTCTATAGCGCAAGCTCCCTAGCATTTTTATACTCTGAAAACATGTTCTCCAACTATATTATCATGTCTAATAACTAATTTGACCATAAAATTTGCAAGAAAATGCTCACTTCAAAGAGTTCTTGACCAGACTCACGGAGTAGAATCAGCTCTGCACTATGAATTTTTAGTGACTCTATGGTGCATGCTTCCTAGTATTTTTATTATAATATCTTAGTCCAACTAGATTTTTTTTTAGAAAGTCCAAAACCTATTTATTTATTTTATGGCCCAAAAGGCCAGCCCTATCTTAGCCCAACAAGATTTTTTTTAGAAAGCCAAAACTTATTTATTTATTTATTTGTGGCCCAAAGTTTCAGCCCACTTAAATGGCCTGATATATAATTATTAAGGCTAAAGTTAAAAAAAAAGAGAGAAGAACGGGAGAAGAAAAACAAAAGAGGGGAAAGAAGAGAGTGAAGAGGAGAAACCCTTGTTGATCAAAATAGGTGGTTTATAAGTTGTTTTGAGGCAAGTGGTGTGTGAATTAAGCTTCCTTCTTCCATGGTTTTGTAATTTTGTGGTGTTTTTCTTTTTGGTATGTGGGTAATTCGCAGACTGTTCGAACTGATTTTGACATAGCTATTGCCCTCGAAAGTTTACAAACTTAATTTCTGTACGTAACTGAACTCGTTAGCTTTCCGTAGCCACTTGAAATGCCTCAATCCGATTATTGTACAATTAGTTATGATTTTTCTCATAAACTGCCACTAGCTGGAAAATTTCAGAATCTTTATGTCGAATTCAAACTTATTTTCTATCGTTTCGTTTAGTTAATGTATTGAAATGGGTTATGTGGGATTGGGAACTGATGTTAAGGAGTTACATGCCATTTTTATTTAATATCGACTTGTTCGAAATCGATTAGGATTTGTTTTTAGCAATGAAAGAGATGTTACCGCAAATAGTTAGTTATATTTAATTTGTCTTTAATTTCTCATCTCCTTTCTAGGTAAAGAACCATCGACGAAGGGCAAGGGACCGACTTCAGATTCCGGAGAGAGTTAATCACTTCCTTGTGAGTTGATAATTCGGGAACGCCTTCTCTTGTGGGAAGTGTGGACCCTCGATAAATGTGCATTTATTTTAGTTTTAGTTAATTGATAAGAAAATTATTTGGTATTATGTTATGTGGTAAAGAGCCTGATTGGCTCAATTGCTCTGGTTAGAGTCATGTTAGCCATTTTATGAGTATTATTGATTTCTGGTTATTCTTGTGTGTCAATTAAGACTCTAACTTGAGTCGTTATTCATCTTATGATGCACATGCATATGTATGCCTGGTACCAAGGTTAAGTAGCCCGAATTGGTCACGGTTCGAGTGAGTTGAAGTGACATTGATTAAGTAGCCCGAATTGTCGTGGTTCGGGTGAGTTAGAGTGACAACCAAGTTGCCCATTGCTTGGCAAACCCGGGTGAGTTAGATCTAACGGGGCACCTGTCTATTTGCCAAATACTGATACTCTGGAGGGTGATCGTTAGATGGATCAGTCTATTATAGGCTCAGTCAACGTCACCGGTGTGGGACATGCATGTCATATATGTTTATATGTTTGATCATTTCAAGTATTCACGTCGATATTGAATTGTGAACTTTAGCACTTGGCGTGTTGAGAAAGAATATTAATGTGCATTTTATCTAGAGTAACGGTGACGGGCTTGGACTGTCTCTCGACGGAGAGCTCAGTTCGAGGAGGATATTGACTACCCACGCGTCTTTTATGTGATAACATGTTGTTTGAACTAATTGTGTTATTCGTAAATGTGCACTAAGTTTTTTATTTTCATTAATATGTACACTGAGTGAGAAATAGTTATTGTAGGACGAAATGTTGGATTTAATGTTATGAACCGCGAGTGGGAATACATGCTTCGTATAAGGGTCGGCGTGACCGGCTTATCATCTCACTGAGTTAGTGGTTTTGCTCACACCCATCATTCTTTCTTTTTCAGGCTGTTGATATCGTTTTCGTTGGAGGTTTGCCTATCGTTTGCTCGTCATCAAATCAGTGTTTTGGGTATTTTCTCTATTATGTAAATTGACGGATTCATTGGTGAGATTGTATAGTTTATATTTGGTGACCCCCTTGATGTTCTTTTTGTACCTTCGCGATGTTACATCGTTCATGTATATTTTCTTTAAACTAAGTTACACCGTTGTATTTTGTACCTTTATAAATCCTTATTGATACTTTATGAGATGATGTCCTCGGGTTGTACCCGTTGTTATCAGTTGTTCAGTTCTACAGGTACTTGATAGCAAGCCTTACGTTTTCTATAAACTTTGTGGAGTGGAGTGCACCCATTCCGCGAAATTTATGGTTAACGTGGCGGTTGTCGCATTCTGTCTGGGCTCGGGGCGTGACATTTATACATTGGAAACATATTCTCAAATTATATTCTCATGTCTAATAACTAATTTAACCATAAAATTGGCTAGAAAATGCTAACTTTAAGGAATTCTTGACCTGGCTCACGGAGTAGAACCAGCTCTATATTATGACTTTTAGTGACTCTATGGTGCAAACTTCCTAGCATTTTTATACTCTAAAAACATGTTCTCAAACTATATTCTCATGTATAATAACTAATTTGACCATAAAATTTGCAAGAAAATTCTCACTTCAAGGAGTTCTTGACCTGGCTCACGGAGTAGAATCAACTCTGCACTGTGAGTTTTTAGTGACTCTATGGTGCAAGCTTCCTAGCATTTTTATGCATTGAAAACATCTTCTCAAACTACATTCTCTTATCTAATAACTAATTTTACCATAAAAATGACAAGAAAATGCTCACTTCAAGGAATTTTTGACCTGGCTCACAGAGTAGAATCAACTCTGCACTTTGAGGTTTTTGTGACTATGGCACAAGCATCGTAGCTTTTATATACTATGAAAATATTTTCTCCAACTATATACTCATATCTAATAACAAATTTGAGCATAAAATTGATAAGAAAATTCTCACTTCAAGGAGCTCTTTAACTTGCTCATGGAGTAGAATCAGCTCTGCAATGTGAGTTTTTAGTGACTCTATAGCGCAAGCTCCCTAGCACTTTTATTCTCAGAAAACATGTTCTCCAACTATATTCTCATGTCTCATAAATAATTTGAAAATAAAATTTGAAAGAAAATGCTCACTTCAGGGAGTTCATGACCTGGGTCACGAAGTAGAATCAGCTCTGCACTGTGAGTTTTTAGTGACTCTATGGTGCAAATTTCGTAGCATTTTTATACTCTAAAAACATTTTCTCCAACTATATTCTCATGCATAATAACTAATTTGAACATAAAATTTGCAAAAAAATGCTCACTTCAAGGAGTTCTTTACTTGGCATACGGAGTATAGAATCTGCTCTGCACTGTGAGTTTTTAGTGACTCTATGGTGCAAGCTTCCTAGTATTTTTGTACATTGAAAACATGGTCTCAAACTATATTCTCAAGTCTAATAACTAATTTGACCATAAATATGGCAAGAAAATGCTCTCTTCAATGAGTTCTTGACCTGGCTCAAAGAGTAGAATATGCTCTGCGCTATGAGTTATTAGTGACTCCATGGTGCAAGCTTCCTAGCCTTTTCATGCTACGAAAACATATTCTCCAACTATATTCGCATGTATAATAACTAATTTGACCATAAAATTTGCAAGAAAATGCTAACCTCAAGGAGTTCTTGACTTGACTCGCGGAGTAAAATCAGCTTTGCACTATGTGTTTTTAATAACTCTATGGTGCAAGCTTCCTAGAATTTTATACATTGAAAACATCTACTCAAACTACATTCTCCTATCTAATAACTAATTTGACCATAAAAATGTCAAGAAAATACTCACTTCAAGGAGTTCTTGACCTAGCTCACAGAGTAGAATCAACTCTGTACTGTGAGGTTTTAGTTACTCTATTGCACAAGATTTGTAGCTTTTATATACTCTGAAAATATTTTCTACAACTATATACTCATATCTAATAACTAATTTGACCATAAAAATGGTAAGAAAATGCTCACTTCAAGGAGATCTTTAACTTGCTCATGGAGTAGAATCAGTTCTGCACTGTGTGTTTTTAGTGACTCTATAGCGCAAGCTCCCTAGCATTTTTATACTCTGAAAACATGTTCTCCAACTATATTTTCATGTCTAATAACAGATTTGAACATAAAATTTGCATGAAAATGTTCACTTCAAGGAGTTGTTGACCTGGCTCACAGAGTAGAATCAGCTCAGCACTGTGAGTATTTAGTGACTCTATGGTGCAAGCTTCCTAGCATTTTTATACATTGAAAACATGTTCTGAAACTTTATTCTCATGTCTAATAACTAATATGACCATAAAAATGGCGAAAAAATTTTCTATTCAAGGAGTTATTGACTTGGCTCAAAGAGTAGAATAAGCTCTGCACTATGAGTTTTTAGTGACTCTATAGTGCAAGCTTCCTTGCATTTTTATACTCTGAAAACATGTTTTCCAACTATATTCTCATGTATAATAACTAATTTGACCATAAAATTTGCAAGAAAATGCTCACTTCGAGGAGTTCTTGACCTGGCTCATGGAGTAGAATCAGCTCTGCACTGTGAGTTTTTTTAGACTTATGGTTCAAGTTTCCAAGCATTTTTATGCATTGAAAATATCATCTCAAACTATATTCTCTTATCTAATAACTAATTTGACCATAAAAATAGCAAGAAAATGCTCACAAAGTTGAATCAGCTCTGCACTGTGAGGTTTTAGTGACCCTATGGCACAAGCTTCGTAGCTTTTTTATACTCTGAAAACATTTTCTTTAACTATACACTCATATCTAATAACTAATTTGTCCATAAAAATGGTTAGAAAATGATCTCTTCATGGAGTTCTTTAACTTGCTCATGGAGTAGAATCAGTTCTGCACTGTGAGTTTTTAGTGACTCAATAGCGCAAGCTCCCTAGCATTTTTATACTCTGTAAATATGTTCTCCAGCTATATTCTCATGTCTAATAACTAATTTGACCATAAAATTTGCAAGAAAATGCTCAATTCAAGTAGTTCTTGACCAGGCTCACGGAGTAGAATCAGCTCTGCACTGTGAATTTTTAGTGACTCTATGGTGCATGCTTCCTAGCATTTTTATACATTTAAAATATATTGTCAAACTATATTCTCATGTCTAATAACTAATTTGACCATAAAATTTGCAAGAAAATGCACACTTTAAGGAGTTCTAGACATGGCTCACGGAGTAGAATCAGCTCTGTACTATGACTTTTAATGACTCTATGGTGCAAGCTTCCTAGCATTTTTTATACTCTAAAAACATGTTCTCCAACTATATTCTCATGTCTAATAACTAATTTGACCATAAAATTTGCAAGAAAATGCTCACTTCAAGGAGTTCTTGACCAGGCTCACGGAGTAGAATCAGCTCTGCACTGTGAATTTTTAGTGACTCTATGGTGCATGCTTCCTAGCATTTTAATACATTGAAAATATATTGTCAAACTATATTCTCATGTCTAATAACTAATTTGACCATAAAATTTGCAAGAAAATGCACACTTTAAGGAGTTCTTGACATGGCTCACGGAGTAGAATCAGCTCTGTACTATGACTTTTAATGACTCAATGGTGCAAGTTTCCTAGAATTTTATACTCTAAAAACATGTTCTCCAACTATATTCTCATATATAATAACTAATTTGATCATAAAATTTGCAAGAAAATGCTCACTTCAATGAGTTCTTGACCTGGCTCATGGAGTAGAATCAGCTCTGCAATGTGTGTTTTTAGTGACTCTATGGTGCAAGTTTCCTAGCATTTTTATGCATTGAAAACATATTCTCAAACAACATTCTCTTATCTAATAACTAATTTGACCATAAAAATGACAAGAAAATGCTCACTTCAAGGAGTTTTTGACCTGGCTCACAGAGTAGAATCAGCTCTGCACTTTGAGGTTTTAGTGACTCTATGCCACAAGCATCGTAGCTTTTATATACTCTGAAAATATTTTCCCCAAACATATACTCATATCTAATAACTAATTTGACCATAAAATTGTTAAGAAAATTATCACTTCAAGGAGTTCTTTAACTTGCTCATGGCGTAAAATCAGCTCTGCACTGTGAGTTTTTAGTGACTCTATGGTGCAAGCTTCCTAGTATTTTTGTACATTGAAAACATGGTCTCAAAATATATTCTCATGTCTAATAACTAATTTGACCATAAATATGGCAAGAAAATGCTCTCTTCAATGAGTTCTTGACCTGGCTCAAAAAGTAGAATAAGCTCTGCACTATGAGTTATTAGTGACTCCATGGTGCAAGCTTCCTAGCTTTTTCATGCTACGAAAACATATTCTCCAACTATATTCGCATGTATAATAACTAATTTGACCATAAAATTTGCAAGAAAATGCTAACCTCAAGGAGTTCTTGACTTGGCTCGCGGAGTAGAATCAGCTTTGCAACTATGAGTTTTTAATAACTCTATGGTGCAAGCTTCCTAGAATTTTTATACATTGAAAACATCTACTCAAACTACATTCTCCTACCTAATAACTAATTTGACCATAAAAATGACATGAAAATGCTCACTTCAAGGAGTTATTGACCTAGCTCACAGAGTAGAATCAACTCTGTACTGTGAGGTTTTAGTTACTCTAAGGTACAAGCTTTGTAGCTTTTATATACTCTGAAAATATTTTCTCCAACTATATACTCATATCTAATAACTAATTTGACCATAAAAATGGTAAGAAAATGCTCACTTCAAGGAGTTCTTTAACTTGCTCATGGAGTAGAATCAGTTCTACACTGTATGTTTTTAGTGACTCTATAGCGCAAGCTCCCTAGCATTTTTATACTCTAAAAACATGTTCTCCAACTATATTTTCATGTCTAATAACAGATTTGAACATAAAATTTGCATGAAAATGTTCACTTCAAGGAGTTCTTGACCTGGCTCACGGAGTAGAATCAGCTCAGCACTGTGAGTATTTAGTGACTTTATGGTGCAAGCTTCCTAGCATTTTTATACATTGAAAACATGTTCTGAAACTTTATTCTCATGTCTAATAACTAATATGACCATAAAAATGGCGAGAAAATGCTCTATTCAAAGAGTTCTTGACGTGGCTCAAAGAGTAGAATAAGCTCTGCACTATTAGTTTTTAGTGGCTCTATGGTGCAAGCTTCCTTGCATTTTTATACTCTGAAACATGTTTTCCAACAATATTCTCATGTATAATAACTAATTTGACCATAAAATTTGCAAGAAAATGCTCATTTCAAGGAGTTATTGACTAGGCTCACGGAGTAGAATCAGCTCTGCACTGTGAGTTTTTTTAAACTCTATGGTGCAAGCTTCCAAGCATTTTTATGCATTGAAAATATCATCTCAAACTACATTCTCTTATCTAATAACTAATTTGACCATAAAAATGGCAAGAAAATGCTCACAATGTTGAATCAGCTCTGCACTGTGAGGTTTTAATGACTCCATGGCACAAGCTTCGTAGCTTTTTTATACTCTGAAAAAACATTTTCTTCAACTATACACTCATATCTAATAACTAATTTGTCCATAAAAATGGTCAGAAAATGCTCTCTTCAAGGAGTTCTTTAACTTGCTCATGGAGTAGAATCAGTTCTGCTCTGTGAGTTTTTAGTGACTCTATAGCGCAAGCTCCCTAGCATTTTTATACTCTGTAAAAATGTTCTCCAGCTATATTCTCATGTCTAATAACTAATTTGACCATAAAATTTGTAAGAAAATGCTCAATTCAAAGAGTTCTTGACCAGGCTCACGGAGTAGAATCAGCTCTGCACTGTGAATTTTTAGTGACTCTATGGTGCATGCTTCCTAGCATTTTTATACATTTAAAATATATTGTCAAACTATATTCTCATGTCTAATAACTAATTTGACCATAAAATTTGCAAGAAAATGCACACTTTAAGGAGTTCTTGACATGGCTCACGGAGTAGAATCAGCTCTGTACTATGACTTTTAATGACTCTATGGTGCAAGCTTCCTAGCATTTTTATACTCTAAAAACATGTTCTCCAACTATATTCTCATGTATAATAACTAATTTGACCATAAAATTTGCAAGAAAATGCTCACTTAAAGGAGTTCTTGACCTGGCTCACGGAGTAGAATCAGCTCTGCACTGTGAGTTTTTAGTGACTCTATGGTGCAAGCTTCCTAGCATTTTTATGCATTGAAAACATATTCTCAAACAACATTCTCTTATCTAATAACTAATTTGATCATAAAAATGACAAGAAAATGCTCACTTCAAGGAGTTTTTGACCGGCTCACAGAGTAGAATAAACTCTGCACTTTGAGGTTTTAGTGACTCTATGCCTCAAGCATCGTAGCTTTTATATACTCTGAAAATATTTTCTCCAAACATATACTCATATCTAATAACTAATTTGACCATAAAATTGTTAAGAAAATTCTCACTTCAATGAGTTTTTTAACTTGCTCATGGCGTAGAATAAGCTCTGCACTGTGAGTTTTTTGTGACTCTATGGTGCAAGCTTCCTAGTATTTTTTACATTGAAAACATGGTCTCAAACTATATTCTAATGTCTAGTAACTAATTTGACCATAAATATGGCAAGAAAATGCTCTCTTCAAGGAGTTCTTTAACTTGCTCATGGAGTAGAATCAGTTCTGCTCTGTGAGTTTTTAGTGACTCTATAGCGCAAGCTCCCTAGCATTTTTATACTCTGTAAAAATGTTCTCCAGCTATATTCTCATGTCTAATAACTAATTTGACCATAAAATTTTTAAGAAAATGCTCAATTCAAAGAGTTCTTGACCAGGCTCACGGAGTAGAATCAGCTCTGCACTGTGAATTTTTAGTGACTCTATGGTGCATGCTTCCTAGCATTTTTATACATTTAAAATATATTGTCAAACTATATTCTCATGTCTAATAACTAATTTGACCATAAAATTTGCAAGAAAATGCACACTTTAAGGAGTTCTTGACATGGCTCACGGAGTAGAATCAGCTCTGTACTATGACTTTTAATGACTCTATGGTGCAAGCTTCCTAGCATTTTTATACTCTAAAAACATGTTCTCCAACTATATTCTCATGTATAATAACTAATTTGACCATAAAATTTGCAAGAAAATGCTCACTTAAAGGAGTTCTTGACCTGGCTCACGGAGTAGAATCAGCTCTGCACTGTGAGTTTTTAGTGACTCTATGGTGCAAGCTTCCTAGCATTTTTATGCATTGAAAACATATTCTCAAACAACATTCTCTTATCTAATAACTAATTTGATCATAAAAATGACAAGAAAATGCTCACTTCAAGGAGTTTTTGACCGGCTCACAGAGTAGAATAAACTCTGCACTTTGAGGTTTTAGTGACTCTATGCCTCAAGCATCGTAGCTTTTATATACTCTGAAAATATTTTCTCCAAACATATACTCATATCTAATAACTAATTTGACCATAAAATTGTTAAGAAAATTCTCACTTCAATGAGTTTTTTAACTTGCTCATGGCGTAGAATAAGCTCTGCACTGTGAGTTTTTTGTGACTCTATGGTGCAAGCTTCCTAGTATTTTTTACATTGAAAACATGGTCTCAAACTATATTCTAATGTCTAGTAACTAATTTGACCATAAATATGGCAAGAAAATGCTCTCTTCAATGAGTTCTTGACCTGGCTCAAAGAGTAGAATAAGCTCTGCACTATGAGTTATTAGTGACTCCATGGTGCAAGCTTCCTTGCTTTTTCATACTATGAAAACATATTCTCCAACTATATTCGCATGTATAATAACTAATTTGACCATAAAATTTGCAAGAAAATGCTAACCTCAAGGAGTTCTTGACTTGGCTCGCGGAGTAGAATCAACTTTGCACTATGAGTTTTTAATAACTCTATGGTGCAAGCTTCCTAGAATTTTTATACACAGAAAACATCTACTCAAACTACATTCTCCTATCTAATAACTAATTTGACCATAAAAATGTCAAGAAAAATGCTCACTTTAAGGAGTTCTTTACCTAGCTCACAGAGTATAATCAACTCTGTACTGTGAGGTTTTAGTTACTCTATGGCACAAGCTTTGTAGCTTTTATATACTCTGAAAATATTTTCTCCAACTATATACTCATATCTAATAAAAAAAATTTGACCATAGAAATGGTAAGAAAATGCTCACTTCAAGGAGTTCTTTAACTTGATCATGGAGTAGAATCAGTTCTACACTGTGTGTTTTTAGTGACTCTATAGCGCAAGGTCCCTAGCATTTTTATACTCTGAAAACATGTTCTCCAACTATATTTTCATGTCTAATAACAGATTTGAACAAAAAATTTGCATGAAAATGTTCACTTCAAGGAGTTCTTGACCTGGCTCACGGAGTAGAATCAGCTCAGCACTGTGAGTATTTAGTGACTCTATGGTGCAAGCTTCCTAGCATTTTTATACATTGAAAACATGTTCTGAAACTTTATTCTCATGTCTAATAACTAATATGACCATAAAAATGGCGAGAAAATGCTCTATTCAAGGAGTTCTTGACGTGGCTCAAAGAGTAGAATAAGCTCTGCACTATGAGTTTTTAGTGACTCTATGGTGCAAGCTTCCTTGCATTTTTATACTCTGAAAACATGTTTTCCAACTATATTCTCATGTATAAAAACTAATTTGACCATAAAATTTGCAAGAAAATGCTCACTTCAAGGAGTTCTTGACCTGGCTCATGGAGTAGAATCAGCTTTGCACTGTGAGTTTTTTGAGACTCTATGGTGCAAGCTTCCATGAATTTTTATGCATTGAAAATATCATCTCAAACTACATTCTCTTATCTAATAACTAATTTGACCATAAAAATGGCAAGAAAATGCTCACAAAGTTGAATCAGCTCTGCACTGTGAGGTTTTAGTGACTCTATGGCACAAGCTTCGTCGATTTTTTATACTCTGAAAACATTTTCTTCAACTATACACTCATATCTAATAACTAATTTGTCCATAAAAATGGTAAGAAAATGCTCTTTTCAAGGAGTTCTTTAACTTGCTCATGGAGTAGAATCAGTTCTGCACTGTGAGTTTTTAGTGACTCTATAGCGCAAGCTCCCTAGCATTTTTATATTCTGTAAACATGTTCTCCAACTATATTATCATATATCTAATAACTAATTTGACCATAAAATTTGCAAGAAAATGCTCACTTCAAGGAGTTCTTGACTAGGCTCACGGAGTAGAATCAGCTCTGCACTGTGAAATTTTAGTGACTCTATGGTGCATGCTTCCTAGCATTTTTATATATTGAAAATATATTGTCAAACTATATTCTCATGTCTAATAACTAATTTGAACATAAAATTTGCCAGAAAATGCACACTTTAAGGGGTTCTTGACATGGTTCACGGAGTAGAATCAGCTCTGTACTATGACTTTTAATGACTCTATGGTGCAAGCTTCCTAGCATTTTTATACTCTAAAAACATGTTCTCCAACTATATTCCCATGTATAATTACTAATTTGACCATAAAATTTGCAAGAAAATGCTCACTTCAAGGAGTTCTTGACCTGGCTCAAGGAGTAGAATCAGCTCTGCACTGTGAGTTTTTAGTGACTCTATGGTGCAAGCTTCCTAACATTTTTATACATTGAAAACATATTCTCAAACAACATTCTCTTATCTAATAACTAATTTGACCATAAAAATGACAAGAAAATGCTCACTTCAAGGAGTTTTTGACCTGGCTCATGAAGTAGGATCAGCTCTGCACTTTGAGGTTTTAGTGACTCTATGCCACAAGTATCGTAGCTTTTATATACTCTGAAAATATTTTCTCCAACTATATACTCATATCTAATAACTAATTTGACCATAAAATTGTTAAGAAAATTCTCACTTCAAGGAGTTCTTTAACTTGCTCATGGAGTAGAATCAGCTCTGCACTGTGAGTTTTTAGTGACTCTATAGCGCAAGCTCCCTAACATTTTTATACTCAGAAAACATGTTCTCCAACTATATTCTCATGTCTAATAACTAATTTGACCATAAAACTTTCAAGAAAATGTTCACTTCAAGGAGTTCTTGATCTGGCTCACGGAGTAAAATCAACTCTGCACTGTGATTTTTTAGTGACTCTATGGTGCAAGCTTCCTAGCATTTTTATACATAGAAAACATGTTCTCAAACTCTATTCTCATGTATAATAACTAATTTGACCATAAAAAATGGCTAGAAAATGCCCTCTTTAAGGAGTTTTTGACCTGGCTCACAGAGTAGAATAAGCTCTGCACTATGAGTGTTTAGTGACTCTATGGTACAAGCTTTCCAGCATTTTTAAACTTTGAAAATAATTTCTCCAACTATATTCTCTTGTATAATAACTAGTTTGACCATAAAATTTGCAAGAAAAAGCACTTCAAGGAGTTCTTAACTTGGCTCACGGAGTAGAATCAGCTCTGCTCTATGAGTTTTTAGTGACTCTATGGCGCAAGCTCCGTAGTAGTTATATAATCAAAAAATATTTCTCCAACTATATTTGCATGTCTAATAAATAATTTGACCATAAAAACGAAAAGAAAATGCTCACTTCAAGCACTTCTTGACTAGGCTCAAATAATACAATAAGCTATACACAGTGAGTTTTAGTGGCTTTATGGCGTAAGCTTCCTTGAATTTTTATACTCTGAAAATACATTTTCCAACTATATTCTCATGTCTAATAACTAATTTGACCATAAAATTGGCAAGAAAATGCTCACTTTAAGGAGTTCTTGACCTGGCTCACAGAGTAGAATCAGCTCTGCACTATGACATTTAGTGACTCTATGGAGCAAGCTTCCTAGCATTTATATACTCTAAAAACATATTTTCCAACTATATTCTAATGTATAATGACTAATTTGACCATAAAATTTGCAAGAAAATGCTCACTTCCAGGAATTCTTTACTTGGCTCACGGAGTTATTGAATCAGCTCTTAAATGTGAGTTTTTAGTGACTCGATGGTGCAAGCTTCCTAGCATATTTATACATTGAAAACACATTCTAAAACAATATTCTCATGTCTAATAACTAATTTGACCATAAATATGGCAAGAAAATACTCTCTTCAAGGAGTTCTTGACCTAACTCACATAGTAGAATAAGCTCTGCACTATTACTTTTTAGTGACTCTATGGTGCAAGCTTCCTAGCATTTATATACTCTGAAAACATGTTCTCCAACTATATTCTCATGTATAATAACTAATTTGACCATAAAATTTGCAAGAAAATGCTCACTTCAAGGAGTTCTTGACCTTGCTCACGGATTAGAGTCAGCTTTGCACTGTGACTTTTTAGTGACTCTATGGTGCAAGCTTCCTTGCATTTTTATACATTGAAAACATCTTCTCAAACTACATTCTCCTATCTAATAACTAATTTGACCATAAAAATGCCAAGAAAATGGTCACTTCAAGGAGTTCTTGATCTGGCTCACAGGGTAGAATCAGTTATGCACTGTGAGGTTTTAGTGACTATATGGCACAAGCTTCACAACTTTTACATACTCTGAAAATATTTTCTCCAACTATATGCTCATATCTAATAACTAATTTGACCAAAAAATCGTCAGAAAATGCTCAATTCAAGGAGTACGTTAACTTGCTCATGGAGTAGAATCAGCTCTACACTGTGAGCTTTTAGTGACTCTATAGCGCAGCTCCCTAGCATTTTTATACTCTGAAAACATATTCTCAAACTATATTTTCATGTCTAATAACTAATTTGACCATAAAATTTGCAAGGAATGCTCACTTCAAGGAGTTCTTGACCTGGCTTACGGAGTAGAATCAGCTCTGCACTGTGAGGTTTTAGTAACTCAATGGTGTATGCTTCCTAGCATTTCTCAAACTACATTCTCTTGTATAATAACTAATTTGACCATAAAAATGGCTTGAAAATGCTCACTTTTAGGTGTTCTTGACCTGGCTCATAGTGTAGAATCAGCTCTGCACTGTGAGTTTTTAGTGACTGTAGGGCGCAAGCTTCGTAGCTTTTATTACTCTGAAAATATTTTCTCCAACTATATACTCATATCTAATAAATAATTTGACCATAAAAATGGTAATAAAATGCTCATTTCAAAGAGTTCTTGACCTGGCTCATGGAGTAGAATCAGCTCTGCACTATGAGTTTTTAGTGGCTCTATGGTGCAATCTTCCTAGCATTTTTATACTCTAAAAACATGTTCTACAACTATATTTTCACGTCTAATAACTAATTTGACCATAAAAATGGCAAGAAAATGCCTACTTCAAGGTGTTCTTGACCTGGCTCACAGAGCAGAATCAGCTATGCATTGTGAGTTTTTAGTGACTCAATGGTGCAAGCTTTCTAGTATTTTGATACTCTATAAATATATTCTCCAACTATATTCCCATGTCTAATAACTAATTTGACCATAAAATTTGCAAGAAAATGCCCACTTTAAGGAGTTCTTGACCAGGATCACGGAGTAGAATCAACTCTGCACTGTGAGTTTTTAGTGACTCTATGGTGGAAGCTTCCTATCATTTTAATACTCTGAAACATGTTCTCCAACTATATTCTATTGTCTAATAACTAATTTGACCATAAAATTTGCAAGAAAATGTTCAGTTCAAGGAGTTCTAGACCTGGCTCACGAAGTAAAATTAGTTCTGCACTTTGAGTTTTTAGTGACTCTATGGTGCAAGCTTCCTAGCATTTTTAAACATTGAAAACATGTTCTCAAAATATATTCTCATGGCTAATAACTAATTTTACCATAAAATTGGCAAGAAAATGCTCACTTTCAGGAGTTCTTGACCTAGTTCACAGAGTAGAATAAGCTCTGCACTATGAGTTTTTAATGACTCTATGGTGCAAGCTTCCTGGCATTTTTATACTCTGAAAACATGTTCTCTAACTATATTCTCATGTATAATAACTAATTTGACCGTAAAATTTGCAAGAAAATGCTCACTTCAAAGAGTTCTTGACCTGGCTAGCGGAGTAGAATTAGATATGCACTGTGAGTTTTTAGTGACTCTATGGTGCAAGCTTCCTAGCATTTTTATGCACTGAAAACATCTACTCAAACTACATTCTCTTATCTAATAACTAATTTGACCATAAAAATGGCAAGAAAATGCTTACTTCAAGGAGTTCTTGACCTGGCTCACATAGTAGAATTAGCTCTTCACTGTGAGGTTTTAGTGACTCTATAGCACAAGCTTCGTAGCTTTTATATACTCTGAAAACATTTTCTGCAACTATATACTCATATCTAATAACTAATTTGACCATAAACAGCAACGTGAGAATCAACAGCGAAATGATGGTCGTGGTAAGCAGCAAGCTGATCAGCAGCAATCGGTCCGTTATCAGCACAGGAATGATGTTCGAGATAAACAGCGAGCAGATCATCTCAAACTGATCAGAACCAGCAATTTGAACAGCATCAACAACATGGTCAGCAGGCCTTTATGCATTCAGATCAGCGTGATAATCATGTACACCAGATGAAGGATGCTGATTTTAATCAACATGTATACCGGCGGGAAGATTCTTTGGATGCCCCTCCGGTGCCTCTCACAAATCGTTTTGGAGTTCTCTTATCCAAAGACACTGAAGCTTTGAATGTTACAAAATTTCTTGATGAGACGATTCGGCTTGTGGAGCAGCACATGGAGTTACAAGGTGATGATGATAATGAATGTAATGATGGTAATGTTTCTCCAATCTCTCGTGTGCAGCCGGATGACAACTATGGCTTTATTCACTCAAATACGAGCAGGCATTCTCGTACTATGTATTTTACTACCCGACAATAGTGGGGGTAAGTGGAGAATCTTACAAAGCCGCCGAAGCACGGCTCTACGAGGAGTGCATAATGATTTGCCTCTTTTGGAGTATTCAGGGCATGGGGAACTCGATGTCGGCTCTCAAAACTTTATGTCATAGACATCAACCTGTGTGGCTTGCTCTTGCAGAGCCAAAGGTTCGTCCTTCTCCCTCATTGATTCATAATTGGCAAAGTATAGATTTTCGTTTTGTTGCTCACAATGATAGAGGTAACATGTGTCCAAACATTTGGGTTTTTTTATCTTGATCAGCTTGTTTCGAATGTTGTAGTGGTTTTCATGTCTGATCAGATTATTATGCTTGATTTTTTGTATGATCGTGTTTCTTATCACTTGGGTTATGTTCATGCTGCTGGTTCCTATATTGCTCATAGGACATTATGGTTGGATATTGTAGCTTTGATTGCCCCGAATATGATTGTTATTGATGATTTTAATTGTACAATGGGCGATCATGAGAGGAGTACTCATTCTAGATACTCGGGTTTGGGTTCTGCTGAATTTAGAAAATTTTTGAGTGATTGTGGTCTGCATGATAAGGATATCAGTGGCTCTAAATACACTTGGACGAGGCGTGTTATGGGCAGGGGTCTTAGTGCCTCTAGAATTGATAGGGCTTTGGTTTCTGAGGGATCTCTTGAACTTTGGGATAATATTTCCTTTGTGGCGCTTCTCAGGCATAGTTCGGATCATAATCCTGTATTGCTAACTTTTTCTAGTAATTTGTGGCATGTTCAATGCCCTTTCAGATTTCAAAATATATGGCATTCTGATATGGATTTTTTCATCTTAGTGGCTACATCGTGGGGGAAAGGGATTATGGCTCCCAATCCTATAAAGACCTTTGAAAGGTTTTTGAAAGGGATTTCAAAAAAATGACATATCTGTCATTTCCCGACATGTTGTGGATTATTATATAGACCTTTTTAGTACTCCTGTTGATGCCCCAAATTGGTCTTTGCTTGGTTTTGTTAATCAGTTTGTTTCAGCGGAGGAGAATTCTATTTTGATTCGTAAGCCTGATGACCTTGAAATTAAAACGACTGTTTTTAATCTTTCTCCTGAAAGCTCTCCAGGACCTGATGGATTTGGGGGCTCTTTTTCCCAGGCTGCTTGGCATATTATTTAGGAGGACCTTTGTATTGCTGTCAGGTAAATTTTTCTTACTGGGTTCATTCCTGATGGGGTGAATGCAAATTTTGTTACTTTGATTGCGAAACATGAGGGTGCTAATCGTGTGGAGGAATTTCGTCCTATTAATATGTCTAATTTTTTCTTTAAAATTCTCACCAAAATTCTTGCTTCACGCTTGGGGACTATTCTTCATAAACGCCTTGGTGAGCATCAGTATGGGTTTGTGCCTGGTCGTAGTCTTCATCATTGTATTGCTAATGCCTCTGAGTCGTTTAACAATCTGGATATTTCTTCTCTAGGTAGTGTTGCGCTCAAAATTGACATTAGAAAAGCCTTTGATACTCTTAGATGGGACTTCCTTATTGAATGTTTAGGACGTATGGGTTTTTCTGCGCAGTTCATGGTCTTGCTTAGGGGTATTTTTGCTTCTGCTAAGATTTCAGTGCTTATTAATGGCTCTCCACAGGGTTATTTTTGTTGTGGTAGGGGAGTGAGACAGGGTGATCCTCTTTCACCTCTCCTGTTTTGTTTAGTTGAGAAAATCTTAGTCTTTGGTTGCTTCATTTTATGGATAACAAGAGGTTTTTTTCGTGTTGCTATACAAACCCGAACATTTACAAGAGGAAGGCCTATTGCCAACACGCAAGTTTACTCACATCACTTACAAACCAATAATGGAGGCTGCGGAAATTATTTACCAATCCCCTCTCCCACTTAATTATTTAACACCGAGGGTTTTTACATGCATATAATATTCTGATATAATACGCAACCTAGCATGCCCTATTACGACACATAAGACAGTAAATCACAAAAAATCATGCATAACATATACAACAATAATTAGATAATTAAATCAATTATGATAGTTATATATCAGCAAATTCGATTGTTTGCCACCAAGCACGAATACGGGCAACGACATCCAGATTATCAAATTTTCAAAAATCTCCAGATTATCAATTTTTCTAAAATATCGATATCGACCATCGATATCGTCGAGATTATCGAAATCATCAATATCGACCAAATTATCAAAATTTTGAAACTATCAATATCGACCGTCAATATCGTCCAGATTATCGAAATCATCGATATCGACCAAATTATCAAATTTTCAAAAATTTTCAGATTATCAAATTTTCAAAATTTCCAGATTATCAATTTTTTGAAAACTTGCATACTATCAAATTTTAAAAAAACTCCAGATTATCAAAATTTTGAAATTTCAAAATTTATCAAATTTTAAAAAATTTCAAGATTATCAAAATTTCGTAACTTCCAAATTTTCAAATTTTAAAAAATATCAGATTATCATATTTTCAAAATTTTCCATATTATCAAATTTTCGAAACATCCAGATTATCAAATTTTTTAAAATTTTCAGATTATCAAATTTTCGAAATTTTCACATTATCAAATTTTTTAAAATTTCCAGATTATCTAATTTTTGAAATTTTCAGATTATCAAATTTTCAAAAATTTTCAAATTATCAAATTTTTGAAATTTTCAAATTATCAAATTTTCAAGAATTTCCAGATTATAAAATTTTCGAAACTTCCAGATTATCAAATTTTCAAAAATATCCAGATTATCAAATTTTCAAAAATTTTCAAATTATCAAATTTTCGAAAATTTCCAGATTATCATATTTTTCAAAATTTTCAGATTATCAAATTTTCAAAAAATTTCAGATTATCAAATTTAAAAAATTTTCAGATTATCAAATTTTAGAAAATTTTCAGATTATCAAATTTTCAAAAAACTCTAGATTATCAAATTTTTGAAAATTTCAGATTATCATATTTTCGAAACATCCAGATTACCAAATTTTTAAAATTTCCAGAATATCAAATTTTCAAAAATTTCCAAATTATCAAATTTTTGAAACTTCCAGATTATCAAATTTTCGAAAATATCCCGTTTATCAAATTTTTGAAATTTCCAGATCATCAAATTTTCAAAAATTTCCAGATCATCAAGTTTTCAAAAATTTCCACATTATCAAATTTTTAAAAATTTTCAAATTATCAAATTTTCGTTGAGTGCCATAAAACATATAGAGTATTCAATAAGAAGCAATAATTTCTAAACTCTAGATCACGTTTGACAAAGGTATATGGTATTCGAATAGGGTATACTAGCATAACATGAATAGTTAAACTCTTTCACCTTTAGACATAAACCCTAGCCTAACGTTTCACGCTTAACCACGAAACCGAAGCTCTGATACCAATTATTGATATTCTATCATTTTGTTAACATGAACCGTTAGGGTTCCATACGATTCTATATTCAGCGGAAGTAAGAAAACATAGAAACGTATTACCTTTCACCAGGATATGTTGGAGAAGAAAGATTCTCGCTGGCAGCCTGCGCAGCCTCACCGTTTTGGGCATAACTCTCTCATATGATCTCTGATTTGAGTGATATATGTGCCAAAACGATCCTCTCTTCAATAGATTTCCAATAAAGTATAACAAGTCCAGTTTGGAGTTCCACACGATTTTGAAAAAATTGTGGAAGTTGATGAATAGCAGCAGCAAACAACCTTCCGATCTTCTGCTGTATTCCCAAGTCCAATCTCGACGTCATGTGGGCGACGATCTTCGAGATCTTCTCCCTCACCCTCCTCACAATGTTAGACATGAATAATTAGTTAGGGTTTACAGACAGCTGAGATGACTTATATATGGGCTACAGCAGGGACCAGGAGGAGAAATTAGAGTTGGGCTTCCATTGGGCTTAAGTATCCAAGCTTAGCCCAAAACTTATACTTAAGTCTAATAATAATAATATATACCACTAAAATATTATTGCTGCACTATCGTTCTAATCCCATAATTATGTTATAGGCTCCTTCTTATTATGAGCCTGTTAGTCTCCCCATGTTTAAGATATACGATGCCCATTAATTAAATAAGTTATTGACAATTCCATTAATTAATATCTCATCTGAGAGTAGTACCACTCAACCTCATTATCATGCCGGAATAAATCAACCTGCACGGTTTACATGATAATCCTTATGAGCTCCTCAAAGGTACATCATCAACATATATCGAACACGAATTCCTTCTACAATCAACAGAACACCATAGAGACATCACTAATTCCCAACTCGCCAAGTTTGTTGATTTAATTACATGTAAATCTCACCCATTGATGAATCAAAGAAATACATACTGCCTTACGTGTCGAGGTTATTGTATAGGGATTAAAAGCACGAACATCCATAATAACAGAGATCAAATTTTCCTATATAGTCAGTATAAATCGAACAATCTCAAGCGGTCCTGCTCAATACACACAAAGTGCACTAATGTAATTCTATAGTCAAGACAAACTAATACTAAATATCTCGGTTGTGAGCATCTGTTTATACTTTATAAGGAAAATGATAATATGATCTTTCGCGGTTGTCGCACAACATATTATCTACAGTATAAAGTAAGTGGACTATTGCGTCGAACATATAAATAAATTATAAGACACAATCATTTGATCATTGATTCTCATTTCAAATAAATTATTAAAACATTGTTCATACTAAAGCTAGACTTTTAGTATACAATCTAACAATTCTTTGAATAGCAAAGCTTATAGAGTCTTTAATCTTAAAACCAGAACTTTTCAAGAATCTTTTAATGTTGTGTTTGATGATTCATCCAATATTGCAGGTAAAAGGATGGAAGATGATATCTCTGACTTGGTTGAAATTGTAGAACCAGTGAACAATATTGAGCTGAATGTGATCACATCGCCTACAACATCAAGTGTTGATTCAGAAGAAGATGAGAACCAACTCCACAAAACTCCGAGAAATACTCTTGCTCACAGATATAAGAAAGATCACCCTTCATCACAGATCATTGGTGAGTCCTCTGTTGGTGATCAAACCAAAAGAAAAGGTAAATTTAGAGATGTAGTACGATCTGTTTGCATGTCTAACATACGCAATCAGGTATGTACTGATGTTATTTCTCTTCTATTGAACCCAAGAATGTTTCAGAAGCTTTAAAAAATGTATGTTGGATTAAGGCTATGCATGAAGAACTTGAACAATTCATTAGGAATGATGTTTGGAGTCTAGTACCTAGGCCTACAAACACTAATGTGATTGGAACAAAGTGGATTTTCAAGAAAAAAACTGATGAATCTGGTAACATAGTAAAGAAAGCTAAGCTAGTTGCACAAGGATACACACAGGTTGAAGGAATAGATTTTGATGAAACATTTGCACCCGTAGCTAGAATAGAGTCTATTAGGCTTCTCTTAGCTGTTGCATGCTTTGTTGGTATCAAACTGTTTATAATGGATGTTATAGCAGCGTTCTTAAATGGTATTTTACTTGAATAAGCTTTTGTTGAACAACTAAATGGTTTTGTTGATCCATTTCATCCTGATCATGTGTATAAATTGAAGAAAGCTTTGTATGGTCTAGAGCATGGTATGGTAGAATAACTGACTTCTTACTTCAGTTTGGATTCATTAGAGGTGAAGCTGAAAGAACTCTTTTCATTAAGCATGAATCTGATGGCTTTTTGATTGCTCAAATTTATGTTGATGACATAGTATTTGGAGCAACATCACAAGTAATGATGGACAGCTTTGTGAAGGCAATGACTACCACGTTTGAGATGAGTATGGTTTGTAACCTAAATTACTTTTTAGGGCTCCAAATCAAGTAAAGTAAAAGTGGTATCTTTATCTCACAGAGTAAGTATGCAAAGAACTTGGTGAAAAGATTTAGCCTTGAGAACGCTAAGCCTATGAAGAGAGGTATAATTTGTAACCTTCTGTACTTAACTTCGAGTAGAACTGATAGTATGTATAGTGTCTGTGTATGTGCTAGGTACTAAGCAAATTCCAAGGAATCTCATATGAAAGCTGTGAAGATGATCATCCGATATGTTGCTGGAACAAGTGAGATGAGACTATGGTTTTCGAAGGATACAAATAGCTCCCTGGTTGGATATAGTGATGCTGATTGGGCAGCTGATTGTGATGATAGGAAGAGCACAAGTGGTGGATGCTTCTATATGGTTAACAATCTTGTTTCTTGGCATAGTAAAAAATAAAAATGCATATCCCAATCCACTGCTGAATCTGAATATATTGTTACTGGAAGTTGTTGTACACAATTGCATTAGTTGAAAAAGATGTTAGATGATTATGTGCTTGAGACAGATGCTTTAGTGATTTTTTGTGAAAACACGAGTGCTATAAACATTTCTAAAAATCCTGTGCAGCACTCACTCACTAAACATATCATCATAAGACATCACTTCATTAGAGATTTAGTTGAGAAAGAAGTTGTTAAGTTGGAGTATATTTCAACTGAGAAACAACTTGCTAACATTTTTATGAAAGCACTTGATTTTGAGAGGTTTTTGATGAGTGATATTTTCACCTAGATTTTAGTGTCTTTTTATGCCCGTTTTCGTATTATTTTATCCATATTTGTGTGCTATTTGGTTGTATTTTATGTTTTTATGGAAATGTGTGAGAATGAGCTTAAACATATGATTTTCAGGTAAAAATAGATTCCAAACGCGACAAGAAAGACGTGGGAAAAAATGGATCTCAATTTCGAGTTGAAACGAGTAAGAAATGAATAATAGAAAAAAAACACGGGCAGAAGGAGAAACACGGCCATGTTTGGCCGAGTTACAAAAGAAACACGGCCTCATTTAGGCCGTGTGAGGTGGCATGGCCGTGTTCCTAAAGAATTCGAATTTTACACAAAAAAGACTCATTTCCCACTTAGGCCCATGATCCAAAATTTGCCCTAATTCCTTTGATCCTCCACCATTATAAATACCCTCATTTCCAAATAGAGAGGGAGAAGGGGGCTACACCTAGATCACACACATTTTCTTCTATTTTTCACCATCCCTTTCATCCATTCTTCATCAATCCATTTACACTTGATCCCCTCCATCAAATCTACCATCCAAGTGATCAAGGAAGCAAGGGAGAGTGAAGATTACAAGAAGAAGAAGGAGATCTCTATTGAAGACCTTCAAAGGGGGAATCTAATTATAATTTTTGTGAAATTCTTTATAGTTTTGTCATGGGATTTATAGATACAATTGTCTATGTTGTTTTCTCTAAGACTATGATAGACTAATCTCCTTTGTGAGATAACTCCATGATTAGTGTTGGATAATTTAGTTTTTATGCAATTTGATTTTAATCTTGAATGGGCAATGCGTATTTCTATCATTGAATGTTGATTGCTTGATGTATATGATTGATTTGTGTGATTAATTGTCATGGGCATGTGATTAGGTTGAGAAATCAATTATGTGTTTATGATAGTTCATTGTATCATTTCATCAAACACTTCATATGCATTAATTTAGAATAAGATAGAGATATCCTTCTAGATTTAAAACTCTTTGATAGAACACTTAATTGGCTTAATCGAGAGATTAGTTGACTAGGTGAGGAGACCCAAGCCATTAGTGAATTCATAGTACCTTAAAAGGGAATATTGCCTATGATTTAGTACCTAATTAGGGAACTCGTAGAGTAATTAGTACCTAGTGGGAGGTGTTCACTTTGGTCTCGATCCGTTGTGTTGGGAGCCTTATTGAGGGCCTACATCCTATCCATCTCAAGAGAGAGCTTAGGTGGAATTAGTGATCGCTCCTATGCCATGTCCATGAAAGATTAGAATTAATTGCATGATTTCTTTATTATCTATACCATGATTGTTGTTAATCTCATCCTTGTATCATTTGGAACCCATCCATTTTCTTGCATTCATTTTATCTTATTTTCATTTCTTTAAGTGCATTCATTTGCACATTTATCCTCCATCCCATTCCGCCGTCCTTATAAAATCACGATAAACTTGAGATCGCTTAAACTCTAGAACGTTCCTCTCTTGGGTTCGATAAATTCTTTAATTGGTTATCTCGACTATAAACGACCAATCAAATGGTTCCGTTGCCGGGGACGTAATGCTCGCTAGTAGTTTGACGAAGGATTGTTTAGAGTGGTCTTAATAAAAATATTTTTTTCTTATTTTTGCATCTTAAATTTGTTTTAGAAAATTTTGTTCAAATTTTTCTTTCTCTTATAGGAGCATTCATTGAGAAGGAAGAAGAAGGAGAACAAGCCCAAAAATATGAGCTACATGGATATTCTTCGAGATATGGTGAATATAAGTGCTCATCCCACTATGAACACACATGGAAATTTTCAAGGATTTCAAATGTCAAATTGTGAGTATAATTTGCAACCGGATTACGGAGTACAAGATATGCAAAACCAACAAAAAGGTTATGAGAATTTTGGAGTTCCTCATCAAATGCATCAACAAGTATATCCTCAAGGTGTGGAAGATGTTTTTCCAGGAAATTTTTTTAGAAATCAAGAAGGTAATCAACCACAACTATGGGGAAATTTTCAAGACTCCAACACCTCTTATTCCACCAAAAATAACCACATAGCGATGCTTGGAGAAAAGTTGTTTGAAATGGTTATGGATCGCTTAAAAGAGGGGAGAAAGTCTAATCAAGTATGGATTGATAGAATTAGAAACTTGTGTGAAATGATAATGAATACAATGGTAGCATTCAATGCTAAGTTGAATTCATTGGAGCACCAAGTAAGTCAAATCGTGTCGACCGTGAAGAGACTTCAAGAAGAGAATAATAAGCCTTTTACCTCCGGAACAATGAATAAATGCATGGTCGTTAAGGTTAGAAAAGAGGATAGTTTGGAGGTTGATGAGGTTATGAAGAAGAAGATAGAAAAAGTTCCAAAGTGGGTGAAAGCCAAAGAGTTGAAAGAAGAGTTGAAGGGGAAATTCGATAGATTTGTCGAGTCTCTTGAAGAGATGGTAGAGAAAGTTAAGATTCAAAACCACGAAGAGATTTATGCCTTTATGGAAGAAAAGAATCCTCCGGAAACTAAGATCATGAATTCTACTCCCCACAAGCCTAAACATTCTCATTCTATTGAAATTTCAAATTCTCTTAAGAATTTTCATGATTTTATTGATAAAAATTTGTTCGGTGATTGTAGAAAAAATGTTGCAAGAGGGCATCAACACTTGTCAATGCCCGAATTCTTACCGGGGATGTGGTAGAAGTTCAAAATGCATCTAAAACCCCATGGAAGAAGTGGAACAAGTGAAAAGAGCCATTCCTTGTGAAGAACGCCTTCGGAGAACAGTTGCTTGAATTATTTAACAAGGGAAACGTTCTTGTAGTTGAGCGTGAGGACACAAGGCACTACTTCAAGAAGTAACCTATGATAGTGTCTAAAGACTATTCAAGACCACCATGAGCTAAATACTATCATCCGGCTTGAAGACGTTAAACTTATCGCTAGATGGGAGGCAACCCATTATTATCTTTATTGCTTTATTTAATGTTTTCAATAAGGTTGATGAATTTGATTTTGTTTTACAATTTTGGTTTGTAGGTTGATTATGCTCGTGAGGAAGATGTGTGTTGAAGATACGAAGGGTGCTTCATTTGAAGTATGTAAGTACGTCACACTACTTTTTGCAATCTTAACTTGAAACTCTTGTTTCAATTTAAGTTTGGGGGGATATGGCGTGGTGTGACATACTTTGCCTTTAAGGCATATACTTTTCATGTTTTGGGCTAAGTTTAAAATTTTTCTCATGAGTTTTGGTTTGATTTTGGTCCTTTTTGGTTGTGTTGAAGTGCATATTAGTCCATATTTTTAGTGTAATTGTTGAGCTAATGGTTTTATTGAGTCTTTGAGCATGAATGAAGGGTATTGGAAGAATGAATGGAGCTTGGAGCTAATAAATTCCACTACCAAATGCCTATTGAGGGAGTTGACTCTACACCCTATCACTTCTAATTGATTTTGATTTGAATTGATGTGATTAGCATGTTACTTTATTTGTTATATATGTTGTGGGAGGTTTACTTTTGTAATTTAGGATTTCCTTTTCAATCAAGATGGGGATTTTTGTGAGCTTACTTGATCATGGATGATATAGAAATGTGTGCTTTATTGTTAGTGATGGTGATTTTTGTTTTTGCATGTTATGTATTTTTTTGTATTGTTTCTTGTTTTGATGAGTCTTTTCTTTTATGTGTTATGTGTATTTTTATTCTTATTTAGGGATGTTTGGTGGTTTGTTTTTAGGGATGTCGTGAGTCATTTTTTGAATATGAGTGATGACATGTTGTTGTGATAAGTGATGACAAGTTATGATTAAGAATCTCTACAATTTCGAATTGTGACATGTTTTATTTAACTTGTTCAATTTTGAGATGAATGTGGTGTAATAAGTTCTTTAAGGTCCAATGCATAAGCTTGTGAGAATTTGAGCCTCAACCGTGCATACATAGTATTTCTTCATGAGTGGATCAGTTGTGTTTGATAAGCTAGAACTTGCTCAAGGACTATATGAACGAGCCCGATTTGTGGAGATTAGTGACATGATCTAAGGTCATCCTTGTCATTTATAGTCATTGCCAAATATTTTCTTACCTTATACATCATCTCGATCTAGTCAACCACTTTGAGCCTATAAGCCTATTTTTTGTGAATTTAGCACAATAAAAACCATGATTACCCACTTAAGCTTTATATATATATATACCTTTGTGTGGGTGATTGAGGAGATGGTAACTAGAAAAGTTTGATAAGAAAGCAAAAGAAGAAAGGAAATGGTAAACAAGCAAGAAGAAGGATGAAAAGAGCACAAACAAGAATAGACATGCAACCTCAAAATAAGAAAATGAGCAAAGCAACAACAAAATGCTCAAGTACTAAAAGTTCGAGAGGGAAGCATGCATTGAAAGAAGCTCAATTCAAGGAAAGTTGATGAATAGTGCTTGTGATCAATTAAGAAAAGAAATGAAGAAAAAAATGTTAAGGAATGGAAGAAAGTAGCTACCTCTTCGATTACTTACACATGATTAGTCACTCTTACCTAAATTCTTCAAACCCTACCAAAGAGCCTATCACTACATCCAAGTGAAAAGTCCTTTTTGATCACTAATTTAAACTTTGGTGGTTTATGAATATAGTCCGCGAGCAAGCTTATAGCGAGTCGAACCAATCGGTTAATGAGTGTTGATTTACCCCACTTCATAGAGTGTTGAATGAAATTATAACATATGTGAGGCTTGGACTAAAAGTGGACTATATTACACTTTTATTCTCTTTTGATTGAACTTGTTAATAATTGCATGTTATGGTTTTATTGATGTAGGATGCCTTAGCATATTTTGTAATTCTTATTGCTATTGATGTGTTATTACTTGTGTTCATTTAGTCTTTTCCTAGATGAAAATCACTCCTCTTGGTTTATCATTTTGGTTGTTCGGGGATGAACAACACTTTAAGTTGGGGGGTGTGATGAGTGATATTTTCACCTAAATTTTAGTGTATTTTTATATCCGTTTTTGTATTATTTTATCCGTATTTGTGTGCTATTTGGTTTTATTTTGTGTTTTTATGGAAATGTATGAGAATGAGCTTAAACGTATGATTTTCAGATAAAAATAGATTCTAGACGCGAAAAGGAAGACGTGGAAAAAAACGGATCTCAATTCCAAGTGGAAACAAGCAAGAAATGAATAATAGAAAAAAACACGGGCTGAAGGAGAAACACGGCCATGTTTGGCCGTGTTACAGAAGAAACACGGGCTGAAGGAGAAACACGGCCATGTTTGGCCGTGTTACAGAAGAAACACGACCTCATTTAGGCCGTGTGAGGTGGCATGACCGTGTTCCTGAAGAATTTGAATTTTACACAAAAAGGCCCATTTCCTACTTAGGCCCATGATCCAAAATTTTCCCTAATTCCTTTGATCCTCCACCATTATAAATACCCTTATTTCCAAATTGAGAGAGAGAAGGGGGCTACACCTAGATCACACATATTTTCTTCCATTTTTCACCATCCCTTTCATCCATTCTTCATCCGTCCATCTACATTTGATCCCCTTCATCAAATCCACCATCCAAGTGATCAAGGAAGCAAGGGAGAGTGAAGATTACAAGAAAAAGAAGGAGATCTCCATTGAAGACCTTCAAAGGGGGAATCTAATTCTAATTTTTGTGAAATTCTTTATAGTTTTGTCATGGGATTTATAGATACAATTGTCTATGTTGTTTTCTCTAAGACTATGATAGACTAATCTCCTTTGTGAGATTAACTCCATGATTGGTGTTGGATAATTTAGTTTTTATGCAATTTGATTTTAATCTTGAATGTCAATGTGTATTTCTATCATTGAATGTTGATTGCTTGATGTATATGATTTATTTGTGTGATTAATTGTCATGGGCATGTGATTAGGTTGAGAATCAATTATGTGTTTATGATAGTTCATTGAATCATTTCATCAAACACTTCATGTGCATTAATTTAGAATGAGATAGAGATATCCTTCTAGATTTAGAACCCTTTGATAGAACACTTAATTGGCTTAATCGAGAGATTAGTTGACTAGGTGAGGAGACCCAAGCCATTAGTGAATTCATAGTACCTTAAAAGGGAATATTGCCCATGATTTAGTACCTAATTAGGGAACTCATAGAGTAATTAGTACCTATTGGGAGGTGTTCACTTTGGTCTCGATCCGTTGTGCTTTTGGGAGCCTTATTGAGGGCCTACATCATATCCATCTCGAGAGAGAGCTTAGGTGGAATTAGCGATCGCTCCTATGCCATGTCCATGAGAGATTAGAATTAATTGCATGATTTCTTTATTATCTATACCATGATTGTTGTTAGTCTCATCCTTGTATCATTTGGAACCCATCCATTTTCGTGCATTCATTTTATCTTATTTTCATTAGTTTAAGTGCATTCATTTGCACATTTATCCTCCATCCCATTCCGCCGTCCTTATAAAATCACGATAAACTTGAGATCGCTTATACTCTAGAATGTTCCTACCTTGGGTTCAATAAATTCTTTAATTGGTCATCTCGACTATAAACGACCAATCAGTTTTCTTCACTTAGAAAATCTCTTGGACTTTGCCTTCCATGAGTCATGCATAATGTTGCTCAGAGTGTAACTATACTTGAAGCGACACTACTGTAAGTTTTGTCATTTTATATCGAAATTAACTGATTTGGTTGCTTATTTTCTTGCTGCTAACTATATTCTGGTTTAATCTTGAGGTGCAATTCTGGATATACACAGCTGAAAGCACTAGTTCTAAAAAAATCAAAGGTCTAAACATGCTGAGTAACTAGGAACACGGGGAGTGACAACCACTATGTGTTCTTTTCTAAAGGCTGTTTAGTTTCAAAAAAGGAATAAGAACACTCTTGGACTATTACTGAGTAACCAGACACACGGGTCTGACAATCACGATGTGATCTTTTCAAAAGGTTGTAAGTTCCTTGAGATTGAAAAGTGCATAAAAATCAATAAAAGAATAAAAAGTGTATGTGTGCCTGCATAAAAAATCAACCTTGACTGATTTTTTCAGAATGTTTTTAGCTCATGAAAATGTGTTATTAAATTGATTATTTTCAATACATTAAGTGATGGAATTTATAGTATATTTATTTATTAATCATGTATATTGTTTCTCTTTTATTTATTAAGGCCATATTTTTCTCATATAAGTTAGTGGGCCTTAATAACTGCTGCATTTGATCCCCTGCATTACACAACCAACAGTTACACTTAGTGGACATACACCATTCTCAAACCTTCTCTTCTTCTCTTTAAATTCTCGATGTGTGATGTGTGAGTTGACATGGTGTGAAGTTTGATTGCCTGGTTAATCATTACACAACACTCTCTCACATACTTTTGATCTTTCAAATTCAAATTACTCTCTTACTCACGTATCTCAATGTCTCCTCCAAAGACAAACCTTCCTCCTTCCAAAGCAAAACAATCCTCATCATCCAAACCCTTTGATTCCTTTTGCAAATTCACTCCACTCCAAACCCTAGCTTCGATGGTCGAGAATGTCGCAACTGGTGCTGCTCAGAATGTAAATCCTGATGCTGCAACACAGCCGCTTGGACCCGCTGTAGAGTTAGCCATGTTGGATTGTATACTAAAAGTCTAGCTTTTTGTATGAATAATGTTATAACAATTTATTTGAAATGAGAATCATATGATCAAATGATAGCGTTTTATAATTTATTTATATGTCTGATGCAATAGTCCACTTACTTTACACTGTAGATAATATGTTGTGCGACAACACGCGGAAGATCATATTATCGATTTCCTTATAAAGTATAAACAGATGCTCACAACCGAGATAGAAGGGGACTCTCTATTGGGATGGTTGTAGTGTGATTTGGTATTAGTTTGTCTTGACTATATAATCACATTAGTGCACTTGTGTGTATTGAGCAGGACCGCTTGAGATCGTTTGACTTGTACTGTATATATAAAAAACATGATCTCAGTTATTATGGATGTTCGTGCTCTTAATCCCTATACAATAACCTCGACATGTAAGGAAGTATGTATTTCTTTGATTCATCAATGGGTGAGATTTACATGTAATTAAATCAACAAACTCGGTGAGTGGGAAATAGTGATGTCGCTATGGTGTGTTGTTGATTATAGAAGGAATCCATGTCCACTATAGATTGATGATGTCCTCTTAAGGAGCTCATAAGGATTATCATGTAAACCCTGCAGGTGGGTTTACTCTGGCATGATAATGAGGTTGAGTGGTACTACTCTCGGATGAGATATTAATTAATGGAGTTGTCAGTAACTTAATTAATTAATGGGCATTGTATATCTTAAACATGGGAAGACTAACGGGCTCATAATAAGAAGGAGCCCATAATGTAATTATGGGATTGGAGCGGCAGTGCAGTAATAATATTTTAGTGGATAATATTATAATTATTGGACTTAAGTATAAGTTTTGGGCTAAACTTGGATACTTAAGCCCAATGGAGGCCCGACTTTAATTTCTCCTCCTGGTCCCTGTTGTAGCCAATATATAAGTCATCTCAGCTGTTCTAACCCTACTGAGACACGCCTAACACGTGAAGATGGTAGACGGAACAGCAGATTGAAAAGATCTCGAAGATCGTCGCCCACACGACGTCGAGATTAGACTTGGGAATACAACAGAAGACCGGAAGGTTGTTTGTTGCTTTTGTCCGTCAACTTGCACGATTTTTATAAAATTGTACAGAAGTAGTAATTTGACTTGTATATACTGATGGAAAGCCACAGAAGAGAGAATCATTTTAGCATGTAGATCACTCAAATCGGAGGTTAGACGAGGGAGTTATGCCAAAAAAAGTGAGGCTGCACAGGCTGCCGGCGAGAATTCTTCTTCTTCAACATACCCTAGTGAAAGGTAATGTATTTTTTTGATTTTTTGCTTCCGCTGAATTAGAAACGTATGGAACCCTAATGGTTCACGTTAACTAAATGATCGAACGCCAACAAGCCGTACCCAGACATATTTTCCTTTCTCAAGGTACTCATGTTTCTGTTTTCCTCTCGCTTCAGGATCAGGTCGCCGATTTAGGCATTCTTGTATCTTAAATCGAAGTCCCGATGCTTGAACCTCCTCCTACTGATGTCCAATCTGATATTCCCGTTCCATCATCTGAACCCGCTCAAACTACTGTTCCTCCGTCTGAAATTCCATCTGAAAAGCAGCCCTCTGAAACTTTTGAACCATCTGACCCTGTTCAAGTTCTTTTCACATCATCACCCATTGCTTCTCCTATCCATAATGAGCCGAATCCGCCCATGTCTACTCCTTCGTCATCACCGCCTGTTCTGATTATGTCTAAGATGACAAAGAAGACTTCTCCTAAGCGCAAGGGTCCACCCATGCGCTGGTATATCCGTGTCCGGAAGAAGAGTCAAACTGCAGCTTCACTGGATGCCCCAGTACTGCTAAAGGAAAATCTCCCTATTTGATTCTGATGATGACTCTTGCTCCGATGGATGTTGACGTTCCTGGAGAGAACCCCACGATGGCTGAATTTTGCAAAGCCCTAAAGAAAAGGAGACGATGCAAGAAAGTTGTTTATGATATTACAGCCTTTGTTGCAACACCTGAAGAAGAAGCTAAAGCTGATCTGGACCAACTGATTGAAGTTATTGCCGCTGATGTTGCCACTGATAAAGTAACACCTGCTGATGCGGATGCTAAACTCTCTGATCCTGATCCAGATCCTGATTTATCGTCTGATGATGAAGAGGATGCACCTGAGGAATCTGATAAAGGTGTTACCTCTGATGAATCTGATGAGGATGCTGCTGCTACCGATTATGAAGCTGCTTCAGATGCTGCTGATGATGTTGATGAACAAGATGATGATGATGAACAGACTGATGATGCTGATCCTGAAGACGATGATTCTGACTATTTGAGAACTTTGGAACTGACCTATTCTACTTTGATGATGGTAAGGCCAGATACAAGAAATTTGTAAAGAAAGATGTCATTAATGAAAGGAAAATAAAGGATGCAGACCTTGTCACACAATCTCACTCAATTCTTTGAAGAACGAAGTTTGCTCAAATCTCTCAGGTACTCTAGTACTTTCTGCAGCAACTAGATTTGTTAGTTTTATGCAAACATTAGTTCAAGCATGATTAAGAGTACTAGTTCTAAGTTTGGAAAGATTTACTTTAGGAGTAAAATTTATGATTTTTCTCCTGAAAAGATAAAGGCATTGATGATATGGATGAGATTGTTTCTGTGATTACTGGTGCTATAATTACTAGTTGGCCTAAGAAGTTGTTCAGTCTAAGTTTAAAAAGTCTACATGCTGTCTTGCACAAGCTTTGTGTCTACAATTGATTGCCTACCTTTATCATAACTAGAGTTACTAATGAGCATGCCAAGCTGATTTATAAAATAGGGAAGAACCTGCCTTTTAACCTTGGTGAAGTTATTTATAAGAACTTGATCAGTTATGGTGGAAACATTTCCAAGGTTGGCAAGTTACCATACCCTGCATTGATCCATTTCTTGCTATTGGATCAAGGTGTTAAGAAGGGTAAGGGTGATTTTCTGTCTCTGAATGCTCTGGTGTTAGGTATTGCTAAACTTCTACTTGAAGGTAATCGCATTGTTGATCTACCTTATGTGAACCCCGCTCCTGCTCATGAACTTGAATCTGGAACTCAGAATGTTGCCTTTGATGTTGGTCACACTACTGTACGCACTGATGCTCCTGCTCAATCTGGAGAGTTAGTTTCTATTACTGTGCATCGCAGGTACATTGAAGAGCAAGCTAATGCACTAGCATGCCAAGTGTCTCATCTCAGACTCTAAGCCTCTGCTTTGAATAGGCAAGCTGACTGGTTAGAACAAAGAGCTCAGTTCTGGACTGGTTTGCTATCAACGTCCACAGGGGGAGAGGTACCTGATGCTGTTCAAAATGCTGCTTGGTACCTGATGCTGCTCAAAATGCTGCTACTCAGGGGGAGTTGTGATCGAAGACATTACTGGAGAACTGGAAAGAGAAAATGCTGATCGTGCTGGAGGTGCTGATGCTAATGTTGCTGATGATGCTGCAACATAGGGGGAGTTCATATAGTAAGGGGGAGATTGAGTTATGAAGAGCAGCAAATCTTGATTGTTCAAGCTCTGATACCAGATGTTTGGAGAGTAGCATATCTTGATTGTTCAAGCTCTGATACCAGATGTTGGGAGAGTAGCAGATCATGATGTTGATGCTCTGATAAAGACTGTTGCTGCTCTAACTTGCTCTAACTCTCTAACCCCCTAACCATTTGATTATTGTATTGTTTAAATTGATATTTCTAATTCCTGCTGGATACTTAGTTATTTCAGTTTGTTTGTTCTAAACTTGTTGAAACTAGGTTGCTGGATTTTTAGTAACTTTTGTTTTCACTTTTTTTAACTCTGAACTAAGCTCTGATCTTATTGGTTGATTACCACTTTGGTAGTTACGCTCTGATATGCTTAGTTATTTTGCACAACTATCGAACTAACATCTGATGTATTATTTGGATATCTTATTTTGTCTTGTTTCTTTAAATCAGGTTGTGTAGTTACAGATAGATGTGATTGGGGGAGATTGTTCATATGAAGTGTTGAGACCATTATCGTCATATCTGGAATCACACCGATCCTCCACCAGCTATTATTTAACCACTAACTTGTTTGTGTAGTGTTCTGCTTGATGTTTCTTTCAGGGTTGTGGCAGTTGAATGAAGATCGTGCTGAATGGGATCCACAAGTCTGGAGAGCAGTTCGGAAAGTTCTAGAAGACCAGAAGACTCTAGAAGTTGAAAATAACTACCCAAAGTAGTGAGTTGGTTATTTGCTATAATGGATGGTTGTCATATCTCCTAGTGGACCACTTATTTGAAGAAGGCCAGCATGCTTTACGACTATAAATAGAAGCTGTCAGACTTCATTCCCTTGCATGAAAAACTTAGAGAGTCCCTACAAAGAGAGTCGTCGGACGTAGAGTTTACTCGACTACGTTCCTCTTGTAGTGTTTTCACAGGTGTTGTAATATCTAGTTCTGCATCACGTGTATAGTATTTCCCGTACGTTTTGTGTGTATTGTTCACAGGCAGTAGAAGTGCATACTTGAAATTGAGCTTATTTCTAACAATCTATGTCTTACCATTTGGGAGTTTGTTTAAGATTTAAACCGTGTGTGTATTGGAAGAGTGGAAGGAATGTTTCCATCTCTTTGAATCTGATTTTTGTAAATCACTTTTTCCAAGTTAGTGATATTTTAGCCATGAGGCCGCTGCAAACTTATTCATAAGTTTGTAGAAAGATTGAGTAATTTCGTGTGTTAAGTCTTCCGCTGTACAAACTTGCAATCTCGTATTCAAGTGTCATTCTGATAAGAGTCGGTGTTGTACGAAGTGTTACCACACTAAGGACAACATCACTGTAAACACTTACACACCCGACGAACCGCAATGACAATACTAATGTGACTTTATGTCAAGACAAACTAATATCAAATCACACTACAACCATCCCTATAGATTGTCCCCGTCAATCTTGATTGTGAGCACTGTTTATACTTTATAAGGAGACCGATAATATGATTTTTTTTGCGACACCGCACACCATATTATCTATAGTATAAAGTAAGTGGACTTTTGCAATAATATATAAATAAATTATAATATGCAAAACGTTTGATCATATAATTCTCATTTCAAATAAATTGTTAAAACATTGTTAATACAAAAGCTAGACTTTTAGTATACAATCTAACAATTGGAAGCCCCATTTGTTGGATTGTATACTAAAAGTCTAGCTTTTTGTATGAACAATGTTTTAACAATTTATTTGAAATGAGAATCATGTGATCAAACGTTTAACATAATAATTTATGAATTGTTGCAAAAGTCCATTTATTTTATACTGTAGATAATATGGTGTGCGGCGTCACACGAAGATCATATAATCGGTTCCTTATAAAGTATAAACACATGTTCACAACCGAGATGGATGGGACTATCTATCGATATGGTTGTAGTGTGATTTGGCATTAGTCTGTCTAGACTATAAAACTGCACTAGTGCACTTTGTGTGTATTGAGCAGGACCGCCTTGAGATCGTTCGGTTTATACTGACTATATAATAGAACTTGATCTCTATTATTATGTATGTTCATACTCTTAATCCCTATACAATAACCTCAACACGTAAGCTAATATTTATTTTTTGATTCATCAATGGGTGAGATTTAAATATTAAATCAACAAGTTCGGTGAGTTGGGAGATGGTGCTATCTCTATGGTGTGCTGTTGATTGTAGAAGGAATCTGTTCCTAACGGAATTGGTTGATGATGTCCCCTTGAGGAGCTCATAATAATTATCATGTATCCCTACAGATGGATTTATTCCAGCATGATAATAAGTTTGAGTGGTACTACTCTCAGTAAATATATTAATTAATGGAGTTGTCAGTTACTTAATTAATTAATGGGCATTGAGTCTTAAATAGGGAAGATTAACGGGCTCATAATAGGAACCCATAACGTATTTGGGATTAGGGTGGCAGTGCAATAATAATTCTATAGTAGACTGTTTTATTATTATTAGACTTAAGTATAAGTTTTGGGCTAAACTTGGATGCTTGAGCCCAATGGGAGGCCCAACCCTAATTTCTCCTCATTGTCTCTATTGTAGCCTATAAATAGCTAATCTTAGCAGTCCGATAATCATATTTTACACTCCTAATATCATGAAAAAGGAGAGAACTGCAGATTGAGTTCGTCTTGGTAATCTTTGCCCATAAAACGTCATGACGTGGCTTAAGAATACAACAGAAGATCTGAAGGTTGTTTGTTCTTGCTGTTCAACCTCTACATCAAACCCTGGTGAAAGGTAATATGATTCTACACTTATGTTTTCGCTGCTGTAGAAATGCAAGGAACCCTACCGGTTCACGTTAACTAAAAGATCTAATCGCCAATAATTGGTAATAGAACGTAGGTTCTATTTCTAAACGTCACACGTCAGGCTATAGTTTGAGTGGAATACATGATATTAGGGTTTTAGAACTTGTCTCTTGATGAACACCCTATCTGTACACTCACACACGTTCACTGCACGGCGCTGCTCATGGTATACGACGTCGATGGATGATGGCTGGTGCACCGGTGAAAGTGAAAGGCATAAGGCTGCGCAGGTTAACGCGTGAACGGAGACTGTCTTGAGGTGTAAGACACAATTCAGAGATGAACATTGGGCTGAACTGCGGACGACGGAGGGTTCACCTCGAGGGCAGGTAGTCCACTATTGGCAGCGTTGATAGTCGCCAAACGATGGCTGGACAGTTGTGTTGGTATTTGGATCTTTTGGTTAGCATGAACTATTAGGGTTCCATGCAATTCTATCACAGCGGAAGCATAAACATAGAATTAAATTACCTTTCAACAGGTTTTGATGTAGAGGTTGAACAGCGGCAGCAAGAACAAACGACCTTCCGATCTTCTATTGTATTCCTAAGCCACGTCTTGACGTTATGTGGGCAACGATCTACTAGATGAACTCAATCTGTAGTTTCTCCCTCAAACTCATGTTTTTGGCGTGTGAATTAATTTTTGGACTGCTGAGATTGGCTATTTATAGGCTACAATAGGGGCCAGGAGGAGAAATTAGGGTTTTGGCCTCCCATTAGTCTTAAGCATCCAAGTTTAGCCCAAAACTTATACTTAAGTCCAATAATAATAAATCAGTCCACTAAAGAAATATTATTGCACTGCCACCCTAATCCCAAATTACGTTATGGGCTCCTTCTTATTATGAGCCCGTTAATCTCCCCGTGTTTAAGATTCAATGCCCAATAATTAATTAAGTCACTGACAACTCCATTAATTAATATATATATACCGAGGGCAGTACCACTCAACCTTATTATCATGCCGGAATAAATCCACCTGCAGGGTTTACATGATAATCATTATGAGCTCCTCAAGGGGACATCGTCAACCAGTTTCGTTAGGACACAGATTCCTTCTACAATCAACAGCACACCATAGAGACAACACCATCTCCTAACTCACCATGCATATTGATTTAATAATTAAATCTCACCCATCGATGAATCAAGAAAATAAATACTGACTTATGTGTCGAGGTTATTGTATAGGGATTAAGAGTATGAATATTCATAATAACAGAGATCAAGTTCTATTATATAGTCAGTATAAACCGAATGATCTCAACGCCCGTCCTATTCAATACACACAAAGTGTACTAGTGCAATTTTATAGGCAAGACAGACTAATGCCAAATCACACTACAACCATACCGATAGATAGTCCCCGTCTATCTCGGTTGTGAATATCTGTTTATACTTTATAAGCAGCTGATAATATGATCTTCCGTGCGTCGCTGCACACCACATTATCTACAGTATAAAGTAAATGGACTTTTGTAATATTATTATTGAAAACGTTTGATCACATGATTCTCATTTCAAATATTGTCTAAACATTGTTCATACAAAAAGCTAGACTTTTAGTTTACAATCCAATAATCTCCCACTTATACTAAAAGACTATGCTGCCATATCTGCTGTCATATATCTGATTCCCACTCCCACAACTTGACCATCAAAAGCTTTCGCCTTAAGGTCCTTGTAAAATGATTTACTAGGTTATCATCCGATGCAATCTAGGCGACAACAACCTTCCCCTCATCACACGATTTTTCGTATCAGGTTGTACTTGCGCTTAATTTGTTTAAGTGCCTTATGGGCTCGTGATTTCTTCAAGTTTGTAACTGCGCGCACCAATATTATCACAATAAATTGTGATACCTTGGGCAAACTTAGAATTACATGTCAGTCCATTACGAAGTTTCTAGAACCATAAAGATATTTTGGCTGCCCCAAGGCTCCAATATTATCATTTATCCATGGTGGAGTTCGAAATATATTTCTATATAACACTCCTCCAGACTATGGATCTACTTCGAGAATTCAACACATAACCTTGAGGTGGATTTACTGCTGTCCCCATGATTTAAAAACTGAATCTATGTAACCGTAAAAAAGTAATGAATCTGTCCGGTAAGCATACATATTATTTTCAATCCTTCTCAGGCACTTCAAATCTATCTTACCACAATTCAATATTCTTGTTCCAGGTTACCTTAATACTTGCTAACTATGCCATTGGCAAAATATATATCCAATCTCGTGCATAACATTCCATATATTAAGCTTCCTTATTGCCGAAGCATAGGAAACCGCCTTTATCTATTTTATCTTCTTTTGTGTTTTAAGGCACAAATCCTTAAATAAAGTCACATGCTAAAATGAGTAAGGATTGTATCATTTATACGAAGCTTGAGATAAGCACACTATCCTTTCCCGCGATCCTTATTACCAAGATTGTAAGAATATATTTTGCTTCTCTTAAGTCCTTCATTTCATACTGCTTTATCAAACATACACATATGCCCGACAATACTCTTTCATTGTCTCCAATAAGCAAGATACCATCTACGTACATACAAGAAATACCACCACATTTTCGTCAATCTTTTCAATACACAAGACCCATCCAAGCATTGATTAAATCCATATGACTGGATTTCCTAATCAAAATGGATGTTCCATGATCTTAAAGCTTGCTTTAGTCCATCGGTGGACACTTTTAAGCTTACACTCAAAATGCTCTTAGCCCTTTACAATGAATCACTCTGGTTGCTTCACATAGATATTTTTCTCAAGACTTCCAATCAGGAAAGCTATCTTGACATCTATTTAATATAACTCATAATTAATATGAGAAGCAACAAATAAAAGAATCCGGATAGACATAGGCATAGCTACCGGGAAACAGGTTTCCCCTCGCATCAAGCTTTGCTTCAAAGACTTCCACCTTACTATGTGATCCTCTTTTAAATTTTGTAGAGCCACACATCCAATGTATTTTACACCATTCAGTGGTCCTACAAGCTCCTATAATTGATTTAGAATCCATAGATTCTATCTCAAAATTCATTGCAACTTACTAAGATTCTGCATTTCGATCTTGTAGTGCTTCGTTGTGTCTATGGGCCGATTTAATGTTTACTAGGGACCAAGTCTTACGACTTTCCTAAAATATAAATCTATCGTGTTGTTAAACAACTCTCCCACTACGACAAGGTACTACATGCAATTGTGTATCAATTATGACACATGATGCAATTTACTTGTGGTATATCCTCTCGTAGTCTTGGTACTAAAATTTATGTTTCCTTTCTCACACCTTTAAGAACATTTTACACATGGCTTTGTGATTTATTACATAGTCTTTTTCCAAAAAACTAGTGTTCATGTTAACAATCACATTCTGATCTTTTGGACTTTTAAATAAACCACCCTTCATTTTTCTAGGATATCCTACAAACAGACAATCATCTCATGACATGTTGTTTCTCTAGGCATATCTTTTGGACTTTTAAATAAACCACCCTTCATTTTTCTAGGATATCCTACAAACATACAATCATCTCATGACATGCTGTTTCTAGGCATACCCATAAAATAAGTTTTGTAATTTCAAATAACTCATCATCTATCTAACCATTTCCACAAGAGTCTTATTCCTTCTATTCTGCCACACCTTTCAGCTGGAGTTTGCCCAGTGTAGACAACTTGAGATTGTATCTCAACCTTTGAGTTATAGCTCCTAAACTACCCTAAGAGGCTCTCGCCAACACGATCAAATCGTAATGACTTGATATATTTTCCATGACACTTCACCGCATCAGCCATGTACTACTTGATTTTAATCATAGTACTCAGACTTGCAGTGCATCAAATAAATATATCTCGTTACTAAAATAATCATCAAACAAAGTGACGAACATTCATAACCACCTCTCGCCGTGATGATCTTTGGATCGCATAAATCAGTATGAACAATTTCCAACATATCTATACATGGCTCTATACCCCTTTGCCTTGAAAAGACAATTAATTATTTTCACTTCCAAGTAAGACTCGCAAGTTTGATAGTTTCCACTTCTAATAAACCTTATGGTTCATCGGCTATCAACTTTTGAATTGTGCTTAAGTAAAATGATCTAGTCTTAGATGCCAAAGGTATGTTTAGTTCATCTCCGAAGGTTCCTTTCTCTTACTAAGATTAGAAGATGCATTATTAATTACTATTTGTTGCATCCGTGGTATAAACATGATTTAAGAGTGTACAAATTGTCCATTAACGTACCATAATAGATTATAGCTCCATCCTACATTATAATGACCATGTTATTTAGATGCAATAGAGTATTTATCTGTAAATGCATAGAGACCGAAATGAAATTTTTTCTACGAAAATGTACGACAATTTCTCAAAATCAAATGTTTATTCATATCATAAGATAAATAAACAACTCCCACTGCAACAGCCACTACTTTCGTAGTTTTACCCATGTACAAAGTAATCTCATCATCACTTAGTTATAGACATTTAGTGACTCCAATATCTACACACAACGTGTCAGCAGATGCCATCACTAATCATACTTAATAACTAATGAATAAGATACTAACCTTCTTCACATCTTGATGAATTAGTTTTCCTTCGCTACTTGTTTTGTCAAAATTTTCCCACCATATACGACCTTTTGTATTTCAGGTGGAACTTTCTCAAAACATTAAGGCGAACTATGGAGAATAAATTAACCTAGGTTTACCCTTCAATTTCTATTCCAAGTATTTCCAATTCATTCATCAAGTTAACCGTGATCTCTTGCCTTTCTTACTTTCTCAAGTATCCGAAGAGTTGCATGAGACCATCATATTTCTATGAACCTCTCACCTCTTCACTAGAGACTTTAATATGCACTCGAGAACATCTTTAGTGAGAACACACATGTATTTTCCTAAGCAGTAATTATTAAAACCAAGATTCTTATTAATCATTTATTTTGGACCATTATGTTTTCTTTTAGTTAACAATAAGCGAAATAAACCATTCGAAAATATAGAGAATCAAGTAAATAAATACAATGATCAAACACTTTGAATTTAAATTTTATATTGATTCCCTCAATAAATAATATGAAATAAATTCACCGACATCTCAAGCACCGTGAATTTGCATGTCACGTTAGTGTGGACGTATACAAATCCTAACATTCGCAAAAGAAGGTTTTACCCATTAATTCAATACGTCATAATTAACCTTATGACTCAATGATTAATAGTCGGTCGTCCCTCAGCCATGCAATTTAATAGTAGTGACTCCGTTGGGAAGGATACATATTAATTGCACCTAAGTGTATACCACTATTTGATACTAGGTACGTTACCCAAGTTTGTGTGTCTTACAGTTGGAGAAGTCCACACGCCCTCAAATAATTTTCTATAATCATCAATTATTAATTTGTACCAGTGATCCACAAATAAAACTCATCCATTGGGGAGGAAGGCACTATAGCCGACTCATAAGTTCATGTGCATCACACTACAAATAATAATTATTTAATGAAATTTATTCCAGTGATCCACCAGTAAAACTCATCCGTTGGAGAGGAAGACACTGTAGCTGACTCATAGGCTTACTTGCATCACACAATAAATCAACAATGGAGGCCACATGATTTATTCACCAATCCCTCTCCCACTTAGTTATTTAACAATAGATTTTTGCATGCATACAATATTTCAGATATAATATACAACTAAGCATGCTTCTATTTATTTAAAGCAATAAATCAAATGGAACATGCATCCAAATATATGATGTAAATAAATCAAACAAGGCTATTATATATAAGGAAAAAAATTTGCCAAATATGGGTTGACTTAATCAACACTTTAAGCAATTAAATAGGTGACTTGTACAACATGAATGTATCCTTGTGCCCCAACTCATCTATCCTCGGATCACAGCTACTCGGAAAACCCTTGCCTGTACTGGTGACTTTCCAGCCATGTAAGAGCCCACCAAAAATTTGCTATTCCCCGGAGTTCCATCGCTCAGCCAAGTTAACTGCCGTTGTGGTGACATTCAAGCCCATACTCCATGACGCGCCCAACATGTTTCTCGCGTACAACTACCTTCCATGTAGCGATCACGGTGGAGCTGTGCCACTTGATTAGCCATTTTGTAGTCAGGATGACCAATTAAAGAATTTATCGAACCACAGGGAGAAAGGTACTAAGGTTTAAGCGATCTCGTATTTGTCATAGTTTTATAGAGACGATCAAGAAGGGGAGATTAATCAAGAAATGACAATAAAATAAATGGATAGATGAATGGAAGATGGATGAATGAGCCGAGTAGATAAAGATGAAACTAGCAATACTTAAAGTATGGAAAATCTAGGTATCATGCAACGTCATATGTATCAAGGGTTAATAACTATGGGCCAACATGAATTCCACCTAAACTCCCTCTCAAGATGGATAGGATGTAGATCCTCACAAAGGTCTCAAAATAGCTCAAAGGTTGGTTCTCAATCAAACAATTCCAACTAGGTACTAAATTCAATTAGAGAGTCCCCTCACACGATCAATTGATCTCTCGATCTAACCAATCGAATGTTCTATAAAAGGGTTCTAAATCCTAAAGGATTTCTCAATCTCTTTACAATTTATAATGCACATGAAGTGTTTGATGAAATGATTCACTTAATTATCCTAAACACATAATTGATTTCTCAATCTAATCACATATTTAGAGCAACTAAACACATAAATCATGAAAAACCTCAAGATCTCAAGCATCAATGATAGAAAATTAATAAACCCAATCAACATATGAATTCAATTGCAAATACCCAAAATTATCCAACACAATTCATATCGCTAATCTCACAAAGGAGATTAGCTTCTCATGTTTACAAAGAAATCAACATAGACATTAAGATCCTTACAAAACATGATAATCAGTAAGGTTTCAATACAAAAGTTGGATGAAAACTCCCTTGGATGTCTCCAATGGTAATCTTCTTCTTCCCCTTGCAATTCTCCTCTCTTCCTTGCTTCTCTAGCTAAATGGATGAATGATTTGATGGTGGAATGATGATAGATGGTATGGATGAAGAATGGGTGAAGATGAAGTTGTAAAATGGAGGAAATGGTGTGTGAGGTAGGTGTAAGGGTGAAAACCCTCGACCAATCTGATCTAAAATTGAAGAATTTGTTGGATTGTATACTAAAAGTCTAGTTTTTTGTATGAACAATGTTATAACAATTAATTTGAAATGAGGATCATATGATCAAATGATTGCATTTTTTAATATATTTATATGTTCGATGCAATAGTCCACTTACTTTATACTGTAGATAATATGTTGTGCGACAACACGTGGAAGATCATATTATCGGTTTCCTTATAAAGTATAAACAGAGGCTCACAACCGAGATAGACGGGGACTCTCTATCGGGATGGTTGTAGTGTAGTTTGGTATTAGCTTGTCTTGGCTATAGAATCACATTAGTGCACTTTGTGTGTATTGAGCAGGATCGCTTGAGATCGTTCGACTTATACTGACTTATAGAAGAACATGATCTCTGTTATTATGGATGTTCGTGCTCTTAATCCCTATACAATAATCTCGATACGTAGGGCAGTATATATTTCTTTGATTCATCAATGTGTGAGATTTATATGTAATTAAATCAATAAACTCGGTGAGTTGGAAAATAGTGTTGTCTATATGGTGTGCTGTTGATTGTAGAATGAATCCGTGTCCGACATAGGTTGATGATGTCCCCTTGAGGAGCTCATAAGGATTATCATGTAAACCCTACAGGTGAATTTATTCCGGCATGATAATGAGGTTGAGTGATACTACTCTCGGATGAGATATTAATTAATGGACATTGTTTATTTTTAACATGGGAAGACTAAAAGGCTCATAATAAGAAGGAGCCCATAACTTAATTATGGGATTAGAACGGTAGTGCAGTAATAATATTTTAGTGGTACATATTATTATTATTAGACTTAAGTGTAAGCTTTGGGCTAAGCTTGGATACTTAAGCCCAATGGAGGCCCAACTCTAATTTCTCCTCCTGGTCCCTGCTGTAGCCCATATATAAGTCATCTCAGCTGTCCGAAAATCCTAATATATGAGATTAATCACGCCTAATACTGTGAGGAGGGTGAAGGAATAGAAGATTGAGAAGATCTCGAGGATCGTCGCCCACACGACGTCGAGATTGGACTTGGGAATACAGTAGAAGACTGGAAGGTTGTTTGCTGCTGCTCTCTGTCACCTTCTATAATTTTTATAAAATCGTACGGACTTCAGAATAGGACGTGTGATATACTGACAGAAAGCCACGAAGAGAGGATCGTTTTGGCATATAGATCACTCAAATCCGACATCGGATGAGAGAGTTATGCCCAAAACGGTTATGCTGCGTAGGCTGGTTTCGAGAATTCATCGTCTCCAACATACCCTGATAAAAGGTAATACGTTTCTTGTTTACTTACTTCCGCTGCTTGTTAGAAATATATGGAACCCTAACGGTTCACGTTAACCAAATGATCGAATGCCAACAATTGGTATCAGAGCTTTGATTTCGTGGTAAAGCGTGAAACGTTAGGCTAGGGTTTATGTAGATGATGTGATTTAATTTTAAGATTAGAATCGCATGAGATTAGGGTTTTTGGTGTTATTTGATTGTTCCTGTATATACCATGTGAAACCCTATATCTGTTGGACTAATTGCTTCCATTATGCACGATGGTGGTGAGAGAATCAAACCTGTTTGTGAAAGTTGGAAGAACTGTTTGTCAAATTCACGCCTGATAGACCAAGTTCAGTGCTCAGATTCTATCATACGTTAGCGCACGCTGGTGAAGGGGTAATCGTGTGGGTTCGCACGGTTCAGGATTGAAAACTGTGTGTGCACGAGATCGTGCGACAGGACGGACGACCAGACGGACAAAGGCGAATAAAACCAGCATCTGTTGGCAGAACGTGGTGGCTCCGGTGGCTGACAGAGGCATTGCAGAGCGGGATGGCTGGATTGCCAGAGGCGCGGGAGTGGCTGGCGGCGTTTGCAGGCAGCCCTGGCACTGTATCGAGCGGGTCTGACTAGCTTCAGGGCGGGTCTGAAATTGATCCCGGGCGAGTCTCCACTGATTCTGGGTGAGTTGCATGACCCATTCCGGGCAAGTCTGGGCATGGCACGAGCGGGTCAGCGGGTTCTTTATTGGCAGGTCGAGTCCTTTGATGTTTCGGTCGAGTCTTCAAGAGCATCCGATCGAGTCTGCACCTATCCCGGGTGAATCTGCCTGGACTTGGACGAGTCACGTACAATTTCGATCCAGTTTTGTTGATTTCAGAGCGGGCTTGCTGCTGACAGGGTCGAGTCTGCTGAAGCACATGAAGTAGAAAGGCATGCTGGGCACCGGACAATGGAAGTACGGGATTGTACAGCTACCGGGCATTGAGGCGGGCTGATTGCCGAGTGCCCTGCCCAATGGCGCACGGTTTCCTAGTGCTGGGCACGACACTGTATGATGTATGCCTGGTGATTGCAGTCGGCGGCGTGAAAGTAAGATGCTCGATGTTAAGCAGCAGACATGATGAAGTGCGGCCAAGCGAGCAGCCTGCGGCGTACGACATCTATTTCCAACCAGGCTGCTAGGGCACATGATGCAAAGTGTGTTGTTGGGCAGCCTTGCACGGAAGGCGCCGAGTGTGTTTGCTAGCGGGCGAGCAAGGCACATGGTTCCAAGTGCTCACCGCACGGATGCCCAGGTGGCCACATGGTAGCTGTCGTGTGATGGGGAAAGAACACACGGTGGCAAGAAAGCACCACTAGTTCTTCCTTAGGCGACACAATACTGCAGCTTGGTTGGCATGACTGGAAGCTTGGCATGGCGTGTTGTTGTCACACGGTAGGGCTGCCTGATGGACATAAGGTCATGTGGGATCCCTAGTGTGTGTTCTAGGCGAGTGAATCGCATCAGGTTTGCATGGTGGATGGATAGCTTGGCAAGGGGATGTTGAGCAAGGTGCCAAAGTGGTTGAGCAGGTTAGCGACAAGGAATTGGAGGAATTTTCTACTTAAGTTTCTTCATGAATTTCGTGCTTGGAGGCGAACAATCGAATTCGCTGACATATAACTATTAATAATTGATTTAATTATCTGATAATTATTATATATGTATGCATGATACTCTGTGATTTACTGCCTTATGTGCCGTAATAGGAGCATGCTAGGTTGCGTATTTTATTTTGAATATTATATGCATGTAAAAACCCTCGGTATTAAATAACTAAGTGGGAGAGAGGATTGGTAAATAATTCTCGTGGCCTCCATTATTGGTTTGTAAGTGATGTGAGTAAACTTGCATGCTGGCATAGACCTTCCTCCCCAGCGGATGATTTTATTCATGGATCACTGGTACAGACTTCATTAAATAATTAGTGTTTGTAATGTGATGCACATGAACTTGCGTGTTGGTATAGACCTTCCTCCCATCAGATGAGTTTATTTGTGGATCACTGTACAAACTTATAATTGATGAGTGTAGGAAGTTATCCAAGCGCGTGTGTACTTCTCTATCTGTAAGACACATAAGCTTGGGCCACGGACTTGGGGTCAAATAATTGTGTACACTTAGGTGCAAATAATATGTATCCTCCCCATCTGAGTCACTGCTATTATTTGCATGGCTAAAGAGGAACCAACTATTAATTATTTTGTCATGAGGTTAGGTTGACAAATGAAATTAATGGGTAAAACCTTCTCTTGTAAATGTTCGGGTTTGTAAACATCCATACTATCGTGGCTTGCAGACTCACGGTGCTTGAGATGTCGGTGAATTTATATTTTATATTGTTTTGAGAGAATCAATATAAATGGATAAATTCGAAGATCTGATCGGCATTTTTATTTGTGATTCTCTGTAATTTCAAATGGTTTTATCTCGCTTATTGTTTACTAAAAGAAATTATATTTACTGGTCCAAAATTAGATGATTAGAAAAGAATCTTGGTTTCGAATTTTACTGCTTAGGAAAATATAAGTGCGTTCTCACTAAGGATGTCCCATGATGCCTTTAAAGTCTATAGTAAAGAGGAGAGAGGTTCATAAAAATATGATGGTCTCATGTGACTCTTCAGATACTTGAGTAAGTAAGAAAGGCAAGAGGTCATGGATAAGTTGATGAATGAATTAGGATTGCTTGGAATAGAAATTGAAAGGAAAACCTAGATCAATTTATTCTTCATAATTTGCCAGGATATTTTGAGCAAATTCTACCTGAAATACGAGAGGTTGTATATGGTGGGGAACTTCTGACAAAATATGTGGCGAAAGAAATCTATTTTCATCATGATGTGGACAAGGTTAGTATCTCATTCACTAGTCGTTGAAGCATGATTAGTGATGGCATCTGCTAACACATTGTGTGTAGATACCAGAATCACTAAAAGCGTGTAACTAAGTGATGATGAGATTATTATTGGGTACATGGGTATGCTACGAAGGTAGTGGCTGTTGCAGTGGGAGTTGTTTATTTATCTAAGGATAGGAATAAACATTTGATTATGTGAAATTGTCTTTACGTACGTTTTCATAGAAAGAATTTCATTTTAGTTTCTATGCATTTACAGATGGATACTTCATTTCATTTAAATGACATGGTCATAGAAAAATGAAGGATGGAGCTATAATCTGTTGAGGTACGTTAGTGACAATTTGTAAACTCTTTAATCATATTTATCCCACGGATGTAACAAATATTAATTAATAATGCGTTTTCTAATCCTTATAAGAGAAAGACTCTTAAGGAAATGATTAGATAGATGATGAATTATTTGGAATTACTAAATTCATTTTATGGGTATGCCTTAGAAACAACATGTCGTATAACGTTTGTCTGTTTGTGGGATATCCTAGAAAAATGAAGGGTGATTTATTTAGTCCAAAAGATCGAAGGGTGATTGTTAACACAAACACTAGATTTTTGGAAAAGGACTATGTAATAAATCACAAACCTATGTATTAATTGTTCTAAAGGAAGTGAGAGGAAAAACACAAAGTATTAGTACCAAGTGTACAAGAGGATATACCACAAGGTAAACTGCAACGCGTGTCACTTCTGATACACAATTGCGTGTAGTGCCTTGTCGTAGTGGGAGGGTTGTTCGACAATCTGTAATATATATATTTTAGGAGAGTCGTGAGACTTGGTCCTTAGTAAACATGGAATAGACCCACGGATACGACGAAGCACTACAAGATAGAAATGCGGAATCTTAATAAGTTGCGATGAATGTTGAAATAAAATCTATGGATTTTAAAACAAATCTGGGAGCTTGTAGAACCACTATATGGTGTAAAAGCCATTGGAAATGGTCATACGAAATAAAAGAGGATCATACGATAAGGTGAAAACCTTACAAGCAAAGCTTGTAGCGAAAAAGTATACTAAGAAATAAAGGGTTCGATTTTGAGAAAACTTGATTCGCCGGTAGCTATGCCTTTGTCGATCCAGATTCTTTTATATGTTGCTACTCATATGGAATATGAGGAAAAGCAAATAGATGTCAAGACAGCTTTCCTGATTGGAAGTCTTGAGGAAAACATTTATGTGAAGCAACTAGAGTGATTCATTGCAAAGAGCTAAGAACATTTTGACTGCAAGCTTAAAGGTGTCCATCGATGGACTAAAGCAAGCTTCAAGATCGTGAAACATTCGTTTTGATGAGAAAATCCAGTGATATGGATTTATTCAATGCGCGGATGTGTCTTGTATATTGAAAAGAGTGACAAAAATGTGGTGGTATTTCTTGTACTGTACATAGATGATATATTGCTCATTGGAGAAAATGAAAAAGTATTGTCGGGCGTATGGGTATGATTAATAAGGTAGTATGACATGAAGGACTTAAGAGAAGCAAAAATATCCTTTTGATCACGGTAATACGGATCACAAGAAAGGATGTTATGCTTGTCTCAAGCTTCATAAAATAATACGATCCTTACTTGTTTTAGGATATGACTTTATTTAAGGAGATGTGTTTTGAGACATAAAAGAAGATAAAGGTGATGTAAGCGGTTCCTTATGCTTCGGCGAATGAGGAAGCTTAATCTCAGGAATGCTATATACGAGAATGAATATCTGTTTTGCCGAAGGCATGAACAGTGGGTATCAAAGTATCCCGAAATAAGAATTTTGAACTGTGGTAACACATAATTTTGAAGTACCTGAAAAGGACTAGAAACTATATGTGGGCTTATCGGACAGATTCACTGTTTCTTAGGGGTTACATAGATTCGGATTTTTCAAATCAGATAGGGACGACAGGAAATCCACCTCAAAGGTTATGTGTTTAATTTTAGGAAGTAGAGTCATAATGTGGAGGAGTGTTATATAGAAATATATTTCAAACTCCGGACTCCATCATGGAAAGATGATAAATTTGAGCATATGAGGCAGCCAAAGTATCTGTATGACTCTAGAAACTTCATGATGGACTTTGAAGTGTTTCTAAGTTTGCCCAAGATTATCACAATTTATTCACATGATAATGGTACAGTTGCAAACTTGAAGGAATCACGAGCTCATAAGGCAATTAAACACATGGAGCACGAGTACCACCTATTATGAGAAATCGTATGATGAGGGGAAGGTTGTTGTTGCCTAGATTGCATCGGATGATGACCTAGTAAATCCATTTACAAGGACCTTAAGGCGAGAGCTTTTGATGGTCGTGTAGTGGGAGTGGGAATCAGATGTATGGCAGAAGACATCACAGCATAGTCTTTTAGTATAAGTGGGAGATTGTTGGATTGTATACTAAAAGTCTAGCTTTTTGTATGAACAATGTTATAACAATTAATTTGAAATGAGAATCATATGATCAAATAATTGCATTTTATAATTTATTTATATGTTTGATGCAATAGTCCACTTACTTTATACTGTAGATAATATGTTGTGCCACAACACGCAGAAGATCATATTATCAGTTTCCTTATAAAGTATAAACAGAGGCTCACAACCGAGATAGACGGGGGCTCTCTTTCGGGATGGTTGTAGTGTGGTTTGGTATTAGCTTGTCTTGGCTATAGAATCACATTAGTGCACTTTGTGTGTATTGAGCAAGACCGCTTGAGATCGTTCTACTTATACTCTCGGATGAGATATTAATTAATGGAGTTGTCAGTAACTTAATTAATTAATGGACATTGTATATTTTTAACATGGGGAGACTAACGGGCTCATAATAAGAAGGAGCCCATAACGTAATTATGGGATTAGAACGATAATGCAGTAATAATATTTTAGTGATATATATTATTATTATTTGACTTAAGTATAAGCTTTGGGCTATGTTTGGATATTTAAGCCCAATGGAGGCCCAATTCTAATTTCTCCTCCTGGTCCCTGCTGTAGCCCATATATAAGTCATCTCTGCCGTTCGAAAACCCTAATCTATGAGATTAATCATGTCTAACACTGTGAGGAGGGTGAGGGAATAGCAGATTGAGAAGATCTCGAGGATCGTCGTCCACACGACGTCGAGATTGGACTTGGGAATACAGCAAAAGACTGCAAGGTTGTTTGTTGCTGATGTCTGCCACCTTCTACGATTTTTATAAAATCGTACAGACTTTAGAACAGGACATGTGATATACTGACAGAAAGCCACGGAAGAGAGGATCGTTTTGGCGTGTAGATCACTTAAATCCAACATCGGATGAGAGAGTTATTCCCAAAACGGTGAGGCTGCGCAGGCTGGTGGCGAGAATTCATCGTCTCCAACATACCATGGTAAAAGGTAATATGTTTCTTGTTTACTTGCTTCCGCTGCTTCTTAGAAACATATGGAACCCTAACGGTTTATGTTATCAAATGATCGAATGCCAACAATTGGTATCAGAGCTTCGGTTTTGTGGTGAATCGTGAAACGTTAGGCTAGGGTTTATGTGGATGATGTGATTTAATTTTAAAATTAGAATCGCATGAGATTAGGGTTTTTGGCGTTATTTGATTGTTCCTATATATACCCTTTGAAACCCTATATCTGTTGGATGAATTGCTTCCGTTATACACGATGGTGGTGAGAGAATCAAACCTGTTCGTGAAAGTTGGAAGAACTGTTTGTCAAATTCACGCCTGATAGACCAAGTTCAGTCCTCGGATGCTATCATGCGTTATCGCACGCTGGTGAAGGGGTAATCTTGTGGGTTCGCAGAGTTCAGGATTGAAAACTAGATGTGCACGAGATCGTGCGACAGGCCGGGCGACCAGACGGACGAAGGCTGCATGATGGCGTGTTTGCAGCGTTAGTAGGGGAATAAAACCAGCATCTGTTGTCGGAAAGTGATGGCTCCAGTGGCTGACAGAGGTGTTGCAGAAGTGGGATGGCCGGATTGCAAGAGGCATGAGAGTGGCTGGCGGCGTTTTCAGGCGGCCCTGGCGCAGTTCCGAGCGGGTCTGACCAGCTTCAGGGCGAGTCTGAAATTGATCATGGGCGAGTTGCATGACCCTTTCCGGGTGAGTCTGGGCATGGCACGAGCAGGTCAGTGGGTTCTTTGTTGGCAGGTCGAGTCCTTTGATGTTTCGGTCGAGTCTTCTGGAGCATCCGATCGAGTCTGCGCCTATCCCGAGCAAATCTGCCTGGACTTGGGCATGTCACGTACAGTTTCGATCGAGTCTTGCTAATTTTAGAGCGGGCCTGCTGCTGACGGGGTCCAGTCTACTGAAGCACATGAAGCAGAAAGGCATGTTGGGCGTCGGACGATGGGAGTATGGGATTGGCGGCTGCCAGGCATTGAGGCAGGCTGACTGCTGAGTGCCCTGCCCAATGGCGCACGGTTTTCTAGTGCTGGGCACGACACTGTACGATGTATGCCTGGCGATTACAGTCGGCGGCGCAGCCTATGGCGCACGACATCTATTTCCAGTCGGGCTGTTGGGGCACACGATGCAAAGTGTGTTGTTGGACAGCCTTGCACGGAAGGCGTCGAGTATGTTTGCTAGCGGGCGAGCAAGGCGCATGTTCCAAGTGCTCACCGCACGGATGCCCAAGTGGCCACACAGTAGCTGTCGTGAGAATTAATACCCTTCAATCCTTCAATCGACCACCCTATAGCAGACTTATGATTCCTAAGCACATCTAACAGTTTCTCAAGTTCACTTTTAGATAGAGAAGAAGATAAAATTACCGGAAATATTTCTTTCTCCCCCAAATAAGCATACATGAGATAGTCTGGAAGTAGCTTCAACTGCTTTTTCCATTCTTCTGGGCGTCCCTTCTTTGCTCAATGGTAGGTATTTCTGTTGGCGTTTGGATCTTTTGATTTACGTGAACGTTAGGGTTCCATGCAATTCTATCGCAGCGGAAGCATAAACATAGAATTGATTAGCTTTCACCAGGGTTGATGTAGAGGTTGATCATCAGCAGCAGGAACAGTAAACGATCTTACGCCAGATGTTGGTGCTGGGTACAGCGGGGACTTATGCCACGGCGTGATGGCCTGAGAAAGGCGCAAGCTGTATGATAAAGTCACACTGGATGAGCAACGGACAGCGCTGAATCGACTGTGGGAAGCGCCGCTGTATGTCGTGGTAGTGTCTTATTATAGATCAATTGTGGCAGACTAGCGGTGCTAGGGAGCGGACTGTGAATCAGTCCGACCAGCTGGTGGGTCCTTCTAGCGAGGTTTGTTGACGCGAGAGAAGAACTTGGCCGACGGCGGGAGAGCAGTTGCTTGCTGGGCGCGCCATGGTACCTGGAGTGGAATCGGCCACCGGTGGGTATCAAGCTGGTCGATTAGCAACATGTGTTTTTCCCAGCGGACTGTTGCTTCATCTGGAACTGGTCACCGGCAGTGATTAGGCTAGGCAACAGTGAAGGGCCATATAACGGTGGGCGGTGTGTCGGCTGGAATGATGCCACTCCACATGGGTTTCTTTTCCAGCGAGAATGAAAATGGCTGGAATGCCTTGCTATTCATATTGTACTCCAGGCAATTGAGATGCGCGTGGGTTAGTTTCTTAGGGCCCAAGCCAACTTGTTGTGCAAGTTATCCCTTAATTGGATGGAGTGTTGACTAAGTCAACTTATTCTTGCATTTTTTTAATCCTTATATATAATTGTTATAATTGTATTATTTATCAATTGTTATTATATATTTGGATGGCATGTGCTATTTGATTTACTATTTTTTTGCCGTAATAATAGCATGTTTATTTGCGTATTTTATATCTGTTATATTGTACGCATGCAAAAATCCTCTTGTTAAATAACTAAGTGGGTGAGGGATTGGTCATGATCACGCGGTCTCCATTGTTATTTATTAAGTGATGCAAGTAAGCTTATGAGTCGGTTTTAGTGCCTTCCTCCCCAACTGGTGAGTTTTATTTGTGGATCACTGGAATAAATTTTATTAAATAATTATTATTTGTAATGTGATGCAAGTAAACTTATGAGTCAGCTATAGGACCTTCCATCCCAAAGGATGAGTTTTATTTGCGGATCACTGGTACAAATTAATAATTGATGGTTGTAGGAAATTATTTGAGGGCATGTGGACTTCTTCAACTGTAAGACACATAAACTTGGGTAACGTACTTAATATCAAATAATGGTATACACTTAGGTGCAATTAATATATATCCTTCCCAACGGAGTCACTGCTATTAAATTTCATGGCTGAAGGACAACTGACTATTAATTATTGAGTCATACGGTTAATTATGACTAAGAGAAATGACAAGTAATATGATTAACGAGAAAAGAGAATAGGTGCTAAAGTTCAAGTATGGAAAAACATGGGATTAGAAACATCCAAGCACATTCAATTCATATTATCATGCAAAGGGAATTCAACTCAATTGATGTAGATTAAGGGTCATCACGATTATATCCTAAGCTCCCTTTCGGGTTACAAAGGTTGTTAATCCACTTGAGACTCCCAAAAGCACTTAAGATAAAAGCCCAACAATAACCTCTTCCATCTAGGTACTAATTAATTCCCAATTATCCCTTCAAAGGTACTAATTAGGATTAACTCTCCCTTTTTGTGTACTAAAGCTAATGAATGGATTGGTTCCCCTCAACGAATTCAAATATTCTTTCGGTTAAATCCAAACTCGATGTCTATTCATGCCTTTCTAATACTTAAGAGGGTCGTTTCCATCTCACTCCAAGCAATATACACATGAACATTATAATAGCACTTAACTATCATAAATCATTCATTGATCAACAATCCATTAAACCATTAATCATTCATGAATAACAAACCATGTCATCACAACATCCAAACAATTAAAGCCCATGAATAGAAACAAACATCAATTAAGTCAAAAACCAATTTAATCCACATAATAATATAAACCTAATGTGCTCTTCATATTCCTAATCCCACTATAGGGATTAGCCTAACATGATAATGGTAACAAAACACATGAATGATCCATTACACATACCCATAGTTTCAAATCCAAAAGAAATACAAAGTGAATAAGTTCTTCCCTATCAATTTCTTGAAGAGAATCTTCTATTCTTCTTGTTCTCCACCTCTAGCTCTTGAATTCTTGAGGTCTTTAACACCCAAATGAGAGGGATGAAGAATGGATGAAGCTGGATGAAGATGATGGTGTGAAATGGAAGAAATGGTGTGTGGTCTAGGTGTAGGAGTGAAACCCTTGTGTGGAATATCCAATCTCTCTTCAAATGTTGAACTTGAGGCTATTTATACCCTCTCCAAGTTGGGCCACGAATTTAACATTAGTTGGGCTTTTTACACACACTTACACACAATGGCAGGTGAAAATCCAGATTTTTATCCAAAAATGATCTTACTCGACTTGCCTGTCTTACTCGAGTTAGTAGCTCGAGTCGAGTTGCATGTAATGCAACTCGAGCTGTCCCAGCTCGACTCGTGTCGCTAACTCGAGCTCTTGCCCATTCGGCCGTGTTGCGAGGCTCTGAAACTGATTTGACTCCGGGAACTTAACTTGACTCGAGTTGCCAAGTCGTGTTGCAACTTGCAACTCGAGTAAGCACACTGTATGATTTTAAACTCCTGCCCTGCACCGCACGACTTGCTGCTCGACTTGGAGAGTCACAGCTCTACTCAAGATGCAAATCGAGTTGGTTCTTCCAAGTCGAGTTAAGCTACTGGACTATTCTAGACAACTTTTGGGCCCCAACTCGACTCGAGTTGGCAACTCGAGTTGTACCTTACAACTCGAGTTGGGTCCCGTCAGCTCGTTTCAGCTCCCGACTCCATTTTTTACCTGTTTTTAACATGTTTTGGCTCATTCACACACATTTCTATGAAAACACATAACACAATCAAAATACACATAAAATACGGATAAAATAATACGAAAAGACATACAAAAAGTCCCACGGATCCATATGATGGCAAATCTAGTGAGTTCATAGATATATTATCAAACAGTTTCTCAACATCCCTAGAGTTCTTTCCAAAAACTTCTCTTCCCGCTAATGCATCTACTAGCACCCTAGATTCATTCTCTAGCCCATTGTAGAAGACACTGACAAGTTAAGATTTCTTAAGGTCATGCTAAGCGAATCTTCTCAAAGCATCTTTAAATCTTTCCTATGTCTCATGAAATGTCTCATCTCTCAGCTGCTTAAACTAATTAATCTCTTACTTCAGTTCAAAAACCTCTGAAGGTGGCATGAAATGATCCACAAAGAGCTGATGTAGTCCACTCCAATTGTTGCAACTGCCTTAGTCTAGTGTATCATATCATGACTCCCTCGCTTTATCAGCCAATGAGAACTTTTTCATATGTCATTTGTAGAGTCAGTAACCTTCACAGTATCTATACAATTGTTGAATCGCTTCAAATGTCCATATGGCTCATCAAATACCCCTCCAACGAAGGGATTTCTCTACACCATACCGATCAGGACTAGTCTGATATCATTTGATTCATTTGGTCTTGTTGTTCTAGTTTATCTTACCCCCCCCCCATATTAGTGGATTTGAAAGTTCCCGAATGATGATATCATTCTCATGCGGCACACTATCTGCCAAGATCACTACTTCTTGTTCTGCTTCATTTTCTGGAAAGTGAGGTTCTTCAACTTCTTCTTTGACTCCTAAAGTTGTAGACTGATCTTGTGATTCTGTCTTTTCTTATTTTTTCTAAGTCTTTGAAATATTAGGAGGTGTGTTTGGAACTTTTACCCTTTTTATCCCTGTGGAACTTGCACCCCTTTTTTTGATCAGGTGTTTATGCACCTGCTAGGAAAATTTAAGTTAGAGAATAATTCCAAACATAAAAATTATCCTTGTTAAATTAGTAATAAAAGAAAAGTAAATAAAAAATTATCCATAGAAACGACGCCAAAACTTGTTTGGAATTTTCTGTGCACACAAATTAATCCCTAATGGTAGGATTGGTATGACTTGGGAATGAAATCAGTATCCTAATTTGATACTCATTCCTATGTTCGGTATGTTATTACAAATGAGAATACTGATTCAATAAGGAATGTGCATTCCATAAAATTGGGAATCACAATTGTTGGATTGTATACTAAAAGTCTAATTTTTTGTATGAACAATGTTTTGACAATATTTAAAATGAGAATCATGTGATCAAACATTTGCAATTATATCGTTGTAAAAGTCCATTTACTTTACACTGTACATAATGTGGTGTGCGGTGTCACATGGAAGATCATATTATCGGCTCCTTATAAAGTATAAATAGATGCTCACAACCGAGATAGACGGGGACTATCTATCGATATGGTTGTAGTGTGATTTGTGTTAGTCTGTCTTGACCATTAAATTGCACTAGTGCACTTTGTGTGTATTGAGCAGGACCATCTTGAGATCGTTCAATTTATACTGACAATATAATAGAACTACATCTCAGTTATTATGGATATTCGTACTCTTAATCCCTATACAATAACCTCGACACGTAAGCCAGTATTTATTTCTTTGATTCATCAATGAGTGAGATTTAATAATTAAATCAATAAGCTCAGTGAGTTGGGAGATGTTGTTGTCTCTATGGTGTGCGTTGATTGTAGAAGGAATATGTGTCTTAACGAAATTGGTTGATGATGTCCCCTTGAGGAGCTCATAATGATTATCATGTAAATCCTGCAGGTGGATTTATTTCGGCATGATAATGAGGTTGAGTGGTACTACTCTCGGTAAATATATTAATTAATGAAGTTGTCAGTAACTTAATTAATTATTGGGCATTGAATCTTAAACACAGGGAGATTAACAAGATCATAATAAGGAGCCCATAACGTAATTTGGAATTAGGGTGGCAATGCAATAATAATTCTGTAGTGGACTATTTTATTATTATTGGACTTAAGTATAAGTTTTGTGCTAAACTTGGATGCTTGAGCCCAATGGGAGGCCCAACCCTAATTTTTCCTCTTGGTCTCTGTTGTAATTTATAAATAACCAATCTCAGTAGTCCGGATTACTTGTCATTCACGTCATTCGTCTTGTAGATCGTTGCCCACACAACGTCAAGAGGTGGCTTAGTAATATAACAACAGAAGATCGGAAGGTCATTTATTCGTGATGTTCAACCTCTACATCAAACTTTGGTAAAAGGTAATTCAATTATATGATTATGCTTCCACTGTGATAGAATTGCATGGAACCATAACTGTTCACGTTAACCAAACGATCGAACGCCAATAATTGGTATCAAAACTTCGGTTTTGTAGCTAAATGTGACACGTTAGACTAGGGTTTATGTGTCATACGTGATTAGGGTTTAGAATATATTTCTTGTTGAACACTCTAATTGTACACGGCGGCACACGATCTCCGCACGAACACATAATGTGGCTACCCGATGGCAGCGTGATGCGGCAATGACACAGTAGTGAGACGGCAGGACTGTATTTGCGATGCGAGGCTGCATGGATGCGTGGCGTTGTTAGCACGACTTGCGGACGACAAGGCAATGGCGTAACGACTGCCAAAATTTAGCGTTGATGAATGGCAGACTATACGATTCTCCATGGAGGCGTGACACTTATTGCAACGTAGGCATCGGACGGGTGAAGATGTAGCGGCACTGATGGCACGAGCCCTCATAGCTGTCGGCACGACTTCCGATAGAAGAGGGCACGACTCGTGTCGGGAAGATGGCACTTCGGCTTGATGGACGTTGCTGGCTGCACGTGCGGTGCAATCCAGCAGAGCTACCAGCACGACTGGCGCTGGCGCATGGCACGGGTCGTGCGACAATAGGCAGCAATCACGAACGGCGACAGTGATGTTTTCTGCGAGTTTCGGATCAAGGCAACCCGTGGTGATGGACGTCTTAGGGCACAAGCAATCCTACTTGTTCCGTAAGGCATCAGTTTAATCACTGGAGTGTTGGATAAGACATCCTATTTTTTGCGATTTAATTCAGAATATATATATATATAACTGCCATAATTGATTATTGTTATATATAGATGCATGTTCTATTTGATTTACTGCCTTAAATAGAAGCATGCTAGTACTATTTTAATTCGTGATATATAACTGCATAATTGATTTAATTGTCAATTTTTGTTATATATGGTTGTATGTCGATATCGTTAATTTTAATGATCTGGATGATATCCACGATTTTGATAATCTGGTCGATATCGATAATTTCGATGATCTGGATGGTATCGACGATTTTGATAATCTGGTCGATATCGATGATTTTGATAATCTGGACGATATCAACAATTTCGATGATCTGGTCGATATTGATGATTTCAATAATCTGGACGATATCGACGGTCGATATTGATAGTTTCGAAAATTTGATAATCTGACCATAATAGTTGGAAAATTTAATTATTTTCCATGGTTGTTATTGTTATATATTTGGATGCATGTTCTATTTGATTTACTGCCATAAATAGAAGCATGCTAGGTTGCGTATATTTATTGTTGAATATTATATGCATGTAAAAACTCTCTTGTTAAATAACTAAGTGGGAGAGGGATTGCTTAATAAATCCCGAGGACTCTATTATTGGTTTGTTGTGTGATGCAAGTAAGCTTATGAGTTGGCTATAATGCCTTCCTCCCCAACGGATGAGTTTTATTTGTGGATCACTGAAACAAAATTCTTTAAATAATTATTATTTGTAATGTGATGCACATAAACTTATGAGTCAGCTATAGTGCATTCCTTCCCAATGGATAATTGATGATTATAGGAAGTTATCTGAGCACGTGTGGACTTCTCCAACTGTAAGGCACACAAGCTTGGGCAATGTACTTAGTATCAACTAATTATATACACTTAGGTGCAATTAATATGTATCCTCCCCAACGGAGTCACTGCTATTATTTTGCATGGCTAAAGTACAACCGACTATTAATTATGGTGTCATAAGGTTAAATTGACTTTTGGAATTAATGGGTAAAATATTCTCTTGCGAATATTTGTGTTTGTATACGTCCATACTAACGTGGCATGCAAATTCACGGTGCTTGAGATGTCGGTGAATTTATTTTATATTATTTTGAGGGAATCAATATAAATTTTAAATTCGAAGTGTTGATCGTTGTATTTATTTACTTGATTCTCAAGTTTTTCAAATGGTTTTATTTCACTTATTATTAACTAAAAGAAATCATATTTACTTGTCCAAAATAGATAACTAGAAAAGAATCTTGGTTTTAATTGCTACTGCTTAGGAAAATAAAATTGTGTTCTCACTAAGGATGTCCTCTGATGCCTATTTAAATCTCTAATGAAGAAGCGAGAGGTTCATAGAAATATGATGGTTAATCTCATCCGACCCTTCAGATACTTAAGAAAGTTAGAAAGGCAAGAGGTCATGGTTGACTTGATGAATGACTCGGAAGTTCTTGGAGTAGAAATTGAAGGGGAAACCTAGCTAGGTCGATTTTATTCTCCATAGTTTGCCTAGTTGTTTTAAGCAAGTTCCACCTGAATTACAAAAGGTTGTATACGGTAGGGAACTTCTGACAAAACGTGTGGAATGAAAAATCATTTTTATCAAGAAGTGAACAAGGTTAGTATCTTAATCACTAGTTGTTGAAGCATGATTAGTGATGGCGTTTATTGATACGTTGTGTGTAAATACCGGAATCACTAAGTGTATGAAACTAAGTGATGATGAGATTACTGTATACGTGGGTAATGCTACGAAAGTAGTGGCCATTGCAGTAGGAGTTGTTTATTTTTCTTATTATAGGAATAAACGTTTTATTCCGAGAAATTATCATTACGTACGTTTTCAAATAAAGAATTTTATTTTAGTTTATAATGCATTTACGGATGGATACACTATTGCATTTAAATGACATGGTCATTATAATGTAGGATGGAGCTATAATCTGTTTTGGTACGTTAGTGGACAATTTGTACACTTTTAAATCATGTTTATTCCACGGATGCAACGAATAGTAATTAATAATGCATCTTCTAATCTTAGTAAGAGAAAGAAACCTTCGGAGATGAACTAAACATACCTTTGGCATCTAAGACTAGATCATTTTACTTAAGTACGATTCGAAAGTTGATAGTCGTGGACCGTTAGGTTTATTAGAAGTATAAACTATCAAACTAGTGAGCCTTACTTGGTAGTGAATATGATTAATTGCCTTTTCAAGGAAAATGGGTATAGAGCCTTGTAAAGATATATTGGAAATAGTTCATTCTGATTTATGCGGTCCTAAGACTGTCTAGATGAGAGGTAGTTATGAATATTTGTCACTTTGTATGACGATTACTCTAGAAATAAGATATATTTATTTGATGCACTGCAAGTCTGGGTACTATGATTAAATCAAGATGTGCATGGCTGATACGGTGAAGCGTCATGGAAAATATATCATGTCACTACGATTTAATCGTGGTGGTGAGTACCTCTTAAGATAGTTTAGGAGCTATTAATCAGAGGATGGGATTGAATCCCAAGTTGTCTACACCGGGCAAATTCCAGCAGAATGATGTGACGAAAAGAATGAATAGGACTCTTATGGAAATGATTAGATAGATGATGAATTATTTGGAATTACTAAATTCATATTATAGGTATGCCCTAGAAACAGCATGTTATATGATGTTTATCTGTTTGTGGGATATTCTAGAAATGAAGGGTGGTTTATTTATTAGTCCAAAAGATCAAACGGTGATTGTTAACACAAACACTAGATTTTTGGAAAAGGACAATGAAATAAATCAAAAACCTATGTATAAGTTGTTCTAAATGAAGTGAGAAGGAAAATACAAATTTTAGTACTAAGACTACAAGAGGATATACCACAAGTAAACTGCATTGCGTGTCACATCTGTTACATAATTGCATGTAGTGTCTTGTCGTAGTGGGAGGGTTGTTTTACAACACGATAGATTTATATTTGAGAAAGTCGTGAGACTTGGTCCCTAGTAAAAATGAAATCGGCTCATGGACACGACGAAGCACTACAAGATCGAAATGCGGAATCTTAGTAAGTCGCAATGAATTTTTAAATAAAATCAATGGATTCTAAATCAAATCTGGGAGCTTGTAGGACCATTAAGTGGTGTAAAAGTCATTGGAAGTGGTCATACAAAATAAAAGAGGATCATACGGTAAGGTGAAAGCCTTTAATATAAAGCTTATTGCGAAAAGGTATTCTCAGAAAGAAGGGTTCGATTATGAGAAAACCTATTTCGCCAGTAGCTATGCTTAAGTAGATCCGGATTCTTTTGTCTGTTGTTACTCATATTAATTATTAGGTATAGCAAATAGATGTCAAGACAGCTTTCCTAAATGGAAGTCTTGAGGAAAACATCTATGTGAAGTAACCAGAGTGATTCATTGCAAAGGGTTAAGAGCATATTGAGTGTAAGCTTAAAAGTGTCCATTGATGGACTAAAGCAAGTTTCAAGATCATGGAACATCCATTTTGATAAGGAAATCTAGTCATATGGATTTAATCAATGCTCGGATGGATCTTGTGTGTTGAAAAGAGTGATGGAAACGTGGTGATATTTCTTGTAAGTACGTAGATGGTATTTTGCTTATTGGAAACAATGAGAGAGTATTGTCGGGCGTATGGGTATGGTTAACAAAGTAGTATGAAATGAAGGACTTAAGAGAAGCAAAATATATCCTTACGATCATAGTGATAATAATCACAAGAAAGGATGTTGTGCTTATCTCAAGCTTTGTATAAATGATACATTCCTTACTCGTTTTAGCATGTGACTTTATCTAAGGATTTGTGTCTTAAGATACAAAAGAAGATAAAATAGATAAAGGCGGTTCCCTATGCTTCGGCAATAAAGAAGCTTAATCTATGGATGTTATGCACGAGATTAGATATCTGTTTTGCCAATGGCATAGTTAGTGGGTATCAATGTAACCCAGAACAAGAATATTAAATTGTTGTAAGACATATTTGAAGTGCCTGAAAAGGACTGGAAATTATATGTAGGCTTACCGGACAAATTCATTAGTTCTTGACGGTTACTTAGTTTTGGATTTCAAATCATGGGGACGACAGTAAATCCACCTCAAGGTTATGTGTTTAAATTAGGAAGTAGATCCATAATATGGAGGAGTGTCATATAATAATATACTCCCTCCGTCCCAGGCTAAGGGGGCCATTTTACTATTTTCGTCGTCCCACTTAAAGAGGGTCATTCTTATTTAGGAATGTGAGGACCCCAACACTTATACTTCATAACAATATTTTATATTTCCAAAAGACAAAAATACCCCACTACAATTAATAGATTAATTATGTAGAAGGTAAAAAAGTAATTCAAAAATTTCACATACCCACTACACATTAAACAATAACACTCCTTAATCTACGTGCACAAATGCATTTGGCCATCTTACCTTGGGACGGAGGTAGTATTTCAGACTTCACCATGGGAAGATGATAAATTGGAGCCTCTGAGGCAGCCAATTTATTGTGATAATGAGACTCTAGAAACTTCGTAATGGACTTAGATGTGATATGAGTTTTCCCAAGGTTATCATAATTTATTGTGATAATAATGCAGTTGCAAACTTGTAGGAATCACGAGCCCATAAGGCAATTAAAAACATTGAGAGCGACTACTATCTGATACGAGAAATCGTATGATGAGGGGAAGGTTGTTGTCGTCTAGATTGCATCGGATGATAGCCTAGTAAATCCTTTTACAAGGACCTTAAGGCGAAAGCTTTTGATGGTCATGTAGTGAGAGAAGGAATCAGATGTATGGCAGCATAGTCTTTTAGTATAAGTGAGAGATTGTTGGATTGTATACTAAAAATTTAGCTTTTTGTATTAACAATATTTTGACAATATTTAAAATGAGAATCATGTGATCAAACGTTTGCAATTATATTGTTGCAAAAGTCCATTTACTTTATACTGTAGATAATGTGGTGTGCAGCGTCACACGGAAGATCATATTATCGGCTCCTTATAAAGTATAAATAGATACTCACAATCGAGATAGACGGGGACTATCTATCGGTATGGTTGTAGTGTGATTTTAGTTAGTCTGTGTTGACTATTAAATTGTACTAGTGCACTTTGTGTGTATTGAGCAGGACTGCCTTGAGATCGTTCGGTTTATACTAACTATATAATAGAACTAGATCTTGGTTATTATGGATATTCGTACTCTTAATTCCTATACAATAACCTCGACACGTAAGCCAATATTTATTTTTTTGATTCATCAATGGGTGAGATTTAATAGTTAAATCAATAAGCTCGGTGAGTTAGGAGATGGTGCTGTCTCTATTGTGTGCTGTTGATTGTAGAAGAAATATGTGTCCTAACAGAATTAGTTGATGAGACTATCCTCATCCACAACCCACCACAACTCAATCCAACAATATAATATTAATTTCTCTCTCTTCCACATCTACAACCTACAACTCAACCCAACCTCAATTTTTCTATACTCCATCAACAACCCAATTCAACCCACCTTTTTAATAAATTATCATTTCTCTCTCATCTATATATACAATAATTATTATTAAATTATTATTATGAATTTTTTATAATTAAAATTAAAATTATTATATTTTAAAAATATTTAATTTCATAATTATATTAGAATTTTAAAAATATTTAATTCCATAATTATATTAGAAATGAGAAGATATACTTTGAGATTGAGTGAACAATATAGAATTTTTAAAATTGGTTCAAAATATGTCATTATTATACTCTATTTATAGAGAAAAAAATTATAATAATTTTGATAATTTTTTTAAAAAAAAATTAATTTAAGTATTATTTATATAAAATTTTAAATTATATTTATAAATATATACAGCTACCAATCACAATGTGACAAGTGTCACATTGTGATTGGTAATTAATAGGTTGAGTGGGTTGATGCAGGGGTCGACTGCACACCCCTTCAATCAACTGGTAGCTCAAATATTTTCATTTTTTAATTTTTTTTATTTTTCTTCTCTTTGTCGTTTGTGAACGACCTGTGGGAGTGGTTGCCAATGGGGATGGTCTGATGTCCCCTTGAGGAGCTCATAATGATTATCATGTAAACCCTGCAAGTGGATTTATTCTGGCATGATAATAAGGTTGAGTGGTACTACTCTCGGTAAATATATTAATTAATGGAGTTGTCAGTAACTTAATTAATTAATGGGCATTGAATCTTAAACACGGGGAGATTAGCGGGCTCATATTAAGAAGAAGCCCATAACGTAATTTGGAATTAGGGTGGCAATGCAATAATAATATTGTAGTGGATTGTTTTATTATTATTGGACTTAAGTATAAGTTTTGGACTAAACTTGAATGCTTAAACCCAATGGGAGGACCAACCCTAATTTCTCCTCCTGGTCTCTGTTGTAGCCTATAAATAGCCAATCTCAGCAGTCCGTATTACTTGTCATTCACGCCAAAAACCGTGAGGTAGCGATAGTCACTGCAGATTGAGATCGTCTTGTAGATCATTGCTCACACAACGTCAAGACGTGACTTAGGAATACAACAGAAGATCGGAAGGTCGTTTGTTCGTGCTATTCAACCTCTAAATCAAATCACGGTGAAAAGTAATTTTATTCTATGATTATGCTTCCACTGCGATAGAATTGCATGAAATCCTAAAGGTTCACGTTAACCAAACAATCGAACGCCAACAACGATTCCTCACACCCCATTGCTTTACCTATTCCCATGTTTCATGGAATCAAATATTTATTTTTATTTTTTATATAGCATAAGATACATTAAGAATTATAAATAATTTAATTTCATTTATTTATATCAAATATTTATGTATAGTTACGAAAATAAAAAAACAAACTAATATCTTTTTTTCATTTAACATATAATTTTCATACTAAAATTTTTTTATTAAATTATTTACAAAAAATATTAAATAATTTAAATTTTAAATAAAAAATTCTTATAATTTAATAATGAGAGGATTACTACTAGGTCCAAAAAATATCCTTAATTACTATGAGATACAAACATACAAAAATATTACTACTAACTACAAAAATATATAGGGATATTCCGATATTACCCTTATAATGTACTGCACATAAATATTGTGTGCAGCAAAAGTTCGTGTGCAGCAGAAGTGTGTGCAGTAAAAAAGTGTGTGCAGCAAAAAAGTGGGGTGGTCCGGCTGTGGTCCGGCGAAGCTCCGGCAGAATTTCGGCCGCCGGTTGGAGGTCCGGTGGAGCTCCGAAGACCGGCCGGCAGTGGTCCGGTGGTGGTCCGGCGGTGGGTGAGGGCTTAGGGTTTGTGGTTTAAAAGTGTATGGGTTTAGGGTTATATTTGGTATTTTACTTTAATATTTTGTGTGTGAGAGTAATTATTTTAAATCAATATATTTTATAGTAATTAGGGGTACAAAGTGTGTACCTATTAGTAATTAATCCTTTAATAATCATTATAATAAAAATAATATAAGAATAAAATTAAGTAAAAGAAAGATATTTAAAATACAAAAATTTATATAACTAATTAAATCTTTATTCTAAATAAAAATTATTAAATTATAAAAAAACATTATATAAATTAATATTATTTTAAAATTGAATTCATATATGTAATATTAAATATAAAATTTTATTTTATTTATATAAATATTTTTTTAATTATATACAATTTTTTATTTAAATTTTAAATATTATAAAATTTTATTTTATTTTTACTCATAATTTTTTATTAGAATCATTATTAAAATATATTAAATTTATTGAAATTTCAATTAATTTAAAATCTAATAAAATACGTACAAATAGTGAAATTTGAATTAAGTTAATGAATGTATTTTCTATTACCTGAGTTATTTCTGATCATTACCAATCATGAAAATAATTATTTTTTGTTATTCATTTCCTATCTATATTCCATTCATGATTTCATTTCATTCCATCGTAATTTCATTCTATCATATCAATCATGTCATAAGTATTTAGGATGTCAACTGTAGTTTCAAACGACCATATTTATCGAACCTTAAGAACAACAAATTATGGCTAAAACTTGTGTGTCCCAGGGACACCATGCATCCAGATACCCTTTAGTATCAAATGGTATACCATTTAGTATAAGGACGTGTACCCTTTATTTTCTGAAAAAAAAATTATTGAAAATGTATACCCTTTAAAATAAAATGTTGTACCCTTATTAATTAAAGGAGATAATATCAATTTTGGTCCTCTAGGATATGCAAAATTCAACTTTAGTCCTAAGGTTTGGTAAATTTTCAAAAGTGGTCCTACAATGTCCGCTTTTAGTCATTTTTTCCACTTTTAGTCCTTATTTAGCATATCCTAGAGGACTAAAAGTAGAAAAAAAAAGACCAAAAGTGGACCAAAAGGACCAAAAGCAGACATTGGAGGAACACTTTTGAGAAATTACCAAACTTGAGGACTAAGGTTGGATTTGGCGTATCCTAGAGGACCAAAATTGATATTTTCCCTAATTAAAGTGTATACTCTTCAAATAAAAATATTGTACCCTTATTAATTAAAGTGTATACTCTTTAAAACAAAATGTTGTATCCTTATACACTTTGTGCACCTGGGACACAAGACACGTAACAAATATTCAATTTTTTAAAATTTAAATATTATCTAAAGAACGGAAAATTAAATGAAAAAATAAATTAAATCACTAAAGGACGAGTTGAAGTCTTAACCAAGAGAAAAACAATAATCCTAAGGAAATTCGTTGCAGATTAGTTAATTTGAATTCCTAGACATTCAATTGCTCATTAATATAAACAATATGGAAGCATCACATAGACATACCAATTCACTTGATAAGTTCAATTAAATTAACACTTAAATCTGGTTTTAGTGCGTTTTGCAACAATACTTAAAGCTGGTGTTCTTTTTTGCAATTTATCAAATGTAATGATTAATTTGCAATACGAGTAATGTTCGTGTTTTCATATATTAAAATTATTTTTTAAGATAATATTTTATATTGATTATCATTAAAATAACATGATAATTAATGAAAATTTTATACAATTATATCATAATTTTTAATAAATTTATGATGTTTTTAGGTCCTGAATCGATAGTTTTAAATATTTCGGGTAAGGGACAGTCTTGAGTGAGACCATCTCACGGTGAGACCATTTTACACTTTCATAATTAGTTATCATTTTTTATTAAAAATCTTACTCCATCCATCTGTCGGATAGGTACACATTTTCTTTTTGCACGTAAATTAAGGAGTATTATTATTTAGTTTGTAGTTGTATTAGTGTGTTGTATAAGTCCCATATATTAATTGTATTAGTGATGTTTGTTGATCTCATATATTAATTGTATTAACGATGTGTGTGGGTCACATGAGTTTAAAAAGGAAAATGTATACCTTGGTTCAGATGCTCAAAATAACAAAATGTATACCTCATAATCATGTCACTTTTCATTTATTTTATAAATTATTCAAGAAGTAGTTATTATGTCATAATCATTATTCACTAATTGATTATTACTCCTTTCATCCCGGGCAAAGGTCCCCATTTGCTTTTTGTACGTAGATTAAAAAGTATTAGTATTTTATGTGTAGTGGCTGATGAGCGTTTTTTTTGCACTCAAAATTAATCCCCAAGTATTAAGGATATCAATTGCAGCTTAAGCAAGCGACCAAGTTAAATATCGAATCAAAAGGACGGCGTATTGTAATTATTTACTAAATTAATTAAGATGAAAAGCAATAAAGTTTGAGAATAATTATCTAAATAACTAAATACTAAAATTAAATAACAATTAAAATAAAATAGCACTAGAAAAATACAAATGTGACTCAAGAATGGAGAATATGTAGCCATAGGGTAATCCAGATTCACTCATTAATTTTTCTTCGTATGTGAATGTCCGACTCTGCCTTGTGGAATATGGACGCATCAATAAGCCATGAAAATCTACTCTATAGACACAAGTAAATATGCGTGTAACACATGTGAATAACCTTGGAGCAAGAGATATAATTCACCCCCCTTTCTAGATACTATCAGTATCAATTATTTCCTGGTCAATTGGTACTCTAACCCGATATGATCTAACTTTATAGGTACTATAAATTTAACCTCTTTATCCTATTTATTAACCCGAATTTAATTCAATTAATAAACATTCATATATGACAGTTCTAATGAAGCTTCGGAGTCCCCTCACTTAGAAACATAATATGGAATCCTGTTCAGCTGTGAACGCACTCAATATACAACCAAGATATATATTCAGACTTTATATACCAATTGAAGATGCACAAAACGACCGTGAATATGGATTAAGAAAATACAATCATATATAAAATAAATTTTCAAGTAGTGTTGTATGGAGGACACACAAGAGTTCAATTAATTCATAAAAACCTTCAAAACCCTATATCTACCAAAACAGTTCTAGTCCATGATGTTACGAAGAACAATAATGAGTGTTGGATAGATCTTATCCATATGTTTGGAAAATGCAAGATAAATTAGGAAACGAATAAAACTTTAGATGTGGGCGTCGTCACGTCCTTCTCCGTCTTAAATCCTCCTCTTGGTTCTCCTCTTGATTCAGTAGAAAAATCTTCAAAGTGATGAATGGATTGAGGAAAAAATGTGTATAATGGTTTGGGGGTGATCCCCTGTGTGGGGTGTAGGATGATTATGTTGCCCTACTATGAAAAATAATGTGATCTGCATCCCCTTTTATACTTGTAAGCTCTCCTTATGGACATTGAATAGACTTTTTCTTGGAGAATACAAAAATATAGCACTGGGAATGCGAAATTACCAAAAATAGAATCCCGTGTCCCCGCTCGACCAGAACAATTTTGGTGGAGCGAGGTCGACCTTGGTCGAGTAGCATTGCGCAGTCTCACCATTTTGTGCATAACTTCCACATCCAAGCTCTGATTTGAGTGATTCTTGTGCTCACGTGATCCTCTCTTCCTTGACTTTCTATACATATAAAGAACTCATAGAAATTCTAACATTTGAAGGTATAATAAGTCATGCAAAGTGGCACAGTCGTGCTGAGTAGAAACAGTTTGCGCGACGTCACTATTTCGATCATAAATTTCTTTTTTGGACTCCGATTTAGGTGTTCCTTATGCCAAAACGACCTAATCTTCTGTGGCTTTCCAACCATATATCACACTTCTAATTTTGAACTCCACACAAATACAAAAAAATTACACAAGTTGGACATACATTTTTCAGCATTCTTGCACAAGTTGCACATTTTCTCAAACATTGCACTTTTGAACATTTTTCCACCTAAAACACAATAAAACACCTCAAACACACTTTTTTCTCACATATATTAAATATAAGACACTTGTGCTAATATATAACCACAATTCTCATAAAAAATGTGTTAAATTGGACACTAAAACACGCTTATTTTCACTCTCATCAATCCCCAAACTTACCCGTTGTAACACCCAGATATTTCGTAACTTATTTTTTCAAGTTTTACTTTTAAATAAATCGACTTCATAAATATATTATCTTAATTATTAAGTATTATATGTTTATTTATAATAAGATATGATGATGTCTATTCATAGTGAATGGATATGATTGGATGATGTCTATCTATAATAATTGGATAAGATTAAATGATGTCTATCCATAGTGAATGGATATGATTGAATAATGTCTATCTATAAGGTTGGATGATATTTATTCATATAATAATAATAATAACAATAATAATAATAATAAAATGGGTAAATACGTGTGTTAATTTACTCCACTTGTTTAAATGGCTATAATGTAAAAACGTTTTCATTAATCACCACCTTAACAAGCCTCTTTATATATGTACCCTTACTCCCCTATTTCTTAATCAAAATAAAGAAACTCATTCCTTAATTAAAAACGCCATTAGGAAGAGAGAAAAAAAAGTGAGAATTTCGATGATGTCAGCTTGTAGTCCTAATATCATATGTTTCAGAGATACATATAAGGTAGGGGTAACTTCTAATCATCAACAAGTATTATTACATTCCATGTTTATGATTGATATTGTTAATGTGTGTACGTAATAGACATGTATATACAATTGAAAAATATTTCAACATTTGCAGCTCGATACTAATTGACATATTGTTGGACGTAGCCGGAACCGGCGCTAATTGACATATTGGCGAACCTTGAGCCGTTGTTGACACATATTTATTGACTGCCACATTATTTTATTTTATATATTTTTCTTATATATATTAGCAAATGCAATTATTGATGTTCCCCTACTGAGTGTATTTTAGACGCTCACCCTATTACTTTGAATTTCAGATTCTACAGAAGGTGAAGAAGCGTGACTTAAATGGAATCTTATATCTTGGCGATATTTGCATGTTTTGTAAAATAATCTACTTGATGTTATAACTCTTGTCCTAGAATATCATATTACGACTACCGCTTATGTGCTACATTCAGTGACGCACATGTTCTAGGGCGGCTCTTTTATCTATTTATTTAATTATTTATTTATTTGTTTATTTATTTAAAAATATATATACGTGAAAATATCCTTATTAAATGAATTTAGGGCCCGAGACAACAAAATAAAAATAAAAAGAGAGAGAGAGAGAGATAGAGAGAGAGAGTTAGAAAATTAGCAAAGAAACAAGGACTATGACCAATACCCCCTTCAAAATACAATTGTCCTCAACTTAGGTCATGCAATTCTCATTACATGTAATAATCAATTCATAGCATACAAGATAAGACAATCACCACCAATTGAAATACTCCATTGACATGTTCTCACGGGAAGTATATATCACTCGCACTCAATTGTAAAAGATGTATACTTATGAGTTAATGTGTTTACGCTCAGATTCAATTCAAGTGCATGCGTAATCATAAGCTTGCCTATTTTCTCAACTCTCCTTTTACTTGTAGCTAGCAAATCATGAATCAAAAATGTTTTTTTATTTGGTTATAATGTAGGCTCTTTGGAAAAGGAAGAAAATATATGGATAAGTGACTCAAAACTTGGATCAATCAAGCTGCAGTCTCTCTCGATCTTTCATTTTTTTCCTCAACACTTCAATTCAAGCCCAAACATTCTCATCAAACTCTCCCATCTTTCTCCTTCAAGCGCAATATATTTTTTTTCAACTTTTTCTAGCACTTCAACTCCATCATTCCCCTTTTCTTCACTTTTTTTTTCTTTTTTTTCTTTTGAGGTACCACTTTCGGGCACTACCTCTCACATCCTTCATAGGATACTAGATTAAAGCACTACCCTTGGGTGTTTGTTTCCATGGAGTACTAGATTTAAGCACTACCCCATGAATTTTCCTTTTGATCCTTAAGATTCTTCCTTCATCATCCTTATCATCCCTCAAATCACCTCTTCAATTAAGCTTTATTGGCTATCAAAAGAATGGATTTAAAAAGGCTCAAACGGGCTGACAAATGATTTAATGAATTCAGGTAAAGTATATGGAAAAATGGGCTATTCAAAGATGGCTTAATATCATTTTCATAATTCACTAGACTAATCTTGAATATTCAAGGAGACTCAAGACAAGTTCTAGAATACATGCACAAGAATGATACTCACCAGAAAAGAAATATCATGTGATTATGTGCATGATCAACGAAGCTCAAAATCTCACATGGTTTTAACAAGTAACAGATCACCTTTCATGCTAAGTAATATCCAACAAGTACACATAGTACATACTACAATATAACTCAAGTACAATTCCTACATCAATTTCAAGAGCATATGAATTTCAGTCACAATAAAAACACCACAAGCTCACATCGATCAACAAAACCAAAAACTCAATCCTTCCACTCTCATGAATTAAAAGCACACATAAAAATTAGAATAGGAAATGGGGTCACTTGATTTTTCTTCAACGTATGCACGAGCTCCTCAAGTTGTTCAACTCGGTCAAGTCAAAACCTCAGTGTAGAACTCGTCTTTCCCCTCTTTACCTTTTTCTATTATCAAAACTCAAACACACTCATCATCACAGGATTCATCAATAATAAAATAGGAGATACCAGAAAAATAAAAAAGATAAAAAATTAAAAACTCGATCACTAACATTAGGAAATTCACAAAAATAAAACACGAAACATTAGGTAAGATGCAAAAAATTGACATACCAGCACCGGTTAAAATATTAATATGCCGCAAAAAAATTAACCTCCTAACAAATAAACAACCAACGAAAGGAAAAATTATACCCTTAGTGCTCATAAGACGAGGTAAGTACATCACACCCCCCAAACTTAGTAAAAACGTAAGTTGAAACTAAGTTTAAAAAAGAGATGTAATTGCCGAAGTGTGAGCACTTTAAATATAATAAATCCTCACTCACACGAAAGAAAATAATAAAGCAATAAAACGGAAGGGAAAGCCCCAACAGGCACTCATATTTAACGTCGGAGAGTCACGACGGAATACTGCTTTGAACTACTGGATCAAATGGCGGTCTTCTCGAATTCTCACCTTCAAGTACTTCATTTCCCTCTTCTTGTCTACACTCAGCACCTCACCTTTCTTGGTGACAACAATATGATCCTCAGAATTTCCTTCCTCCCTTGGCTGTCTAGACTCATCCTTGTCAATCTTCTATTCAAATTCAAAATCATCTTTCCTAGTAAAATCAAGATTAAACAAGTTAGAAACCACATCTATGCTTTTGCATGATTGAGTCTCCATGGGCATCATCATCAAGAGAGAAAATCACATATTCATTGTCTATCCGCAGTCTAAGCTTTCCTTCCTGTGATGGTACTGGAGTGCTCTGAACAAGAGGCATAGCATTCTGCACGAAAACCGAAGTCAAACGATGTTGCTCGACCTCCACTCGTCCAAATTGGTCTGGTCGAGCGGGGTAAAATTGGTCGAGCGGGGTCCCTATAATCTGATTTTGGTTATTCTGCTCCATAGGTGGCCGCTCGACCTCCGCTTGACCAGAATGTTCTAGCCGAGAGAGATCTTTTTGGTTGAGCAAGGGACTTGTACGCTTATCAGCGTTCTTCAGAATTACAGTGGGATGCTCGACCACTTCTTGACCAAAGTGGTCTGGTCGAGCGAGGTTATTTTGGTCGAGCTGTGGATCTGAAAATAGAGTATCATTTCTCTATTTCGTGAGACGTTGCTCGACCATTGCTCGACCAAATGGTTTGGCCGAGCTGTGGTCGAGCGGGCTTATTTTCTCTTCATTTTCTCCCACTGGCATCATTGGACTTTCGTACTGCATTTCAGATTTTAATGTGATGGCTTCGCACTCTTTCGAGTTCATTGTGCCTTGAGACGAGAACATTTCTTTTTTCAAAGTTTGTGTCAATTAATTCACGTTCCCGGCCATCTGCCCAATCATCAAAGTAAGGTCCTTCAACTGCTTAGATAAATTTGCATGATTAGCATTCATAGTAGCCTCAAGTATATCCACTCTTGCATCATTCTTAGCCATGTATAGATTGAAGGTATCTTCAACACTATTCACTTCGTGCTGCTTCATACTAGGCCCCCTTTGTGTCAACTCTGTATTCTGCTTCTGTTGGGACTCTAGTAACTTGTTGATATTAGTTAGACTAGAGACGATCTCATCATCCCTATTCGGCTTTACCACATGATGTTCAACCTGAGCCACATTACCTAGTACATAATATCCTCTTACTCTTTTCGTAGGCCAGTCACGTGAATTTGTAGAAATATTTTCAAACAACTTTTTGCTTCAAGTGATGTCTTAGATAACAATGCTCCTCCTGATGATGCATCAATAAGAATATGCGACTCACAGTCCAATCCATAGTAGAAAATATTTATGTACTGAGTTTAGACATCCTATGCTACGGGCACCTCCTAAGCATATCTTTAAACCTGTCCCCCACGCCTCATGAAATTTCTCACCCTGATTCATAACAAATTGGGTGATCTCTTGCCTCATTTTGAAGACCTTTGAGGGTGACATATATCTATCTAAGAACTTCTACTGCATTTGGTCCCATGTAGTGCAATCTGTGGCATCAAGAGTCTCATACCAAGCTTCTATCCTATCAATCAAAAAAAACTTGAATAGGGCAATATGCCTAGCATTATCATTAGCTCCAGCACCCTTCTGAGTGTTTGCATAACTAAGGAATCTTTTGAGATGCTGATATGGATCTTCAAAGAGACCTCCAGAAAAAGGATTTTTCTCCTCCATGTTGATAAGAGCGGGATGTATCAGAAAATCATCATCTTCCCACTTGCTCATATCAATCCCATGTTAACAATTCCATTATTCATGAGAATTTCGCGTATATTATCTGGATTCTGCCCTGCTCCGGTCATGTTTAGCTCTATGTGTTATTCCTTACTTTCCTTCCTCTCCTTTTCTAGTGGACAAGTACCTCAGAAAAATTTAAGGTTAGTTAGAAATAAATAATCACAAATAAAAATCTTAATCAACTAGAAATAATAAAATTAATAATAACAGCCATCTCCGGCAACGACGTCAAAAACTTGATGAGCATTTTCCCAACACACAATTAATTCTTAAGTATTAAGGATATCAATTGCAGTTTAAGCAAGCGGCCAAGTTAAATATCGAACCCAAAGGACGATATATTATCAATTTAATTATTAACTAAATTAATTAAGACAAGATGGCAATAAGATTTGAAGGTTGATTATCTAATAACTAATATACTGAAAATTAAATAACAATTAAAATAAAATAAACACTAGAAGAATGTAAATGTGTCTCAAGAATGGCGAATAAGTAGTCCTAGGATAATCCGGTTTCACTCATTAATTTCCCTTTCATGTATTTGTTGGACTGTATACTAAAAGACTAGCTTTAGTATGAGCAAAGTTTTAACAATTTATTTGAAATGAGAATCAATGATCAAATGATTGCGTCTTATAATTTTATTTATATGTCCGAGGCAATAGTCCACTTACTTTATACTGTAGATAATATGTTGTGCAACAACACGCGAAAGATCATATTATCAGTTTCCTTATAAAGTATAAATAGATGCTCACAACCGAGATAGACGGGGACTCTTTATCGGGATGGTTGTAGTGTGATTTGGTATTAGTTTGTCTTAACTATAGAATCACATTATTATGCTTTGTGTGTATTGAACAGGACCACTTGAGATCGTTCGACTTGTACTATCTATATAGAAGAACTTGATCTCAATTATTATGGATGTTCGTGCTCTTAATCCCTATAGAATAACCTCGATACGTAAGGCAGAATGTATTTCTTTGATTCATCAATGGGTGAGATTTACATGTAATTAAATCAACAAACTCGGTGAGTTTAGAAATAGTATCGTCTTTATGGTGTGCTATTGATTGTAGAAGGAATCCGTGTCCGATATAGGTTGATGATGTCCCCTTGAGGAGCTCATAAGAATTATCATGTAAACCCTGCAGGTAGATTTATTCCAGCATGATAATGACGTTGAGTGGTACTACTCTCGGATGAGATATTAATTAATGGCGTTGTCAGTAACTTAATTAATTAATGGGCATTGTATATCTTAAACATGGGGAGACTAATGGGCTCATAATAAGAAGGAGCCCATAACGTAATTATGAGATTAGAACGGTAGTGCAGTAATAATATTTTAGTGGTATATATTATTATTATTATTGGACTTAAGTATAAACTTTGGGCTAAGCTTGGATACTTAAGCCCAATGGAGGCCAAACTCTAATTTCTCCTCCTGGTCCCTGCTTTAGCCCATATATAAGTTATCTTAGCTATCCGGAAACCCTAACTGAAAAGTAATTCACTCCTAACACTATGAGGAGGGTGAGGGAATAGCAGATATAGAAGTTTTTGAAGATCGTCGCCCACACGATGTCGAGATTGGACTTGGGAATACAACAGAAGATCGGAAGGTTGTTTGCTGCTGCTGTTTGTCAACTTCCATGATTTTTCTAAAATCGTTTGAAACTCCGAACATGTCGTGTGATATACCTTAAGAAAACCACTGAAGAGAGAATCGTTTTGGCGCATTGATCACTCAAATCTGAGATTGGATGAGAGAGTTATCCCCCAAACGGTGAGGCTGCGTAGGCTGCCGGCGAGAATCTTTCTTCTTCAACATACCCTTATGAAAGGTAATACGTTTCTATGTTTTCTTGCTTCCTTTGATTATAAAAACGCATAGAACCCTAATAGTTCATGTTAGCCAAATGATCGAACGCCAACAGTATTAATGGCCGACTCTGCCTTGTGGAATATGGACGCATCACTAAGCCATGCAAATCTACTCTATAGACACAAGTAAATATGCATGTAACACGTATGAATAACCTTGGAGCAAGAGATATAATTCACCCCCTTTCTAGGTATTGTTGAATATTTTATACTCACGAGCAAGAATACTTGATTGTTGTAGAAGTATATCCCAAGAAATAAAATTATCGAACCACAAAGGAGTTAGGTTTAGATTAGTACAATATGTGTGCTCATGTTTATGTCACTTTTGTAAGGATGATAAGGGTTTTGAGTTTGAAATTATCAACTAAAGCAAGTAGCAAGTAAATAAAATAGCAACTAAGAGAAATGACAAGTAATATGATTAACGAGAAAAGAGAATAAGTGCTAAAGTTCAAGTATGGAAAAACATGGGATTAGAAACATCCAAGCACATTAAATTCATATTATCATGCAAAAGGAATTCAACTCAATTGATGTAGATTAAGGGTGATCACGATTATATCCTAAGCTCCTTTTCGGGTTACAATGGTTGTTAATCCACTTGAGACTCCCAAAAGCACTTAAGATCAAAGCCCAACATTAACCTCTTCCATCTAGGTACTAATTAATTCCCAATTCTCCCTTCAAAGGTACTAATTAGGATTAACTTTCCCTTTTTGTGTACTAAAGCTAACGAATGGATTGGTTCCCCTCATCGAATTCAAATATTCTTTCGGTCAAATCCAAACTCAATGTCTATTCATGCCTTTCTAATACTTAAGAGGGTCGTTTCCGTCTCACTACAAGCAATATACACATGAACATTATAATAGCACTTAATTATTATAAATCATCAATTGATCAACAATCCATTAAACCAATAATCATTCATGAATAACAAACATGTCATCACAACATCCAAACAATTAAAGCCCATGAATAGAAACCAATATCAATTAAGTCAAAAACCAATTTAATCTACATAATAATATAAACCTAATGTGCTTTTCATATTCCTAATCCCACTAGAGGGATTAGCCTAACATGATAATGATAACAAAACACATGAATGATCCATTACACATACCCATAGTTTCAAATCCAAAAGAAATACAAAGTGAATAAGTTCTTCCCTATCAATTTCTTGAAGAGAATCTTCTATTCTTCTTGATCTCTACCTCTAGCTCTTGAATTCTTGAGGTCTTTAACACCCAAATGAAAGGGATGAAGAATGGATGAAGATGGATGAAGATGATAGTGTGAAATGGAAGAATTGGTGTGTGGTCTAGGTGTAGGAGTGAAACCCTTGTGTGGAATATCCAATCTCTCCTCAAATGTTAAACTTGAGGCTATTTACCTCTCCAAGTTTGGCCACGAATTTAATATTAGTTGGGCTTTTTACACACACTTACACACATTGGCAGGTGAAAATCTAGATTTTGGCCCAAAAATGACCTTACTCGACTTGCCTGTCTTACTCGAGTTAGCAGCTTGAGTCGAGTTGCATGTAATGCAACTCGAGCTGTCCCAGCTCGACTCGTGTCGCTAACTCGAGCTCTCGCCTGTTCGGCCGTGTTGTGAGGCTCTGAAACTGATTTGACTCGGGAAACCTTACTCGACTCGAGTTGCCAAGTCGTGTTGCGACTTGCAACTCGGGTAATCACACTGTATGATTTTAAACTCCTGTCCTGCACCGCACGACTTGCTGCTCGACTTGGAGAGTCACAACTTTACTTGAGCTGCAAGTCGAGTTGGCTCTCCCAAGTCGATTTAAGCTACTGGACGATTCTGGACAACTTTCAGGCCCCAACTCGACTCGAGTTGGCAACTCGAGTTGCACCTTACAACTCGAGTTAGGTCCCGTCAGCTCGTTTCAACTCCCGACTCCATTTTTTACTTGTTTTTAACATGTTTAGGCTCATTCACACACATTTTCATGAAAACACAAAACACAATCAAAATACACATAAAATACGGATAAAATAATACAAAAAGACATACAAAAAGACACTAAAATCTAAGTGAAAATAGCGACGATTAAGGTACTATCAGTATTAATTATTTTCCTGGCCAATTGATACTCTAACTCGATATGATCTCCCTTTATATGTACTAGAAAGTTAACCACTTTATCCTGCTTATTAACCCAAATTCAATTCAATTAATAAACATTCATATATGACAGTTCTAATGAAGCTTCGGAGTCCCCTCACTTAGAATCATAACATGAAATCCTGTTCAGCAGTGAACACACTCAATATACAACCAAGATATATATTCAAACTCTATATACCAATTGAAGATGCACAAAACGACTGTGAATATGGATTAAGAAAGCACAATCATATATAAAATAAATCCATAAGTAATGTTATATGGAGGACACACAAGAGTTCAATTAATTCATAAAAACCTTCAAAACCCTAGATCTACCAAAACGGTTCTAACCCATGATATTACGAAGAACAATAATGAATGTTGGATAGATCTTACCCATATGTCTGAAAAATATAAGATAAATTAGGAAACAAATAAAACTCTAGATGTGGGCGTCGTCGCGTCCTTCTTCGTCTTGAATTCTCCTCTTGGTTCTCCTCTTGATTCAGCAGACGAATCTTCAAAGTGATGAATGGATGGAGGAGAGGATGTGGATGATGGTTGGGGGGTGATCCCTCTTGTGGGGTGTAGGATGATGGTGTTGCCCTGCTAAAAATAATGATGTGATCTGCATCTCCTTTTATAGTTGTAAGCTCTCCTTATAGACCTTGGATGAACTTTTTTTGGAGAATACAAAAATACACGCACTGGGGGTGCAAAATTACCAAAAATAGGATCCCGTGTCCCCGCTCGACCAGAACAGTTTTGGTCGAGCAGCATTGCGCAGTCTCACCGTTTCGCGCATAACTTCCATATCCGAGCTCCGATTTAAGCGATTCTTGTGCTCACGCGATCCTCTTCTTTGGCCTTTTTAAATATAAAGAACTAACTGAAATTATAACATTTAAAGGTGTAACTAGTCATGCAAAGTGGCACAGTCGTGCTGAGTACAGCTTGCGCGACGTCACCATTTCGATCATAACTTTCTCGTTTGGACTCCGATTGAGGTGTTCCTTATGCCAAAACGACCCACTCTTCTGTGGCTTTCCAATCATATATTATACTTCCAGTTTAGAGCTCCACACGAATACAGAAAAATTACACAAGTTGGACGTGTATTTTTCAGCATTCTTGCACAAGTTACACCTTTTCTCCAACTTTGCACTTTTGATCATTTTTCCACCTAAAACATAATAAAACACCTCAAACTTACCTTTTTCTCACATATATTAAATATAAGACACTTGTACTAATATATAACAATAATTCCCTTAAAAAATGTGTTAAATTGGACACTAAAATACGCTTATTTTCACTCTCATCAGTGGTCTGGTAGTTGTATTAGTAGTGAGTGGTAGGCTATATGTGGGGCCTTTTTACTAAAAGTGAAAAACGATGACCTTTGAATAAGACACCAAATATAATAAAATGGGGACCTTTCAATGGGACAGAACGAGTACTTTTTATTCAAAATATTATCACTTTTTATTTATTTCACACAAAATTTCCATCACACTCGATCATACACAAGTGTGTTTGCCTACATGTAATTGATAGTACAAATCTTTCTGCATCATTGACTGAACCTAACTTTCAGATTAAAAGAGCTCCTTTATTTAATTACTCAGTTAATTCAAGTGGGTGATCACGGTTAATTTTCTTTAGGAATGAATTAAGGGAGTTATAAGGGGCTTGGAAATAATCTTGAAGTATAGGTGTTTGGTGAATTAACAAACTAACATATTCTCTCCGTCCCATGGTAAGAGTCTCATTTGCTTTTGGGCACGTAGATTAAAGAGTATTATTATTTAATGTGTAGTGGGTAATTGTATTAGTGGGTGTAGGCCCCATGTTTTAATTGTATTAGTGGGTGTGAGTGAGTCTCATATATATAAAAAAGGAAATGAGATCATTTGGGTGAGACAACCAAAATGGTAAAATAGTCCTCTTAGCCTGGGACGGAGGGAGTACTAAAAACTACTTCCTTCGTCCCAACTTCATATTTTCCGTTTTGATCCGTCTCAAATTCAACTTCACATTTTTATAGAAGGAAAAAACAACTATCTAATATATCCATCTAATATTCTTGGGATAGTTACTACTAGATACATTGGAATCTCCATAATTACTATGAGATACAAACATATAAAAATATTACTACTAACTACATAAATATATAGTGATATTTCAATATTACCCTTACAATGTACTGCACATAAATGTTTTTGTGTAGCATAAAAATTCGTGTGCAATAAGAAAGTGTGCATCAAATGTTATGTACAATAAAAAAAGTGTGTGCAGAAAAAAAAAAAAAAGGGTTTTGTGGCGGCGGTCCTGCGGTGGGTAGGAGAGGGGTTTAAGGTTTATGATTTAAAAGTGTATGCGATTATAATGAATTAAGTGGCCGTGAAAGATTGGAAAGGCCTTTTCACAGGTATTGGCCCTTGCAAGCACAAGTTTAACAGTGAGCCCTCTCCATAAGCCACTTGAGGCACATCCTGCGATTTACCTCCTCCACCAATCCCCAGAACAGGTGGCAGTGAGCCCTAATGATGTGGTATACCATTTTATAGAAGAGAGATGTTATAGAAGAGAGATGGAGATCAGAGATGCCATCATGCCAACAACATAAGGTGTGTGTCGTGTGTGTGTATGAGAGATAGAGAAAGAGAGAGAGCTGAGTCAGGCGTGAACTGTTATCGTCACTTTCAGCACAACCAGAAGTTGGAAAAGTCAAGTTCGAAATCCGCTCAAATCACTCAGAAAGAGGTAAGTTGGAAAAGTTTAAATCTCTGCAACCTAGAAAAGTGAATATAGGGAAACCCAGCCAATCTTAAAGAACAAGAGTATCTACCAACGATTTCTCGAGAAATGGTGTATCAATGTATTAATCTTGTGGCGGCACAATCACCACCACCAATGCTACTTCATCCGCCCACACCCAGGTCTCCTCCCAATCTTACATCTTCTCTGTGTTTAATATCTTTTCCTCAAAATTGGTTTACCCCTTCTCCATTTGATGATTCTTTGCCGTTATCTCGTCGATATTGTACTATTTAATTGCCAATGTGCTATCAGTTTCCCTTTTCTTAAATTAGATAATTGGGATTGGGAGTTTTGCGGTTGGGATTGTGAGTAGTGCCCTTGAAAGATTTTCAATTCCAGTTTCGAGCTTCCTACAGCAATCTCCATTATTTCCTGAATCAATTTAAGTTGCTCTTGAAATTTCTGAAGCTAATTTTGTCAAATTGCTGGCTTTAGTTTGCTGCTTAGAAGTACCTGTTTCAGTGAATCTTTCCCCACCAGACATAATGCTGATAATTTTATTTAAAAATTTAAGCCAAACACTGTTTGAACTGGGTTCACATAGTTAGTTGTGTTAAGCTTAGTAGTTTATGTCATATTTATACTAGGGGTTTAATGTTTATTCTTAGGGTTTAGAATATTTAAGGGTATAATTTCCTTTATAATTTTTAAATAGGAGGTTTATGTGTGCTCATACCAGACTTTCTCTTTATTTAAATGTAGAAATGCAACTTTACAAGCTTGTAATTAAATTTACAGTTTCTGGAAATTTTGTTTTCCTTGGCTTCATAGACTTCATTTCATATAAAATAAAAGAAGCTATGAGCAAATATCAAATTCCTCTAGATCCTAAATTACAAATGACAATGTTAATATGCATTCGCTATCTTTTAGCATATGTTATGAGCACATGTTGGTCTCCCTGTGCAAATTATCTGGCTCGTCTCGCTCATCATGTGTTGTGAAATGCTAAGTTCTCACTGTTGTAACGCTCACTGTTGTAAACTAGGAGAATGCCAAGAAAAGGCATGTCAAACTGCTGTATTGAGCAACCAATATCTATAAATTTTGGAGTTAAGCAAGCAATATCAAGTCTTGCAGCGTCAGTAATAATATTATCTCAGACAAACCTGGTTAGTGCCTATTTGCTATATTGATTCGTCATTGTTGCATCACTCCGTTATTTCCCCAAGAGAAAAAAACTTGTGTTCTTTGTATATGGTTAAAAAGTGTTTCAGCAGCATTGTCTTTACATTGTGTAAGCACCGTGATTGTGTAGGAAATAGCCTAACTTTTTCCCTCAAATGTAAGCATCAAACCTTAAGCATACCTTTCATAATTTTCTGAAATCTTTTAGTTTAGTTAGAGAGAAATGCAATAATATTTTCTTTAGTTATAGTGGATTATATAACTCACTTCACATCATAGGTTTCTAGTCTACGAATGCTTTCCTAGATTTTCATTGGACTACTATATTAAAGTAGATATTTAATTCGAATCTATTATAAGAGTAGTTCTGTGTTAATATGTTTGTACTGCTGCTGAAAGAAGTTGATCAACAATATCAAATTAATGTTTTAAGGGGAAAAATCAGAAAAGGTCTTGTAACATGGAGTGAATCTGCAATCAGTCCTTTAATTATCTAAATTATAAATTTTGGCCATTTTAAATCCAATTTTTGTCCTTTTTTTTTCGGAAATTCTAAAAGTCACCAGAAAATTGTACATGCTAAGCACGTGATGCCGAAATTTTGGTATATTATGCTTTGAATTCAATTTTAATCATTTATCTATCTAATTTAACAATTTTCACATTTCATCAGTCAATTTTATCAATTTAAGTTCTTTTTCAATTAATTTTATTTTGAAAATTACTAAAATAATATGTAACTTTTTTTAAAAAGTTTAAAATACTGAACAAATATTTAATATTCTTAAAAATATACAAAATGAAAATTATGAATTTAATTTTTCATAAAATGTCTTGGAAATCTTAAAAGTTCTAAAAAAATATTAATTTTTTTTCTAAAAATTAAGAATATTTTTCTAAATTTTCATAAATATTAAAAAATCAGAAAATTTTGTATAAAGATATTTAAATTTTATGAAAGATGTTTAAGAATTTTGAAAAGTTATTTAGAATTCCAAAAAGAATTAAATTTTTAATATTCAAAAATCAATGAAAACATCACTTTGATGGTATGTAAAATGGTTAGATATATATATGTGGATCAATGTAATTTTTTCCTCCCAATTTTTATAATTTTGAAGTATCTTTTTTTTCAGAATTTTGAGTAGTTTTTTTTTTTATTAAATATATTTCTGGAATTTATTATTTTAATATATTTTGAAGATATAAATAATATTTGAGAATTCTTGCACATTTTTCAGAATTTCAAAACATATTTAGATTTCTTAAATAATTTTTTAAAATTGTAAAGATTAAAAAAAATTCAAAACTTTTAATCAACTTTTTATATTTTTTTCTTAATTATAAAATGTCTTTTTAGAAATTTTAAATATTTTTTCAGTGCGTAAAATATATATTTTTAGAATTTTTATAATTTTGAATAGTTATATTTAGAAATTTTCAAATATATATTATATAGAAATGGATTAAATTGATACAGTGCGTAGAGAAAAGAATAAAATTTATTAAGTAGATAGGTTAATGACTAAATTGAATTCATGTTGGGCATTCAAAATTTCCGGCATCTCATGCGTAGCACGTGCAATTTTTATTAACTTCTTTTAATTTCCGTACATTACAAAAATAGAAAAAGTGGATAATGAAATGACCGAAAGTGGAATCACCGTAAGTTACAGGACTTTTTGTAAATTTTCCAATGTTTTCATATGTCAATATTATATTCCAAAATACAGAAGAAAGAAAAAGGTTGAAGCTAGTAAGCTACAAGGTTTCCGAGCTTAATTTTTTATGTTGAACGGGCTGTTGCAACATCTCTTATGGAAATATTTCCCATCCCCAGCTAGCAAGTGCTGCTGATAATAAGTTGATCCTTCCCTCAGAGAGTGATGAGGGAAATGGGATGCTTATGATGATGAGAGGAATGACAGTGAAGAACTTTGATCCAGCCAGATATTCTGGACGATGGTTTGAAGTGGCTTCTCTTAAGCGTGGGTTTGCTGGGCAGGGTCAAGAAGATTGCCACTGTACTCAGGTAGTTGAGACGTTTAGATACCCTATATGGTTAGCAAGTTCTTTACATGTGCATCTATATGCTGCTCATTATTATAATTGTAGAAAAGACGTAACAATGAATGTTGGCTGTCTAAAAGTTTTGGTCCCTACTGCCTGCTTATTAGGGGCTGGGATGATTATTGAGATGGATAAGTATTGTATTAAGGGTGTGTTTGCAAACCTAACTTAACTATGAGAATCACTTTTACTTTTGAAAAGCTTTGATTATTAAGCATTTGCAATAACACCCTAATTTTCCTTTAAAGTTTGAAATAGATGGAATCCTTGCATTTCTACAGGTGTAGTATTTGAGTGGCAATGACATCCTGATTTCGACTTATTCATAATTGCAGGGCATTTATACGTATGACATGGATACACCTGCAATCCAGGTGGATACCTTTTGTGTTCATGGAGGATCTGATGGCTATATTACAGGTATAAGGGGAAAAGTCCAATGCCTTTCTGAGGAGGAAAAGGATAAGAATGAAACTGACCTAGAAAGGCAGGAGATGATCAAGGAGAAGTGTTACCTTCGTTTTCCTACTTTGCCATTCATCCCCAAGGAACCATATGACGTGATAGCAACTGACTATGACAATTATGCCCTTGTCTCTGGAGCAAAGGACAAAAGTTTTATACAGGTATATGTAGCGCTAATTGCTATTACTTGACATATTTTTCTGTGTTCAGAGAGCATCCGGTGTAGTTGTTAGAGGCGAACCTCCAAGGAGGCTCGAGCCTTGTACCTATTTTTTTCTGATTTTTTGGTGATTTTAGGCCATGTTCAAGAGCCACACGCTTCTACGCACCACACTGCGCCTTTCTTCATCTAAGTGGCGCGCTGCCTCCTATACAAGTGTTCCAATAATCCTTGTTTCATTAGGCATAAAACGTTTTTGTCTCCTATTCAGCCTTTGGGGGGCAAATTGATTTTTATGTCTAGTTCTACTTGATTTAAGATTAGGATTTTCATAAACAAAAATCAAGCCAATGAGAAACTTATAACCATCCCACTCTAGAGATGATGATTAATATGAAGATATAGAAATTGATTTTTGAGTGTGAAGAGGATGAAGTGAAAGAATTTAATAATAACGATGCTCAATTTGAGGAGGTGAGGACGAGGAGGATGATAATTGATTAGTTTGCTAGTTTGCTAAACATTCGAAACTTGCTAATGCTTTTAAAGTTTAAGACTTCATTTTATTAGCTTATTATTTATTTGTGTTGAAGATTTGAACTTTGAAGTTGATTATAATTGGATGTTCTATGTTTTATCATGTTATTTATGAGTTATTATGTATCATTTTGTGATATAATGTTATTTTTACCTTTATGTAGTTTGGTAATTATTTTGTAAGTAGGATAAACTTATGTATATATTGTAGAAAAATATTAGTCCAGGTTGTATAAAAGGCATGCGCCTCAGGGCCATTGCGCTGTTCTAGCCTCTTGCTTCTATCAACTATCGCATCCTGTACTTGACATTCTATTTTAAAGTTTAATTTGTTGTGGATCTTAAATGGAGTCATTCTTGTCAGTTTAAGAATTGAGATATTCCAGCAACCTTATATTTGCAATTACTATAAGCATAAGACATTGAACTGTAACTCCATGTTTCTAATTTTTTCATGTTAATCTTGGATGTATTTCTGGACTTTATCCGTTGCTTTAACAGAGCGAAGAGAGAGATTTTCACATTTGTGATTTCTGGAAAAAACAATTTAAATGCAAAATTATGTCATCTATAAACCAATTGTTAGCCTTGTGATAACTTAACAGTAAAATGGCTTACAATCTTTGGTAGTGTGCATTGAAAAGTCACATTAACTGATGAACAGAATTTAGGGGACGGTTGTTTAGGGGTATTGGGAGAGAATAATGGGAATGAAAGGGTATTGATTCTCATTCCTCCATATTGACAGAATGCAATGGAAATTCAAAATCTTCAATCATCCCTATTGATTCAATGACTAACCCCACCCCGTCAATCAATTTCATTCCCATTACGATTACTCTCGTTAATGACTCCCATTACCATTCCAAAATTTTGAACCCAGACTAGTTAGTGTTCATCCTCTTCAATGCAAGGTTTCTACAAGCAGTAGTGTGTGAATTTTGGGGACTACATATAGAAGGGAGGTGTTAAGATGATGACACTTGCTTCCAAAAACTCAGCAACAAGTAAATTAAACTTGGATCATCACATCACATCACATCACATAATCAAATGAGTTGCTATTAGATGCAGAGAGTGTACAATAACAAAACCTAGCAGTGATTAAGGAATGGAGTGATCGACCTGTTCGACATCGTCGCGATCGAAATCATCGCGGCGCTGGCTTCCATAGATTCCGGCTCCTTCAGCATCGACGCTATTCTTGCCGAACCTAAACCAGCAAGTGCTTCTTCACCCACAACTTCCTCCCCTTCTCCTGCACCATCCAACGCTCCTTCCACAACCCACAAATCTCGATTTCAGAACTGAAACAGCAGGAGTTACAGGTCTCAGGGAGAATTGGAGATACAGTGTAGAGGGAAGTTTGATGCACCCATTGCTCTAAACCACTGACTCTTATCCTCTCTCTCACCTTTTAAGCAATCCTCTTTTTGTCGTATTATACATTTTCAAAGTGGGCCAGTATGTTGCCGGTATCCGGTTAAATTTCCCCGCCCTTCACATTTTCTAGCCTAGCCATGTTTCCGTTGAACACTTCCAGGTAGGTCTCACCAATTCCTCCAGGTATCTCGTCAGCAAAATGACCGGAATCTCCCTCGGAATATACCCGCTTTCGCAGGATCTTCACAGATTCTTTACCCTCCGGCGACCCCTGACCCCAAACCCTCAATATCGAGATAATTAGTTACCATTCAAGAAGAGCGACATGAGATTACATTCTAAGAAATACGAGTTAGGAGTTTTGTCATGGTTTAGCCAACTGTGGGAAATGCAATACTGGGGATATGTTACCAGCGGAGGCACGAGGGAAACCAACAAGGCTTGCTGCTCGGGTGGGCTTGCTATAAAATACTTCATCCGTCCCAGGCTAAGAGGGCATAAGGTCTCTGGCCTCATTACCTGGGAGGGGGAGTATCTTTTACCTCCATAATTCTGTTTCAAGGAATTTCTTTAATGCAAATTTTGTCTCAGAGCCAGATGGGATATTGTACACATCAAGAGAGTCGCACTACTCTATTTTCAAAGCACCAACAATGTTTAGAATGAAATGCATTGTGAAAATCACTGGAGAAATTGACTGCAATCACCTCAAGCAAAAGCTCTCTCAACAAGATAAACCTGCCATCATCAATCTTAATATTGGTACTTTATTCATATTTATCTCTACCTTTTGATCTTATGAATATAATTGAGTTTGTGTGTAATTTAATTTAATTAAATTAAATAGGGACAACTTTTAAAGGAAGTATTGATAATGTTAATGATGTGATAAGAAGCTTGGATCTGAGTTCTGCTTATTTCTTGAATTTTCTCACGAGATTATCTTTGTTCACTTATTTTACTTAGGATTACTATATGCTATGTATTTTCTGTTACTCAGTGGTTGAGCTGCATTTTCTCTCGCTGAGATTATAACTGAGAAGGTGAGTTACAACTTACGCTCTACGATATCACTAAACAAAGTATGCATGTAAATAAAATCTATTTATGTAGTATTCTTCTTGCATTTTGTGTTTAAGTTACATGGTAAGCTCTCTTTGCTGCTTCTGAAACTAATGGCTTTACCTTCTTCGTGTTTCGCTGTATACTATAGATGTTTAAATGAAAATGTCTGTACTAATATAGTAAACAGGGAAATTAAAATTTTAGATCTTAAATTGATACTTGGAAGTAATCAACAGTTGAACCCATTACAGAATTAATTGCTAATCTTGTGTGTTAGTGTATGTTTTCGTTTGTAGTAAGTTGTTCTATTTCAATAGAAGGGAATACGCTCTTACCATCTTTCTACATGGATACTGAAGAAGACCGGACCCTTTCTTTTATTGCTTTCTTTCCATCTTCACGTTTCATTGAAGAAGACTTGTTTTGAGTACCTATTTATTTTCTATTGGTATGTATGGTATTTATTTTTATTTTCTATTTGTTTTCTACTGGTTGACAAAACCTGGTGTAGGATGAAGGCATTCAGTGTTTTCAGTATAGTCATACCAGTACTTTTTTTTGTTTAAGCTTTTGCATTCTTCGTTCCATCTAGCTCCATTTCTTTTACATAGAAAATTTTAACTTCCACGCTCCTTTTCTTTGAAGGTTTTTGTTCGGTGAGTTCTTCCCCTCATTTGATGGCATAGTTGATAGTGTTATATTGCAATTCTCATTAAAGAAATGTGCACTCCATATAATCCACTGAAATCAGAAAACTGTAGTGTCAGAAATGGTCTTTTCAAGATCTGAAATGGAGTAATTATTTTCGTTATTTAATCCTTTGATATCACTCTTGAGTTGAATGCTGGCTAAAAATCATTTATCTGATGTGATGCACAGGAAGGCCATTGATTTGAGTGCTACCCGGCTTCATGTTTGGTCTGTGAACAAGGGAGCTATAGCTCTTAGAGCACTTCTGAAAGGACTAAATGAATGCAATGGCATTGTGCTTGTTGTTTTCAATATGTAAAGTCACTCTGCTTCCATCATACTTTCCAAGCTTGATATAAATATGTATTAATTCATCAGGATGTCTCATTCTAAGAGCAACTTCAATGACATAGATTAATCCTATGTGTTAGATTGCTTCAACATTCCACTTTGAGAAAAACATATCTGGGAAGCTTCAAAACTTGGTTGATCATATAAAACATACTATTGTTTGTCATTGGAAACTTCGGATTTTAGGTTTATGATGTAATTGATACTTGATCCTACTGTTGAAACTGGAAGTGACTGAACCATGTGCCCATTTTCAGTAGTTTTTTGCGTGAGATACAAATGAACCATCTATTTTCTACTGAAGAAGGGAGTAGTAAATTGAAAATGCTTGAACTCAAACTAAGTCTTGTTTTCGGAGATATATATTCGGCTTGCTCTGCTTCACAAATGAGGCCTCCTACTGAAGGGTGGGGCTGCAATCGGTTACTTCCTTGTTACTAGCCTAGGATCATAAACCAGGAATTGTAGCCTAGTATCATAAACCAGGAATTGCAGTTATTATCTGTGGAATATTCCTGATAGCTAAATTATGGACACTGTGAAGCATTTAGAAACTTGGATTACTACCTTTTCTTTCATGTATATGCTAAATTATGGACACTGTGAAGCATTTAGAAACTTGGATTTCTACCTTTTCTTTCATGTATATATTAATTAAAATAATTTGTTAGGCATACTTCTCTACTATCATCAATCAGAAGGTATTTTCACTTGGATTACTACCTTTTCTTTCATGTATATGCTAAATTATGGACACTGTGAAGCATTTAGAAACTTGAATTTCTACCTTTTCTTTCATGTATATATTAATTAAAATAATTTGTTAGGCATACTTCTCTACTATCATCAATCAGAAGGTATCACAAAAATACACTCAATGTGTGCTTTAGAGGGTGTAATCCCTTCCGCTTTGGGCCACCCACTGGCCCGCACGGTTTGCTCTTTGGGCTCGCACCCAAAAGGCCTTATGCTAGGCAGAATTCATCCCTCATTTATAAACTCATTGTCATCCCAACTTCTAACCGGGACTTTGGTTGACACCCAACCAACACTCAGGTGCTACCAAATTGAACGATACAGAAATAGGATAATGGTTGGTCGGATTCATAGCTACTTGATTGAAAGAACATTGTGAAGGCATTTGGATTTGTCCAGGAGGAGTAGGGACGCCGCCCGTCGTGTTCTGATAGAAAAGGGTGAATGATGAACATTTCATCTTGCTGAGGTATGGTTTATAATTATCTGGTAATTAATGATCATTAGGTAGATTCCATCATGTGTAGAAGGTGATATCGGATGAGACTAATTGAAGTGAGATGAGATTTAGGAAGTGAGATTTAGGAAGAGAGAAATAGCGAAAGTATAACAGTTTCTGCCATTCAAGAGCCTTTGAGTCTCAGGATCTCGAATGAAGAAACTATTCTGCGATTCTTTTCGCATAATATCATACCAATGCCCTTCAGTTACGAGCTGGATTTTTTTATCAACAAAATCACAATCGTCAATAACCAACACCATTCATCAAGGATCCTTTGCATCTGACAGCTGAAATTCCAGGGAATCAAGTTGGCCACAGTTGAATGTGTTCGAACATCTGGAGCTGCTAGATCGAGTAAAAGAACAAGGTAGAGAAACAAGTAACATATGTTCTTTGAAAGAGCAGATGTCGGACCACATCAATCTGGATATCTCGGGCACTATTATTTGAATTTCGCTTGGCTACGAAAATGTCCCGGATTTTTGTAATTTATGTCACTCTTTGGGTCACTTGCCTATGGATTGTAGAAAGGCACAGAGTGGTAACTTGGATAGACAGCATGTTAAGGATGGATTTGTGCCACAAAAGAAGAAGCAATGGAGAGTTAAAACCAACCGAACCATGGAGGAACAGCTCGAAACTAATGCTACAGCAAATGCTACTGTTGTTGATCAGCCTCTCCCGACAGTACGGACTTCTGCATCTCCACTACAATTGAGCGAAGGGACAGGTTTGATAGCACCTAGTTGGATTCAGGAAAGTCGCAGACCATCTCTATTTCTAATAGGTTTGATGCACTAGAGGAGCAAGCTGTGGCTTCTAACCCCACGAGAACCAGATCAGAGACATGAACAGAATCGTTCTCCATTGGCAGACTTGACAGCATCTCTGGATGCTATTAGGGCGGCCATGAATATTATTTCAAGGGCTTCACAAGAGCGTGATGTGGACACTATTCATGACATTGCGGACAAGGACACACGATCGAACATTCTGGGTACTTCTCCATCCTTTGAGATTTCCAACAGATTCGAGGCCGTTTTTAACGATGAAGACTAGATTTCTGGTTATCAGTCGCTCCCATGCTCTTCTACTCAAATTCCCGCTTCGACACCAGCATCTACAAAGTTGGCCCCACCATCTTTTGTAGACTCAACTCCTTTGAGGAAAAGCAGTATTGAGAATGTTGATAATTCCCCTATTGTGACATCATCACATGCTCATGTGACCGGCTTTGTGGCCTCTCCAAAATTCGTAAACTCAGTTATGAGCATATTAACAACACCGGTGCCGCGATCGTTAAATTATGAGTTGAAATCATCAACGCCACCGGTGAACGAGGGCACGCTAAGTGCTTCATCAAATCTGAGACCCCCGGGTATAGTACATGTGGATACGCTGATTAGATATTCAGATTACTTTGAACTTTATTCCAAAGAGAATATGGAGGAGTTTCCAACTCTTGAGAGAAGTGATGTGAAAAAGGAACGAGGAAGGCCCAAGAAAGATTTTTATCAACCAACAACTAGGCCCAACACTCGTCTGTAGAGGACAAGCTCAACACTCCACAAATAAATAAGCATGAGCTTATGAACATCCCAGGGCTTAAATTTATGCGAAAAGAACTAGATGATATTGATTAGCTTTCTATATGGATTGCTTGTGATCCTTTTCAAGCTGCATGTTTAGGCTTTTTCATTGACTCTGTATCTTTTCTTTTTTTTTTAAAAAAAAAAGAGCCTTAAGTGTGGATATGAGGTTTTGAATCTTTTCTCCATAAAAATTACATATTTTAAATCTTTGACAACTTTATGCTTCTTATTTGCGTTTATGTAAAATATGTGATTGTGGTTACTTGATTGCCAAATCAAACGACCACAGGGTTTTTTTTTGTCGCGATGAGTCATTTATATAATTTCACCATTTTTCTTGATGTATAATAATTTGTTAAATTCTTCAGTTGTCTGCTTCTATTCTCACTTACCAATCTCTTTTACTTCTTAATAATTAACATGAGTTGATTTTACTTTATTTTTCTTAACTCTAACAATTCTTACACGTCGTCGTATGATTCTAATGACAATCTTTACGATTTGGAGTTGGAATTTTCTTCAGAGGAGGTGGACAAAAGGCATCGGAAGAAAGAGAGGATGTGGACATATGAGAAGAAGGAAAATAGGGGATGATAGAGAAAGTAAAGGTCAAGAAGAGAAATAGGAGAGAAGAGAAGAAACAGATATGGAAGAAAAAAAAGGATAACGAGAAAGAGAGAAAATGGGAGGAGAAGTGTTGTGACTAATTCCTGGCAAAAGTATGGAATAATTAGAGAGACTGATATGTGGTATGTTTCTTTGCTGATACTATCAACTTTAGGCTACATTCTTGAATCAATGGTTGTCGAATGCCTTTTCTCAATGCTAAAAGTTTTGCTTCTGTTTTCTGCAATTGATTATATATGTTAATTAAAGGCTATTGATCCTTAATGTTCATGTAGTTTTACGTATGAGCAGCTAAGTTCGAATTGACTTTTTATGCATTGAACTGGTTCCCGTTTGTTTAGGTGTACTGGACATCTATGTGAAATGAGTTTGTACAGCCACAGCAAGGGTGTGTGATTTAAAGGTGTAAGTCAATCTTTAATTATTGATTTTAGCATCCATTACTTTTTATTAGGTTTCTAAAATAAACTCTTGAGTGCAGATAGAAAACCTGCTCCTTAATCGAAAGGAAATTCGAAGGTGTCTGATTTTGGACTGAGTGCAATGTCTCAGCAGTTAAGCAAAATAACTATTTTAAATAGAGATGATTATGGATATTGTTTATTCAAGTTATGTTGCATATGTTATTTTCTTTGTGGTCATTTTTCTCTGATTTATTGAAATTGAATGTAGGGGTGGAACTCCAAATTATGTTGCACTTGATCGAGGTATTATTTTTTTTTTCTTTTTTCCTTTTTAATGCTATAGTTGGATCACCTTAGAGCTCATACTGCAATTCAAAAAGTTATTATTTATGTTTTTAAGCTGACTTTTTTTTTGTATGATTATTATTTAATTTAATCATTGCAAATGTGAATACAGAACGTTTGGAATAAAAATAATGCTAATTTTATGTTTTTTTTTTTTTTTTTGTCTTTCTTTAGTTTTCTATTAATTCCATTTTTTGTGGCATTCAACATTGCTTGAAGTAATCTGTCTTTTGGTGTGACATGCATTTGTATCCTTGAGTCCTTATATCCTTTAATATTTTACCTTCATAACATACGCGGAAACTAAACTTCTGAAGAAAGCCTATTTGAAGTCTTATTCAACTTTAAGTTAAATCCCAGATTCTTTGCCTCATGAGAAAGATAAAGTTTCACTAGATTAGCTACAAGGCTAGCAAATAAGTGGAAAGTACGTGGGTAGTGTTGTTTCAGTGTTATTTAGGACTATTATACCATGTGGCCTAATTAATTTTCATTGATATGTCTAATTATAATGCAACGGCTTCTGATTTTGTCTAGCAAAAAATGATATAGATACGTATAATATTGTCGAAAGATTGAAAACTACTTGATAGATAAATCTTCCCCATTGTAAATTTATGTGCTGCTATGGATGTAAAATGATGTCATTTTTACTGTTCAAGCATCTGAGCGCAGCTTAATTCTTCACCAGGATGATATGTATGTCTTTGTTGGTAGTTAGACTTCATGCAATTTTGTTCTATCTCTGTAGAATAGTTTAAGTAAAATAGGAAACAATTGTGTTATGGAACTATCTTTAATTATTTTTTCATCAGAAGTTAGCATGGATGTTAACTTTCTAAGCAATATTGTTCTATACTACTCCACTCAATTTAGTTCTTTTCAATGTAATTTTTCTATTTGTGATTGTCAACAAACCTGGAATTGTAGAGTGTAAAGTAAATACTACTATTAAGGATAAGATCAAAATAAGTAACAAAGCTCATACTTTTGTGAGCTTCAAGAGTTGTGTAAGTAACATGCTTTGCAGCTGCCATCATGGGAAGAATAACATGAGTAGATTCAAGAATTATGTTTGGAAATTGAATTTTATGGTCATAATATGGTCATAATGTATGGGTTTGGCCTTAGGTACTTGCAAAATTTGTGTTGCCAATCAAATTGGCAAAGTTTAGAATTCCATGAAGCACCAATGTGAAGAAAAATGAGAAAGATAACATCTGGAAGACCAAACTAAAGAGATGCAGAACCAGAAGATAGGAAGCTGAGTATTGATTCACATAAATGTAGCACAATACTAAAATACCTTTGATTGATGAGAGTTCTCAATCTAGATGACTTCAATTGACATTTTTAGTTATATCAATATTATGGCATTATGCTACTCAACATTTTTTTTTTGAAATTAAAGTGTTTTGGGATGTTATAGAATTAATGTGTTAACTTAATTTTTTGGACTACATCACTCTTTATCATATCATACTATAATTCCATAGTATATAATTTAAAATTATAATTCATTTTAAGACATTACAAAGTACAAAGTAAATTTTACTAAAGACAAAAGAAGTATTCCCTCCGTCTGTGTCGAAAATATAGACATTTGCTTTTTGCATGTAGATTAGGGAATATTATTATTTAATGTGCAGTTGTTAGTTGTATTACTCGGGTGTGTGGATCCTATATATTTATTGTTTTAGTAATGTGTGTGTGTCTCATGTGTTTAAAAAGGGAAATGTCCACCTTTAATGCGAACATTCAAAATGACAAAATATTCATCTATCCGGCAAAAGGAGGGAGTATATATCATACTTTAAATTCATATAAAATTTAAAATTACAATTATTTTAAGATAATCATAGAGTATAACGTGTCAGCAACGTACGAGTCACGATTTGAAAATCTAACTAGTCTAATATTAAAAGTGTCTTGCACTTGTAAAATATTTTTGGGCACTTTTATCCTTATTTTATTTTCTTTAATACATTTTCACCCTTAATTAGTTAATATATTTTATATAATTAATCTTAAACTTAATGCACCTCTTGAGTTTATAACTTAATACAATTAATATTAAATTTAATGCAACTTTTGAAACCTCATGCACTTCTTGAGTTTATAATTTAATATAATTAATCTTAAACTTAATGCAACTTTTGAATTATTAACTTCATACAACTCTTGAATTTATACATTATATATTTATCACCTATATATATTAGGTAAAAGCTTGCAATAAGCAAGAAAGTCGATTCACAATTTCATGCATATCAAATGCTTCACTTCTTCAAGGATTGAGATACGTGTGAACATCATCAAAGCTCTTTGTTGGAGGTGATGACTTACTTCACGGGCGGAGCCTTGTGTAGGCATGAGAGGGCTCTAGCCCCCAAAATGTTCAAGAACCCCTATTATATACATAGTTAGTATTTTTATTTATTTAATATTATTTTAAAACATCATACTATATATATAATGCTCCTTTCGTTTTTCTTTATAATTTTCATAATTATTGTAGATACGGACTTTAAGAAATGTTATTTTTTTATAAACTCTATTGATTTTTGATAGTAATATAGTCTTTTTTTTATAATAAATAAATGATAATAAGTTATAAGTATGTGTTAGGTTGAGAGTGTCATTTTTTAAGTAAAGGGTATTGAAATATATATATATATATATATATATATATATATATATATATATATATATATATATATATATATATATATATATATATATTTAAGTGCATTGAGGTCAACAAATAAGAAAGTTTGAAATATATAATGGGATGAAGGGAGTATTCAATCATATTTTTAATATAGTAATATTCAATATCAACATTTACCACAAAGAGAGCGTTCATAGCCATTAAAAAAAAATCCAACCGACACTTCAGAATAAAATGGATGATGAGTTTCTTATGAATAATTTGATCATTTACATCGAGAAATAGATAGCTTCAACCCTAATCAAAGACTATAATTTTTTGTTTTGAATCAATGAAAAACATGTCGGCTAGACTTTTCATACTTTTAAATATAGAGAATTGTATGAAATTATCTCAAAATCCTTTTTTATTATCAAGTTATGCTTTTATATTTCACTAGTTACAAGTATTATTCAATATTAGAATATAAATTATGATCAACATGTTTTTATTTCTAGCCCCCGCTAGAAAAATCCTCTATCTCCGCTCCTGACTTACTTCTTTCTATGTCCTAATTTACAAAATGTCATTATTATTGCAGGTCTCTCAAGTAACTTCTTAGATTGTTCCCATTAGAATTAGACGTATAACCATCAAGAAAAATTGGACGACTTGCTGCATAAGCGATGCAACAATCTAGATTCTCCATAGTTGATTAATTTTTCAATCTTTCATTTTATGTGTTATTACTTTATTTATTTATATTGTAAAAGTCATTATAGACCACGAGAATGGTCATCCTTAATAACACATGTATAACCTTTTGAACTTGAAGATATTACGTACTCTACGAAACCTAATTAATTTATTACTATCATACTCCCTCCGTCCCGTCCAAAGAGATGCATTTGCTTTTTGCACGTGGATTAAGAAGTATTATTATTTTATGTAAAGTGGGTAGGTGTATTAGGGAGATGTGATGGGTAGTGGTGGACAATTGGTGGACCATTTTTACTAAAAGAGAAAAATGTTGCAATTTGGATAAGACGCCCAATATAGTAAAATTATGTTATTTGAGTGGGACCGGGGAGTATATTGCAACTGGTTTGTGAGAATTATGGTATTTAACGATGATGGAGAGTATCAAACTCTTCAGCCTCAAAGTGTAGATACTAGGATGTATGCACTGGTTCGTTAACTTCTTCTTACATTATAGATATCATTAGTGGCAATTTCTTAAGTATTCTTATGGATGGCAATTTTTGTTCCGAACGACGAGACAGAGTTATGTTAGATTCTATTAAAACACATTTGACAACGTATTTATATTGTATTTCTTTTCTTTTGACTTGCTTTATACACCTGTTCTCCAAATGTGGTTTTAATGTGATTGCCCAAACTAGCTACGGGCTTATGAGATAGCATTTTTAGACATTTATTTTCCTTTATCAATCATGAGAACTCAGTTAATTTCAATGAATACCTTCCATTTTGTGAAAATAAATAGTTGAATGAAGTGTTTTATTTTCTTTCGTTTTGCTATTTCTTTTTCTTCAACTAGCTAGAACAGTTATTCTTTTGTAACCATCATAACCCCTTCTCAATTTGAATTTCAACATCATATTATATCAAATGGAAAGGAGAAGAATGATCCACATAAACAGAAAAAAAAAAAGAAAGAAAATGCTTAGAGGAACTTGGGAGGGAATGTGGAAGTGCCTAACTATAAAAATGATGAAGTTAAATGGCAGAAGGAACTTGACAATTATAGGGAGAGAGAGATTTTGGCTTTGTTTCTTTTAACTTACCAAACTTTTTTTTCACTATTTCCTCATTTGTTTGTTCCATTACAGTTTTCACCCTCTAAAAATATTAGGAGTATAAGAGTTTCAAAACAAATAATTCTTTAATACAGCATATTTTAAAAAATGTTACTTTCACCTAACACACATAATTTATTTTATCATTTATTTATTATTTAAAAATACAACTTTATCCTAAAAAGTTAATAAAGTTGGTCAAAAAATCAATTTTTCTTAAATTTCATATTTACAGTAATAATGAAGAGCTTAGTGGAATGAAGGGAGTACTTTCTTAACCCACTATAAATTAAAATATTATATTCCATAATCTCCGAGTAAAAAATAAACGTAAACATAAAATAGGATGGAAGGAGTATATAAATATATCATAGTCCTTTGCGTTTATTTTTTACTCGGAGATTATGGAATATAATATTTTAATTTATAGTGGGTTAAGAAAGTACTCCCTTCAATCCACTAAGCTCTTCATTATTACTGTAAATATGAAATTTAAGAAAAATTGATTTTTTGACCAACTTTATTAACTTTTTAGGATAAAGTTGTATTTTTAAATAATAAATAAATGATAAAATAAATTATGTGTGTTAGGTGAAAGTAACATTTTTTAAAATATGCTGTATTAAAGAATTATTTGTTTTGAAACTCTTATACTCCTAATATTTTTAGAGGGTGAAAACTGTAATGGAACAAACAAATGAGGAAATAGTGAAAAAAAGTTTGGTAAGTTAAAAGAAACAAAGCCAAAATCTCTCTCTCCCTATAATTGTCAAGTTCCTTCTGCCATTTAACTTCATCATTTTTATAGTTAGACACTTCCACATTCCCTCCCAAGTTCCTCTAAGCATTTTTTTTTTTTCTGTTTATGTGGATCATTCTTCTCCTTTCCATTTGATATAATATGATGTTGAAATTCAAATTGAGAAGGGGTTATGATGGTTACAAAAGAATAACTGTTCTAGCTAGTTGAAGAAAAAGAAATAGCAAAACGAAAGAAAATAAAACACTTCAAAGGCTATGGCTATTCGCACACATGATTTTACTTCCATACATCCACTTGAATTTTAAATTAATAAATACATATAATAAATTACTAAACTATCCCTTTGACATACACACATTTAATACACTATTATTCCTAAAATAATAAATACTACAACATACACACACCAAACACTATAACAATAACAATTCAATAAAAACATAAATACACATACATCACATTCACATAAAACATTTGAGCAAAAATCACAAAACAAAACTCACACCCACCCACTTCTTCTTCCCCCATTTTCTTCATCCAACATTCACAAACCCTAGATTTTCTCCCCATCTATAAACACTACATTTGCTGACACGGTTATCATGTCGAAAGAAGAAACACCTAAGAACGTAAAGGTATGTATATTTACGTGTTTACACCGATTAAAAACTTATTTTTTGCATTTTTTCCCGTCGCTGAATTGTTCGACCAACCAGAGTCAAAAATTTTGGATGTGTTCGACCAGAGATTGTCGAAATTTTTTAATTTTTTCGACCATAGCTGGTCGAAATTTTTTGATATGTTCGACCATAGGTGGTTGAATTTTTTAGAAAACTTCGACCAAAATCAGCCGATTTTTTCTAATTTTTTCGACAACTTTCTATCGAAAAGTGTGTATTTTTCCAGCACTATATTTGGTTTCCATTTTTAACCCCTTTTTGTGCGTAGGAATCATTTCCTTCTACTAAATATAGTGTCATCTTATTGGGGAATGAGCTTAGTACAGATGTTTGTATGGTTGATGATTACATGGACTTATTTGAAATCCATCAATGGTTTAATACAAGAGAGGATTTGATAAACTGGGCTCGAAGTATTAGTTTAGATAATTAGATGGTGGTTATAGCGAAACGCTCTGATAATGGTGGAGGAGGAGAAAAATGGGAAGGCTATTTTTGAGTTGTGAACGTGGTGAAAAGAATAGAAAGTTTAAGGCAAAAGTAAACCGATACAAGGAGGTGGATCCAGAAAATGAACGAGAGGAGAAGGGTCCAAGTAAAAAGAAAGTAAAAAAGAGAGAGACGGGTACAAAGAAATGTAATTGCCCGTTTTTGCTTAGGGGGGAGAGAATTAGAGAAGGGCGGAGCATGGGCATTGGAGGTTGTTAACGGTGTTCATAACCACTCGATTGACAATTATTTGGAGGGGCATGCCTATGCTGGGAGGCTAAAGGAGGCGGAGGAAAAATTTGTGATTGATATGTCACTCCAAGATGTCCGTCCAAAGAATATGATACAACTTCTAAAACATAAATTCCCCGGTAACAAGACTATAATACGGACTATATACAATTGTCACAAAAAAATTTGCTAATTGTGGTGGTCGCTCTCAATTGCAATATTTGGTGAAGAAGTTGGAGGAACATAAATATTTTTGTCTCACCCGAAGGTGCAAGGAAACCGGTAATGTTAGAGACTTATTCTTTGCACCTCCCCGAAGCATAGATTTGTTGTGTGCTTTTCCTCAAATTTTTCTTATGGATTCAACATACAAGACGAACAAGTACAAGATGCCTTTGTTTGAGATAGTTGGTGTCACTTCAACTGGCATGACGTTTTGTGTAGAAATTGTATTCTTGAGAAGGAAAAGGAAGATAACTACTCATGGGCTCTTACAACACATAGGGATGTAATGGGTAAAACATGTTTTCCTTCGCTAACTGTGACTGATAAAGAGATAATGCCATTGAGAGTGTCTTTCCCGGTACCAGTCATTTTCTTTGTCGGTGGCATATAAACAAGAACATCACGGCAAATTGTAAAAAAATTATCCATCCAAAGGATAAATGGGAGGGTTTCATGCATGCGTGGAATTTGGTGGTGTTATCGAATAATGATGAACTACTCACGGAACGGGTAAAGAGGTTTAGGCATGAATTCGTAATTACCCTGAGGTGGTTGAGTATGCTATGAACAATTGGGTGGTGGAGAAGGCATCCATTGTTTCTCCAGCATCAGGGGATTATTCTCTGTTTTTAATATTTCTTGCTTAGAATAAAAAATCATTCAATTTTGTTCAACTTTAAGTTACAACTGTAGAGTACTGGATAGCTTTAGTTTGATGCCCAACCTTGTTTATTTACAAACAACTGGATAGCTTTAGTTTGATGCCGAACCTTGTTTATTTACACACAATACTCCCTCTGTCCCATTTCAATCTTTACATATTTCCATTTTGGGCGTCCCATTTCAATCATTACATTTCCCTTTTTAGTAAATGAGACTCACACACATTAATTATTTCTCTCTCCTTGAGTCCACACATCACACTAATACACCTACCCACTTTACATTAAACTATTATTTCTCTCACTTCACTACACATTAAAATACTACATTCCTTAATCTATGTGCAAAAATTCAAACGTAAAGTTTGAAACGGGATGGATGGAGTATATTTTACTGTTACTAGAATTTCTTTTATTGAGAATCTATCATTGCAGTGATGCAAAGGTTAGTGATTTAGACAATCTGAAGCCTGCATATCTATAGGATGAAAGAAAGCCAATACAGTTATAGTAGAGAGCAAATAGTAAGTTACATGATATGAAGTACTCCCTCCGTCCCGCCCATATTGCTACGTTTACTGTAGCTTTTGTGAGAGCTTTATGCAGTTAAACGATGCAGTTTGACCGGGATAGAGGGAGTAATCAATACTCAGTTGCCCGAATTGAGAGGATTGAAACTAAATTGATGGAAGAGGCTCATGCATTTTGCACCCACTTCCAAGTAAATTCTTATCAAGAAATGACACGGCCCTTTCATACAAATTAAAGTAAAAATAGTGAGGCATAAAGGGCTTGAAAAAGAAATCCATCATCATTAAAGATTTTCAAAACTTTTCTCCCGAGGAATAGGCTAACCCGACTATAAGGACAACTGTAGCACTTTGCACTACTACTTGTTGGATTGTATACTAAAAGTCTAGCTTTAGTATGAACAATGTTATAACAATTTATTTGAAACGAGAATCATATAATCAAATGATTGCGTCTTTTAATTTATTTATATGTTCGATGCAATAGTCCACTAACTTTATACTATAGATAATATGTTGTGCGATAACACGCGGAAGATCATATTATCGGTTTCCTTATAAAGTATAAACAGATGCTCACAACCGAGATAGCCAGAGACTCTCTATCGGAATGGTTGTAATGTGGTTTGGTATTAGCTTGTCTTGGCTATAGAATCACATTAGTGCACTTTCTGTATTGAGCAGGACCGCTTGAGATCGTTCGACTTATACTGACTTATAGGAGAACTTGATCTCAGTTATTATGGATGTTTGTGCTCTTAATCCCTATACAATAACCTCGACATGTAGGGCATTATGTATTTCTTTGATTCATCAATGGGTGAGATTTACATGTAATTAAATCAGCAAACTCGGTGAGTTGGGAAGTAGTGCTGTTTTTATGGTGTGATGTTGATTGTAGAAGGAATCCGTGTCTGTCATAGGTTGATGATGTCCCCTTAAGGAGCTCATAAGGATTATCATGTAAACCCTGCAGGTAGATTTATTCCGACATGATAATGAGGTTGAGTGGTACTACTCTTGGACGAGATATTAATTAATGGAATTGTCAGTAACTTAATTAATTAATGGACATTGAATCTTAAACATGGGGAGACTAACGGGCTCATAATAAGAAGGAGCCCAAAACGTAATTTTGGGATTGGAGAGGCAGTGCGATAATAATATTTTAGTGGAATATATTATTATTATTGGACTTAAGTATAAGCTTTGGGCTAAGCTTGGATACTTAAGTCCAATGGAGACCCGATTCTAATTTCTCCTCATGGTCCCTACTGTAGCCCACATATATAAGTCACCTTAGCTTATCTGAAATGTTAATCTAATTCATGATTCACGAATGGTGAGGGTTGAGAGCAGATTGAGGAGATCTCGTAGATCTTCACCCACACGACGTCGAGATCAGACTTGGGAATACAGCAGAAGATCAAGAGGTCGTTTGCTGTTTCTGTCCGTCACCTTGTACGAATTTTATAAAATCATACAGACCTCTTATCTAGACGTGTGATATACTGGCGGAAAATCATCAAAGGGAGAATCGATTTGCCGTGTAGATCACTCAAATACAAGATCGAACAAGGAAGTTATGGCCATTCTCGTGACGCTGTGCAGGCTGGTGGCGAGATTGAATCTTCTCTAACATACCCTGGTGAAAGGTAATACGTTTCTTGATTTTTCTTGCTTCCACTGAATTAGAAATGTATGGAATCCTAACGGGTCACGTTAACGATCGAATGTCAATAATTGATATCAAAACTTCGGTTTCGTGGTGAAGCGTGATAAGTTAGGCTAGGGTATGTGTACATGAATTAGGGTTTAGAATTAAATTTCTTGATGAATATTCTAGTTGTACACGGTGGCACACGAGCACCACATGACGGGTCGATGACGGCAATGACGGCTCTGTGGGGTGACAGTGAAATCGAAAGCGGCGGACAGGCGATTGTTTTCGGCAGGACAGATTGCGAGCGGTAGGCGGGCACATTGCCAAGCACGGCATGGGTGTTTGTCGTGTGAGTGCTTGCGGGGGTTGTTGCCGAGAGGAATATCGTGTCCTGAAAGCTGGAAGGATACCGAACGATGGTATCCATGGGCGAGCAGACGTCGTGTGATGATGTTGAACAACAAGAAGGGCGGTGCCAGGTGGGCTTGCATACTGGTGCACGTTTTGATGCTGGGCAAGCAGGATGCAGTGCCCATTGATTGTCGTGCAAGCGCGATGAAGGACACGTTTGTAGTCAGACTTGAAGGATGGCGAGAGCCCAACAAGAAGGAACTGGCATGGCTGGAAAATCGGTGAGAGGCTGCAGTTCCCGGCGAGACGACCTTGGTTCCGGGCGAGTTTCTTCTTGTTTTCAATTGGGTCTTAGCCACTTCTGGGTCGAGTCTGATTATGACCCGGTCAAGTCTCAAGGTAGATGGGTCGAGTCCGTATGCTGGAGTTGGGAACTGCGAGGGGCGGATGCGCGGAAACTAGCAGGGTTCCATGCTAGCCAGCGGGATTTAAGCGGGTAAAGCATCGGTATGCTGAGCTGTTGATGGGCTTGCTGAGCGTGGCTGCTGGTCCATCTCCGACGTGGCTGTGCACTTCATGGTGCTGGGCTGGTAGCTCCAGGCACGGCTGTTCAGAAACACGGCAGGGTGTTCTGTTGGCTGACGGAAGAGTAGATTGATCACCGGGCGTGCAAGCATGGGCTGGAGACAGCAAAGCATGCTGGAAGGCTTCTGCCGAACATGCTGGAGGGCTGTATCAATGTCGCGGATAGTAGCATGGTTGGAACGATGCTGCTGCGACCGGCGGCTGTCTTGGTTTTCCGGCGAGTAGAGGCTGGAATGAGAGGCACTTCAGGTTGCTGTCGGCGGCGATGTTTGGCGTGGTAGCGCTTGCTGGAGACGCGATGATGGCTATGTAACCGTGTTTAATGATGATGACGTGGCAAGGTGGGAGAGGCTGGTCCATCAGCGATTTTACTTCCAGTGAATAACTGTGGATAGAGTTTTCTTAGGGCCCAAGTTTTCTTCTTGCCCAAGTCATGTTTTAATTGTTTGGAGTGTTGGACAAGACATCCTTTTTAGCAAATTAATTCATAATATATGACTGTCATAATTAACTTAATTGTCTATTATTGTCATATATGGATGTGAAATTAATTCCTAATATATAACTGTTGATTTAATTATCTATTATTGTTATATATGGTTGGATGTCGATATCAATGATTTTGATAATCTGGATGATATTGACGGTCGATATCGATAGTTTCTAAAATTTGATAATCTTAGTTTCTAAAATTTGATAATCTGAAAATTTTTGAAAATTTGATAATCTGGTCGATATTGATGGTTTCAAAAATCTGGATGATGTCGATGGTCGATATCGATGGGTTCAAAAATTGATTATCTGGATATTTTTGAAAATTTGATAATAAGGAAGTCTTTACCGACATTCATGCTTGGAGGCGAACAATCGAATTCGCTGATATATAACTGTTTATAATTGATGGAATAATTGATTATTGTTATATATGATATGCATGATTCTCTGTGATTTACTGCCTTATGTACGTAATAGGAGCATGCTAAGTTGCGTATTTTATTTTGAATGTAGTATGCATGTAAAACCCTCGGTGTTAAATTACTAAGTGGGAGAGGGAATTGGTAATTAATTCCCGCGGCCTCCATGATTGGTTTGTAAGTGATATGAGTAAACTTGCGTGTTGGCATAGACCTTCCTCCCCATCGGATGAGTTTATTCACGGATCACTGGTACAGACTTCATTAAATAATTATTATTTGTAATGTGATGCACATGAACTTGCGCGTTGGCATAGATCTTCCTCTCCGTCGGATGAGTTCATTTGCAGATCACTGTACAAACTTATAATTGATGACTGTAGGAAGTTATCCGAGCACGTGTACTTCTCCATCTGTAAGGCACATAAGCTTGGGCCTTGGACTTGAGGTCAAATAATGGTGTACACTTAGATGTAAATAATAAGTATCCTCCCCATTGGAGTCACTGCTTTTATTTGCATGGCTAAAGAGGAACCGACTATTAATTATTTTGTCATGAGGTTAGGTTGACAAATAAAATTAATGGGTAAAACCTTCTCTTGTAAATATTCGGGTTTTTAAACGTCCACACTATCGTGGATTGCAGACTCACGGTGCTTGAGATGTCGGTGAATTTTATTTATATTGTTTTGAGGGAATCAATATAAAAGGATAAAATTCGAAGTTTTGATCGGTGTATTTGTTTGTGATTCTCTGAATTTCAAATGGTTTTATCTCACTTATTGTTTACTGAAGAAATTATATTTATTGGTCCAAAATTAGATGATTAGAAAATAATCTTGATTTTGAATTTTACTGCTTCAGAAAATATAAATATGTGTTCTCACTAAGTATACTCCATGATGCCTATTAAAGTCTCTAGTGGAGAGTTGAGAGGTTCATAGAAATATGATGGTCTCATGCGACTCTTCGGATACTTGAGTGATGTTAAAAGGCAAGAGGTCATGGATAAGTTGATGAATGTATTGGGAATGCTTCGAGTAGAAATTGAAAGGGAAACCTAGATTAATTTATTCTCCATAATTTGCCTGGATGTTTTGAACAAGTTCTACCTGAAATACAAGAGATTATATATGGTGGGGAACTTCTGACAAAACATGTGGCAAAGAAAAGTCAATTTCATCAAGAAGTAAACAACGCTAGTATCTCATTCACTAGACGTTGAAGCCTAATTAGTAATGGCATCTAATGACACGCTGTGTGTAGATACCGAAATTACTTAAAGCATGTAACTAAGTAACGATGAGATTTTATGGACATGGGTAATACTACGAGAGTAGTGGTTATTGCAGTGGGAGTTATTTATTTATCTAACGATATGAATAAATGATTGATTATGAGAAATTATCTTTACGTACGTTTTTCATAGAAAGAATTTGATTTCAGTTTCTATGCATCTACGGATGGATACTCCATTTCATTTAAATGACTTGGTCAAGTTATGAAGGATGGAGCTATAATCTGTTATGGTACGTTAGTGGCAATTTGTTCTCTTAAATCTTGTTTATACCACGGATGTAACAAACAATAATTAATAATTCATCTTCTAATCTTAATAAGATAAAGACTCTTATGGAAATGATTAGATAATTGATGAATTATTTGGAATTATTAAATTCATTTTATGAATATGCCCTAGAAACAGCATGTCGTATAACGATTGTCTGTTTGTGGGATATCCTAGAAAGGAAGGGTAATTTAGTTAGTCCAAAAGATCGAAGGGTGATTGTTAACACAAACATTAAATTTTTTGAAAAAGACTATGTATTAAATCATAAACCCATGTATAAATTGTTCTAAAAGAAGTGAGAGGATAACACAAAGTATTAGTACCAAGTGTATGAGAGGATATACCACAAGGTAGACTGCAACGCGTGTTACGTCTGATACACAATTCCGTGTAGTGCCTTGTCATAATGGGCGGGTTGTCCGACAACCCGTAAGATATATGTTTTGGGAGAGTCATGAGACTTGGTCCCATGTAAACATGGAATGGATCCACGGATACGACGAAGTACTACAAGATCAAAATGTGATATCTTAGCAAGTGCAATGAATGTTGAAATAGAATCGATGAATTCCAAATTAGATCTGACTGCTTGTAGAAACATGGATGGTGTGAAAGCCATTGGAAGTGGTCATACAAAATAAAAGAGGGTCATATGGTAAGGTGAAAACCTTGGAAGCAAGCTTGTTGCTACTCATATGGAATATGAGGGATAACAAATAGATGTCAAGACAGTTTTCCTGATTGGAAGTCTTGAGGAAAACATCTATGTGAAGCAACCAGAGTGATTCATTGGAAAAGGCTAAGAGCATTTTGATAGAAAGCTTAAAAGTGTCCATCAATGGACTAAAGCAAGCTTCAAGATCATAAAACATCCGTTTTGATGAGGAAATCCAAAGATATGAATTCATTCAATGCTCGGATGTGTCTTGTGTATTGCAAAGAGTGACGGAAATGTGGTGGTGTTTCTTGTACTATACGTAGTTAGTATCTTGCTCATTGGAGACAATGAAAGAGTATTGTCGGGCGTATGGGTATGGTAAATAAAGCGGTATGTAATGAAGGACTTAAGAAAAGCATAATATATCCTTTTGATCATGGTAATACGGATCACAGGAAAAGATGTTGTGCTTGTCTCAAGCTTCATGAAATGATACTATCCTTACTTGTTTTTGCATGTGGCTTTATCTAAGGAAATGTGTCTTGAGACACAAAAGAAGATAAAGGTTATGAAAGCAGTTCCTTATGCTTCGGCCAATAAGGAAGCTTATCTAAGAAATGCAATGCACGAGTATCGATAACTATTTTGCTGAAGGCATGAACAGTGGGTATCAAAGGTAACTCGAAATAAGAATGTTGAAATGTGGTAACACATAATTTTGAAGTACCAGAAACAATCCAATTACCAACAATTGGTATCAGAGCCTGGTTTCTGGTGAAACGTGATTTGTATGGATGTTTTTTTGTGATTATTTGATTAATTGATCTAATCTGAATTAATCGAATGTTTATTAGTCAGTTAGTATGTGATTATGTGATTGAAGTATTATCTTTGTAATCGCATATTACTTTGTGATCTACTGTTGTGATATGCTGTCAGTGTATTTTTCTTTGATTGTATAAATGGTACACACTTATTACATACACCAAGAAGTCAGTCAGAAGTCACTGTAACTTTTTATCACACACGCACACCCTGCTCGATGGGTGTGCATCCGGCGGTGGGTGAACATTGGAGGTGACGGTGGAGTCTGACCGGCACCGACAATCAATGGCTGGTGGCTTCGACCGGACCAGATATGTCACTGTGGTGCTAAAAAGGCGAGAGGCTTCGACTGGATCGATATCAATGGAGAACGATACGATTGACGGCGATGAGTGATGAATTGTGAACGATGGCGGCGCGTTCACGCTGACTCTGCTCGAGTCCGTTCAGATCCGGCGGCGTGTGTTGATTGTGACTACGATTGGGGATGTTCCGACCAGGATCCAGGCTAGTCCAACCTGTCTCGGGTCAGGTCAGGGCAGATCGTCGCACATCCGACGGTGCTAGAGCGGTGTGTGGCTGACCGGCACTGACTGTAGATCGCTGGAGAGTTACGCCGGTGTGGATGTCTTCAGACGAAACATCGGCGTTGTTTCTGGACAATCGGTGGCTGGTGGCTGCCTGATACCAGCGCGGTTGCAGGCGACGGCGCAGCTGGATGGTCTGGAGTAGCGCGCGGCGGTGCAGCGGTGCTGGACTGTCTGCATGTTGCGCTGACGGTCGGAGGCAGCGTGGGAGGCAGGCGCGGCTGTGGTCCTAGCACGGCGGCAATCTGACGGCTTGGTTCCGACAATGGGAGCGGACGGGGAGACTCCGGTGGAGTGGCAGCTCGTTATCGGATGGTCGGCTGCGCGTTTCCAGTCAGCTGACAGCACGACCGCCATGTGCGGCGGCGCCGTGCTACTGTTAGTGTGAGGTGTCCATCTGGTTGTTGCGGCTGAGTGTTATTCTAGGGCAGCACATATGGTGTTTTTGTATTGCTAATGGGCTTATGTCCTTTTTTGGGCTGTTGGGTTATTGGGCTCGGTTTAATTCTTTGTCTAATGGGCCGTGATATAAGGGATTGGAATAGGGCTGTAATTCTTGTATTTGTTTTGGGCTGGCAGGATTAATTGGCTAATATAATGGGCTTGTTGGGCTCTTTTGGCTCTAGTTTTATTTATTGGTTGGATTAATAGGCCCATTTACTTGATTTATTTAGTGGCTTAATCCTTTTGATATATAATTGATTTAATTGTTTAACTTGACAATTAATTGTTATATATGAGGCATGTTCTATGTGATTCATTTAATTTTAAATTACTTATAATAGAAGCATGCTAGCATGTATATTTTATTATGAAATATTATATGCATGTTAGAGGAGATTGGTAAATAAATTCCCATGGCCTCCATTATTGGTTTGTAAGTGATGTGAGTAAGCTTGCACATTGGCATTAGAGCCTTCCTCTCCATCGGATGAGTTTATTCATGGATCACTGGTACAAACTTCTTTAGGATGACTGTAGAAAATTATCCAAGCGCTGTGTACTTCTCTATCTGTAAGGCACATAAGCTTGCGCAATGGACTTGGGTCAAATAATGGTGTACACTTAGATGCAAATAATTAGTATCCTCCCCATCAGAGTCACTGCTGTTATTTGCATGGCTAAAGAAAACCGACTATTAATTATTTTGTCATAAAGATAGGTTGACAAATGATATTATTGGGTAAAACCTTCTCTTGTAAATGTTCAGGTTTGCATATGTCCACACTATCGTGGCATGCAAATTCACGGTGCTTGAGATGTTGGTGAATTTTATTTTATATTATTTTGAGGGATTCAATATAAATTGATAAATTCGAAGTGTTTGATCTGTTTAATTATTTATGATTCTCAGGATTTTAATATGGCACTCAACTCACTTTCTATTATACTTAAAGAGCATAAACTTACTGGCACTAACTATGTTGACTGGAAGCGAAACATGGACATTGTATTAACTGCTGAAGATTATATCTTTGTACTTTCTGAGGAATGTCCTCCGGCACCTACTGATGCCTCTACCGAAGAGCAAAGAAATGCTTATAATAGGTGGGTCAAGGCTGATAGGATGGCTAAATGCTACATTTTGGCGTCTATGTCAAATGTGCTTCAGACTCAGCATCAAGCCATGGAGACCGCCTATGATATGATGCATAATCTTAGGGAACTCTTCGGACATCAGAGTCGTCCTGCTAGGTCGAAGGGCATGTCAGTCTTGATGAATACCAAAATGGCTGAGGGCACTCCCATATGGGAACATGTCCTTAGGATGATGGGCCAACTCAATGAGTTGGAAATTCTTGGAGCTGAAATCGATGGGAAACTCAGGTCGATATCATACTCCAAAGCTTGCCTAGGAGTTTTGAGCAGTTCCGCCTGAACTATGGTATGAACAAACATAAGTACACGTTGGCGGAACTTCCGATAGAACTTGTGGCGGCGGAAGAACTATTTCGTAGACTTCCTCAGGTTCATGTTGCTGAAAATGCTGCTCATCCTAGGCTGAAGAGCAGTAGGAAGAAAAAGAAGCAAGAAAATTCAGCACCGGTGAACCAAGTGAAAGCAAAGACTGGTGCGGTCAAGAAGCCTAAAGGCAAGTGCTTCAAATGCAAGCAGTCGGGACACTACAAGGCAGACTGGCCTCTTCTGAAGGGGAACAGGAATGGTAATTCTTATATACTAGTTGTTGAATCGTGTTTAGCGGCTGTATCTGCTGACACTTGGTGTGTAGATACGGGAGCCACTGACCATGTCTGCAATTCTTTGCAGGGGTTCCACCCAACCCGACAGCTCAGTGATGGAGAGATTACCATACTCATGGGGAATGCTACAAGAGTCGCAGCTGTCGCAGTGAGAGACTTTTATTTATTTTTCAATAAGAGTAAAACTCTTGTTTTGAGGAATTGTCTTTATGTACCGCATTTTAGAAAGAATTTAATTTCAGTTTCTAAATTGTTTATGGATGGATATTCTGTTTCTTTTAATGACATGTTTATTATAAGGAAAGATAGAATTATTATCTGTGATGGTACATTGATAGATAATTTGTATACTCTTAATCCAATTTCTCCCACAATGCAACAAATTGAAACGAATGATACATATACTAATACGAGAAAGAAACCTTCTAAAATGAACTAAACATATCTTTGGCATCTAAGACTGTGTCACATTAACTTAAGTAGGATTCAAAGGTTGATAGCTGATGGACCTCTGAGTTCATTAATAGTGAAAAATTATCCAACTTGCGAATCCTGCTTGGAAAGAAAAATGACTAAAAGGCCTTTTAAGGCAAAGGGGTATAGAGCTAAAGATTTGTTAGAATTAGTTCATTTCGATTTATGTGGTCCTATGTCTGTCCAGGCAAGAGGGGGTTTTGAATATTTCGTCACTTTCATTGACGATTATTCAAGATACGAATATATTTATTTGATGCGCCGCAAGTCTGAATGCTTTGATAAATTCAACGAATACAAGGCTGATGTGGAAAAGCAACTTGGTAAATATATCAAAACACTACGATCTGATCGTGGTGGTGAATACCTCTTGGGAGAGTTTAGGAATTATTTATCGAAAATTGGGATTGAATCCCAATTGTCTGCACCAGGCACACCCCAGCAGAATGGTGTAGCGGAAAGAAGGAATAGGACTCTTATGGAAATGGTAAGATCAATGATGAGTTATTCGGAATTACCAAATTCATTTTGGGGACACGCCTTAGAAACGGCGGCTTACATTCTAAACTTAGTACCTTCTAAATCGGTAGCCTCCACACCCACAGAACTGTGGACCGGGCGCAAACCTAGTCTGAAACATGTTCGAATTTGGGGTGCTCCGGCACACGTGTTAAAGGCAGATGCTGATAAGTTAGAATCATTTACTGATGTTTGTCTGTTTATAGGGTATCCTAGAGGAACGAAGGGTGGTTTATTTTATAGTCCCAAGGACCAAAAGGTGATCGTGAGCACGGACGCCAGATTTTTGGAAGAGGATTATATAATGGATCACAAACCCATGAGTAAAATTATTCTAGAGAAAGTTAGAGGGGAAACACCAAATATAATACCAACTGTACAATAAGATATACCACAGGACACTGCACCGCATGTTACACCTGATACACAATTGCCTGCGGAGCCTCGTCGTAGTGGGAGTGTTGTCAGACAACCGGATAGATTCATGGGATTGGGAGAGTCATCCGACTTGGTCCCGGGTGAACATGAAATTGACCAATGGAATTACAACGAGGCACTGCAAGATAAAAATGCTCAATTATGGCAAAACGCAATGAAATCTGAGATAGAATCCATGTATTCTAATCAAGTCTGGGAGCTTGTAGAACCACCCAATGGTGTAAAAGCTATTGGATGCAAGTGGATCTATAAGAGAAAAAGAGGATCTGACGGTAAGGTGGAAACCTTTAAAGCAAGGCCTGTGGCTAAAGGATATACTCAAAAAGAAGGAATCGATTATGAGGAAACCTTCTCGCCTGTGGCCATGCTTAAGTCAATCCGGATTCTTTTGTCTATTGCTACTCATATGGATTATGAGGTATGACAAATGGATGTCAAGACAGTTTTCCTTATTGGAAGTCTTGAGGAAAACATCTATATGAAGCAACCAGAAGGATTCATTGCAAAGGACGAAGAGCATCTTGTGTGCAAGCTTAAAAGGTCCATTTATGGATTGAAACAAGCTTCAAGATCATGGAACATCCGGTTTGATGAAGTAATCCAGTCATATGGATTTATTCAATGTCCGAATGAATCATGTGTGTATAAGAAGTGTGACGGAAACATAGTGGTATTTCTTGTACTATACGTGGATGATATTCTACTCATTGGAAATAATATAAAAGTATTGTCGGGCGTAAGGGTATAGCTGTCCAAGCAGTTTGAGATGAAGGACTTAGGAGAAGCTGGACACATTCTTGGGATCAAATTAATAAGGGATCGCAAGAAAAGAATGTTATGTTTAACCCAAGCTTCGTATATTGATACAATCCTGACTCGTTTTAGCATGTAAGATTCCAAGAAAGGTTTTCTACCTTTCAGACATTGAATATCTTTATCTAAGGAGATGTGTCCTAAGACACAACAAGAAATAGAGGCAATGAAGCTGGTCCCTTATGCTTCGGCAGTAGGAAGCCTCATGTATGCTATGCTATGTACGAGACCGGATATCTGTTATGTCGTGGGCATGGTCAGTAGGTATCAAAGTAATCCAGGACAGGGGCATTGGACTGCGGTAAAGCATATTTTGAAGTACCTGCGAAGGACTAGGGATTATGTGCTGGTTTACAGGGCAGATACTTTGTTACCTTTGGGTTATACTGATTCGGATTTCCAATCAGATAGGGATGCTAGTAAATCCACCTCAGGTTATGTGTATACTCTTAGAGGAGGAGCCATAATATGGAGGAGTGTAAAGCAGAAATGCGTTGCTGACTCCACCATGGAAGCTGAATATGTAGCAGCCTCTGAGGCAGCTAAAGAAGCAGTATGGCTCAGGAACTTCTTAATGGACTTGCGTGTGATTCCTAGTTTGCCCAAAGCGATCACAATTTATTGTGATATCAGTGGTGCAGTAGCAAACTCGAAGGAACCACGAGCCCATAAGGCGAGTAAACACATTGAGTGCAAGTACCACCTGATACGAGACATCGTTAAAAGAGGGAAAGTCATTGTTGCTAAGATTGCATCTGAGGATAACATTGTTGATCCTTTTACTAAGAGCCTTCTAGCGAAATCGTTCAATGGGCATGTAGAAGGAATGGGGATTAGATGCGTGTCAGCAGATAAGGCAGCGTAGTCTTTTAGTATAAGTGGGAGATTGTTAGATTTGTATACTAAAAGCCTTGCTTTTGTATTGAACAATATTTTTAACGATTTTATTTGAAATGAGAATCATATGATCAAACGTTTTTGTATATTATAAATTGTTTATTTATATGTTTGTGCAAAAGTCCATTTACTTTATATTGTAGATAATATGTTGTGCGACAACACGCAGAAGATCATATTATCAGTTTCCTTATAAAGTATAAACAGATGCTCACAACCGAGATAGATGGGGACTATCTATCGGTATGGTTGTAGTGTGGTTTGGTATTAGTTTGTCATGACCATATAACCACATTAGTACACTGCTTTGTGTATTGAGTAGGACCGTCTGAGATCGTTCGACTTGTACTGTCTATATAGAAGAACTTGATCTCTGTTATTATGGATGTTCGTGCTCTTAATCCCTACACAATAACCTCGGCACGTAAGGCAGTATATATTTCTTTGATTCATCAATGGGTGAGATTTAAATGAATTAAATCAACAAACTCGGTGAGTTGGGAAATAATGTTGTCTCTATGGTTTGCTGTTGATTGTAGAAGGAATCCATGTCTGTCGTAGGTTGATGATGTCCCCTTGAGGAGCTCATAAAGTTTATCATGTAAATCTTGCAAGTGGATTAATTTTCGACATGATAATGAGGTTGAGTGGTACTACTCTCGGAAGAGATATTAATTAATTTGAGTTGTCAGTAACTTAATTAATTAATGGGCATTGTATATCTTAAACATGGGGAGACTATCGGGCTAATAATAAGAAGGAGTTCAGAACATAATTTTGGGATTAGATGGGTAGTGCAGTAATAATATTTTAGTGGAGTATATTATTATTATTGGATTTAATTAAAAGCTTTGGGCTAAGCTTGGTTAATTAAATCTAATTGAGGCCCAACCCAATTTCTCCTCCTGGTCACTGCAGTAGCCCAACTATATAAGTTATCTCAGTTCCTAATAACCTAAGTGTGCGCCACTTACGTAGAAAACAGAAAAGGAACAGATTGAGAACTCTCTGGGGATTGTTGACTATACAACATCAGAGAGTTGACTTTGGGTCATACTGTAGAAGATCAGAGGTGTTCTTCATAGATCTTCATCCTCTACTCCAACCCAGAAGTCAGGTAAATTATTTTTTGCTTCCGCTGATTGTTTACCTGTTTATCGAATCACGTTAACCAAAACAATCCAATTGCCAACAAAAAGGACTATAAATTATATGTGGGCTTACCGGACAGATTCACTGCTTCTTATGAGTTACGTAGATTCGGATTTTTCAAATCAGATAGGGACAACAGTAAATCCACCTCAAAGGTTATGTGTTTAATTTTAGGAAGTAGAGCCATAATGTGAAGGAGTGTTATATAGAAATATATTTCAGACTCTGGATTCCATCATGGAAAGATGATAAATTGGAGCCTATGAGGCAGCCAAAGTATCTGTATGACTCTAGAAACTTCGTGATGGACTTCGAAGTGATTCTAAGTTTGCCCAAGGTTATCACAATTTATTTTGATGATAATGGTGCAGTTGAAAACTTGAAGGAATCACGAGTCCATAAGGCAATTAAACACATGGAGCGCGAGTACCACCTGTTACGAGAAATCGTATAATGAGGGGAAGGATGTTGTCGCCGAGATTGCATCAGATGATAACCTAGTAAATCCTTTTACAAGGGCATTAAGGCGAAAGCTTTTGATAGTCGTGTAGTGGGAGTAGGAATCAGGTGTATGACAGAAGACATGACATCATAGTCTTTTAGTATAAGTGGGAGATTGTTAGATTGTATACTAAAAGTCTAGCTTTAGTATGAACAGTGTTATAACAATTTATTTGAAATGAGAATCACATGATCAAATGATTGCGTCTTATAATTTATTTATATGTTCGATGCAATAGTCCACTTACTTTATACTATAGATAATATGTTATGCGACAACACGCGGAAGATCATATTATCGTTTTCCTTATAATGTATAAACAGATGCTCACAACCGAGATAGACAGGGACTCTCTATCGGGATGGTTGTAGTGTGGTTTGATATTAGCTTGTCTTGGCTATAGAATCACATTAGTGCACTTTGTGTATTGAGCAAGACCGCTTGATATCGTTCGACTTATACTGACTTATAGAAGAACTTGATCTCAGTTATTATGGATGTTCGTGCTCTTAATCCTTATACAATAATCTCGACACGTAGGGCATATGTATTTCTTTGATTCATCAATGGGTGAGATTTACATGTAATTAAATCAACAAACTCGGTGAGTTGGGAAGTAGTGTTGTTTCTATGGTGTGCTGTTGATTGTAGAATGAATTCGTGTCCGTCATAGGTTAATGATGTCCCCTTAAGGAGCTCATAAGGATTCTCATGTAAACCCTGCAGGTGAATTTATTCCGGCATGATAATGAGGTTGAGTGGTACTACTCTTGGATGAGATATTAATTAATGGAGCTGTCAGTAACTTAATTAATTAATGGACATTGAATCTTAAACATGGGGAGACTAACAGGCTCATAATAAGAAGAAGCCCAAAACGTAATTTTGAGATTAGAGCGGTAGTGCAATAATAATATTTTAGTGGAATATATTATTATTATTGGACTTAAGTATAAGCTTTGGGCTAAGCTTGGATACTTAAGTCCAATAGATGCCCGACTCTAATTTCTCCTCCTGGTCCCTGCTGTAGCCCACATATATAAGTCATCTCAACTTATCTGAAACCCTAATCTAATTCATGATTCACGAGTGATGAGGGTTGAGAGCAGATTGAGGAGATCTCGTAGATCGTCGCCCACAAGACGTCGAGATCGGACTTGAGAATACAGCAAAAGATCAAGAGGTCGTTCGCTGTTTCTGTCCATCACCTTGTATGAATTTTATAAAATCGTACAGACCTCCTATCTGGACGTGTGATATACTGACGGAAAGCCATCAAAGAGAGAATCGATTTGCCGCATAGATCACTCAAATTCGAGATTAGACAAGGAAGTTATGGCCATTCTCGTGACGCTGTGCAGGCTGGTGGCGAGATTGCATCTTCTCCAACATACCCTGGTGAAAGGTAATATGTTTCTTGATTTTTCTTACTTTCGCTGAATTAGAAATGTATGAAACCCTAACGGGTCACGTTAACTAAACGATCGAATGCCAACAACGAGCACGCATTAATTTTTTAGCCAAGTGAGAATTTCCCTGTCTGAAACTAATTAAGCTAGTTGTAAGCACACCCGCCGTCAACACAAAACCACCAGTCGATGCAATGAACTAACAATATAATTTAGTTCAATAGTTTTGAGTGGTAAAATTCCACACCAAAAAATGTGCTGGTATCTACCATATACTTGAGGCACATTAATCATCAACATACATAGTTAATAAAATTTCTATCATCATATATAACAGGAAAAAAATTATCAATCAAATACAATTGTTCAACACAACTTATAAAAACACAACCTATAAAAAAACACTTTAAAATGATGATAATAGTTACAGCTAACAAACCAACAGATATAAGCAATCATAAAGGCATGTCAAATTTATTCCAAAGCACAAGACATACCTAAACACCACCCTCCCCCCACCTTGCACCCAAAAATACACATACTTCCTCTGAAAATACACACGAACTTTCTTTTTTGTTTGTCCCAAAAGTACTTGCACACCACCAAATTGAAAACAATCCACAGTATTAACACCCTAACATTATCACAGTGCTACAATCAACTACTTTCTCCGCTTTAATTATAAAAAATCAATAATTATACACTTTATTTCATAAAAATACCCAAATTATCCCATTTTTTTCTTACACCATTGTACAAAAAAATAAATTATTCTTAATTTACGTGTCCAAAAATGCATGCATGTATTCCCGAGATAGAGAGAATACAAGATAAGATGAGATAAGACAAGACAGATTTCTAGGCACAGTAACACTTAAAGAAATTTACCAATAGGTTTAGGTGCGAGCGAGTTCCTAACACGCTTTTTCTCCTAAAATATGTCTCCTAATTCTGTATTAACAGCCCCCATCTGATCCATTTTAACTAAAGTTAATAAGGTTTTATTATTATTATTTTTTAAAAGAAACAAAAAAAAAGAAGTTCAAATAAATGTTGTGTATACTAAGATCATCTTACATATCTTAAAATGCTCTTTTATTTCAATTAATCAAGGTATGCACATCGCTGCTACATTTAGAACTAATATACTCCCTCCGTCCCGCTCAAATGGTGCATTTTGTTTTTTGCACGTGGATTAAGAAGTATTAGTGGGAGTGTGAGCCCCATATTTTAATTGTATTAGAGGGTGTGTATGGGACCCAAGTGTATTAAAAAGTAAAGGGAACCCTTTGGGTGGGACGCCCAAAATGAAAAAAAGAGGCCCTTTGAATGTGACGGAGAGAGTATGTAAAATGCAACCACAGCCAGTCCCAAACCAAAATTCTGCGCTGCCTCTTTAATAAAAATTAAAAGAAAATGTTTAAATTCAAAGGGCTTTTGCATATGACTAGAGTGAAATCAATAGAATCATAGATGTAATGTGAAGATCATTAAGAAGGTAATGAATGCTAAATTTACTTAAAATTATCACGAATCTCAAATATCAAAAAATTCAAAGGGTAATTGTTAAAAATATACAAAATGAAGTTGTCAAAATCAATTCTGCCTATCTTTAAAAAAGTTATTAATTCTACCAATTTGCTAATTTTTGGACGATTTTGCCCTCCAAAATTTTTTTAAAAGTCAAACTGGTCTGCCAGTCAAATAGGTCAACTGGTCAAAACTTATCTATGTCAGTATTCATGTAGGTGGATATGCAGGTAACTATGTAGGTAATCATATTGGTATACATCTTCATTTCAACTTAATTTTCCTCATATTCCTCACACTTCAAAATGGTATCAGAGCCTTAGGTTTATATATTTATGAATGGAAAATTTATTATAAACTTATTTATCACTTAACGAGAGGAGAGTTTCAAAGAAATATAGATCCGAACGAAAGTTCGACATTCGAGAGTAACATGTTTATCAGCCCTGTTCAAAGCTGGAGCAACAGGGAATTCTGGCCTGTTAATTATGATGAGACAAGTAGCTTTATACAACAATATTATTGTGTGTTGTTTAGACAACATACGAAAAAAGAATATGAGGATGCCGACCGATAATAGGAAGGTTTAAACCTAAGGAGGGAGTTTGCAAATATTCGTGCCAACCACACCAAGGAAGAACATCTGGAGGAACTACGCCAGATGAAGATAAAATACTCTAAAAAGTAACAAGAAACATAGTGGAACTCCGACGTTTTACCGAGATCCATGGACATGTCCCCAGACATGAGCAATGGAGAAGACGCCCGAACCAGGGTCCAAGAGAGATCTGCAAGTTGTATCACTTTTCACATTTGATAGAATGACGGAGTGGAAGGAGATCGAGGTAGATAACTCTAAGATGAACCAAGATCTTAGAGAATTACATAATACGGTGAGATTCTTTGGAGAATATTGCCAGAGCATATCCAAAACAATGTTCGAGATCAGCCTTAAGATGGATAAGGTGGAGAAGCTGCAGAACAAGCAACTCGACCTCATCATGAAGTTGATAGAACAAGTAAAGCCTTGGAAACCAAGGGGAAAGGAGGAAGGTTACCAGCAACCTTCGGAATAGAACCCCTTTTACATCAAAAGGGGAAGACGACAAAGCTCACAAAACCAAAGTCCAAAAGTGAGAAGATGATTGCTATCCTTCGAGGAGAATCCACATCCCCGAATGGAAATAGCAAATCTTGAAGATCTACAAGATCTATATGAGTCCTTCCAAGGACTATCAATAGATGAATATTGGATAAACATCAAGTTCTCAACAACAGTCACAGGTCTTCAGACACAACATGATCGAGGCCAAACTGAAGGAACCTCTAGATCACATGGAATCCATGAGTCAAGACAAGAAGAAACATTCCAACAACCAGGAAACTTCAAGATGAAGGCAATAGGAATGTCAACAGGAGCAAGCCGAGTTCGAGGGTCTAATCTACACAACACCCCATATGGTCGGTCTCACCTGGAACGATAAATCCATACGGGTTAATCTTAAACCTCGACACTCTTGACTTCAAGAACAGAGAGACTCTGATTGATGAGTGGACAAATGCAATGAAAATTACAGGAGGTGCACTAGAGCTGAATAAAGAAGGGTTCATAAGATTCCTAACTATGAGCATAGAAGGATCAGTAAAATGCGCTTGGGAGGTACTCTCAGACAAAGTCAAGAAGGAGGCCATGGAAGGCAAAGACCTAGGTAATATTGTTGATCGCATGGCCAAAATTTTCAAGATCCACTTCATCGGAGTAGGTTACTACGAAGGAATGGAAGAAGAAAAGAAAAAGAAGTATAGGAATGCCCTATACAGTCTAGAACTACTTGACATCTATCATGTAGATGAGTACATCAAGCTCTTTACAGAGTATAGATGGAAATCAAAGATCAAGGAGGAGGAGGCATTCCACCTATTCTTTGCAAAGATTCCAAGCCCATGGAGAGAAATGTTGATCAAAGAGTATGAACCATGCGAGCTGGATTCAATAGCAAGGAGGATGTCTTTCCTCAAAGTCAAGATTGCAGAGTGGTGCCATCAAGCATCACTACACAAAAACTACAAGAGACTAAGGGGAATCAACAAGGTAGTACTCTTATGTTGTGAAAATAATGATCTTCCAACTATCATTGGAAGAAGTCCAAGGAAGTAGAAAATGATGAAGAAAAATCATCCTTACATACAGAAAAGCGAAGGATGGAGGTCCAGAAGACCAAGATCCTTTTGGTCCAAGCAAAAGGCCCAAAGCTATAAATCAGGGCAAATGTCTGGACCATCCAGATGGAGTTCAAGAAGCCAAGCCTCATCCTCAAGATCAAACCAGAGGAGTACAGGGAGAACTCCCACAAGAAAGACGTTCCGAAGAGCAACTATACGAGCCAATGAAAGATTCAAGGATTGTAACTGCTACACGTGTGGAGCCAGGGGGCATATCTCACCATATTGCCCAGAGAACCAGAAGCGGGGAGTGCGATAGTTCGAAACCACTCCAAAAATGGAGGAAGCTGTTTGCTTCCAAGATCTTGTTCAGGTACATCAATTTGAAGATATACCCTCAGACGAGAGTATCTACAAAGAAGAATTCTTCAGCCAAGACGAATCTTCTGAAGATGAGTCGGAGTGAAGAAGAAAACTTTAGACAGGAGATGCAAGAAGATATGTCTAGATTCTTTTCCCAGACATCCATTTATCATAAGACCCTTATGAGAATTATGAAGGAGGATCCAAGGCTCAACCTATACGATGGATTCACTGTAGGAAAGTTGGAGAAATTTCTTCCAAGCTTCAAGAAGAGGAATCATAACATCATATATAAGGTGACCAAAGGGGAAATTGTCATCCCAATATAGCTCACGAGAAATGTGATGGAAATGCAACTAGTTCCTGTTGACGAAATTAAAAGGAAACTCAGTAAACTCAAGGAAGGAATGGCTAAGACTATGTCTTGGATCCATATCGAAGCAATTCGGATCCTCATCAAAGCAACTTTCAAAGAAGGTATCGATACACCAATCGATATTGCAATCTTTGATAAAAGGATCAAGAATACAATAGAGGCATTCCTGGGAGGAATCTCAGGAAACCTGTATGCAGGCAAAGTGGCATCCTACATCTACCCAAGGATTGCCTATAATCTAGCAGACAAAGATTTCAGTAGGGCACTCATCCTTCATCAAGATTTCAAAAATAAAGATTTGATGAAAGAAGAGAACTGGCCATACTCTATCACCTACAGTATCTCATATGCTTTATCCAACACTCATCATTTGGATTTATTCCAAATGAAGGAGTATATTAAGATACCAGAAGTGTTCGGAAGGGTGGCATGCGTAACTAGGCCAGAAATAATTGAGTTACCGCCAATCCACGACATGGATTTGTGAATCAAGGATAAGCCTGTCTGGAGCAGACAAGATAGCCTCAGATTCAAACAGAGAAGGATTTCTTTCCAAGAAGACAGAATGATTAGCAAAAAAAGGGAAAGAAACCAATGGCGGAGGTAATCATGGAACCGGAGAAGTTCACAACTAAAGGTGAACTTAAATGCCTAGAGGGATGGCGAGGAGTCGAAGTAATATTTGACATTACTAAAAAGGAAAACTCTATTCCTTGTGATGTCTTATATTATCTTCAACAACCAACTACTGGGAAATATCAAGGACAGCTCAAACTCGAAGAACTTGAGCTGGTGATTGAAGGAGTAGCAGGAAGATTCCTAGAACAACTAGTGCTGGGACTGGAATTTCTCAAGGATCACAAACCTTGGAAAAGATTACAAGATGGAATGGAATTCACGGTCAAAGGGAAGAGATACAATGTTTACTAACAGAGGCTTGAGCTTAAAGGCTCTGATCTACCCATGACCACAAGTCCATTCTCGATATATATCACCGTTGGGATGATATTTAAGGAGCATCGTGCAGAGTATTTTGCGGCATATATTGATTCAGGAGCCGGTATCTGCACAGGAAAAGAAGGAGTCTTTCCTAAAGACTCAGGTAAAGAATTGCCAATGGTACTAGGAAAAGATTTCTCACAAAGGGTGCTAATCTTAACAGAGGAATCAAGCAAGCGGAGATCATGATTGGAGGAGTGGATCATACCCTCATGGTACAAGGTAAAGACTCTACCAATATATTTTCATGATACCGGAGCAAATACTCTGTTAGGAAATAATTTCCTACAGACATTCAAGCGTTTTACCCAAGAGAACGCAACAAGAAGGCTTATTTTCACAACCCTTTGTGAATATAAGATCATAGCACCAAGACTGCGTAATGCATTTCAGAGAAAAATGCCCATCAAATTTCGCAGCAAGCATGGTGATGAAGGAAAACTTAGCCATCCAAAAATAAATGATCGAATGAAATATGGCGAAGCAGCCCTTCAAATGAGAACTGAGACCAGAAGATGATGGAAGATGGAGAAACTAAAAGAAAACACAATCCACCTTCTCAAGGCAAGCTTGGGAGAAAGCTTACAGAAAGACACCACAATCAAAGAGAAAACATCTTTGGAGGACGTCAAAAGGAATATACACAGGAACTTCAATGAGGATCCTCTAGCCTGGTGGGGCAAAAACGAGCTCAAAGGCTCTCTCAAAGTGAAAGAAGGAAAGGAGCATGAGCTCGTGAGATACAAGCATATCTTGATGAACCAAGAGGATCGAAATGATATGCAGCTAAACTTAAGGAACACCTGGACCATAAGCTGATATCACTAGGAGTATCTCCATATAGCAGTCCAGGATTTCTGGTTCGAAATCATGGAGAAGTCAAGCGGGGAAAGCCGAGACTTGTGATCAACTACGAAGGGATCAACAATATCTTGGAGTTCGACGGATACTATATACTAAGTAGGGAACACTTGGTTAACTGTATCAAGAATGCCAAGATATTCTCCAAGTTTGATTGCAAATCTGGATTCTACTAGATTATGATGGAAGAAGGAAGCAAGAAGTCACAGCCTTCTCCACACCACAAGGCCATTATATTTGGAATGTCATGCCTATGGGCTTGGCGAATGCACCCCAGATATATCAAAGAAAGATAGATAATCTTTTCAAAGATTATTTTTTATTCATGTTCGTTTATGTGGATGATATCCTCATAGCCTCAAAGAATATGAAGGAGCATTTGGAGCATCTAGAAGTATTTTCGGAGGTATGTCACAAGAAAGGATTGGTGCTTTCTGAAAAGAAGGCAGTAATAGCAATAAGGCAGATCGAGTTCCTTGGAATCGAGATCGATGAGTCTGGAATTATTCTACAACCTCATTTTGTAGAAAAGGTTCAAGGATTTCCTGAAGATTTCAAGGACAAGAAACAACTCCAGAGCTTCTTAGGAGTTGTCAACTTTACTGGAATGTTCATCAACAATCTAGCGCAATACAAGAAGATGTTCAGTCCTCTATTGAAAAGGGATGCTGAGTTCAAATGGGAGGAATCACACCGAGCAATGGTTAAACAACTAAAGGAGGTTTGCAAAAATCTCCCCAAGTTAGTCATACCAAATGATGAGGATGAACTAGTACTCTACACAGATGCCAATGACCATTGGTGGGCAGCGCTTCTAACTAAGTCCACAACTGAAGGAGAAGTGTCATGCAGATACTGTAGCGGACTCTTTGTGGAAAATGAAGCAAAAAGGTGGCACATCAATGAAAAAGAGTTCTTTGTGGTTCAAAAGGCGTTCAAAAAATGGCCGCTGTTTCTTCTCGTGAAGAAATTCATCCTTAAAATTGATAACACATACGTCAAAGCCTTTTTGAAAAATAAAATTGAATCTAAACCAGAAAATGCTAGACTTTTAAGATGGCAAGCAGAATGCCAATATTATGATTTTAATATTGACATTATTAAATCTGTTGATAATATTTTGGCAGATTTCCTGACGAGAAATGGAAGGAGTTGAAATAGACTCCATCCTAACTGTATCAAGGCACCTGATGGACAACCTTGAGTTGCTCCAAAGGGAATTCGAGAATCTGGCACTCAATGCAAAGTGTGCTGGAAGAATACAAGAAAGCAATCAGACCAAAGTGTCCAATCGCATACGAGATTGCATTCGCAACAATGCAAGTCTATTCAAATCATTACGAGAGCCACTCCTACGGGCTGTTAATAGCAATAGCAATCGAACAAAGGAGAGTAGTCGAGAATGGGGCTCTAAACCCAGAGCAAGGGATTCAAGTACCCTAAGCACAAGTCCTAGATTGGAACCTCCAAAAGAGAAACTGATCCAAGAAAAAATCGAAGACATGGAGTCACATCTAGAGTCTACGAGTCAACCCAATGCCTCTGGGGTCAAAGAGGGAGAGATCAACCTTAGGTCTATGACGGGCACTCCTAAGGTTGGTATTAACCTAACTGATTTCTCTTATTGGCAGGAATACTAGGCCAGCTGGGAGAAATTGAACACCAGACAAGGAATCCGACCGGAGAAATGCCGGGTGGATATATCTGGGGAATATCCTCGAGTTTGGATGCGAGAAGGCTCGAATCCAAATGATGTGAAGCAATGGTATGACTTTGGGATGCTAGCTTCAATATATACTATTGCACCAGGCTTACCAGAGCTTTCAAAATTGTCAGAATGGCTGGAAAAAACAGTTTTCAAGGTATGGGAAAATAAAGCAACTCTATCCAGAAGCGATGTATTGAAGATTTACTTCACCAGTGCTGCTCCAGAACTAGTCAGAAAAGGAAACCAGGAGGCCTTCCATCTCATCAAGCTAAGAAGACACGATGTCTCAGCATCAAATGGGATCAAGCAGTCTTCGGGAAAGGAACCAGTCTTGGTTTCTACTTTTTCTGAAGAACAGATCTCTACACGAAGAGCGAGGGGTTTGTACGCCTGCATTAAAGCAATAGTGGAGGTGAAGTTCCCATTCAAGTTCGAGCACAAGTCTTTGAATGTGTCTTTTCTGTTGAATACTTTAACGGGAAGAAGACAGTGTTTGTTAAGAGGGCCTTCCAGGAAAAACAAGAACTTCTTTGGAGAAACAAGATTTTGGTGAGTAAACAAACCCATCAGAGATATTGTAACATGGCCCATTTTGGGCAGTAGATGAACAAAGTATGTACGAGTTGTTCCACCCAAATACAATCAGAATTTGGGAAAGGAATAAGATTGAGCATAGGGATGATCATAACTGCTAAACCACCCCACCAAAAGAGACACGTGGAAAGAAAAGGGTAAAATCTCTTAAGATTACCCAAGAGCCAGGAGAATCATCAGCACCAAAGAAGAAAAATGACTCTTCAAAAAAAGCAAGAGCCAGATGACTTTTCTAAAATGGTAAGAGGACATGTGACCGACAAGAAGGATGGCTCACAAGAGGACATCCAATAAAGAAGAGGGACCATCCAGCTGCAAAAGTTGGAATCCAATGGGAATGACGTAAGCAGTGACGTCAGCCAAAGTAAAGAGGCTTTGAAATCTAGATTTCACATCCGAAAGCCTCTATAAATAGCAGAGTTGAGAAAGCAGAAGGCATCGACCATTCCCCTCTATTTTCTCTTTCTAAAATAAATATTGTATCTTTCTTTCATTGTATGAGTGTTCTGAGTGCAGCTACAATAGGCAGCTAAAGGAGTTATCTCCTCTTATTCTGTGAGGATGAATGTGTAATAAATTTCTCCATTTAATAAATAAATAATTCTGGGCTACTGCCCGAGTTATGTAACCTTCAATTATATTCTACAACTTTAATCTCCATATTTTTCGATGAGAGGCAGTAGCAACATCCTGTACACCCGGTATAAGAAACAAACTAGGGTTGTGCTGAGGTCCGCTGAAGGAACAGGATTGAACCATCACACTGCGGGGTGCATGGTTGGTTGTGAGGAGCACCTGTAAAACCTCCCGAATACCCGGTGGATTGACGGTCAAAAAAGATACTGTTACTATTTCAAGTTGGTTAATTAAGAGATTAATGCTGTTTAATTAATGTACGGAAGCATGATGGGTATGATATGGTCGTAATGGACTATGTCTATTTTAAGGAAGAGGAAAATACTAAAATTGAGTTAGAATGAGCTTAAACCGACATGGTTGCCATGCTGGCAGCCATGTAGACCACCATTATGGTAGCCGACAAGGTTACTGACACAGGGGTATTAAAGTTCAGAAAAGTTACTATTCAAAGGAGAGAGAAAAATTGGTGGTATTAATCTAAAACTTTGGATTTTGGGTATTTTTAAAAAGTCTCCCAAATTCAAATTTTACATACCAATGAACCAAAATTCAAGAAATGTCGAATTCATACATCGAAAATGATGCTGGAAGTTCCGAAATAAAAATATTTTGTTTCTTCTACGATAATCGTGAATAAAATATGAATAAATTTCAAGTTCGATTTGATGAAGCTTGATAGAAACTAAAGAGCGTTGTTTTATTTGTAACCATGTATTTGAAAAAAGTTCAATAATTGGGCTGGAAGTCTAATTACTAATTGGGCTTTTGGATCACAACTAAGAATTCTTACACACATTTTTCTTTTTGTAATACATACAGTTGATTTTTGTCAGATGAAGAATCTCTTCAATTAGGAGCAAGGGTAGCTTGAGGAAACAACGGGAAGGTTCAAAGGATGCATTCAACCAAGATAGGAGGATCTCGAGAAAACTCATTCAATCCAGAAGTTCAGCAAAACATAAGGACTGTGATGATGAAGACCTAGGGGTGTCAACGGACCGGGTCTGGGCTGGGTAGTTAACTACCCGGACCCGGACTATTTTTGGAGGACCTGCCCTGGACCCGCCCCGGACCCGTACGGGTCCTATATAATAGGACTCGTGCCCAGACCCATACGGGGCGGGTCTGCCCCTCCCTGCCCCTTTTTTTTAATAATTAATCCTAAAAAATTTAAATCATACAAAAATTATTCATATATTTAAATAAATAATCATAAGAATATTAAATATAATTATAATTTAAAAATTATATATATATCATATAGTTATAAATAATTTTATGTATAAAATATAAAATAATTGTATAATATACATATATTAACATAAAATATAATTATATATATATAAAATATAAATTAATCTTTAATATATTATATACGGGGCGGATCGGGGAATGGTTTAAGTTAATACCCGGACCCGTCGCACATATGTACAGGTCCGGGCCGGGCTGTCCCATTTCTCCTTTGGGCCGGGTCTGGGCAGACCCAAAATGTGCGGGGTGTGCCGGGTACCCGCAGGCCGAGGGCCCGTTGACACCCCTATGAAGACCAGACATATCTTTGAAAGAGAAGGGGTGTAGAGTCATTACTGCTACCTGCCTTAAGAGGTCGTGGGAGGGTTGGCTCTTGAAGGAGGGGCAGGGAAAAAGGGCGTGGACTAAATTAGGTATGAAGAAAATTCATTTTTAGTGCAAGATTAATTAAGAGGCATCCATTATTTCTCCAACAACAGTAGAGTACTTAATAGCTTTAGTTTGATGCCCAACCTTATTTATTTACACATTATATTTTACAGTTACTGGAAATTTTTTTATTGCAAAGCTCTTATTGCAGTGACGCAAAAGCTAGTGATTTAGACAGTTTGAATCCTGTATATATATAGGATGAAAGAAAGCCAGTAAAGTTATGGTATGCGAGCCAATAGTAAGTTACATGATATGAAGTAATCAATACTCAGTTGCTCGGATTGAGAGGATTGAAACTAAATTGATGGAAGAGGCATTTTACACCCACTTCAAAGTTAATTCTCATTAAGAAATGACACAATTCTTTAATACAAATTAAAGTAAAAATAGTGAGGCAAAAAGGGCATGAAAAAGAAATTCATCAACATTTAAGATTTCCAAAACTTTCCCCCGAGTAATAGGTTGTCCCAACCATAAGGCAAACTGTAGCACCTTGCACTACCACACGAGCACGCATTAGTTTCTTACCTAAGTGAGAATTTTCCAGTCTGAAACTAATTAAGTCAGTTGTGAGCGCTCCAGCCGTCCTTAAAGCACCTGAAACACAAAACCCCACGTCGATTCAAATGAACAAATAATATAATTTGGTTCAATTGTTTTGAGTGGTAAAATTCCACATGAAGAAATGTGTTGGTGTCTACCATGTATATTGAGGCACATTAATCATCATCATACATAGTTAGCAAAATTTCCCAACATTTAAGTGAGGCAAAAAGGGCATGAAAAAGAAATTCATCAACATTTAAGATTTTCAAAACTTTCCCCTGAGTAATAGGTTATCCCAACCATAAGGACAATTGTAGCACCTTGCACTACCACATGAGCACGCATTAGTTTCTGACCTAAGTGAGAATTTCCCAGTCTGAAACTAATTAAGTCATCTGTGAGCGCTCCAGCCGTCCTTAAAGCACCTGAAACACAAAACCCCACGTCGATTCAAATGAACAAACAATATAATTTTGTTCAATTGTTTTGAGTGGTAAAATTCCACATGAAGAATTGTGTTGGTTTCTACCATGTACATTGAGGCACATTAATCATCATCATACATAGTTAGCAAAATTTCAATAATCATATAATAACAGGAAAAAAATTATCAAACAAATACAATTGTTCAACACAACTTATAAAAACACAATGTATAAAAAAACACTTGAAAATGTTGATCGTAGTTACAGCTAACAAACCAATAGATATAAGTAATCATAAAGGCATGTCAAATCTATTCCTAAAGCACAAGACAAACATAGACACCACCCTTCCTCCTCCCTGTACCCAAAAATACATATACTCCCTCCGACAATACATACGAGCTTTCTTTTTTGTTCGTCACAAAACTACTTGCACACCACCAAATTGAAAACAATCCACAATATTAACAATGCTGGAAAACAATGCTATAAGTTCCGAAATATAATTTTTTTCTGCTACGGTCATCGCAAAGGAAATAAGAATAAATTTCGAGTTCGATTCGATGAAGCTTGATAGAAATTAAAGATCATTGTTTATTTGTAACCACGTATTTGAAGAAAATTCAATAATTGGGCTGGAAGACTAATTACTAATTGGGCTTTTGGATCACAACAAAGAATTCTTGCACACATTTTTCTTTTTGTAATACATACAGTTAGTTTTTATTATTTTAAAATGAATAAGGTATATTTGTATCCTTTTATCTAATGAGGAATCTCTTCCATTAGGAGCAGGGGCAACTCTGAGGAAACAACAGAAAGGTTCAAAGTATGCATTCAGAAATGGACAAGGAGAATCTCGAGAAAACTCATTCAATCCCTAAAGTTTAGTGAAACACGAGTATGATGATGAAGACCAGACACGTCTTGGAAAAAGGAGGGGTGTACAGTCATTGCGGCTACCTGCCATCAGAGGTCGTGGGAGGGGCGACTCACGTAGGAGAAGTGGCTCTCGAGGGAGGGGCAGGGAAAGAGGGAATGAATGAAACTAAGCATGAAGAAAGTCTATAGTTTAGTGAGAGATTAATTAAGATGGCATGCAACATCAGGGGAATATTCTCTATTTTAATATTGCTTGTTTGAAAAGCTCTCATTGCAATGATGCAAAGGTTAGTAATTTAAACAGTCTAAAGCCTGCATATCTATAGGATGAAAGAAAGCCAATAAAGTTATAGTATGCGAGCAAATAGTAAGTTACATAATATGAAGTAATCAATACTCAGTTGCTCAAATTGAAAGGATTGAAACTAAATTGATGGAAGAGGCTCATGCGTTTTGCACCCACTTCCAAGTAAATTCTCATCAAGAAATAACACGATCCTTTTATACAAATTAAAGTAAAAATAGTGAAGCAGAAAGAGCACGAAAAAGAAATTCATCATCTTTTAAGATTTCCAAACCTTTTCCCCCGAGTAATAGGTTGTCCCGACCCTAAGGGCAACTGTAGCACCTTGCACTACCACACGAGCATGCATTAGTTTTTGACCCAAGTGAGAATTTCTCTGTCTGAAACTAATTAAGCCAACTGTGAGAACACCCGCCGTCATTAAAGCACTTAAAACACAAAATCCCTCGTCGATTCAAATGAACAAACAATATAATTTGGTTCAATTGTTTTGAGTGGTAAAATTACACACCAAAAAATGTGCTGGTATCTACCATATACTTCAGACACATTAATCATCATCATATATAGTTAACAAAATTTCAATCATCATATAATAACAGGAAAAAAATTATCAAACAAATACAATTGTTCAACACAACTTATAAAAAATGTATAAAAAAAATACTTGAAAATGCTGATCATAGTTAGAGCTAGGGCTGGTAAAAAATACTGAAATTTCAGTATACCATTTTCATATCGAAAAATATCGATTTTACCGAAATTTTAGGTATGCCGAAGTTTTTGGTAAGGTATGATACCGTATTGAAAATTTTGGTACGATAAAGGTACATAAATAATCAATACCGCTGTATTTCAGTATATACCGAAATACCAAAAAATATTCAATTTTTGGGTAATATGATATGGTATACCATACTACATGATATATGCAATTATAATAATTATTTATATATTATAATTTTTAATTAAATTATATATATACACTATTTAATTAAAAGATTAAATCTAAAATTCAACTGTATATTTCACAATTATAAATGGGTGATAAAGTTGATTGGCTTTCATGATATCTTGTAATACTTCTTTTTTAATTACGTAGTTATATCCTATATAAAATTTTAAAGTGTTGATTTTAATATATATTCCATATGGTTATTGTGTAGATCTTTTGGGTACTATTTATTTAATGACAAACACTTAGGTTGGGTTTGGATGGAATGATTTGAGGAGAGATTTATAAATCGGCTAATTTAATGACAAAATATTAAACAATTTATGCACTATTTATTAATTAATTATGTAAACTCTATTACTTTTTAGTACATAAAAAATTACTCTTTAGCACATAAATTGTTACTCTTATAAATTAAAAAAATTACTCTTCAAATTCTGATAAATCCTGATTTATCGATTACTTTTTAGTACATGAAAAAATTACTCTTTGAAGATATAAATTATTACTCTTCTGTATAAAAATTATTACTCTTCAAAGAGTAATTTTTTATATACTAAAGAGTAATTTAAAAAAAATTAGGGTTTACATGTAAAGTCGGTTTACATGAGATTCACTCTTATTTAATTTGTTCGCTTGTGGATTGTCGTATATTTTTTTATTATGAATTTGTTATCTATTGGAATTTGTTTTATAGCTATCTTTCACTTTTCTAGTACAATTTTAATTAGATTTATTGAATTTTAGGTGCATAACAGCATAGCAAACTATCTAATAAGACGGTATATACCGATATTTTAGGTATGATATGGTATACCGAAATATCGGTAAGCAGAAGGTATACTATTTTTCTATACTGAAATATCGATATACCGAACTATGGTTATATATCAAAAATTTCGGTACGATATATGGTATGACCAAAAATCTTCGGTATGCCATACTGCCCACCCCTAGTTACAGCTAACAAACCAACAGATATAAGCAATCATAAAGGCATGTCAAATTTTTCCTATAGCACAAGACAAACATAGACAACCCTTCCCCCACCCTGCACCCAAAAATACATATATTCCCTCCGACAATACATACGAACTTTCTTTTTTGTTCTTCCCAAAACTACTTGCACACCACCAAATTGAAAACAATCCACAATATTAACACCCTCACATTATCACAATGCTACAATCACCTACTTTCTCCGCTATAATTGGAAAAAATCAACAATTATACACTTTATTCCATAAAAACACCCAAATTATCCCATTCTTTTTCTTACACCATTGCACAAAAAATAACTTATTCTTAATTTACATATCCAAGAATGCGTGCATGTATTCCTGAGATAGAGGGAGTACAAGATAAGATGAGATAAGACAATACAGATTTCTAGGCACAGTAACTCTTAAAGAAATTTACCAATAGGAACGAGCGGGTTCCTAACATGCTTTTTCTCCTGAAATAGGCCTTCTAATTCCGAATTAACATCCCACATCTGATCAATTTTTACTAAAGTTAATAAGGTTTTGTTTAATTTTTTTAAGTAAAAAAAAAGCAGTTCAAACATGTGCTGAGAATACTGAGATAATCCTACATATCTTAAAATGCTCTTTTATTTCAAGTAATCAAGTGTATGCACATCGCTCCTATATTTAGAACTAATAACCTATGTAAAATGCAACCACGTCTAGTCCCAAATCAAAATTCCGCGCTACCTCTTAAATAAAAATTAAAAGAAACGTTTAAATTCAAAGGGCTTTTGTATATGACCAGAGTGAAATCAATGGAATCATAGATTTAATATGAAGATCATTGAGAAGGTAATGAATGCTAAGTTTACTTCAAATTATCATGAATCTCAAATATCTAAAAATTCAAATTTTACTTACCCATGAACCAAAATATCAAGAAATATCGAATTCATACCTCGAAAACGATGCTGGAAGTTCCGAAATATAAATATTTTATTTATGCTACGGTCATCGCAAAGAAAATAAGAATAAATTTTGAGTTCGATTTGATGAAGCTTGATAGAAATTAAAGAGCGTTGTTTTATTTGTAACCACGTATTTGAAGAAAATTTAATAATTGGGCTGGAAGCCTAATTACTAATTGGGCTTTTGGATCACAACTAAGAATTCTTACACACATTTTTCTTTTTGTAATACATACAGTTAGTTTTTATTAATTTGTTAAAAGGAATAAGGTATATTTTACTTATACAACCATTTGAAACTGTAGCTAAGTAAGTCCCTGTGAATACCAAATATCACTAAGCCTACATGCAAGATGAGGCAAAATAATCAAAACAAATATCCAATCAAACACATATCAAAAGAGTCAATTCTTGATAATAACGATGCCATTTATTATTGCCAAACCCCAATTGCAAGGCTAATTTTCAGAACCGTTCAGAATATACTTACAGCTGTTGTTTTCCAAATTTCAGCTTGATCAAACTGTCATTCCGTCTGAAATATTCCGATGACCCAATCCGCTCAGAGGCTGGGCTCGAATCGAAGAACCCTAGAAATAGGAATTCAAATATTTTCAAGCAAGAGGAAAAGAAATGATAAAGTGGTGTAGGAGAGGATGGGCGTGGTGAGGTGTGCTTTGCAGATGGGCGTATGTTTCAGTAGTTAGGGAGGAAAATTTAAATTGGAATTGAAATCATTGAATCGACTAAGTTAGGGTTCAAGTTTTAAGCCTTAACTATAAGTCAGAGAGGGACTCTAGGGTTATGGCCCCGATCGTTCCTTGTTTGATTTTTTTTCTTGAATCAAATAAAATTGGGCCGATTTATTTTTCTTTGGGCTTTCAAAGCCCAATTATCTTCCACCCACTCAAATGTTCATCTCCTTTGTAATATTAATGTATGGTTTTATACCAAAATATGAGTGGAGAAAGTGTGGATATTTTGTAATTAAATTAGAGTTTTGTTTCTTGTGTAACATACGCATATTTAAAGATATAATATTTTGTTTTAATTGACATACAATTTAAATAATAAATGTATTATTTTTTAATTGAAAATGTCGATCGAAATGGGTGTATAGTATTAACTAGGTTGCTCCCCCTCTGCCTCAGGCTCTACCATGAGTTTCAAGTAAGAGATTTGCAGTCTAAACTTGTATTTTCATCCCATCTGTAATATGATACAAACAGACTACACATATAGCCACAAAATCATTTTGTAGGTCATCATAGTTGAAGTTTTAAACATGGTTTTCATGCTTAAAAAAGTAATAATAATAATCTATTACTATATACAAACTGTGCATTCATATAATAGGAGAAAATGAAATCTGCTGTGGCAATGAAACATTAACTCATACTCATGACAATGATATGCAAATTGAGGCAATCATCTGAAGAACGAATAACCATTTCCGTGAATAGGGAAGCCCAAAACGAATCAAGCAATCCATTCTCTCAATTCTTGAAGCTCAAACATCAATCTAAAGTTTTATTCCGCACACTAATCTACTACCTCAATTTAACTACATAATGAATCTGGACTTGAATCAACAACACCAACACACTAAAAATCGCAAAAATCTACATCGTAAAAATTAATCATAACACTGGTTTCACACTCCACTACAGCTAATCACCCCGATATAAATCATATATACAAGTATGAACGTCTGAATTCCCACACCATTCCTTTTATCTTTCTCCACAATCTTCACCAAGATTTTCCATTTCCCAATTCTAACACCACTAAAACAGATCCCATCCTGGTTTTATATTCAAATTTTCATCAAATCAAACATTAAATCTTTGAAATACTAAGATTTTAGCATCCAAACATAATATTTCAGATACATATTAGGAGTCACACATTAGATTTCATATTCATTAGCATCAAAATAGAAACACGCAAAAAGACCCAGACAGACAGAGACGGCCGTCTACCTTCTTCTGCTTGCCACCACCGGATTTTGCCAGCTTAGATGAAGGTGGAAGAGGGGGCAGATTGGGATTATTCCATTAGCTGATGACGTTCACCGGAAGGCTTGACGATGGTGGAAGAGCCCAACCCTTTGTTAGCGTCGGCAATATAGAAAGTAGGGGGAGAGAAGTACAGGCAGAAGAGTAGGGGCAGAGAGAATATTGGAATGAATTTTACTTTGTCTTATATTTTTATCCTTAGTTTACAAAAGATTTTCAAATAAGTCCCTACAATACATTAAAATAACAACACGGGCACCAAATTCTTAAAATTAAGTGGAAAAAACAACTCATTGCCAAATTAGTGAACACTTCCACATCTCATCAATTCCTCCAGTATCCCGTCTGCAAAATGACCGGAGGTGTGTCAGCCTCCGGCCATAATCTCCCTCGGAATATACCTGTTTTCGCCTAATCTTTACTGGTTCTTTACCCTCCGGTGACTGATTCTTTGTTTATTTTTGTTCACTTATTTTACTTATGTTACTATATCTATACTATATGTTATGTATTTTCTGTTACTCAGTGGTTGAGATCCATTTTCTCTCGCTGAGATTATAACAGAGAAGGTGAGTTACGACTGATTCTGCATGTAAATAAACTCTATTTATATAGTATTCTTCTTGCATTTCATGTTTAAATTACATGGTAAGCTCTCTTTGCTACTTCTGAAACTGATTCTGCACTTTACCTTCTTCGTGTTTCACTGTATACTAGATGTTCAAATGAAGATGTCTGTACTGATATAATAAACAGGGAAATTAAAACTTTAGATGTTAAATTGATACTTGGAAGTTATCAACAGTTGAACCCATTACAGAATTAATTGCTAATCTCTGTGCAAAATCATATTATCATCATTTCACCTTTAGTCTTTATTATTTATTTTTAATTAAGGGGCTCCTTGTGTGGTGGGTTTAAAGGTCTAACCCTTGTTGGTCGGTTGAGTTATCATGATTTACCTTCCTCACAAGTTGTCAAGTCGGAGTGCGGGGACGCCTTGGTCTGGGCGAAACCACCTTTTTGCACAATTAATTGCTAATCTTATTATCAGTATGTTAGTGTATGTTTTCATTTATAGTAAGTTGTTCTATTTCAATCGACAGAAATACGCTCTTACCGTCTTTCTACATGGATACTGAGGAAGAAGATCGGACCCTTTCTTTTATTGCTTTCTTTCCATCATCACTTTTCATTGAAGAAGGCTTGCTTTGAGTACCTATTTATTTTCCATTGGTACGTTTTGAGTACCTATTTACTATTGGTTTATAAGGATTATTCACTAGTCGAAAGCTGGTTGACAAAACCTGGTGTAGGATGAAGGCATTCAGTGTTTTCGGTATAGTCATACCAACACTTTTTTTAGTTTAAGCTTTTGCATTCTTCGCTCCATCTAGCTATCTTTTCTTTAAAGGTTTTGGTTCGTTGAGTTTATCCCCTCATTTGATCTGAAAACTGTAGTGTAAGAAATTATCTTTTTCAAGATCTGAAATGGAGTAATTATTTTCTTCATTTAATCCTTTATTATCACACTTGAGTTGAATGCTGGTTAAAAGTTATTTTTCTGACATGATGCACAGGAAGGCCATCGATATGAGTGCTCCCGACTTCATATTTGGTCAGCCAACAAGAGAGCAATAGCTCTAATAGCACTACTGAAGGGATTAAATGAATGTGATTGCATTGTGCTTATTTTTTCTAATATGTAAAGTCACTCTGCTTCTATCATTCTTTGGAGCTTGATATAAAAATATATATTAATTCATCAAGAGGTCTCATTTTAAGAGCAACTTCAATGACACAGATTAATCCTATGTGTAGATTAATCCATGTGGTCGCTTCCACATTCTGCATTGAGAAAAACATATCTGGGAAATTTCAAAACTTGGTTGATCATATAAAGCATACCATTGTTTGTCATTGGAAACTTCAGATTTTAGGTTTTTGATGTAATTGATACTTGATCCTGCTGTTGAAACTGGAAGTGACTGAACCATGTTCCCATTTTCAGTAGCTTTTGTATGAGATATAAATGAACCACCTATTTTCTACTGAAGAAGGGAGTAGTAAAGTGAAAATGCTTGAACTCAAATCCAGTCCTGTTTTCATATATATATATATATATATATATATATATATATATATATATATATATATATATATATATATATATATATGTGTGTGTATATTCGGCTTGCTCTGCTTCATAAATGAGACCTTCTGCTGAAGGGTGGGGCTGCAATTTGTTACTTCCTTGTTACTAGCCTAGGATCATAAACCAAGAATTGTAGTTATTATCTACGGAGTATTCCTGATAGCTAAATTATGGACTCTGTGAAGCATTTAGAAACTAGGATTTCTACCTTTCTTTCATGTATATATTAATATGTTACACAGGCATACTTCTCTACTATCATCAATCTGAAGGTATCACAATAAGAATCCAGGACATACAGGGAAAAGAGAAGAGCGGGCATTCCAATGTTAGTAGTATTTGAGAATGGTATACTGCTTACAATGTACTTTCTCCATCTCATACTTATCTGCACCGATACTGTAGAAACGGAGTTTAAGAAAAGTTGTTTTTTGACTAATTTTATTGACTTTTTAGGGGTATTGTGGTATTTTTAGGTAATAAATAAATTATAAAGTATGTTATGTGTGTTAGGTGGGAGTGGTATTTTTAAAATTAAGATAACTTTTGAGGTTTTTGGTTAATGTGAAATTTTCTTTTTTGGGTGGTGTTGATAAGTGTGGGACGGAAGGAGTATTTTTTATTGGAAGTCAAGTGACCTTTGGCACCTACGATTGAGGTGTCCATGAAAAAATAGATAGGGAAATTTACAAAAATGTCACTTTCAATACATTTTTTTTAAATATGCCACCTACCATAATTTTTTTTCAAATTTGGCACTTTTTATATTTTTTTGACCCAAATACCCTTTTAACTCATTAAACCCCATTTTTCTTCTCTTTCAACATTTTGCCTTATTCTCTCTTATCACTAATCGTTCTTCTTCAAAAATTTTAAAGATTTGAGAAGGCCACAGCACAACGCATTGCACACACGAGAAAAGCGACAATGGCACAATGCAACCCAATATGAATATAGGTTAGTAAAGCTTACAATTTATTTTTCATAAACTAAATTTAGGGTTTTTGTGAAAATTAACATGTGAGTACTTATGTTGGGATGTTGTTATTTTGGTGTTTGATTAGATGAATAAGAATTTTTATATCACCTGACATATTTAGAATATTGATTAACACACATATTGTGAATATTTTGGTAAAAATCTAAACTTTGAGGTATAGAAATCACAATTTGCAAAGAGTCGCATGACAGGTTGCGTGACAGATTGCGCGTAAGGTCGCACACACCTTCAGTAAGTAGTCACTTGTAAGTCACACGAATGATCGCGTAAACAGTCGCTAGTGGGTCGCGTAGTTATTTGCGTTCATGGTCGCATGAATGGTTGGTTGATTAGTCGCATGAGTAGTCGCTTAGTTAGTCGCGTGTATGGTCGCTTGAGTAGTTACGTGTATGGTTGCTTGAGTAATTACGTGCATAGTCACTTGATTAGTCGCATGAATAGTCGCACGCGTGCATGGTCGCTTGGTTAGTTGCATTTATGGTGGCATGTGTAGTAGTGTGCATATTTACTTGAGTAGTGATGCATGGCGTGAAGAGTCACGTGCACGGTCGCTTGGTTAATCGCTTGCATAGTTGCATATGTAGTCGCATGAATAGTAGCTTGATTAGTCGCGTGAGTAGTTAGTCACCTACACATGATTTGTCAAGCATATAAACAAATGAGGCTATACGTAAATAATGTATACATAATGTTTAACGTTATTTTAATATTAAATATATATATCGAATTTCATATAAGATTCCTATTTTATTTCTTTGGGATGGAAAATGACTACGTGATCCTGGTCAATGGAAATATGATGGAGAGGAAACCAAGTCAAAAATTGTGTGGGCAGATCAATTATTAGACAAAATGTTTGATGTGACAAAAGTTAATAAAGAAAATCATGACATTAAGATGTCATATTGGTTTGGCTATAAATCAAATGGAATCATGTCTCCTTGTCTGGTAAATGAGTTATATGACGTGCAACTGTTGCTAATAATGAATAAGAAAGATCAATTGTCATTGCCCTTGTGTTTGGAAATTATTATGGCAAGTATAACTTCAGTTTGTTCACATGCATTAGCTATTGGTTTGAATCGCAATTTTCCTCCATCTAAGTCGTCATCAAAATTTTATAGCACAAATGCACTTATATTATCATATGTTGAACCTGTGTTTTCCGTTGGGAATGATAAAGAATGGGATATCTAGGACCACATTAAGGATATTATTGTCCTTCCACTGAGAATGCATGTCTCAGCAGGTCGACCGAGAAAATAATGAATATTATCTCAAGGAGAAGGGGTGGTGAACAGATCTTGCTCGCGTTTCCATCGGACTGTGCATAATCGAAAAACATCCAAAAATCTCATACCTTTACATCCACCATCATAAACTTTGTATGGACTTAGTATGTTTAAATCTTTTTTGTAATTTATATGTGCAGTTTGTATTGACAATTTAATTTGAGACTTTAAAGTTTATTATGTTTGTTTACTTCACAATATTACTTATGTTTTACTAGGTGGTTAGGTTAGCGGCACAACTATTTGCATATCGAGTCACGTGTGTGCTTGAAATGCACTTTAGTTGTAAGATAGATCACACAGTTTGTCACACAAAGATCGTATGCAGAGTCGCGTACAGGGTCGCATAAAGGTCGCGTACATGGTCGCAAAAAAGGTCACACAAATGGTCGCGTACAGGGTCGCATAGTTGGTTGCACAAAGGGTCGCGTACAGGGTCTCACTAAAGTCACGTATAGTGTCGCACAAATAGTCGCATTCATAGTCGCACAATTGGTCACGTACAGGGTCGCACAAAGGGTCGCGTATAGGGTTGCACGGACGCATACAGGGTTGCAAAAAGGTCACACAAATGGTCGTGTAAAGGGTCGTACAAATGGTCGCACAAAAATCGCATATAGTGTCGCACAAATAGTCGCATTCATAGTCGCACAGTTGGTCGCGTACAAGGTCGCACAAAGGGTCGTGTACAGGATTGCACAAAAGGTCATACAAACGGTCACGTAAAGGTCGCGTACAGGGTCACACAAAAAGTCATGTATAGGGTCGCGCAGTTAGTCGCGTGGTACTATGTGACATTTTTTTCAACTATTTATGTGATTGTTCATGCTTCATGTGTAATAAAAAAATGCGACTAAATTGCTTATAATAAAAAAGTCAATAATCCAAACAAAATATTACAAGATTAAAAGAACTTCGAATACATAAGGGTTAATGGTTCAAACAAAAATAACTACTTACAATGATTTGAGTACACAACTCAACAGAAATGTTAAGCTAGCATATTTTGCAAACTGCATTGTCATAAGTTTATCTAATAACTAAATAATTGAAAACTACGAATTACAGTGCAACGAGTTCATTTGAGAATAGCTCCGCACAAAATCGTTTCCTCCACTCCACACATTTTGAAGGATCGATCTTATCAACCAAGTGGTCAGTGTCAAGACACTCAATGAACTTGATAGCTAAAAGACCGCAATCATCTCCTCCACATTGGTTAGGTGTTTGGTCATAGAGTACCAAAGTCCATTCACTCTTGGTGCCTTTAATACCCCTTTTTTTCCAAACTTTCACCTCTGAACAAATAAACGAAAGTATCACCGCCATATGTTTAAACTCCTTTTTCAGTATCATCCATGAAACATACATATATATTTCCTTTTTTGTTTTTTCTGAGCTCCAAAAGGAAAACACTTTCACAGCCTTCAATAATTCAATTTACAATCAAACAAATAAACAAAGTTTTAAGCTCACATAATCAAGTCTACTAGCTGATAATCTATATCCAAAATACCAGAAAACTATCTAATCAACAAAAGAAAAATTAAACAAGTGAGCAAAAGGGTAAACGAGTAATGGAAGTAGGTAAAAACATAAAGAACAGCAGATGGAAATTCATTGAAGCAAATAGAAGGGGGAAAAAACCAAACCCGAATAAGATTACGATACCACCAATTGGAAATGGAGGAGAAGAGAAGGCATAATGATATAACAAGCGAAAGAAGACGAAATCATAATCCAATTGCAGGCGAAAGGGGGATTCTATATTACAAAAATGAAGAATAGAAAAGAGGTGGAGGGTGAATTTGGAAGGATGATATTATTAAAAAAATGCTAATATAAAGTCCCAAATATAATCTCAATTCTGGAAACCCAATTTCAATTTGGACAGAGATTGAATCAACAAAAACCCAATTTCAATTTGGACAGAGATTGAATCGACGGAAACCCTAGGAGGAGAGAGAGAGGGGTTCAACCGAAAACTTACTGGAATTATCACCGCGTAGCAGAGTTCTTCACTCAGTTGAGAGAGAGAGATGATTCCGCCGGTGGATTGCTTGCAGTTTCACTCAATACGATTCTCTAAAATTTAGATTGCAGGAAGAACGATGAAGAGAGAATAGGGCATTCTTAATTGCAGGAAGTAATAATAGTCTGACTTTTTAATTTCATATATTATTAAAATCCATATTTAGTGGGGGTATTTCTGTCCAAAACTATTTGAAAGTGGCATTCTTCAAAAAAATATTAACGTGAATGGCATTTTTCAAAATAGTTATTAAATAGGACATTTTTAGAAATTTTCCGAATGGATACCCATCTGCAACTAGAAGGGTTGTGATGTCTGATGCTGCATGGTGATTGTCACTTTGTAATTTTCTGGAGCTAAGCTTTTCAAAACATGGAACTGCTATCAGAGTCAAGCTGTGGCTGTTCTTTACAAAGATATTGTCTTCAGTTTTATAGGTATGATCAATTTCTTATATCTTTCATATAATTGTACGAACTGACGCTTCTTCCATTACTATTACAATCAAGTCTCTTTTAGGTCGTGCAGTACTTCTTTCTTTCATTTTCCCTTTCAAATCTAAATAATACTTGACTAAAGAATTCTGTGAAGGGGAGTCTTCATATGGTGATGATTGTGAATGTTGTGCTCACTTTATTGCTTCCCCCAACATTTTTATTTATTTTCCTCTGTATTATGTTTTCCCACACTACCATATGTATATTAGTGGTAGCCCATTCTACAGTATGAAATTCAACTATTTTCTATATCCCATGTGAAAAAAAAGATGCTCACCTTGGCTGCTTATTGGCAGCATATTCAACTTCTAATGTTGGAAATGCCAGCACTCATTTAAAGTAACTTGAGATTCAAATTCTCTGGTCCGATTACTAGAGTCTGATTGCGCGAATGGGTCGGCCCTAAATTCCTGGAAAATTGATGTGTATCTTGTTGTTTTTTAATGGTTGTTGTTTTGATTGTGGATCCTGACAAATTTTAGGTCTTATACTGAGTTATTAAACTAATAATTTTGCAATTTTCTTGCTGTTGGTTAGTTTAAAACATCATGTGGAAATAATTAATGTTAAGTATCATAGGTTATAACTCCTATATTTGCTCAAAGTTATTGTAATTTAGGATGAGCTTTTGTCTCTGGCTACAGGTGAGTGAAAAACATTTGAAATCATCATTGAATTTGTGTATGTCGCTGCAGTACAGGAGATTTTCCAAGATTATCTCGGAATAACCGACTTGGAAGCCAAGAGGCATGTATTAGGTAATAGATGTGAGCCGTGAATATGAGAGGATCTTGGGTTTCTGCAAGAAATGTGTAAACCGAGAAAAGGCTCCAAATTTGTATGTGTGTGGTTGTCCATGAGCTGGAATGGGTGCTGGTTGACTGGACAAAAGAGGTACTCATCCTTGTTGCTTCTCAAGTTTGTTGTGGCAGCAAGTGAAGGTACAATAACGAACGATACTAGACGAGCTAAAGAGCTCTCGAGTCCTACTATTTCCACATCGGAAATAGAATATGGACTCTCCTTGCTTGAGCTCCCGGCCCACAATTCCTGACCAGAAATTGAAGTCCCATGCCTTGCTATAATGAGGCCATGTATGTTATTTTTCCTAACAGTTATCCATGCTACTTCTACCTTGTTGTTCATGGTTAATTGAACTTTTATTTTTCACTTACAATCTCGATATTATCTGCCAAGCATGGTTTTGAATAAGTATGCCAATTTCCTGGTATTGAAGAAAATCTAGATACATGTGAAAACATTATATCCAAGAAAAAAAAAAGGAGAAAGTTGAGTGAGAGACTAAGAAAATGGGAGAAATGGAGTACTAGTATTTGTGGTGCCTGCATGAAATTAAAAAGTGGGATATCTGCTCTCCAATTTCATATGCCGGAGTTTGTTATTCATTCATGTGGAATTGTTTGTAACTTATTTATCCATTTACCTTGAAAATTAGATTTCCCAATCCCAAAATTGAAAACTGGATTAGATATACAATGATTTCAAACCATTACACAATACCCTGCTTTTATTGCTGCAGAACAGAAACAATTTTTCAGAACTTTACACTTGGTAAATTCTCGCATATTATACAAGTATTTTAAAATTGAGATGCATTTTCAAAAATCAGAGTGGCGCAGCGGAAGCGTGGTGGGCCCATAACCCACAGGTCCCAGGATCGAAACCTGGCTCTGATATATCATTATTCATTTTCTAGCAAATATTTTATGTATAGTATTTTTGAAAAATAAGTATTTTAGTTAGTTAACTTACTATACTTAAAGTAGTCTTCTCTTTTTTTCAATTATTAATTTGTTAATTAAATTGACTAATCCGCCAGAGCAGGTCACCCAAATAAATCTTTTTTTTTAATACCACAACTAACTACATTCTTGTAAAATACACATAAATTAGACACTGCAATTTCAATATACACAAATTATAACTATAATATTTACCCAAAATGCCCTTCGTTAATTCGTGACAAATCTATATAGATTGTCACATGATGAAGCAAGCAACATTGATGAACATTAACAGAACATATTCAGGGCCAACAACCTTGAAAGCAACCCTACAGCCCTCAACAAACATTATTTACACCTTCTACTTATTCAAGAAATCTGCACATGACTAATTAATATATCCTCTAATAATCTCCAAACAGTTTTCACCCCTTTCTTTCAAACCTACTTCCTTCAAATTTGTTAGTTGTGAGGACCATCAATGGCACCGTATCATCGAGTTTATGCAACTAATACCGTTTAAAAAACATTCAAGAATGGTTAAGGGATGCTGCATAAAAGCTACATTAATTGATTCAACTGAATGCACATGAATCCAGTGTCCACATCTCAAAATCCCACTTCAAATAGTCAATATAAGGTATAAGGATTTATAACAACCCACCAAGTAAACACTACCTAGCCATGATGCCTAAAACTCTGAGCAAATCTCCCACCAAAACAAAACCCAAAACTATTATTCAGCCTCAAGCTTCGACTTTTTCTCCTAAAATGAAAGAGATATTGCATGTATCACATAGCTACCACTCCGTGCTTCCTGAAAAAATGAACTCACGATCTAATCCAATAGCCGTAGGGACCAAAGGTACCGTGGGTTCCCTCGTGATGCAAGAAATAGAATACTTTAGTCGGCTCGACTTGGGAGGTCGCAACTTTGCTTTAACTGGTGAGCTATCAAGATCCAAGATTGAATCGGTGATCAAAATTCCTGGAAAAAAGAAGAGAGGAACCAAAAAGCTAATACCAAGTATGTGTTCTATGGTAGAAGTAGCAGAAAGCAATCAACCAAAGACTTCTAGATTGGCTTACATGAATTTGAAAGCTGATGTTAAGCGGTTGCAACCTTAGCCGATGCTGTCAGAGAGTTTTGAAAATCCAAGCTTCTTTAGACGATTTGTAATCGGGTTTGTCCACGTCTTGTCTGGATTTCCACATTTTATATCAACAATTTCAACTACACCCGATCCCTTTCTAACGGTTTTTGGTCTTATAGGAGTTCCTTGTAGTGAGATATTATCAGCTGCGAGCATTGGGATTTGATGAGTACGTCCACCTTGATGCTTTACCTTCTTTATAGTTTCAGGGCCTTTATCACTTTTAACATCAACTGTGCCACTGCTACTTGCTTCATCAACTGATGTTCTAGATTTTAGTTTTCGGGGAATAATGTCAGCAGCTGATACAGAGACGGAAGGAACCTTAGATGCAGTTTTAATCGAGTCTATTTCTCTAGACATGAGGGCACTGATTTTCCCAGTTGTGCCTACTTTGACAGATCCTCCTCCACCCCGTATAGCTTCTAATGTCTGAACCATTTTTTTTCAACTAGTGTAAAAATTCACTAAAAACCTATCTCTAGGAGAAGTTCGTTACACTTTAATGCTGGCTTGTTCAAACAGATGCTAAATCTGCCTGTTCAATATCCTGAAAAAGAGAATAACGAAGCACATTAGTCTAGAAACAAGAATAGGAGATAGTAACTTTCTAAAGCCATTCATATGAAGATTGATGAGTTTTTAAATTTGTTTCATGATGATCAGAATATACAATTCATGACTAACCCCATTGAACAATGAATTTCGTCCGTTATATTTTTTGTGGGATGTATGAATGAGAATAAACTTGTTCCTACACTGTCGTCTATTAATATCAAGACTTTCGATGTGAACCTACAGATAGAAGAGGGAACTACATATGATAAAACAAAGCATCTTCAGCAGACAGTGCAGGTTGAAAGACTATGCACTCCATTAGACAATCTTCTACCCAGACCATTTGAATAGCAACATTTTAAGTTAGTTGAATTTCAAAATTTTATTAAATGACTTGAGACGTCACTAACCTTCACACATCTATGTGGAGGAATACCCACAACAATATGCAAGAATGAATGAAATAACAATGCAGCCAGAATATAAGAAACCTGATATCTAGTACAATGGTGGGATTGTGAATGACTGAATGGGGATGCAAAGAAACGGGGTGAAGCGTCATAGTACAATTGGTTAGGTACTAAAGCTACCCTATTAAACAAAATGCACTGTCCCAATTTATTTTTACTGCTATTTGATTTAAACACTTTGTATCCCAAATGCAAACAATTAGTCCTTTGAAAGCAGGGAGGAATACCGTGAGAAATCTCTTAGCACAACAACTAGGAGGTTCATAATGTTTGCCTAATCTACTCCCTTGAAGACCTAATTCAAATAATCCATGATTTGAATTAATTTTTCTGGTTGTAATAGTTCCACTTGAACACAAGGACCTAATAAATATTGCTGCATTGTTATCATTGAACTGTGACCAAATTAATTTGAAAATTATATCCACCATTAATGATTTTCCTTGACCAGTAAAATCTACAGGCAAAAAGGTAACCACGACTCGAGAACAGATGTACGGATTTTATATTCATCAAAACCGGTTAAGAGCAGAGATTCAGAGAAAAGATGATGAAAGCAACAAATTTATACACCAGACTCATCAATCAGCAAAGAACACAGAAATTGGATTTGAACAGTTGACAAAAAGAAATAGATACATTGGTAGTTTATCAATTTACCAGAAAACCTGTGGAAGGGCCAACCACAGCGATGAGAGAGAAAGTGAATCTTAGAGAGTGTAAATACGGACCTATAATCTACTTTCACCGGATAAATTGAATTTTGGAGGCTTTTTAAAATAAAAAAATTCAAGAAATAAAACTATAATGCGGCGGAGACAAGACCCGACATGCTTGTGTGGGATTGGTTGGGCTCCCGGCTCCTCTTCACCTTTTGTCACGCTGCTCATGCCCCCACATTTTCTTTCAAATTATTGTTGTTAGAATTGGACCAAATCAAATCGGCTATGATGATTGTTTTCGGTTTTAAAAACTTGAAATAGGAAATTTAAATCCACATAAAAGTTAAGACCATCCTGATGTAAACTACCTTACAATCCTCCATACTTCATCCCACCACCACCCAAATGATAGATTTTGCTTATTGCATTTGCAAGTGGATTAACAAGTATTACTATCTCATTTTCATAATATTTTTCACATTTATTGTTCCATGTTATTTAAAAAGTTGTACTTTTTGATCAATTTTATTGACTTTTGAGGGTATTGTAGCATTTTTATATAATAAAAAAATAAAGTAATCATATGTGTGTTAAAAAAGAGTGGCAATTTTGAAATTAAAGTAAGAGTGAGGCCCTTGTGCCCCCGGGGACACCGTACCCCTTTGCAATTTAAACCACTAGCAATACATAGGTTTAAATAGAATATGGAGGGGGAGAGTTGTGTTCCCATGGGGGCGCGGTGTGCCCTCGGGTGCACACAAGTTTTTGTCTTAAAGTAACTTTTGAGTTTATTGGATAAAATGGTGTTTCCTTTTTGGGGTGTGAAAGGTTTAGTCGGATAAACAAATGAGGAAAGTGTGAAAAATATTATGGGACGAGGGAGTATTATTCAATGTATAGTTTGTAGTTGTATTAGTGGGGTGTGAGCTTCATATTTTAATTGTATTAATGGGTGTTGTAAGTAATGAATTTTATTGCCTAATATATTAAATATTGATTAAATAATTTTTCATTATTAAAAAATTTAAATAAATTAATTTTTAAAATAAATGAATAAATAATTAATAATTAATATAATTATTTGAGCTCAAATTCAAGTTAAATGGGCTCAATTCAAGCCAAAAGGGTCTGACCCAAGTTAAACAAGCCCAAAACATATAATATGGGCTCAATCCAAGTCAACTAAGCTCATATCCAGTCCAGTAGGCTTAATTATAGGAGAAAAGTCCAACATATCTTTTTAAGGAGAAAATATCTCAAAAGTGGTTATTTTCTCCACCTATAAATAAGGGTCTTCAGTCCTCATTCCATACACTCTGAAAATCCTGAAGACCTGAAGAATTCTGAAGATCAAGTTCAAGTTATCTTCAAGTCAAGAACATCATCCGATCAAAGACCAATGTGCTAATCCTTTCCGATCCGGCGTTCTTCATATCAAATTCATCCATCTATCTCCGTGAAGTCAACATTCTACCAAATTGAGTGTCGTACTTCACAACAAATCTTCAAGTCAACGTTCGATCCAAACAAAGGCTCGACGCCTCCGAATAAACGTTATAAAGTCCCAAATCAGAGTTCGGACAAGTCACATTCGAAGATCCGGCTCCAAAAGTTGAAAAGTCAAGAAGTTAACTCAAGAGAGAAATTAGAGGATAAATATAAGTTGTTTACTCAAATTCTCAAGTTCAATCCATATTGGATTATCCTTGTAATTTCTTTAGTGTTTATTATTCAATAAATACAAATTTTATTTTTACAGGTGTGCATAAAAAGGGAAAGAGAACATTTGGGTAGAACACCCAAAATGAAAAAAAAAATGGACTTGAGTAGTTGTATTAGTGGGGTGTGAGCTCCATCTTTTAATTGTATTAATGAGTGTGTATGGGTCTCATGTGTATAAAAAAAAAAAGAGAACCTTTTGGTAGAATACTCAAAATGAAAAAAAATAGACTTTTTTTGTGGGACGGATGGAGTATATATTATCTCTCCTCATTTAATATATATTCTTTCTTTATTTCTTCTCACTTTTTTTTATATAAATTAATAATTTCTTACACATTCAGTTGATTTGATAAAATGTTAAAATCAATCCTATCAAAAAAACTCATAACATGAAACATATATCACTATTCATTAAATTTTCAAACCCCAAAATATCAATTTCATACCAAAACCAAACATTCAGATTTGAAAATGAACTCACATAAAAACATTCTTATATATACGTATAAATTTTACAAACATAAATGTAACACATTTTATATATTCTCGTTAATCATTTAATATTTTTTCTTTCTTTATCTCTCTTCTCTTCTCTTCTCTCTTTTTTTTTATATAAATTAATATCTTTTTATATATTAATTTAATATAAAATATACCAAAAATTCAGAGCAAAGACTTATGGGGCTTACATGAGATGGTCAGAAAGTGATAATTTTTACTCCCTCCATCACAGGCTAAGAGGGCCAAAGACCTTATATTAAACATAAGATCTCTGGCCCTCATTACCTGGGATGGAGGGAGTATAAAATAAAGTGATAGTAAATTAATGAAGAGTGATAATGCTATTTCATGAATAATTTTCAGTATAAATAAAAAGTGATAACATTTTATAGCGAAAGTGATAACATTTTATAGTCAAAGTAATAACTATTTTTAAAGTGAAAAAAATTGTCTCACGTGAGACGGTCTTACGCAAGACCTACCCAAAATTCAAACCTAATATCATTATTTATTAAATTTTTTAATTCAAAAATCTCAATTTTATTCCTCAACCGAACATCACTAATAATATACTCTCCCCATCCCACTGAAAGGTTCATATATTACTACTCCCTCCGTTCTAAAGATATTGACACACTTTCCTTTTTGGGGTGTCTCACACAAATTGACATATTTCCTTTTTAAGAATATGGACACACACAAAAATAATTTATTTATTTACATGGGCCCACACATACATCACACTCACTACTAATACAACTATCCACTACACATTAAATATTATTTTTTTCAGTTCACTTTATATTAAATTTTTATACTCCTTAATCTTCGTGCAAAAAAAAATGTCAATATCTCCGGGATGGAATGAGTGGGTGTCTCATTCAAATGTTCTCATTTTTCCCTTTTAATAAAAATGTACCACATATACAACTACCCACTAAATAAAAAATATTAATAATACTCATTAATTTACGTGTAAAAAATAAATGAGGGCCTTTACTCGAGACGGAGAGAGTATATCATTATTCATTTAATGGTTAAAAATTTAATTGGTCTAACCGGTTCAATTAAAAAATATTACATTTCACACATATATTTTATAACATCATCATTTATTAATAATCCTCTCACTTTATAATTTATTTATTACCTAAAAATACTATAATACTCCTAAACAATCAATAAAGCTGATCAATAAATAATTTTTCTTAAATTCCACATCTACAGTGTCGGCGAACATAAATTCGGGCTAGAAGGAGTATATTTTGTAACATCATCATTTATTAATAATCCTCTCTGTGTTTGCTATTAATGTACACATTGGTTTTTTTCCACGTAATTCAAGGTATACCTTATCTTTTGTTTTTTGCATGTGGATTAAGGAGAATTATTATTTAGTAATATGTAGGACTTGAAGATTGTATTAATGGGTATGTGTGAGTCTCATGTTTGTAAAAAAAATAGATCCTTTGAGAGGACGACAAAAATGGATAAAATTGAACATTTAAAGGGGACGGAAGAAGTATTAAATTTTATATTTTCCATTATCATCTATCACGTGATAAACTTCACCATCTAAAATAGAAAATATCATATTAATCCTCAATATTAAAAGTATTATATCTTAATTATAAATTTATTATTCTCACCTAACATATACACACACAAAGTGCTTTATAATTTAGAGTTGGTTTCTTGTGTCCCGAGTTCACAAAAATACACAAAGTACTTTACTCCATAATTTAGAGTTGGTCTCTTGTGTCCAGAATGCATAAAGTGTATAGGGTATAACATCTAACACACACAAAGTACTTTATAATTAAAAGTTGATTTCTTGTGTCCCGAGTGCACAAAGACACACAAAGTACTTTATAATTTAGAGTTGATTTCTTGTGTCCCGAGTGCACAAAGCGTATAGGGTATAAAATTTTATTCTAAAGAGATATACAATTTAATAATAAGGATATTGAATAGTATAAATGTTTGATTAAAAAAATTAAAAAATTTTCTAAAAAATTAAGGATATGCATTCTTATACTAAATGATATATGGAGTAACATTTAATACTAAAAGTAAAAGGTACAACTTTAAAAAATCGTTGGATTTGGGGCACGGCGTCCTCTGGAACACACAAGTTTTAGCTTATAATTTATTTATTATACTCCCTCTGTCCGCCGGAAAATATACATTTTGCTATTTCTGGCGTCCGCATCAAAGATATACATTTTCTTTTTAGACACATGAAACCCACACACATCACTAATACATTTAATATATGGTCCTCCACACCTCACTAATACAATTACATACTACAAAGAGCCGGCAAAAATGGGCCGGCCTGTAGCCCGCCATAAATAGGCTTGGCTAGGCCATTAAAATATAGGCCCGAAAAGAACCGGGCAGTTTTGGCCTGGCCCATCAAGCCCGGTGGACCAAATGGCCCGGCCCGCTTTTTTGGGCTTTTTTGGCCCGATCAATTTATATATATTTAATTTAATATTTAATCATAAATTATTTGTGATACTTAATTTATTTGATTTATAAATTATATTTAAATAATTTAAATTTAAATATATAAAAATAGTCATAAAAATAACTTTCTAAAATAGTTATAATCTTCAAATTATATATGAATTTTCTATTTTACTTGGATATTTTGATTACTCTATGATAAAAATAAGGTTAAGGAAAAAGAAAATATATATACATATAAAATAATGTGATAAGTTGTATATGAGATTTAATATTGTATATAATATAAATAAAGTTAAGGAGAAAGAAAAAAAATAATTACTCTATAGAATGGAAAAAAATAATTATGTATGAGATTTAATATTGAAAATTGTAAAAGTTGGATTTAAATTCCATTATATTATAATAATAAAATAAGTTGGATGTTAATAATATAATTTAATCACATAATAATCGTGATTATTGATATTAAATAGCTCCAATCCATTATATAACAACTCTTAATAATACAATCGATCCCTAATAATAAATCCTAATTTATTTGATTTAAAAATAATAATAATTAACTTGAATAGATTATTTAGCATTTATATCTAATTATAAATTTGAGGATAATATTCAATATTTGCTTATATAATTATTATTACACGTATTAAAATAAATAAATTTTAATTTTTTAATTAAAAATTTAAAAAATAAATTAATATTAATGGGCCGAAATGGCCTGATGGTCCGGTGGCCCAGTATGGGCCACAAAAAATAAGGCCCGCCAAAATCGGGCCCAGTCCGGCTTATAAATGTGCATTGGCCCCGTGGGCTGGTACCGGGCCGACCCGGCTCGGTCTTTTTGCCGTCTCTATAACTACACATTAAATAATAATACTCCTTAATCCACGTGCAAAAAATAAATGTATACCTATTGGGCGGACGGAGGGAGTATAAAAATACAATATTACTCTTCAAAAGTCAATAAAATTAATAAAAATAAATAAAAATTTCAAATTTGTATCTATACTAACAGGGTAAAATAATACACCAACCATGATGACTAGAGATCCCAAGACGTTCAAGATCCTAAATCGTAGATCTAGAGACGTTCAAGATCCTAGATCCTAGATCCAGATCTATAAGAAATGTTAGTAATTCTTCTCCTAGTTTCATATTCATTGCAATGGTGATTGATTGATTTACCTATAAACCAACAATCTCAAGAAGAAACATGTCCCGATAGTGCTCCGGTCTTGGCGGATCTTCCCCAAAGGTGAAACGACTTCTCGTTTCCGGCGAAGCAGCACCGCTATCGCAGGAACTCCGGCGAACTAAAGAAAATTGAGAACTAGATCGCTACTAGATGCAATGCTTTTTGAATGCAGATGCTTTGTGTTTTTGGTGTGTTTAGAATGAATGCAAATGACCTTATTTATAGGTGCCAGGGACCACTCCACATATGGTAGGATTTGCACAGATCTGTGTTCACACACCCAAATCTGCATTCACACACACAGATCTGTGTTCACACACATATATATGCGTTCACACACAGAACTGTCCAGATATAATGTATCATATGGCGTATCTGTTGGAGAGAATCCCAATTTATTATATTTAATTCTCTCCACATGTGAGACTAATTTACTCACTTTAATTATTATTTAATTTGTGATTAATTTATTAATTAATCATTACTAACCAATTAAATTCCCCAATAATCTGCTATGTCAGGACGCGTACAATTGGTTATGTACATTATGCTCCATATAATCCTTGCATACTCAGATTGAGCCACTGGTTCATCTTTATTCTTATTAAAGTGTACACTTGGATCCATGTGTGTCTTAGCTGGTGAATCATCGAATGCATTGAATTTCTTCAACACTTTCTCAATGTAATGAGATTGTGACAAAGCAATTCCATCAGATATTCTTTGAATTTTGATTCCAAGTATCACATCCGCTATACCCATGTCCTTCATGTCAAAGTTTCGATTCAACATCCGTTTAGTGTCAACAATTATGTAATTACTGCTTCCCAAGATAATCATATCATCTACATATAGGCAGACAATGGCAAATCCTTTGGGTGTATTTTTCACATACACACATTTGTCACACTCGTTGATTCGAAAACTATTTGACATCATTGTGTTGTCAAATTTCACATGCCATTGTTTTGGACTCCTTAATTCAAGTGAAAAAAAAAAAAAAAAAAAATATATATATATATATATATATATATATATATATATATATATATATATATATATATATCTATTGGGCGGACGGAGGGAGTATAAAAATACAATATTACTCTTCAAAAGTCAATAAAATTAATAAAAATAAATAAAAATTTCAAATTATATCTATACTAACAGGGTAAAATAAATTGGGACTGAGGGAGAATTTAATATTAATCCTTTTTTTTTTTCCTTATAGTGGATTTGCTCTAATAGTGGTCCTTTAAGCTTTGTTGTTCTTCACATCAATATTCTTCATATAAATTTCAAACTAATCCAAGCTATGCGTTCAATCGTTGTACATAAGCTTAACTCTATTAACTAAAAAACTCTCTACAAGATTAATTAACCATTTATACACCAATAAAAAGGAAGAAATAGAATTATAGATGATGGGTCTTCTATTTCTCATTTTCGTCAGACAACAGCCAAAGATTATATTCATTTCAATCTCCTAATTAATCAGTGTCAACTTTACCTAAAAAACAAATTTTGAGAAGAATCATTAGTTATTTTCCACCACCACCTCGTCAGTCTTGGCCTTGCATTCGGTCTGCAGACAAGAACTCCAGCGCAGTAACGACGTCTGTAATTAATGGCCGAGACGACGACTCCTCTTGCAGACACATTGCTGCGATTGCAAGAGCTTGGTACAGAGACTTTTCTGGGTACTTCCCTTCAAGCAATGGATCTGCCATCAGATGGAACTTCTTCTTGTCCTTGAATAAAGGTTGTGCCTGCAACATAAGGATTGTTTATTGGTCAGCTGATCGAGGGGTGTCGATTCTAGACACAACAATGTTCATGACATGGTATATATGTTCACATACCCATTCAATCAAGTTATGCTCTTCACTTGGTCTTGCATTGTCAATGACCCTCCTACCAGATATTATCTCCAGAAACACAACACCGAAGCTGTACACATCGGATTTGGTAGTCAACTGCCCAGTAGACGCGTACTCAGGCGCACAATAGCCGTAGGTTCCCATAACTCTGGTGGAAACGTGTGGTCGTCCACCAACAGGACCAATCTTGGCAAGCCCGAAATCAGAGAGTTTTGGGTTGAATTCCTCATCTAAAAGGATGTTGGATGCCTTGAAGTCTCGATATATTACTGGAGGGTTAGCTGTTTCATGCAAGTATTCTAGTCCTCGGGCTGCGCCTTGAGCAATTTTCATCCTCGTATCCCAATCGAGAGGTTTTCTGCCTGGGCTTAAATCTTTACACAAAAATAAGACAATATTTAATGATATAAGATTCAAGCTTAGGAAGAGCCTATGTTTCAGTAAGAAAATGAGGGGCATACTTAGAAGGTGGTCCTCCAGGGAACCATGAAACATGTACTCGTAGACTAAAATTCTCTGCTCTCCCTCGGCGCAGTATCCTACAAGATTAACAAGATTCGGATGGTGAAGGAGACTCAACATCAACACTTCCACTAGAAATTCTCTATTTCCTTGGAAACCATTTCTGTCAAGTTGCTTCACGGCAACATCCTTAGCAGAAACAGAAGAAAAACAAGTTAGCTGACACCAATCTTTTCGATAAAAATTTAAGAAATGAGACAATGACAATAGCAAATGGAGGAGATTACCATATCTTTCCTTACAAGGTGTCCCTTGTACACCCTTCCAAAACCGCCTTCACCAATTAAAGTTGCAGGGCTGAAGTCTTGAGTAGCAATTGACAGCTCATGGAAAGTGAAAATATCAGCCGAGATATTGTTCTTACCAAGTTTATCGATTTCTTCAGCTACATACTTTCTTTTGCTGCTATCTGCAAATCTAGCAATTCATCAATATTATTTGTCTTAAAGCTATGAAGAAATACTAAGCGACTATATATGGTCTAAAAGAAGCTCTTATTTTTAAACAGCAATACCGAACAGTTATTTCTAGACAGCAAAAACATGGTTCATTCAATCATTCACAAATGAACAAACAAAGGAAATCAAAAGTTAATGGATACATTCAGAGCCTATGTTTCAGTAAGAAAATATTTCCCCAATAGAATAATGAGACCACATTGCATACATGGTTCACAAATTCATTCTACGGGATGCACCCATCATAAAGGTAAACAAGATTGCCTGCAGGAAGTGCACTAATCTCAAAATAAATGGAATGTTGGTTCCTATAATCTCTCTTTAATAAGAGCCAAACTACTATAATTGAATGTCAAAAACTCCTTGAGAATGAGATATTTAAACAGAAAAACATTGGGACCAGTCAGAAAGATGCACTATATGACATTACAATATAACATTTATACATATACATAAATATATATATATATATATATATATATATGATCGTTTCCAAATCTAGATGATAAGAACATACATCATTATCCTTTTTGTAAAAATCTATGGATAATCATGTCTTCAGACTTGTGTCCTTGTTGAAAGGCAAGATCATTTTCATAAGGCTTCTCCCAATGATTGTTTAATTGAAAATTCTATATATTAGGTACATTAATGCCTCAACTGGCCAAATTGAAAGCAGACATTCCAAGAAATAAAACATAAAATTTAAGAGAATCAGGGTAGGTATATACATGGTGTTTACCAGTTTTCATTGATATATTTGCTATGGAGGCCAAGGCCTTTGTATCCTGGTATGCATGAGTGCTCTTATCCAAAGAATCTTGGTCAAGTTTCTCTTGTGACATACAACAAGAAAAACAGCTCAACATCCTTTCTTTTTCCTTGTTATGTCAAGTCCACCATTTCAGATGCTTGTGCATCATCAAGCACCCGAATATTTCTTTCCGATCCAACTGCTGATAAAAAATCCAATTCCAGACAGCATTAAAATCCTGAATTTCTCAGCACAGTTCAAGAAAAACCAGTGTTTTCCGGTCTCTCAAGAACTGAGAAGGATTCGAAGGGGGTAGTTTCAATTTTTTCCTGCCCTCAAAACTATATTGTTATGAAATATAATTGACTCAGTCAATTTTCTAAATATAGCCTTTGGTTTTGCTAACACCTTCCTTTAACATGAATAATCTATGGAAATAGATACATTACCTATTGTGTAGTGCTGGTGAAATCCACATCTGCTCATCTTAAATTATTAGCTGCCCATCAATTGTCAATCCATTCATTTCATTATATCAATGGTCAATCCATTAATTTCGTTATCAAAGGTAAAAAGGGCAGCTTCCCTAATCCCTCTATGCTCAAGATTATTAGCACTTTTACCTACTCTCTCTACCACCTATCAAACAAACCTCATTCACCCAATAACAGAGCAATCAAGAATTCAAGATGCATAAGATCCTTCATTCCATTTATTAATTTCCTTTTCCTTAAAAATAAAAACCAAAATTTTCCCCCGTGTTAGTTTTGGTTTGGCAAACGAGCACCCTATTTCCTTAGAGATAGGTCGTAAGAAAATGCCTTCAATCTACATTCTCTTTACAGGGATTAAATGGAAAATTAATATCATGTCAATGTCCGAAAGAAGTAATGCACAAAAGAAATTTAAAATATAACAAAATTTGCCCTTTCAGAAATGCGCAAATCCCTCAGAACCAATTTCTCTTCAATGAGATTCAGTCTACTTTTAACGTTAAGACTGTGGAAAACATCATTAAAGGGATTCAATGCGCAGCAAATCTAAAAAACAAAAAATTAAACTGTCTGGAAACATAATATCACATAGCTGGATGAAGTCGACATCAATGGACATAATTTTCAATCCCTCAGAACAGAAGCGTCATCAATGGACTATCAGCCAATACTCAACGTCCTTCGCAGGGATTGATTTGATAATACGAAAACGTTATAATGATGAAATCAGGAAAGGAAAAGAAGAAGCTTCGGAGAAGTGCCACCAATGGCGAGATCCTTAATCGTTCACTCTCCGTGTTCACAGACGAAGATCCCTAATTCCATATAGCCAGCAGGGTTTTACACAAATGAAAAGTACCAAGAAAGCGCTTGTTCGGGGACATTATAAGAAGTTTGGGGCCATTATTAGAAAACTTAGCTAGCCGTTAGGTATTTATTTTATCTTATTTTGAGTCTTACTTCTAAGTTTTTTAGTTGATATTTGGTTCACCACGTGTGTATAACTTTTTATACAATATTGTATATTCAATCATTCCGACCAAATAACACAATTTTATTATATTAGACGTCCCGTTTAAATTGCACAATTTTCTTCTTTTAGTAAAAAGGGTTTATCAATGTCCCACCACTACCATCATATCTCTCTAATATATCTACTCACTTTACAAAAAATAATAATACTCCTTAATCTACGTGCAAAAAGCAAATGGTGTTGTTTGCCCGGGCCAGAGGGAGTACATGTTTCTTAATAATTGTATTCTTTATTTACATTCAGTTTTTCATTACAAAAAAAAAACTAGCACACATATATGTATAACTTTTTATTCAATAGTATATACATGTTTCTTAATAATAGAGTATATTTTTTTACACTCAATTTTTCATTAAAAAAACTAACAAAATTTTCAGAAAATTCGCTATCAAAATGTATATATTTTTGTTCATAATTATATATGTTTTTGTTAATAATTGTATACGTTTCAAAAGTAGCGTACCGCATCCTGAAGTGCACGGAGGTGCACGGTAGAATTAGCCTTTTTTATTTAATAAAAGGACTAGAGATGGCACACCACATCTGTCTCGAGACTCACTATACATAAAATAATAATAATCCTTAATTCACCTACAAAAAATAAATGAATACATTTCACAACACATAAAATAATAATAATTCTTAATTCACCTAAAAAATAAATTGATACATTTCAAGTGGCTGGGAAAGTATTACATTAAGCTTCTTAGGCTAAACAAGTAATACCGTGCAACATAAAAAAAATATATTAATAATTATATTATTACAAATAAAAAATTTTACTCTACATTTTAATAAAAAATTTCTAATCCCCTAATGACCGTCTCTTGTAAGATCCGTTTTGACTATTAATCATTGAATGAATTTGCTATTTATTCCGGATAAAATCTCTTAACAAATATAGAGACTTATTTAACTGACCGAAGTCACATATAACCCAAGAAAATCTCATTCTTATATTAATCTTGATTAATTTCTTGGATTATACCTGTACAACTAGTTTCATTTTTGAGATAGGGGGTTCACGTAACCCAATAAAATAATTAACATGTTGCTTTCTCTCCTCCCCTTATTATGACTATCTTTTAAATTTTATCAAAAAAAATTCAAACATAAATAATTCTCTTATTACAAATATATTTTTAATAAATTAAATACCAAATTATTCGTCTTTTCAATATCTTTAATTTGACATCTATATTAACTACTCTCTTCGTCCCACCACAAGGGTGAAGAAACTTTTTACATGTAGATTAAGAGATATAATATTTAATGTGTGTTGTGTACTTTTTACATGCTATTTGACTCATTTACACCTCATGCTTAATCCCACCTAATCTGGATTGTTCCGAACAAGAGAAAAAAATAAAAAAAAGAAAAAAAGCAACCTTCCAATCGGGTTTCACTTCTTGAAATTATCCCAAAAAACTCCTCTAATCAAGAATTAACAAAGATTTCCAAATTGGATTTATTTTCCTAATCAATAACATTCAGAAACACAGGATCCACTATCACTTCACTATCCAGGTGCACCTCGAACTTATGGTTTCACCACAGCACCTTCGTCGCCCCTTCGATGTCCACCGTTGACTCCAGCACCATCTCTCGCCGCCCTACGTCAACGACTCCAGCACCATCTCTCACCGCCCCACATCAGCCAGAAACTTCTTCGCGTGGTGGGCCAGCTCCAGCCCACTTAGCCGCGCCGGAAGCCGAAGCAACCGGCAGGACTACAGCGGCTGCAACCCGGCGTAGTGGATGCACATCTCGGTGTCGAAGTAGTGGATGGGCGCGATGTTGGGGTTGGTGACAAGTGTTGGATTGTGTACTAAAAGTCTAGCTTTTTGTATGAACAATGTTATAACAATTTTATTTGAAATGAGAATCATATGATTGCGTCTTATAATTTATTTATATGCATGATGCAATAGTCAACTTACTTATACTATAGATAATATGTTGTGCGACAACACGCGGAAAATCATATTATCGGTTTCCTTATAAAGTATAAACAGATGCTCACAAACGAGATAGCCGGGACTCTCTATCGGGATGGTTGTAGTGTCATTTGGTATTAGTTTGTTTTGATTATAGAATCACATTAGTGCACTTGTGTGTATTGAGCAGGACCACTTGAGATCGTTCGACTTATACTGACTTATAGAGGAACTTGATCTCTGTTATTATGGATGTTCGTGCTCTTAATCCCTATACAATAACCTTGACGCGTAGGGCAGTATGTATTTCTTTGATTCATCAATGGGTGAGATTTACATGTAATTAAATCAACAAACTCGGTGAGTTGAGAAATAGTGTTGTCTCTATGGTGTGCTGTTGATTGTAGAAGAATCTGTGTCTGTTATAGGTTGATGATGTCCCCTTAAGGAGCTCATAAGGATTATCATGTAAATCCTACAGGTGGATTTATTTCGGCATGATAATAAGGTTGAGTGGTACTACTCTCGGATGAGATATTAATTAATGGAGTTGTCAATAACTTAATTAATTAATGGGCATTGTATATCTTAAACATGGGGAGACTAACGGACTCATAATAAGAAGGAACCCATAACGTAATTATGGGATTAGAGCGGTAGTGAGTAATAATATTTTAGTGGTATATATTATTATTATTGGACTTAAGTATAAGCTTTGGGCTAAGCTTGGATACTTAAGCCCAATGGAGGACCAACTCTAATTTTTCCTCCTGGTCCCTACTGTAGCCCATATATAAGTCATCTCAACTGTCCAGAAATCCTAATCTATGAGATTAATCATGCCTAATATGTGAGGAGGGTGAGGGAACAGCAGATTGAGAAGATCTCGAGGATCGTCGCCCACACGACGTCGAGATTGGACTTGGGAATCCATCTTCTCCAACATAACCTGGTGAAAGGTAATCGTTTCTATGATTTATTGCTTCCGCTGATTTAGAAATGCATGGAACCCTAACGGTTCACGTTAACCAAAAGATTCAAATGCCAACATTTGGTATCAGAGCGTACCAACATTTGGTATCAGAGCGTAGGTTCTATGGCTAAACGTGATATGTTGGGCTAGAGTTTATGTGAATTATGTACTTTTATTTGGAATAGAATCACATGAAATATTATGGTGTTGATTTATTGAGTAATCGATGGTTGTCCCGATGAAATCCCCACTTATTATTATCGGATGTGTATGTGGATCATTGTCAATACCTTCCCTGTTCTTCACGCGTGCCTTGTGAGAGAAATCCCTAAGTTTGATTCACGACGGGCTCGCTTGCTTTGATCTTTGAAGAGGCGCTGATGAACGATGGCCACAATCCCACTGGCCGTCTGATTACCATCGAGAGCAGAAGTTGTGAACGGTGAGTGCGGATGTGCGTGAGGCATGTGATGTGCGAAGACGTGTTAAACGTTGATGGTCATTGGTGGAAGAACAAGGTGAGTCTGCTGGCGATGCATGTTTGAAGAGGACGACACCCGACGAGTGATTTGCCATGATGAGCGGTGTGGCTCTGCAGTAAGAAAACCCAGATCATGACGGTTTCACTAAGCGACGATTGCTAGTCAGTTTAAAGTCGACAGAATAGCAACGGTGGTCCTCTGGCGTTGCGACGACAGGCGGCAAATGTCGTGATCTTTGCAGGGCGACGTGATGAAGATGCAGGAAACACAAGAGAGAAATATGGAAAAGTAATCTGTTATTCATCACATAATGAGATACAATCTGTGTTTATATACATGAACAAAGATATTTTCTAATCTAACGGAGTATCCTGCCACGTAAGCAAGTAGTTGTAACCGACTTCTAACTGATCGGTGAGGCTATACTCTGTATGCAGGTGCATGCACTAGAAACTGTATATGATATGCCCCAATACCCCCTCCTCAAGTTGGACAAGAAGATAAGTCCCTCATGCCCAACTTGCGAACAAAGATAGCAAAAGGTTGTCCACCTAAAATCTTAGTAAATCCATCAGCCACTTGTAGAGATGAAGGGACAAACCAAGGATCAACAAAGCCAGCCTTGTATTTATCCCTCACCAAATGACAGTCAATCTCCAAATGCTTAGTACGTTCATGGAAGACAGGGTTAGCAGTAATATGAAGTGCAGCCCGGTTATGGCAATGAAGCGGAATAGGCAGTGGAACTGTGAGCTGCAAATCCTGAAGAAGAAAATGAATCCATTGCAACTCACATACAATCGAACCAAGAGCCCTATACTCAGTCTCAGCGGAAGAACGGGAAACGGTAGATTGTTTCTTACTTTTAAAAGAAACCAACGAGTGACCAAGAAAGATGGAGTAACCTGTGATAGACCGTCTGCTGTTCTTACAAGCAGCCCAGTCCGCATCACAGTAGGCCTCTAAAGAAGCAGGACAGTCCGAAGAATAAAACAAGCCAAGAGACGACGTGGCCTTCAAGTAACGAAGAATATGCAGAGCGGCATTCCAATGAGCAGTGGTGGGGCTGTGACAAATTGACTTAGTTGCTGGACACAATACGTGATGTCTGGGCGAGTCATATTGAGATAGAGGAGACGACCCACCAGTCGCCTATATTGATCGGGTGTATCAAGTAAAGAACCATCAGTGGAATGAAGATGAAGACCCAATGGCAAAGGATGAGAAACCGGCTTACAATCAAGCATGTTCATATCAGTGAGAATATCCAAAATATACTTTCGTTGACAAAGGAAAATACCATCTGAATTGCGTAAGATTTCAACACCAAGAAAATACTTGGCAAGGCCAAGATCTTGATAGTGAAAGCCTCATGCAGAAACTGTTTAAGACCAGCAATCATCTCAACATCGGATCCTGTAATTAAAATGTCGTCGACGTATACTAGCATGGCCAAGAATAAACCATGTCGATGCATTGTGAATAAACAGTGATCGTGATGAGACTGTACCAAGCCAAATGCTTTCAGTTTTGAACTCAACCCAATGTTCCATTCCCTAGAAGCTTGCTTCAACCCATATAGACTCTTGACCAATTTGCAAACCTGTCCCGGCTTAGCTTTGGAGTAGCCTGGTGGAGGAAACATATAAACCTCCTCAGTGAGATGTCCATGAAGAAAAGCATTGTTGACATCTAGTTGATGGAGATCCCAATGATGCATAGAGGCTATGGAAAACAAGACCCGTACCGTAACCAATTTTGTCACCGGAGAGAAAACCTCAAAAAAATCCACACCCTCTTGTTGAGTGTAACCTTTGCCACCAACCTAGCCTTAAAACGATCCACGGTACCATCTTGTTTACGCTTAATCTTGTAAACCCATTTACAACCAATCGCCTCCTTCCCCAAAGGCAAATATGTTAACAACCATGTCTCATTTTCCTCCAAAGCAGTGAGTTCAGCCTCCATGGCTTTAATCCAGATGTCTGCCTTTGCCACTTGAGTGTAGAATGATGGCTCTTTATCGAGATAGACATTAGCAAGGATATAATCCTTTTCCCAACACGGAGGATGGACCACTCTACCACTCTTGCGGGGAACTCGAGGAACGACAGAACAATCCGGTGAAGAAGCAAATGACGGAGAAGCCATATCAGGGGAAGAAGTGACAAAGTCATCCATGCGGGCAAGGTCCTGATCAGTGGAAAATAATGGAGTGGAAGGATGACGAGCGGTAGACAAAGCTGAAAATGGAAATGTCTGTTCCTGAAAAACCACATCATGAGAAACAAGAAATTGATCGTTATCAAGATCGTAGAGCTTATACCCTTTTTGACCCAGTTCATAACCAATGAAAATACAACGAAGAGACCGAGACCCAAATTTACTCCGTAGTGGAAGAGGGACTGCAGCAAAAGCCAAGCACCCAAATATCTTCAATCGGGCAAAGTCAGGAGATTTGCCATGAAGTTTCTCAAATGGAGTACACCATTTTAAAAGTGCAGAAGGTGTCCTGTTGATGATGTATGAAGCATGCAAGACACAAAAGGGCCAAAAACGAAGAGGTAAGTGTGCATGAAACATAAAAGCTCTGGCGACCTCCAATAAATGTCTATGCTTCCTCTCCACCACCCCATTTTGTTGGGGAGTATACACACAAGATTTCTCATGCAAAATTCCCTTAGAAGCAAAAAAAATCCTGTATTGCAGATCCCAAAAATTCAACACCATTATCACTACGAATTCTTTTAACACAAAGATCAAATTGCCGTTCTATCATAAGAACAAAACGCTGCAAAAAACTTGTAGCCTCAGACTTCAATTTCATTAAGAAAACCCAAGTGCAACGACTATAATCATCCACTATAGTGAAAAAATAAGGAGTATAAGTGTAGCACTCGTCCTTGCAAGGGCCCCAAATATCAACATGAATTAATTCAAAACAACAAGTAGTGTGTATTGAACTATTCCCAAAAGGTAAACGATGTTGTTTCGCTTTAAAGCATGTTTCACAAGATTTAACAGTTTCTAAAGCAGAGGAAGTACACATAGGTTTCAAAAAACTCAAATGATTCAAAGTACCAATGGAGGCATGGCCAAGAGCAGTGTGCCAAGATTCCAAAGAAGCTGTGCAGGACCGATGAGCAACTGTGTCAGACTTCAAAAGATATAAGTTGTCACTAAGATGCCCCTCCGAGAGTGTAGCATTACTCCGATGGTCCTGAAAAAAACACTTAGAAGCAAGAAAAATGCATCGCAAATCCGAATCCCGAAATAGTTGAGGAACGGATAGCAGGTTATACTTAAAACTTGGAATATATAACACTTCTTTAAGAGTGATACTAGGAGAAATGATTACATCCCCAACCAATGTGACTGCAGTGACACGACCATCAAGAAGACATACAGTAGTTCGACTTTGTAAGGGGATCAGATTTATCATCAATTCAGATTGAGTGCACATATGTTTGCTAGCTCCAGTGTCAATAATCCAAGCATCCGTATTGTCTATGTCAACAGAAGATAAAGCAAACTGAGTAATAGAGGAAGTTGTACCTGCAAAATCCACGAATTGAGCGAAATGAACACCCTTAGCCTCTTTATTGTGTGTATCCATGAAGGCAACCATCTGCTTCATTAGAGATTGCAAGTCTGCAGGTATAACTCCTTCATGACTTTCCTTAGCCATAGATGTGTCACCAGAACCAAGATAATGAGCACAGTGTTTAACATTTTTTTCTTCTCTTTAAGCTCCTTATACCAAGATGGTATGCCATGAATCTTAAAGCAAGTGGTGATATCATGGCCGGGACCATCACAGTGAGCACATATGAGTTTTGCTTTATCTTCCTTGGATAAGCGAGAAGAAGAAGAAGAAACACGGCCGGTAGTCCATCTCGGTGAGTGTGAGGTACCAGGTTTAGAAGAATAACCTCTGCCAAAAACAGAAGATTTGGCCGCCATAGCCAACGAATTGATATCAGGAGTTGTAATATGAATGGAACGTTGGTGCTCGGTAGCAAGAAGAGTGGAAAAAGCCTTGTCAACCGAGGGTAAAGGATCCATAAACATCAGTTGATTTATCACAGAAGTGTAGCTATCGTGGAGTCCCATCAAAAACTGCATGAGTTTTTCATTCTAAAATCGGCTAGCTAGAACCTTCCCAGCGGTACAAGTACAGATCACCTCTGGTTCCATACTACATAACTCATCCCAAAGCTTGCATAACCTGTTGAAGTATTCAACAATGGTGGTATTATCCTGCACCACCATACTGAGATCTCGCTTTACTCTATATATTAAAGGACCATTGCTCTGTCCATAGCGCTGCTCTATAGCATCCCATAATTCCTTCGAAGATTTAGCAAAAACGAAGGTATCGCTCAATTCTTTCATTAAAGTATTGAGAATCCATGAAATTACTGTCCAATCACCCTGCACCATGAATCGTATAAGACGTCGCTCGTCGGCGGCGGTTTAAGAGTACCATTAACAAATTGAAGCTTCGACTTTGCTCCGACAGCCACCTCCATAGCTAGCCGCCAAGAAAGGTAGTTAGAGCCTGTGAGTTGATGTGGAATCAGGATAAGTCCAGGATGATCTGCGCCATGGAGGTAAAAAGCAGCATCGGTGGAAGAAACAGCGGTGGAGGAGCTCGAAGATAGCGTGGATGTCGTCGCAACCATCGTGGATACGGTAGAAGCCTGGGTAGATGCTGACGTTAACAGTGGCCACTCAGTATTCCAAGCATTCCTAGATGCCATCAGAAAACCAAAAAAAATCTATGAATCTGCTCTGATACCATGATGAAGATGCAGGAAACACAAGAGAGAAATATGGAAAAGTAATCTGTTATTCATCACAAAATGAGATACAATATGTGCTTATATACATGAACAAAGATATTTTCTAATCTAACGGAGTAGTCTGCCACGTAAGCAAGTAGTTGTAACCGACTTCTAACTGATCGGTGAGGGTATACTCTGTATGCAGGTGCATGCACCAGAAACTGTATATGATATGCCCCAATACGAAGGATTGTCGTCCATCGATCAAGCTGTTTGTGGAACCTGGTTGCGACAGTGGTGTTTTTCGATCGGGTCTGGGGTTCTCTGAGCGAGTCACAAGCCTGACTGGGCGATTCCTGCAACTTTTCCCACCGGGATTCAGATCGAGTCTCTCGGAATCCGATCGAGTCTGCTATTTTTTCTGGGTTCCTAGCGGGTCTGATGCAGTTTGGGGCGAGTCGGACAGCTTTTCGATCGGGCCTGGGGAGTTTTCCGAATGGCTTTTCAAAGCATGTGGTGGCTTGCGGTGTTGATCAGTGTGAGCGGCACGAACAGCTAGAGAGGGCGGCACGCCCTGGTACTCATGGCATGCACGATCAGCAGCAAGGATGATAAGGCTGGAAAGGAGGCCGGCACGACCGGGGGCGAAACCGGCACGTGTCGTGCCGGCATGGACCTGTCAAAAACAGTAGCTGATCAGCGGAGGCATCGACATGCTTGGAAGGAGTTGGCAGCTGCGTGTTTTGGAGTGACGGCCGGTAGCTGCTGTTGTCATTCATGTCAGCAGCAGACGGCGTCCATGCTTCCGACAAGTTGATAGTGGCAGCATGCATTGCGGGATAAGACTTTCTTACGGTGGATTATCCGCCGGCTGGAGCAGCTTCGATACAAGTGGCATGTCTTCGACGGTGTGCGGAGATCGCCTGTATGCTACCTGATAGATGACAGGAATCATGTTCTGGTGTTGTACCACACGATCGACGGTGGTTGTATTTTTCGGAGGCTGAAAGCAAATCTGCACGACGGGAGGCCGTGTTTTCCAGCGTGTTTCCAGCGGGCTTTTGAATGGGCAGAAGAGGCGCTGATGCTTGCTGTGGAAACGTGTGATGGTGATGACTTGGAGCACAAGTTCATTCATTGAGCAAGTCACATGCTTCATGCTTGTTGATCAAGTAATTCCATATTTGGCCATTTTTTTATCCTTATATATAATTGCTAATAATTATTTTTATTTGTCAATTATTATTATATATTTGGATTGTATGTGCTGTTTGATTTATTGCATTATTTGCCATAATAATAGCATGTTTAGTTGCGTATTTTATTGTCGAATATTATATGCATGTAAAAACCCTCGGTGTTAACTAACTAAGTGAGAGAGTGGATTGGTTAAAAATCCCCGCGGCCTCCATTATTGGTTTGTAATGTGATGCAAGTATACTTGCGTGTTGGCTATAGTGTCTTTCTCCCCATTGGATGAGTATGTTTGCGGATCACTGGTACAGACTTCGTTAAATAATTATTATTTATAATGTGATGTATATGAACTTGCGTGTTGACTACAGTGCCTTCCTCCCCATCGTATGAGTTTATATGAGGTTCACTGGTATAAACTCATAATTGATGACTGTAGGAAGTTATCCGAGCGTGTGTGTACTTCTCCATCTGTAAGGCACATAAGCTTGCGCAATGGACTTGGGGTCAAATAATGGTGTACACTTAGGTGCAAATAATAAGTATCCTCCCCATCGGAGTCACTGCTTTTATTTGCATGGCTAAAGAGGAACCGACTATTAATTATTTTGTCATGAGGTTAGGTTGAAAAATGAAATTAATGGGTAAAATCTTCTCTTGTAAATATTCGGGTTTGTAAACGTCCACACTATCGTGGCTTGCAGACTCACGCTGCTTGAGGGAACCTATATAAATGGATAAATTCGAAGATTTGATCGGTGTATTAATTGTGATTCTCTGTAATTTCGAATGGTTTATCTCGCTTATTGTTTACTAAAAGAAATATATTTACTTGTCCTAAATTAGATGATTAGAAAAGAATCTTGGTTTTAATTTTTACTGCTTAGAAAATTAAATATGTGTTCTCACTAAGGATGTTCCATGATGCCTATTAAAGTCTCTAGTGGAGAGGTGAGAGGTTCATAGAAATATGATGGTCTAATGCGATTCTTCAGATACTTGAGTAAGTAAGAAAGGCAAGAGGTCATGGATAAGTTGATGAATGAATTGAGAATGTTTGGAGTAGAAATTGAAGGGAAACCTAGGTCGATTTAATTCTCCGTAATTTGTCTGGATGTTTTGAGCAAGTTCTACCTGAAATACGAGAGGTTGTATATGGTGGGGACCTTTTGACAAAACATGTGGCGAAGGAAAGCCATTTTTATCAAGGTATGAACAAGAGTAGTATCTCATTCACTAGTCGTTAAAGCATGATTAGTGGTGGCATCTACTAACACGTTCTGTGTGTAGATACAGGAATCATTAAAGCCTACAACTAAGTGATGATGAGATTAATGAGTACATGGGTAATGCTACAAGAGTAGTGACTGCTGCAGTGAGAGTTGTTTATTTATCTTTTGATAGGAATAAACGTTTGATCATGAGAAATTATCTTTACGTACATTTTCATAGAAAGAATTTCATTTCAGTATCTATGCATTTACGGATGGATACTCTATTTCATTCAAATGACATGGTCATAGTGATGAAGGATGGAGCTATAATCTGTTGTGGTACGTTGGTGACAATTTGTAAACTCTTAAATCATGTTTATTCCATGGATGCAACAAATAGTAATTAATAACGCATTTTCTAATCCTAATAAGATAAAGACTCTTGTGGAAATGATTAGATAGATGTTGAGTTATTTGGAATTACTAAATTCATTTTATGGGTATGTCCTAAAAATAGCATATCGTATAACGTTTGTCTGTTTATGGGAAATTATAGAAAAATGGAGGGTGTTGATTTTTTTAGTCCAAAATATCGAAGGGTGATTGTTAACACAAACACTAGATTTTGGAAAAGGACTATGTAATAAATCACAAACCTATGTGTAAGTTGTTCTAAAGGAAGTGAGAGGGAAAACACAAAGTATTAGTACCAATTGTACAAAAGGATATACCACAAGGTAAACTGCAATGCGTGTCACGTCTGATACACAATTGCGTATAGTGTCTTGTCGTAGTGGGAGGGTTGTTCAACAACCGGTAAGATAAATATTTTGGGAGAGTCGTGAGACTTGGTCCCTAGTAAACATGGAATGGGCCACGGATACGACGAAGCACTACAAGATAGAAATGCGAAATCTTAGCAAAGTGCAATGAATGTTGAAATAGAATCGATGAATTCTAAATTAGATCTGGCTGCTTGTAGGACCACTAAATGGTGTAAAAACCATTGGAAATAGTCAAACAAAATAACAGAGGATCAAATGATCAGGTGAAAACCTTAGAAGCAAAGCTTGTTGCGAAAATGTATAATCAGAAAGAAAAGGTTCGATTATGAGGAAACATGTTCGCCGATAGCTATGCCTATGTTGATCCAGACTCTTTTATCTGTTGCTACTCATATGAAATATGAGGGATAGCAAATAGATGTCAAGACAGCTATCCTGATTGGAAGTCTTGAGGAAAACATCTATGTGAAACAACCAGAGTGATTCATTGCAAAGGGTTAAGAGCATTTTGTTTGTAAGCTTAAAAGTGTTCCTCGATGGACTAAAGCAAGCTTCAAGAACATGAAACATCCATTTTGATGATAAAATCCAGGTATATGGATTCATTCAATGCGCGGATGTGTCTTGTGTATTGAAAAGAGTGATGGAAAAGTGATGGTATTTCTTGTACTATACGTAGATAATATCTTCCTTATTGGAGACAATGAAAGAGTATTGTCGGGCGTATGGGGTATGGTTAATAAAGCAGCATGAAATGAAGGACTTGAAGAGAAGTAAAAATATTCTTTTGATCACGGTAATATAGATCACAAGAAAGGATATTATGCTTGTCTCAAACTTCATGAGATGATACGATCCTTATTTGTTTTAGCATGTGACTTTATCTAAGAAAATGTGTCTTGAGACACAAAAAAAGATAAAGGTGATGAAAGCGGTTTCTTATGCTTTGACGAATAAGGAAGCTTAATCTAAGGAATACTATGCACAAGTATAGATATATGTTTTGCTGAACACATAGACAATGGGTATCAAAGGAAACCCAAAATAAGAATGTTGAACTATGGTAACACATAATTTTGAAGTACCTGGAAAGGATTAGAAATTATATGTGGATTTACCGAATAGATTCATTGCTTCTTATGGGTTACATAGATTCAGATTTTTCAAATCAGATAGGGACGACAGTAAATCCACCTCAAAGGTTATGTGTTTAATTTTAGGAAGTTGAGCCACAATATGGATGAGTGTTATATAGAAATATATTTCAGACTCCGGACTCCATCGTAGAAAGATGATAAATTGGAGCCTATGAGACAGCCAAAATATCTGTATGACTCTAGAAACTTCATGATGGACTTTGAAGTGTTACTAAGTTGCCCAAGGTTATCATAATTTATTTTGATGATAATGGTGTAGTTGCAAACTTGAAGGAATCACGAGCCCATAAGTCAATTAAACACATGGAGCGCGAGTACCACATATTATGAGAAATCGTACGATGAGGAAAAGGTTGTTGTCGCCTAGATTGCATCGGATGATAACCTAGTAAATCCATTTACAAGGACCTTAAAGTGAGAGCTATTGATGGTCGTGTAGTGGGAGTGAGAATCAAATGTATGGCAGAAGACATGATAGCATAGTCTTTTAGTATAAGTAGGAGATTGTTGGATTGTATACTAAAAATCTAGCTTTTTGTATGAACAATGTTACAACAATTTTATTTGAAATGAGAATCATATGATCAAATGATTACGTCTTATAATTTATTTATATGCACGATGCAATAGTCCACTTACTTTATACTGCAGATAATATGTTGTGTGACAACACGAGGAAGATCATATTATCAGTTTTCTTATAAAGTATAAACAGATGCTCACAATCGAGATAGACGGGAACTCTCTATCGGGATGGTTGTAGTGTGATTTAGTATTAATTTGTCTTGACTATAGAATCACATTAGTGCACTTGTGCGTATTGAGCAGGACCACTTGAGATCGTTCGACTTATACTGACTTATCGAAGAACTTGATCTCTGTTATTATGGATGTTCGTGTTCTTAATCCCTATATAATAACCTCAACACGTAGGACAGTATGTATTTCTTTTATTCATCAATGAGTGAGATTTACATGTAATTAAATCAACAAACTCGGTGAGTTGGAAAATAGTGCTGTTTCTATGGTGTGCTGTTGATTGTAGAAGGAATCCGTGTCCGTTATAGGTTGATGATGTCCCCTTGAGGAGCTCATAAGGATTATCATGTAAACCCTGCAGGTGGATTTATTGCGGCATGATAATGAGGTTGAGTGCTACTACTCTCGAATGAGATATTAATTAATGGAGTTGTCAGTAACTTAATTAATTAATGGGTATTGTATATCTTAAACATGGGGAGACTAACGTGCTCATAATAAGAAGGAACCCATAACGTAATTATGAGATTAGAACGGTAGTGCAGTAATAATATTTTAGTGGTGTATATTATTATTATTGGACTTAAGTATAAACTTTGGGCTAAGCATGGATATTTAAGCCCAATGGAGGCCCAACTCTAATTTCTCCTCCTTGTCCCTGCTGTAGCCCATATATGTCATCTCAGCTGTCCAGAAACCCTAATCTATGAGATTAATCACGCCTAACATGTGAGGAAGGTGAGGGAACAGCAGATTGAGAAGATCTTGAGGATCGTCGCCCACACGACGTTGAGATTGGACTTGGGAATACAGCAGAAGATCGGAAGTTTGTTTGCTGCTGTTGTCTGTCAACTTGCATGATTTTTATAAAATTATATAGACCTCAGAATTCGACGTGTGATATACTGCGGAAAGCCACGGAAGAGAGGATTATTTTAGCGTATAGATCACTCAAATCCAATGTCGGATGAGAGAGTTATGCCCAAAATGGTGAGGTTGCGCAGGCTGCCTGCGAGAATTCATATTCTCCAACATACCCTGGTGAAAGGTAATCGTTTTTATGATTTATTGCTTCTGCTGATTTAGAAACGCATGGAACCCTAACGGTTCACGTTAACCAAAAGATCCAAACGCCAACAACGAGGACGGTCAGGATCGTCTCGACGTCGAGGGATGGGAAGTTCTAGCACAGATCCATCAAGATCTAGCATAGATCCGTCAAGATCTAGCATTGATTTTATGGATTTCACCGGAGGATGGAAGGAAGAAAGAAAGGTGAAGGTCCATAGAGAGAAGAAGTAGAAGAGTGCGGATCTAGGGTTTGAGAGAGAAGAAGTACAAGAGTTCAGAAATCTGATTGAAATGTGGAATGGGTGCGTGTGTTTTATTGTCAATAGATTTAAGATTAATGTCATTAATTAAAATATTAATTGTTTAATTATATAAATGATTTAGAATATAATTTATTTTTAATGTAATAATATAACAGTGGCACAATTGGTAAATTGTTAAAATTTTAAGGGTAAAACTTGTGTAGTGTGGGGTCCTCATATGCCAAAAAAAGAAACGCACATCCTGTGGTGGGACAGACGAAAATAGTAAAACGCATTTCTTGTTGTGGGACGGAGGGAGTATATAATAAATTTTTAATTAAAAAATATGTAATTTTGAAATAATATGATTGTTGAGATTGAGAAAATACTTCATGCACTGTATTTATGGTTAGCATTACGTGTCACATTCTTTTTCTACCTATATTTATTACTAGTAGTGCCAGGATCTTTTATACTTGTAACAACAAATTTTGTATTTATAATGAAATAAATACAAGTGAATTACATTAATAATCCAGACGAATTAAACTTGGAAATTTAGGAAACAATCTCAATCAATCCTCTGATTCTTCTCTCGAACTAATTTGGCCTTGACTTTGACTTGTTGACTTAACTTTAACTGGAGTGTGTGTTGACTGTGTTGACGGCTTGTGTCTTGAGCCGGATCTTCGGTTGAAGCTTGTCCGAGCTCAGATGCGTAGTCTTTTGACGTTGATTCGGAGACATTGAGCCTTTGTTCGGATTGAACGTTGACTGGAAGAACGCCGGATCGGAGGGGCTTGACACCTTTATCTCTGATTGGAGGCTGTTGGAAGAACGCCTGATTGAAAGGGCCCATTATCTCTGACGAAGGCTATTGGCTGGAAGAACACCGGATCGGAGGGGCTTGACACCTTTATCTCTGATCTGAGGCGGTTAGTTGGAAGAACGCCAGATTGGAGGGGCTTGACACCTTAATCTCTGATCGGAGGCGGATGGCTAGAAGAACGCCGGATCGGAGAGGCTTTGCACCTTGATCTCTAATCGGAGGCTGTTCTTGACTAGGGGTGGCATACCGTACCGTACTAAAAATACCGACTCATACCGTATACCGTACCGAAATTATCGGTATTAAAAAATCATACCGATATCGTATCAAAAGTTTCATTATACCGAAAATCGGAATACCGAAATTTCAGTATACTATAGATCAATATCGTTTATACCGAAATGCCAAAACATCATATTTTATCAAAAATTACTGATTCATACCGTTAAAATACCGATTCATACCGAAATTATTATATAATATATGAAAATAATTTAATCAAATAATTTATATTAAAATTAAAATAATTATTATTTTGATATTTGAGTACAGTATATACCGAAATACCAATATATTTTCGATATTCCGGTATATACCGAAATATCAATTTTTAAAAATTTATATATTGATACCGTACCGAAAAATTCGGTACGGCACATACCATAGGTGGAGAGTGAAGATGCCCCATAAATAACTCGCAGTCTGATTGGTCCATGACTGATTTGACCTAATTATGCGGGCTTGGGCATTTCTATCATTGCAATTTGATTGGTCAATATTGATTTGACCTGATTTTACAGGTTTGACCCTCATTTGACTTTGGCTTATTTGATTGGATTTGACTCAATTATCAATTATTTACTCATTTATTTTAGGAATTAATTTATTTAAATTCCTTAATAAATAAATAATTGATAATTATTGCATTCATTTGCCACATACCTTTATCTTTATATATATAATAAAACACACTTTAAAAGTCAAAATTAGACAAAAAATTTTCCTACCATTTTAATCTACTTAATTTAGTTTGGTAATATTAAATCTTGGTCTTTCATTAGTTATTATAATATCTCATCCATTGATTGTAATTACCAATCTTTAACAACATATCATCCATTTATTTTATTTTTATTTTATCTCATCTACTCATTTTCTTGGCCTCCCATAATATATGAATATATGTTCAAGTAATTTCTTTTTATATGAATTCATAATATTATTTGGACAATCTTTATTTTCATTGTTGTAAATTTTATTTTATCTCATCCATTCAATTTTTTTGTCTCCCATAATATATATATATGTCAATTGATTATTTATAGAACTAAGTAATTTTATTTTATTTACATGAATTCATAATATCATTTGTACAATTTTTATCTTTTATTTATATTTTTTATTTTATTGTCTTTATATATCTAAATTATATTTTAAATTTCTTTTTAAAATAAATTATTTTTTATTATATGAACTCATATATTTAAATTATTAACTGAAATTTATTGTCAAAAGTAATATTTTTTGTTTGTTTTTAACATGAATACATAACATCATTTATACAATTTTTATCTTTATTGTTGTAATATTTTATTTATTTTGTATATTATTAATTTCATTGTCCAAAATATTTTCTAATGTTAAAAACTTATTTTAATTTTAAACTTTGTCTAAAATATAATTAATGGGGGGATTACTACTAGGTACACAAAAAAAAACTCTTAATTATTATGAGATACAAACATACAAAACTATTACTACTAACTACAAAAATATATAGTGATATTTCAATATTACTCCTACAATGTGCTGCACACAAATATTGTGTGCAACAAGAGTTCGTGTGCAACAAAGTGTGTGCAGTAACAAAAGTGTGTGCAGTAAAAAAAAGTATGTGCAGCAAAAAAGAGTGGTGGTCTGGCGAAGCTCCGGCGGCGGCGGCCCGGTGACTGTATGAAATTTTTCGGCGACTGGCCGTCGGCGGTATAGAATTTTTCGGCGGTACGAATTTTCCGACGGCAGTAGTTTTTTGGCGATCGGCCGCCGGCGGTCAGCCGGTGGTGACAGCGGGGGTTCGGCGGTGGTGGTCAGGCGGTGGGTGGGGGCTTTGTGTTTTAAAAGTGTATGAGTTTAGTGTTATAATTGGTATTTTACTTTAATATTTTGTATTAAATAATAATTATTTTAAATCAATGTATTAGGGGTATAAAGTGTATACCTATTAGTAATTAATCCATAATTAATTCAATATGAAAAGAGAATTTATATATATATATTTAATTAATAATAAAATATTTTTAATAAAATATTAATTTAAACAATTATTTTGTTTTTTATTACTAAAATATTTAATTATATATATATATATATATGAATTATCTAAGTAATTTTATTTATTTTTACATGAATACATAATATCATCTGGATAATCTTTATCTTTATTGTTGTAATATTTTATTTATTTTGTATATTTTTATTTTATTATATTTTTATATATCCAAAATATTTTTTTATGTTAAAAAATTATTTTAATTTTAAACTTTGTCTAAAATATAATTAATTCAATATTAAAAGAGAATTTATATAATATTTGATTAATAATAAAATATTTTTAATAAAATATTAATTTAAATATTAAATAAATATAAATATGAATAAAATAAATAAATATTAAATAAGTACGGGTAACCGCGAATTTTGATAAATGGGTATGAGACGAGTACGGGTGTGATAATAAATTTTTTTAACGGGGCGGGTACATATACATGTATTTAATAAACGGATACGAGTATAAGTACCCCAAAAAATACGAGTACCCTGCCGGTTGTTATCTTTATTCCTACATGCTATAACTTTACACTTTTTATTTTTGTTTATTTCAAAATTTATGCACATAATAATATATAGTACAATATTAACACTTTGACGATACGACAAAATTAAATAATAGATTTAATGTTATATTTTAATTAATAATAGTTACTATTTTTTAATAAAATATTAATTTAAAATGAGACGTGTACAAATACGGATAATTAATATTTAAACGGATATTAGTATCCTAAAATAAGTGGATATCTTACCCGTTGTCATCTCTATTCCTACATGCTATAACTTCACACTTTTTTTATCTCGAAATTTATTTATGCACATAATAATATAATGGATTAATTACTAATAGGTACACACTTTGTACCCCTAATTACTATAAGATACATTGATTTAAAATAATTACTCTCACATATAAAATATTAAAGTAAAATACCAAATATAACTCTAAACCAATACACTTTTAAACCACAAACCCTAATCCCCACCCACCGTCGGCCGGTCGCCGAGGCACCGTCGGAAAACTGCCGTCTCCGCCGGCCGGTCGCCGGAGACCGCCAGACCGCCGGTCAACCGTCAGAAAACTGCCGGAGCATTGCCGGACCACCACACTTTTTTGCTGTACACACTTTTTTTACTGCACACACTTTTTTACTACACACACTTTTGTTGTACAAGAACTTTTGATGCACACAACATTTATGTGCAGCACATTGCAGGGTAATATTAGAATATTACTATATATTTATGTAGTTAGTAGTAATATTTTTGTATGTTTGTATCTCATAGTAATTAAGGGTTTTTTTGTGTACCTAGTAGTAATCTTCTTACGGTACCATAAAATTACTGCTTACTTTTTTTATAAAATTTATGCAATGTGTTATAAATAATTACTTCTTTTTAGGAATGTAAAAATTATTATCGGACCAAAGGTAGTATATATATATATATATATATATATATATATATATATATATATATATATATATATATATATATATATATATATATATATATATATTAAATAAATTACAAACCCTTTAAATAATTTAATCAATTTTCAAACCTTTGATCTCAAAGAATTACAATGTGATAATACTTCCGCCTATTTTAAAGGTGGTCATTATGTGAATTAATGATGTTTTTTTTTGTGTAGTGGCTATTTGTTTATGCAGTGAGTAGTGAGTCATATGTGGGACTATTTTACTAAAAGAAGAAAATTGATACATTTAGAGTGAACATCCAAAATAGTAAAATAAGGACCTTTAGGATGGACGGAGGGGTTATATGCAAAAATAAAATAAAATAAAAATTAATTAATTAATTAATTAAATATCAACCATGTCCGTGCAACGCACGGGTTATGATTGCTAGTTTTCCTTTAATAGGCAATAAAATTCAAGTGTCTACAATACTGTATGCACCCTTCTATTCTCCATCATGGTATGCATCATTCTATTCTCTATCATAGTACGTACTCTTCTATTCTTCATCATGGTGCCATGGTATGCAATCTTTATATTCTCCCCCATGATATGCACTCTTTATTCTCACCATAGTGTTTAGTGTGTTTTATGCAGTTTTCATTATCCTCATGTACATCATCCGTCTCCACCTCTTTTTTTCAATGCATCACCCGTCTCCACCTCTAATGTAATCACTTTTGTTTTTTTAAGAAATAATTTAATCCTCTAAGTATTCTTTTATAAATAATATAGATGTTTAATTAAAAATTTTGAAAAAACAATTTATTTGATATAACGTATTTATCAATATCATTTGAATTATTATCTTGAACATTCAGGTACACTTGCATTCATTGTTGGATTGTATATTAAAAGCATAGTTTTAGTATAAACTGTAAGCATAAATTCATGAATAATTAATTTATTAATTGACATGGATCTTAGAACTTCATGATTTTCACACCCCATAAACATGATTAGAAGACTTACCTTGAGACCTCATTTGACACGTTCTTACGAATTGCGCCGGGATCTGATTTCTCTCTCCTCACCCTTTTTCTTTAGGGCATAGTATGGTAAATTTAAGTGATAGAGAATTCATAAAAACTTTGTCTCTTTTATAGGTGGAGAGAGGACCAGATTGGATAATAAATCTTTATCAAATCACATTCTATCAATGTGATTGTTATCCATAAATATATATGACCTTATTTATCTTATATATATATATACATATTATATATTTAAACCATATCTTTATTTAAGATATTTAATCATTATAAATATCTTATATACTGTATTTAATTATTAATGACACTAGGCCATAATAATCTTACATTCTCCCACTTGGCCGAGTGACAGAATCAAACATCAAACATGAGTGTTTAAATAATTTACATATTATGCGCTATATAAGATAAAGTAATTAGTCAACTCATAATGTCAATATTAAGTATAGACTAATACAAGTCATGACGATTCTATATCATTTACTCGACGTAGTTCATTCCATGTACTATGATATTAGTTTTCAACTCAACATGACTCATAAATGTAAAGATCAATAATGGTTCACATAAGTATCTCAATTTGAGATAAAATCTTGTTTAACTAATGCAAACATTCATGTATACTAAAATGACAAAACAAGATATACCAATTAAAAACAAATCATAATGAGCTCTTAATGTCAATTGTTCATTATAAGTTTGTTACAATCTTTCAATGATCTCATATTCATGTAACGTTCAATGAATGTCTTTTTAAAAGATCATTCAAAATCATAAGATTGGTGCCATTATGCTCAATTAACGTCTTTGTTTCTAAAGTTCTTCTTAACGATAAAATATTGTCATTCCATACATTTCAGCACATTTGGAATATTTATCGTTTTAAAGAAGAACAATGCAGCGGAATAATCATAATAAGTTTTCAGCGACTTGACATTAATATCAACTTATTTCAAGTCCTGAAATTAAGTTCCACATTCAATTTCCTTAAATTGTAGCTTCAAATCATGCCACAAGTAAACTTTAATAGTGAATGTAGTTTTCAAAAACTTCTTCACACTTTTGCATGACACAATATCTTTGACTAAGAAACATAAAAGTCGAAGTAAACTTTCTTACATCATATAATCATCTTAATCTGAATCTATACTTAATTACATCTAAGTAATTAAAATTTTGATAAGTAAGCACAGGTGCTTCATTTCATACAAAATACCATAATATTACCTTATATAATATTCTGGTCATCCATTTATGAATCGCTTCAATAATGACCAAGCATTCTAACAGCAAAGCTGATATTTGGTCTTTATACAATTTTGTATATCTTAAGCTACCAATAACATATGCATAAGGAATATTATGGCGTACTACGTTTCAATTCATTTTTTAATATTACATAAGGTTGAACTTATAATCTCCCTTCCGGATTGGAAACTGCTTTACAAACACCTTTCCATTCATAATCTCTATTGAACTTTAATAACATATACTTATGAAGACATCTTTAATGTTATTGTAATATGTATAGAAATAATTCTATCTTAATCACATAAGTTGTCTCATCATATGTTTAATTCCAAAAGTTCTTTGAGAGAAATTTATTGGTTTCACATAATAAACCAAGATCATCAATTGCAAGCAAGTTTATCATCGCATATAGAATTAGTGTGCTCCCATTGACTTTCAGATATGTACACCGATTTACGATGTTTTCTTTAAATCCAAAAGATATCATGAAAGGAAAGCATGCTTAAGTTTGTATGTTAATTCTTTAAGTTTACACGTCATGTAATATTTTTCCTTCAATGGAAAAACTCTTGAGTTGATCCATTTAACTTTATCATCTACCAAATCACCTTTTAGAAAAGCAGGCATAACATTCATTTGGTGCAACTCTAAGTCTTAATGAGTTACAAAGCCATGATAATTCTAATAAAGTCCTGTCGAGAAATAACTTGTTATATCTCTTTACAATTATGCCATCTTTTTGAGTAAAATCTTGAGCAACTTTAGTTTTATATCTTTCGATATTGTCATAATAAAGATACATCTGTATCAAATTCTTTTATAACTTTCTGGCATTCTTACAAGATATAAACTTCATTATGAGCCATTGATTTCAACTCGTCTTTCATAGCATTTACTCATTTAATAGAATTAATATATTCCATGACTTGTTCCAAAATTGAAATTTTATCATTTATTATAATGTCAAATTTTAGCTTATTTTATTATACCACATATGAAATCGTTAGAAATAACGGATATATTGTCCTTAAGACATTCTTAATGCTATTTAATGTGATATATCTAATGAAAGCTCATTGATAATTGATTTAGTAAAATCAGATCCATTAAGAGAGTAGAATAACTTATATGTTATCTTTGAAAGTTGTTTGGTTATTCAACAACTATATAACAACTTTAGAAGAAGTTTTAGATAAATGTATTTTCAAATTCACCACCCAACTTTTTCAATAATCACATTTCATGTTTTCATACTCCCACTGATTTTACAATTCTTAATGAATTTGACATTCCAGTTTTAAAATTTTCGTACTATGGTTAAGACCATAAAATCCATATCCTTTAGACTTTAAGGATAATTTATGAAGAAATCACTTAAATTTATAATGGTGAGTTTGTATAACACATAGTAAAGTCATCAATTGTAATGGTAACATAGTAAAGTCATCAATTGTAATGGTGACTTCACTATAGAAACCGTTCTTTTATTAATTTAATTAGTTTTTTTATTTTGATATTTAAAATTTTTTATCTTTTAAATTTTATTAATTTTTAGAATAAAAATCAGAATGTTATAATTTTTTAAAAATAATTTTTCTTAATTTTTTAGACTTAACAAATCTTTTTATGTTAATGAAAAGTGTGGAGAATAGAAATGACTGATGAAATGAGAGAAAAAAAAAGACTATACAATTCTTGAATACATAATACATTTTAATTTCAGATACAATTTTAAAGTGTACATTAGAAAAAAAAGACTATACAACGCACGTTTTAAATCTAGTTTGGTTAAAAATGATAAAAAAAATTATTGCTTTGTTGGTATTGATATTTCATCAATGAATATTGTTATTTTTGTCCTTTGACACATAATTTTTCTATTTCTATATTTTTTCCTCTTACATAATAAAGTTAAGCAAATATAGAGAAAATTAATTGTAAAAAAATTGTGGTAAGAGAAGTGTATTTAGAAAAGAAATGTAAGGTTAGGAAAAATCTAAAACAGAGAAAACGAAAGATAAAAGAGAAGTGTATTTAAATTTTTTTAATAATAATAATAATTTGCTCGCTGTTCAGGTGTGTTTTGCCCTGAATCCTAACCCTCGACGCTCTAGGGTTTCCTCCTCTATATCAACATCCCTCTCCGCTTTATCTCAACCAGTCGCTCCATATGCAATCTCTATACCCAATCTACATCCTTTTCTGTTCATCTTTCTCTCTTTCAGTTTACTTTGTTGCGGATTCATGCGTGCACATGGTACTAATGTCGAGTTCTTTTTTTTTTTAATTTTCTGATGCAGGATAAAAAAGAGTCTCAGTTTGACAAGCTGAGTCGATCAAGAAGAGAAATTCTTGAACTTTATGACTGCTATTCATTAATATGCCCATTTCCCTTGTTAAAGAGCATGTGCATCTTTTTTGTTTCCATTCTGTAAAGTAAACAAGTGAAATTCATGGATCTTATAATCTGGAATTAAGTAGTTGATTCACTAATTTGGATATCTTACCTATTCATTTTGATGTTGTACTCTGTGATCCGAACGCTCAGTTTAATGTTCTTTGAACTTTCTCATCATATTCTTCCCCTATTATGTACTTATGTTTTTGCCAACACCTTAGACTTCTTCACGTGTTCTGATAATGAAGTGCCATCATGAAGTGAAATAGCCATTATTTAGTAATAAATAAATAATTTAAAGGTTAATTGCAAGAAAAATTACGAACTTTACTACTATTGCAAATTACTCCCCACCTTTGAGAAATTGCAAAAAAGAGTAACAACAAAATTTGTATTTATTAAATAATAAACACAAAAGAAATTACAAAGATAATCCAAGATGGATTGAACTTAAGAATTAAGTAAAAAGTTTCTAGCTATCCTATGATTCCTCTCTTGAGTTGACTTATTTGACTTTATCAACTTTTGGATCCGCATCTTCGGATGAAGCTTGTCCGTGCTCAGGCTTGACTTGTAGCTTTAAAACGTTTATCCGGAGGCGTCGAGCCTTTTTTCAGATCGAACGTTGACTTGAAGAATTGTTTTGAAGTACGACGCTCAATTTGGTAGAACGTCGACTTCACGGAGACAGATGGATGAATTTGATATGAAGAACGCAGGATCAGAGAGGCTTGACACGTTGGTCTTTGATCGGATGTTGTTCTTGACTTGAAGATGACTTGAAGATCTTGAGTGTTATTGACTTGAAGATCTTGATCTTGACTTGATTTTGAACTTGATCTTGAACTTGATCTTCAGAATTAGTCAGGTCTTCAGGATTTTCAGAGTGAATGGAATAAAGACTGAAGACCCTTATTTTTAGGTGGAAGAAATAATAACTTATGAGATATTTTCTCCTTGAAAAAATATGTTGTGTTTTTCTCCTTTAATCAAGCCTGTTGGACTGGATACGAGCCTATTTAATTTAATTAAGCCTGTAGGATTTGACTTGGGCTTATTTGACTTGTGTTAGACCCACTTGACTTGGATTGAACCCATTTAACTTGAATTGAGCTCATTTGTCTTGGGTTATGGCTCAAATAATTATATTAATTATTAATTATTTATTTTAGGAATTAATTTATTTAAATTCCTTAATAAATAAATATTTAATTAATACTTAATATATTTTCCCTTGCATTTTTATTTATTAGACAATAAAATTTAATTGTGTACAATTGGTCCCTTGCATTTTGTTCACTGAAATTTGTTCTTGAAGTGTACAAATTGCAATATTTTCGTACTTCTTGCATCCTTTCTTTTCGTTCGGCCCCAATTAGTCCTGCCATCTACTTGTCCCATTAACGTTGGCATCTTGATAAAAACAAAAGTCATGATTGGGCTGCTTGCCCAACACTTGCCCACATCTTTGAATTTTTTTTAAAATTTACAGAACATAAGCCCATTAACTGAAATTAATTACTTATGATTTGCAAATATCCCATGCGATTATAATACCAACTATGGAATATCTCTATTAGACACGGAGACATCTTTACTGTATATTACTGTTGGCGTTCGAGTTAGGGTTCCATACGTTTCTAATCCAGCGGAAGTAAGAAAATAAAGAAACGTATTACCTTTCACTAGGGTATGTTGAAGAAGATGAATTCTCGCCGGCAGCCTGTGCAGCCTCACCGTTTTGGGCATAACTCTCTCGTCTGATCTCCGATTTGAGTGATCTATGCGCCAAAACGATCCTCTCTTCAGTGGCTTTCCAAAGGAGTATCACATGTTCAGTTCTGAGTTCTGTAAGATTTTAGAAAAATCGTGTAAGTTGACGGACAACAACAGCAAACAACCTTCCGGTCTTCTGCTGTATTCCCAAGTCCAATCTCGACGTCATGTGGGCGACGATCTTCGAGATCTTCTCAATCTGCTGTTCCCTCACCCTCCTCACAGTATTAGGCGTGAATAATCAATTGATTAGGGTTTTCGGACAGCTGAGATGACTTATATATGGGCTATAGCAGAGACCAGGAGGAGAAATTAGAGTTGGGCCTCCATTGGGCTTATTTATCCAAGCTTAGCCCAAAGTTTATACTTAAGTCCAATAATAATAATATATACCACTAAAATATTACTACTGCACTACCGTTCTAATCCCATAATTACGTTATGGGCTCCTTCTTATTATGAACCCATTAGTCTCCCCATGTTTAAGATATACAATGTCCATTAATTAATTAAGTTACTGACAACTCCATTAATTAATATCTCATCTGAGAGTAGTACCACTCAACCTCATTATCATGCTGGAATAAATCCACCTGATGATAATCCTTATGAGCTCCTCAAGGGACATCATCAACCTATATCGGACACGGATTCCTTCTACAATCAACAACACACCATAGAGACAGCACTATTTCCCAACTCACCGAGCTTATTGATTTAATTACATGTAAATCTCACCCATTGATAAATCAAAAAAAATACATATTGTCTTACGTGTCGAGGTTATTGTATAGGGATTAAGAGCACGAACATCCATAATAATTGAGATCAAGTTCAACCTATATAGTCAGTATAAGTAGAACGATCTCAAGCGGTCCTACTCAATATGCACAACGTACACTAATGTGATTCTATAGTTAAGACAAACTAATATCAAATCACACTACAACTATCACGATAGAGAGTCTCCGTCTATCTCGATTGTGAGCATATGTTTATACTTTATAAGAAAACCGATAATATGATCTTTCGCGTGTTGTCGCACAACATATTATCTACAGTATAAATTAAGTGGACTATTGTATCGTACATATAAATAAATTATAAGACACAATCATTTGATCATATGATTCTCATTTCAAAAAAATTGTTATAACATTGTTCATACTAAAGCTAGACTTTTAGTATATAATCTAACAATTACTTCATATTTCAATACTTGAGCTCCAAGAAATAAATCCAAATATTCTGGATATAAACTCAAATATTTATCCACCTTTCATGGGAGTTATCCATTAGACATTCTTCCCACTATATAACAAAGGTTCACGCCTTCAATTCTTCTCATCACAACACCGCACCATACTGCAGTCTCTGATTTACAATTTACTTTCTTTCTGCAGATTTTCCTTCAAGGGATTACCACAATTGCAACATCAACACTTCACGCCATAACTACAACAATTAACAGTGTAATCATTCTTCTTTTCAACTTTTTCTTTTACTGCACATAGCTTTTTACTTGCCTGCTTTTCTTTTCTTGTTCCTTCTCTTCTGCATATATTTCTTTGCTTTCAACCAAGAATCTAGTAACCTGGATGACATTTATCGACCTCGCCGTTCTTCCTTAAGACATTAAGGAATCGACGGTGAGCCACGTCCTCGCCCCTCTTTCTCTTCCGAGGAATCTACGGTGAGCCTCGTCCTTTTTAAGGACTGTCCCTCGATTGTCCCTTTTAACGATTGTCCCTCGGTTGTCCCTTTTAATGGAATTGACGGTGATCAGTACTAGTCTGAAACTGAGGCTGAGCATCAGCGTGATCAGTAGTAGTCTGATGACGAAACTGAGGCTGAAACCTACTTGCGTGTGGCAGTTGTCGGTTGCTATGACAACAAATAGTGGCGCAATGTGGTGCGCGGATACGAGTGGCACTTTTGGCGACATCCGGCAATGACAACGTTGGGGCTCGAGATTGCAATCAGATTGGCAGATCGGGCAGTGGTCATCAGGTTGTGGCGATGGCAGCTCCGGCAACGGGCGGGTTGCAAACAGTGGTGTGGTGCGAAGCAGCGGCGATGTTCACGCCTTTCAGCCGTTACTGGTGGCTGTCCGTATTTCCGAGGGTGCGGTTTGACTGCGCGGGACGCTGGTGATGGTGTGTGTTTCGGTATTGAGAATCGGCGAGGGGCGGCAGCTGATGTCTCGCTAGAGTCGCTGACGATTGGCTGCCGGCCGTGAGCAGCAAATCCAGGCTAGGCGATGGTGACGGATCCGTGACCGGTGGCTTGATGCGTATACACGGCGGCGATTTTCGATGGCTGAGCGGGACGCGGCATATTCCGGTGCGCTAGGTTGCGACAGCAACAAGCGGCGTTCGCTGATGGTGGTTCTCGGCCGCTGCCGTTTGCGATTTGGATGAGAAGACCGACGGCTGAAGCAATTTCCGGCGACGAAATACCGGCGGGCGAGGCCTTAGAAGATCTGGATACCTTGTGTTTGAGTTTTCATCGACAGAGTGGAGACAATTAATTCCGACAAAAAATTACAGCAAACATTGACAATCGACGACGAGTGTGGCGGTGGAGGACACTGAATTTTTTCTGGGAGACCTTGGTGGCAATACGGTTGGAGCTGACCTTGGCAAGGGAGAGACAAGATAAAAGAAGCAATCACTCATCAGGAGTTTATATTTTCTTTATGTTAAAAACATAAATTAATATTGGCCCCATAAATCTCAATAGTTATCTTACCGATAATTTATGGATTCTTTTTCAGCATTTTTACAGTCTAGTTCAACCTCATGAAGAATTCCAATTCGGTACTCTCTCTTCAATCCATAAGCTCTTTTCTAACTTGTCCTTCTTCTTTATTTTCTCTATTCATGCTTCAATTTCTTGCTCACAAACCTGATAAAAGTAACTTGAATTGTGACTGAACTTAGAAAAAAAAACTAAGTTGTCTACGTATCTTTTTAAAGAGTATCAAGTCATAACGTAGTTCAAGAAACTTTATTTGAATTGAAAGGGGGTGTGTCTTACACAGTTTATACTCATGCAGGCCAGGAGTAACTCGTAATTTAGGCTCGTGAGTTAAAGAGCTTTGAACTTGAATTATCTGATAATTTATACTCGTATCAAGGAGTCTTGAATTTGACTTGTAGACGGTTTATACTCTTCTCAAGGAGTCTTGAACTTGACTTGTAGAGAGTTTCGTCTCTTTTCAAGGAGATTTGATTTGAGTGAGATAGTTTAACCTTGTATCAAGGAGCATAAGATATGGAGAGTTTCGACTCTTCTCAAAGAGATTTTATTTGAGAGAGATAGTTTAAGCTTGTATCAAGAAGCATAACATATGGAGAGTTTTAGCTCGTGTCGAAGAGCGTAATATGTGGAGAGTTTCGTCTTTTCTCAAGGAGATTTGATTTGAGATAGATAGTTTAAGCTTGTATCAAGGAGCATAACATGTAGAGAGTTTCATCTCCTCTCAAGGAGATTTGATTTGATTGAGACAGTTTAAGCTCGTATCAAAGGAGCATAATGTGGATAGTTTTACCTCATATCAAGGAGCATAACATGAGATGTTTTAGATAGTTTTAGCTCATATCAAGGAGCGTCATGCAGACAGTTTTTGCTCTTGTCAAGGAGCTTTGAATTTGTTAATAGTTTACCCCCAATCATGGGATGCACTATTTTCTCTTGGTTTAACTTCATTTCTTTGAATCTTTATAGACACCGGCGCCTTTGGTTGTGGTTCCTCCTGGAGAGGCTCATCAAAGGACATATCCTCAAACTTATATGAGTCGTTGCTTGGGGATTCGAAGTCACTTGATGTCATATTTAACTCCATATCATGAGCTCTTGAAGCTAGTTCTTCAAAAGTTTTTGGTTGAATTCCTTGGAAAATATATCGCAGGCTCCATTGCATCCCTTGAATGCACATATTGATGGCAGAGACTTCAGACAATTGATCTTTGCAATATAATCGATTGCTGGCTCTTCTTTCCACTGGCAAGTGTTAGTCAATTCGATCATACTAACATTCCTTCGAGTACTGTAGAAGCGATTGAGAAACTCTTTTTCTATTTGCCCCCAACTGTTGATGGAGTTAGCTTCAAAGTCGATATACCAATCAAAGGCATTTCCTTTCAGTGAGCAGACAAATTATTTGAGCATGTGATCATCAAAAGTTCCAGCATCATTGCATGTCTCAACAAAGTGCACTATATGTTGTCTTGGATTGCCTCTGCTGTCGAATAGTTGAAATTTAGGAGGCTGGTAGTCAGTTGACATATTCAAGTTATTGATTCTCTTTGTATATGGCTTTTTGTAGGCAACATAAGATTTGAAGCTCCCTTTATACTTGTCTTTTATCGTCTCTAGTACGATGCTCTTTAGTAGATTCATAGGAAGCACTCCGTTAGCTGAAATTTGTATCTCTTCCTCAACTGGACTTATTTCAGAAGGATGGTTCTTCGCGGAGTCCTCCTCCTCGTCTTCATCCTCAATTTGTTTATCATTTGCTTGACTTGTCTGTGCTATCTCCACCTTTTCCCTCAGTTTGGATATCAACAGACCTTGTTCTTGGCTTTGATTGGTGATTGCAGCAACGGACTGAGTCAAGCTTGCCAGTTTTTCTTCGACAGACGAAGCATTTTTTGCCATGGCAGAGGCTATTAATGAGTCATACGCTGAACTTTCCGTGGATCGAGGAGTTGGGCAAACAGATTCATCTTCACCATCTTTGTTGTTGTGCAATGGGTTATTGAGAGCAATTCTCACCACGTGGTTTGTCTCTAAGGAGGCTTTAGACATACTCCTTTTAACAACTTCAACATTTTCAGTTTGCAACTCTGAAAGCTTTGACGTAGAAGACCTTCTTATCGCAATCCTGAGTGGAGTTGTTCTTTGAATCTCTTCAATATGCAACTTTGAAGGCTTTAAGGCAGGAGACCTTCTTATTGCAATCCTGAGAGGAGCCATACTTTGTATCTTAGACTTTTGAAGAGAGGAGATGAGAGGTAGAAACTGTCCTACTGGGCATGCCAAAATTTGTAACAACAAAATTTGTATTTATTAAATAATAAACACAAAAGAAATTACAAAGATAATCCAAGATGGATTGAACTTGAGAATTAAGTAAACAGTCTCTATCTATCCTCTGATTCCTCTCTTGAGTTGACTTCTTTGATTTTATCAACTTTTGGAGCCGGATCTTCGGATGAAGTTTGTTCGTGCTCGGGCTTGACTTGTAGCTTTAAAACGTTTATTCGGAGGCGTCGAGCTTTTGTTCGGATCGAATGTTGACTTGAAGATTTGTTTTGAACTACGGCGCTCAATTTGGTAGAACGTTGACTTCACGGAGACATATGGATGAATTTGATATGAAGAACGCCAGATCGGAGAGGCTTGACACGTTGGTCTTTGATCGGATGCTGTTCTTGACTTGAAGATGACTTGAACATGACTTGAAGATCTTGAGTGTTATTGACTTGAAGATCTTGATCTTGACTTGATTTTGAACTTGATCTTCACTTGACCGTCACTTGATCTTGAACTTGATCTTCTGAATTCCTCAGGTCTTCAGGATTTTCAGAGTGAATGGAATGAGGACTGAAGGCCCTTATTTATAGTTGGAAGAAATAGCCACTTATGAGATATTTTTTCCTTAAAAAGATATGTTGCGCTTTTCTCCTTTAATCAAGTCTGCTGGACTAGATACGGGCATATTTAATTTAATTAAGCCTGTAGGATTTGACTTGGGCTTATTTGACTTGTGTCAGACCCACTTGATTTGGATTGAGCCAATTTAACTTGAATTGAGCCCATTTGCCTTGGATTATGGCTCAAATAATTATATTAATTATTAATTATTTATCCATTTATTTTAGGAATTAATTTATTTAAATTCCTTAGTAAATAAATATTTAATTAATACTTAATATATTTTCCTTTGCATTTTTATTTATTTGGTAATAAAATTTAGTTGTCTACAATTACATTATAGAGTTTTGTAGTTTCTTATCAACGTAATTACTGATACAACTACTTTTAAGAGCCAAATAACAAGAAAATCAATTAATACATTGTATACCTCATTGTTTAATCTTTAAGTAGTTTAGACATGCTATTTCCAGCTTTATCAATCGAAGATCAGAGAACCTAAATGAATGTACAAATAACGTGTAGATATTCTTTTTTGGGATTCAATCTGAAAGGGTATCAGATGAATTAAATTCACTGAGTGGTATTTGGATTATTATATATGCTAATACGTCTAGATGGTATCCTAACTACTGCATGTGACATTTCATTTGGCAACCATTAATTGGTGTTGTATTTGCGTCAAACTAGAATTATGTATTTTAAAAAGTGATCATCTGATTGTTCTCAAAATTGATACTTGACTGCTGTTAATGATGTAGTACTATCATGTTTTATGGGACTGCCTTGGTGGGCACACGATGACTGTGGACTTTTCTTATTTATGTTTTCTTAATGTCATATAATTGCACTACAACATAAGTGTCATTATATAACATCAAAAATATGTTACTTAACAATGAAAAAAATGTTATTATATATCATAAGTAATATTTTTTTCGGTGTCGTTGTTGCACCTGTTATCTAAAGTCTAACATTACACTTTTTTATCTTATTATAACACCTCATATTAATTTTAACATTATTGTAACACTTTAAAAAATGTTACAAATACGCTTATGTAACATTTAATTTTCCTAATGTAACATTATTTTGTTAACACTTTTAAATGTAAAGTAGCATTATTTACATTATTTTGGTAACACTTTTAAATATAACATAACATTAATTTTATTATTTTGATAACACTTTTAATTATAAAGTAACATCGATTACATATTTTTATAACACTTTTGAATATAAAGTAACACTAATTACATATTAATTGTATCACTTTAAAGACAACATATAACACTTTCGTAAAATTATTATGTAACACTTGTGTTAACATTTTAGATTTGTATGCAATATTTATTATCAATTATTATTATTATTATTATTATTATCATTATTATTATTATTATTGCTATGTTTAATTAATATATTTATATTTATTATTTAATAATAAATAATAATAATTTAATATTTAATATTATTTTTATTATTATTATCCTAAAAATGATAAAATATATTCAGAACTTACTTTACAATGTGAAATACATCAAGGATACAATAGTGTTTTTATGAAAAACTAGCTCAATAATATAACTAAGACTAACTTTTGTCTAACCAATTAATATGATTAGATCATCTATATAGCAAGTTGCATAATTACAATCAGAAAGAAACATAAAACTAGCTAACTGTAGCTTCAAATCTTGCTTAAGAAAACGAGCCACCAACAAACTGCATCCATTGATTCAGCAGCAGAAATCATCAAGCATATCGAACCCTAACAAAATGCAGCAGCATGATACACATTAGCAAAGCAAACTTACAACTAGTTTGCAACACATTCATTCAACTATTCATCAAATTATACCATGAAAATGATACCAACAGCTCCACATGTAACTAAATTACATTGTAGCTTTGAGAGTTAATGCTTCAAGCTAAACCAATATCTTGAGCACACCATTTAGTATAAATTCAACACCCCATAACCAATATATACATATACTTCTTGTTATAAAAAAATACTTAAAATAAAACCATGTTCTATTCAAATAAAGCATTCATTACAAGTTTCTTAGATAAAGCATATATAGGGAACAACTGTGGGATCAATTTCCCATCTATTATTTTGTTCATTTTATCAACTTCTAAAACTTTAGAAACAAGGCAACCATTGAATTGGTTCAAGTAACAAAAAGTGAAACCAAACACATACTTCATCATGACTTAAATATTTCTCTTTGACATCCCACAAGCATATGTTTAAAGTAGGGAGTAGGGACATCAGTTAACCTATAACCACCACCAATTGGTACCTATGCCCAATACAAGTATCAAACCTTTAGAAAATGTAGGGAAACTAGGAGTGTTTAATTTTAACTACATCACCATTCTGAATTAAAATCAATAAACATCAAGTTGAATCAAAACAAGACATAATTTTTCAATCACATAGTTATAAAGGTGACAATTAAGAGTAAACTTGAACCAATTGTTGTACCACACACGAAAAAATGAACATCATACTAAAGGGAGAAAATACACAGATATAGTGAAAATGAAAACCTACTAGAGCTATTTTCTTACAGCTAGTTTAACTCTTCTGCTTGTAAGAGGAACAATGCGAGTACCATCCCCTCCACCCAATATTATTGAAGCAACTGTTGCTGGATCTGCTTTTGGATGTTCTTCGTAAAACAATGAAGATTCAAGTGCCTGCATATTATTATTTCAATCAATGTTTATTTGAGGGAAAAAAAGAAAAGAAAAGAACTTATGCCCAAGATCATCAAACTTACCGCCATTTATTTGTTCATATCAAGTGTAAGAACAAAGAATGCAAATCTAGATGCTCAGAAAGAAAGTACGAAATTGCAATCACAAGCTTAAATCAAAATACAAGTTTGAACAATTATCTGTTTCTGAAACATGCAATAGTTTAAAGGTTGGTTCATAATGCACTGGTCCAACTAATTTTGAGAAGCAACATGCCAAGATCATAAATACAAAAAAGAACAAAAAATAAGCTTTAACTTTTAGCCAAGAAATCCATGCAGTAAAAGAAACTAATATGAGTGACGTGGCATTAAGCCAAGCATTGGTACTTCCTCAGAGAAATTAATATTGCTGGCTAGAATCCCCTACAGGTTAGAAAATACATATAAAATTACAAGTTAAAGCATGCTAATAATAGGTCATCCTATGATTACAAAGTTGAAACCAACTGCGAGCAAAAGAGTACCCTGTCCAGCTGTTTAAGCTATTAAGAATAATTGGATTGAGTGAAATTAATGCATTAGGAAAGATGCTTTATAATACCTTATAATTCTATGGCCTCAAGAAGAGAATAATAGTGTAGAGTTAGGTCAAACAGTTAACAACACTCCTAAGGGAAGAAGGATCAAGAAGTTAGAAGGAATACAGAAAAAAAGGGAATAATTTAGTGAAGTAGTCATGTAAAAAGAGAGCAATAAGGCTTTGAAGATTGATCATGCTTATTTCAATGGTTAGAAAGTTTTTTATCAAAGAAAAGAATTATGCCAACCATTGCGAATAATACCAAATCTAGTCAATCATTTTCCAATCTCTATTAACAAGTATATAAGTAATATTAAAGTCCACCTAAACAGTTAAAGGCAATCAGATACTATGCAACAAGGCAGCAAAAGGATGAATACAATATTTATAAAATATGCATCATAACTAATTGAAAAGCTTAAAATAGGCATTTACAGCATATAATCTAGATTAAGGGTCAATAGAGTCAACATCATATCACGCCAATTGAAACAAAGAATTAAGATTTACGTAACAAACAGTCACATCAGCACTAAAGCTGAAACCAAAAGATGATCAAACGTAAGAGGCCTATATCCCTTTTACAACAATGGATTAATTATAAGATAATTTTAGCAAGTTAATATAGAGAATTTGATAAAGTAGATGCACTAGCATGTAAGAAGGAGATGCACAAGCATATAAGATTGCAGATGCACGAGCATGCAAGAGAAGTAATGGCAGCACTAATTCAGCCAAATGTTGCTAGGAGCTACAATATTGGTCTTCATACCATCATAATAACTGAGATAGAACTCTTGATGATGAAGTTTAACCAGTAATAGTTTTCCATTGAACAGGTAATCTCGAGGAAACCGTTGTATATCAATGAAATATTATTCTAAACCAGATCATGCGTTCAAACTATAATATAGTGAATGGAAGTCTATTCTTACCAAGAAAAACATCATACCTTATCTAATTCAGTCAGAAACTGGAAACTTTCAATAATCAAATCAATTGAATCTTCATCCTTCAAGATATGAAAAATAGCCCCAAACATTTTCTATCAATCAAATTGCAGATAAGAGTCTCCGAGGACAAGTTAAAAACTAAATGAATTATTAGAACTAAAAAAAGAATTGAGCCACTCAACATCATAATAACCAATGATGTTGGCAACTCGACATAAGATGGAAAATTATAATATACTAATGGAAAACTCATTACATATAACAACTAGCCATTTCCCACCCACTCTTTCATTGTGCGGTGTGACTGGAGAAAAATTTCTAACTGAATTCACACCGTATGTAATACTTCTTCTTAGAGGTCAAGTTCCATTTGTAAATTTTAAAAAATAATAATAGCCGCTTCTGAAATATTTAACAATTTTTTCCACCTGCCTTGCCCATGAATTCGCCCTGTTCGATGCATTAGCGAGATATAAGATAATATATCGAAACAAACTTGGCTATGAAACTCATCAAAAATGAAATATTTGGTCGTATGTGAAAATAGTAACACAATAGAAAGCCACTAATTGCAGACTATGTTGTACTTGAGTCGTTAAGAAATAATTTGCATATCCAATAGTCATCAACCTACATATAACCTGAGTACGTGACTTTATTAAAAAATACCTGACACATGCAAAAAAATATTTTCACACTGCAAAGGTATTTATATGAGATCCATCTTTTATATTGTAAGCAGTATACCAATAATAAAAATTAAGAAAGAAGAAGAGGCTTGCTTTTCTAGATTAAATAATATCACTCGACTAAAGCTCATCAGATGAAATGAATACATGCCCCCTTCTAGCCTTATTACAAGAAACTAACTCATTATAAAATGGAAAAGCAAATCATTTCATACCTAACCAAGCCAAATTAATTGCAGGATCACAGATGAAGGCAGAAGAGTGGTAATTATATGTAAAAGAACAAAGGGGACACACACCAACTTCATGCTATATTTTCAGGATATATGAGACAACAATAGGTCAAATAAGCTCAAAATCACAATCTAAAAACAAAGAGGTGAAGATATTGTGTGTATAATTATCTCATACCTTCATTCGTGGAGGCTTCCCAAATGATGAATCTGAATAAAATAGTCAACCCTGGGAACACAACATATCTAGCAGGTACATATATAACACAGATTGTTGAATACATATCATCGAATTCGCTTTCAATTGCCACCAGCTTTGAATTGCCATCAGAATATCCGGTTACCTTTATGAGAACTGAATGCACAAGAGAAAAAAAGACTCGTAACCCTTCGCTTGCACCAGATTCGCTTTCAATTCTTGCCTAGCCAAATACCATCTCCTGCCTAAATTGAACTGATTAAATTGATGAAGAAACATTCAATGAACAAATTCAGAGGATTATAATCAACCAAAACACTAAGTGTACCGATGAAATTGATGAAGAAATATTCAATTAACAAATTTTTCCTCTGCTTGGCCCTAATTCTTGGACAGAAATTCAAATAAAACGGAGAAGAGAAGAATTTCTATCCAATTTGTAAGTTCTTTGAAAACCTAATTACCCGGGTTGAAGCGTGAGATTTCAGTTGTTGATGAAATGAGGAAATGTGTTCGGCTTTCTCATTTTTCCTTTCTATCATTTGTTTACTTAAATTTCTTTTAAATGAAAGAGGGAAAAAGGGGAGCCAAAAGTTCACTCTCATTATTGCCTTTATTATTTTTTGAATTTGAATTTTAATAATAGGATCTTATGTGATTAGTGGGACTATGGAAGTTAATTATTTCGTCTCTAACATTTATATTTTTACTTTTATTATAACAAAATATGATTTTTAATGAAAAGTTTTTCATCCTTCATCTTTTCTTTTCTCATTACTAACGAAATTTCTTGAAGTGAAAGAAAATATCTACTCATTTCTTAGGAAAAGAAAAAAAATCATATTTAAATTTATGAATTTACTCAAATTGATTTTAAAATTTTCTAAATTATAATATAATGAAAGTTAAAAAATTCAAATATTTTACAATGCAATACTATTATTTCATAATTAACAATTCAATTGGATTTACAAAATGGAGTATTCAAGAATTATTTCAACTAGAGGCATAACATTTTTTCCTCATTAAATATAACTTTTGATTTTCTAAGTATTGGTTTTATATACTCCTCCTCATATTAAGTTATACGTTTACTCCGTCCCGGGAAAAGAGGTGCATTTGCTTTTTGCACATAGATTAATGAGTATTATTATTTTATGTAAAGTGAGTAAGTGTATTACAGATATGTGATGGGTAGTAGTGAACCATTTTTACTAAAAGAAGAAAATTGTGCAATTTAAATGAGACGTCCAATATAGTAAAATGGTGCTATTTGGCGGGATGGAGGGAGTATTTTGGCATATAGATTAAATGATATAATATTTTAATAAGTAATTAGTATATATTTGTTGTATTTTACATTTTGTCTCTAATTTTAATTTAAATTGATGATAATTTGTGTAATATTGTAAAACTTTTTAGGTGTATTGATTTTAGCGACTATGTACATACTCTCTCCGTCCCACCACAAGTGTGGCGTTTCTTTTTGCATGTAAATTAAGAGATAAGGAGAAATAAATAATATTTTAATGTATAGTGGTAGGTGTATTAGTGTGGAGTGTGTGTCCCATAGAGATAGATTAATAGTCTTGTGGAAATGCACCTCTTGTGTTGAGACGGATGAAAATAGCAAAATGGTGGGGCAGATGGAGTATTTAATAAAAAAGAAAATGTATACTTTAAAGTAGAACAAAAAAAATAAAATTTTTACCTTAGGATCGGGACGAATATTTAATAAAAAAGAAAATGTATACTTTAAAAAGATCAAACAAAAACAATACTCCAAAATGTTTATTTTTGTGCGGAATTGGGATGAATTGAGTATTAATTATATTTTCTACATTTAAAATATCAAAAAAAAAAATTCTCAATTAGTATCACTCTTAATTTTAAGAGTTGGCCATTTGTGCATATGGTGCACAAAATGTTAGACATAACATTTTGTAAAATGTTAAAGACATAACATTTTATTTTGAGGGAATACACTTTAATAAATTAGGATTCTATTTTTTTTTCTTAAAAGATCCATCGAAATATGAAGAGCTTAAATGTTTAATTTAAAAAAAAATCTTTTTTTTTTCAGAAAATGAAATATATGAATTTTTATACTAAAAGTATAATATTCAATATTAAAATATATACTATAAAACTGAATTTTGGGGTACATACCTAAGTTAGTGCATCCGATTGGATGTAAGATTTTATCAAATTTTAAATACTATCTCCGTCCAATATCAATGTATCTATATATTTTTTGCATGTGAATTAATGAGTATTATTATTTTATGTGTAATGGATAGTTGTATTAGTGGAGGATGTGAATTCCATATTTTATTTGTATTAGTTGAGGTATGGGCCCCATATATGTCTAAAAAGAAAAATGGATAAATTAAGAATGACCGTTCAAAATAGTAAAATGGATAATTAGGGATGGACGGATGGAATAATATTTTTAACTTTGTAAACAATAGAAATTAAAATAATTTTAATTGACAATTAAAAATAAAAAAATGAATAAATAATATTTTTATTAAAAAAGTTTTTGAATAAAAGACTACAATTATTTTTCAATAATTACAAAATAAGCAAAAATAAAAATAGTAGGAAAAAAAAAACTACAAGCGTGCAAGCATCCCAATTGATTAGACAAGTTTAAGTTAATTGAATATATATATCAATTTAGTTATTAGAGGATTTATCTCAACTAATAAATTAATAAGACTATCTCAATATATATATTATTCTTTAAGAAAATAAAAATAAATAATTGTATAATAATCTATATAATTAATGAAGAATGCATGAAAATGAATTAAGATTATTAAACTATAATTAGAATTTAATTACTAGTATATTATTAAAATAAATTAATTATTAAAATTTAAATAAATAATTTAAAATAATAAATCGTGACTACATAAATTTATTTAAAATATATTTAATTCATTAATAAAAAATAGTGATTATTGTGACTAAAAGAAAACGTCAACTAAAAATTTACATACATTTATATATAATTAAAAATTTACATACATTTATATATAATTAAAAAATAAAATTAATAACAATCACCCCTAAAAAAAACATAATAATAAAAAAATAACCCCATAATTAGGCAAAGAAAAAAAGCAGCACCAATTTTACCTAAAAGAGAGGATAAGGGCGCCAACCCAATCTCATTTCCGCCTCTAATCCTCTGAAAATGTGTGTTGGAAATCTCCTTTTAGTTTTCCTTCTACCTCTCTCTTAGCACTCAGCAGTTCAAAGGGGGTCGGAGGAATTTAGTGTCGGAGGTCTGGTTTCTTTGCAAGTACGCGACTACGAAGATGGTAGCTGCTTGGAAGATCGAAGATATTGATGCCCAAGCGTACTCCATCATGTCCTATCTATCTTTCGCCTGTTGGCATCGACTCCAAAATTCTCTTCCCTTTCCTCCAATCCATCGACGCTTCAATTATAGATCTCCTGCCATTATCTTTTCTTTCGGTACTATTTTCATTTCTGTTGCTGATTTTAATCGCATATCCAACAGATTCACTTCGCCATTCTTCACTTGGTGGAGGTTGTTCTAATTTTTCCAAAGCAGATTGCTTGGGCGACAAATTAAGTGGTGCATTTGTTTTATTTCTATATTTTTAGGTTTATAGTGAATTAATCATTCAACTTTGAAATTTCTTAACCGACGAAAATACAGTGGCGAATTTCCATTGCTATATGAATGGGCTAAAGCCTCGAGTCTCACAGTTCATTTCTCTTAAAGATTATTTTTACGTTAATGTAATCTATTTCAGATTTCTTCCCACCTGTACACTCAAGTATTCAGTCGAATATATTACTCTAAACTAGTTCATTGAATGTTTCTTTATCAATTTCATTGGTTAAATTGCTTAATGGTGGATGCTCATATTCAATCGGATTGAGATCATCCACAGGATCTGTGGATAAAGATGCAAAAAATTAGATAAGCTACTCCGAAACAGTTGTATGTTTTTCTATTTGATTTTATTCAATTGATCATTAGTATGAGGGAGCAGTAGTCAGTTTGCATTTGAAATAGCTATTGGTCATAGACTAATTACAGTTTGATTGAATTAGACAACAAAATCACGGAGTATGTTAAACGTGGAGTTTCTGCAGATGAAACAATCCTTAATCTGCAAATTAAGAATTGTGAGGTTGATGGGTCGAAGATGTAAGTGCTGACAGATTTTCTGGACTGAATGAAAGTAAAGGTGTATGGACTTCTTTAGATTAACTTATGTCTGTTGGGCAATATTATTTTCTTAACTTTTATGTACTTTTTCCACTAGCTAACATCTCCACTAGTTGTATGCAAAAGCAATATTGTTGGGCATTCATTATGTACACGGGCTACTTAGTACTTGTCTTGTGATTTGATTTGAAAATTTATTCGATTGTAAAGTAGAAGTTTCGGTTTAGTATTTTCTGTCATAGTTAACTGAAACATAAATATATCTCTATATCTATACATTATATATAAAGAGATTTCACCTAAAAAACAGCCAGTTCTGAACTTTTGCAATTTATTTTACACCCGGAAAACTCTGGTTTTCCTTGTCTTGTACGTGGCTAACATTGAGGCTTCGCTAAGTTCGCTTACTCTACCTCTATTCCTCTCACCATTGTTTGTTTTCTCCGTCTTTCTTTGTTCATATTTACCCTTCTTTTGTTTTCATTTAACATGTTTCTATTTCCTTGGTTGCTTCAATTACTGCCCGTTGGACATACTAGTAACTATGCTCATTCTTATTTTCATATGTCAGTTACTAAGAATTAATAGTCTCATTGATTTACTTGGGTGTCTGAGCAATACAATGTTATTTAATTTATTATTTAGTGTGAGTTAGAATAGTATAAACAAGGCTATTATGTATGTTAGTGACAAATGTTATTTAAGATGCTAAATTTACTGTGGCCAAACATGTTTACAACATAAAATAATTCAATTCATAATTTGTATTTTTTAAATAATTAATTGTGGGAAACTAATGGTTGTGCAAAGTAGAAGCATAATAAATTCAGAAGATACAAATATAGAAGAATTGAAAAAATACAGAAAATGTGAAAGCAGATGCCTTTGTGATTGATTGCATAATCAAGTTAGCAGGAATTACTTGTCAGAAACACAGTGGTTTTGGGAGAGGCGACAAGCATAGAATGCGGCGGTGTTCGGAAGGTATATGCACTGCTCTTATTAACTATTATTATTGATAAAATAAAAATATTATGTGCTCTCTTGAGAGTGAACACAAACTTGGTGGAGTAATGTACGTATTGCTAGGTTTACTACAACTTTAGGAATTGGTGATTGATATTTATTCTTTGCTACATGTGTATTTGGACCATCTGGTTCCCATGTAATATGGAGCTCACCTCACTTCTATTAACAATGTGTATATGAGGAAAGAAGGCAGTTATATTGATACTTCAATTTTATGTGCCATTTTTCAATGACAAGATCCTTTCTTTATTTTATCATCCATAACTTGTTTTTAACTTCAAAATTAGAAAATAGTTGATTGACATAGGTGATTCAGATTTGCGAAATTAGAAAATAGTTGGTTGACATAGGTGATTCAGATTTGCAAAATTAGAAAATAGTTAGTTGACATAGGTGATTCAGATAATAGAAATCCTTAAGCATAAATTTAAACAGTTTTATGTAAGAAACTTGGTCTAATTTGCAGACTACCAGAGGCATCTGTGTGATTATTAGATTATAAAGAGAACGTTTGCTCGTTGAACTTCTTATTTTACACTTGTTTTGTAAAGTGAAATCACCAATTCTTTATATATATATATATATATATATATATATATATATATATATATATATATATATATATATATATATATATATATATATATATAAAGCAGAAAATACGGGCTACCACCTTACAGAGTGAAGTGTAGTTACCTGGTATATATATATATATATATATGATTTGCTATATACTAGATTTTTAGTTACTATTTTGGTAGCTGCTATACACTTAATCTAGAACTAGAAGTCAAGGCCACCCTAGTTGTTTTGTAGTCGTGGGTGCCTTTCGCTGTACAAATACAGGTTATATTGTTCCTGGCTATATCATGGGTGGAGAAAACAGGTCAAATGAGAAAGCTAGGTTGAGGAAAGGTGGGAACTTTGGATAATATTTTATTCTATTGAGTTTAGACTTTATTTTCTTTAATCTCCATAATGCTTCGTGCTTGCGATTTCAAATGTTCAATATGATAGTGTATAAGTTTGACTTTTACCTGTCAAGATACACATGAATCTAACTCTATAGAATGAAGCTAGTTCAAGTGTGGGGTGTTTTAGTTCATCTTATATCTTCTGGAGCTCAAATCTGTTTACTTTATGTTGGCCTCAACATCCTCATAATGGAACAAGCAACACTTTTGATAAATTCTCATTTCTTTAAAATTTACATGCTATTCCCACTCGCAATATTATCCTAAAAAGTAAATAGCTAAACACAAATAATTTTATTTATTTCTCACTGTTAAAAGTTTATACTTCTACACATTCAAAAGATTAGTAGCATCCTTTTTTTTACCTCACACGAAAACACCACCATAACCATTGATAACCGATAAAAGCTTTACAAAAATCATGATGTAAATCAAAACATCAAATGTAGAGTGCTTAAATGGCAGAAAAAGAGGAAAATGGCTAACACAACCATGAGAATTCTCACTATGAACTTATCTAACTATAGGAATTCTTTCTAACTTATCCCTGAATGCGACCACACATGCAGTGCAAGACTTTTGATAAAAAAATTTCCTTGCAGATTAAGTTCTATGAACATTGAAATATAAAAGAAACACAACTTAAGAAAGCAAACAAATAAACATCTCGAGTGAATGAAAGACTAAATGTAACATTATTGTTGAAACCAAAGCACAGTTCTTGCGATGAAAACTAGTTGGTCACTACTCTAAAAACCAACTTCACAGTAGGGGGACGACAACATTGCAACACTTCTGATAGAATCTTCCCTTGCAGAACAAGTTTTATGAACACGATAATAATATAAAAGAAGCAGAAAGTAGCAACTTAAGAAGGTCATGTAAGTAATTAACTAAAATACACATTTTTAAGATCAAATCACATTCTTCAATCCATGAATACCTTGAGCACCTCTCTCAAAGATTAAGGGGATAACACAGGTTCACCTTCCAAGAAAGGGTCACACTACTCCAAAAAAATATTGGTACTATTCAAGTATGTTAGAACCAACAAGAAAGTGTTTCAAGCTTTATGTTTTTAATATTATTTAATTTTTTAATTAAAATTATATATTTAATAAATATTATTATTTTTTTAAATATTTGACTCATTAATAGTACACTTATGAGTCATTTCAAGACATTTTACTTTTTAATTTTTAATTAAAACATTATAATATGACTTTTGAGTATCCTATGTGTCCTATTATACATATATTGACTAAAGAAAAAGGACACTCAATAAATTTTTTTATTAAACACATTAAAATAAAAATATAAACTGTAAAAATTAGTTGTATTTCTTTTCTTAAAAAAAAAGATATATGCAATATATTATATACTTTATACCCATATTCTTTATTTATATATTTTTTAATAAAATATAATAAATAAATTTTATTTAAATAGATATTTATATACATGCAAAATAATTAAAATTTATATAATTAATATTTAAACTATAAATATACACTTAAAAAATTAAAACTACATTAAAGTTTTACATATATATAAATATTTTACTTGTATTTAAAAGTGTTATTTAAAAATGTTACTAATATTAAAGTGTTATATAATGATGTTACTTATAAAAAAGTGTTACATGTGAAGTGTAATTTATGTAATAGTATTATATGCATGTGTTGCATATTCGAAAAGTGTTACTCAAGTATGTTACTTATATAAAATGTGTTAAAAATGTGTTAAATATTATAATAATTTAGAAAGTGTTACCAATTTGTGTTAAATAAATTAAAGTGTTACTAAGATAGTGTTATGTAATGTCACTTATGTTGTAGTGTTGATAATGTAAACTAATTACTTAGTTAAGTTTGTGGAAAGTTACTCATGTCATCTCACTTTCATCAAGGGCTGTTTCCAACCTAAGTGGATGAGGGAAAATAAAATAAAATCATATTCCATTTTCAAGTAGAAGTGTTTTTTCTGTTAAAAAAAATCTTTTATTTTTCTTCATCAAAAAATCACTTTGATTTTTAAAACATTGACTAGGAGACTTAGCACCATCTTTGATTATAAATAGCGATAGTTTACAAAATTTAGTTGATTTCAATACAATTAATTTATAGATGGGGCTGACTATTCATACCCAAAATGACTAAACGTATCTTAAAAAACTTTAAATTATATCATTTTTAACTAATAAGACATAATTACCCTTATGAAACTTATATCTGTTTGGTTGTTGCAACCAAACAGAATTAGAATTAATCTTATCTTAAATGTTCAGTTTCAACAACCGAACATAACCAAAATTCATCCATTTGCATTTTGTACGACGCAATTGCCCAGAATTCATTAATCTATCCAACTGATTCTAATCCAACAAAATTACTCCAATTCATTAGTGTATAAATTTTCTTCAATGCAGATCCAACATCATCAGCTTTCAAATTTATACTTTTTGTTTTAATGAATCTTTGTATATGGTGATAAGTAACAATTTCTTTTACTTATAATCTGCAGTTGTTGGGTTCTTCTTATATTAACGTGTCGACGTTTCGTTGAAGCATGTACATTCCGGTGCATTGAACACTTCAAAACTGAAGAAGAAATCCTTGTGGGCAGAGGAGAAGGATTTGCTTATTCTGTTGTTATGTGCAAGCAGGCTTCTATGCTTAAGTTTGATGAGGGATGTTCGGGTGAAACAATAATATCTTAGTGATTCAAAGTTATCAACTTGTTAGATGTTTTATGATTCTAATCTTTGTACGCTTATTATACAAATTTACAGAACATTAACTCTACTTCTCTGGAGAGAGCATGAATATATGATGAGGATTTCAGTACATTTAATTATACTAATCATAAGAAATAATCTACTAATCACCTTTAACATATATAGTTATGCCTTGTTCATTCTCAGATGCTGCCATAGAAAATGCAAATTGGGATGCTCCGTGCTGAACTTTGCCGTGTTATTGAAGATCATGCATGATACGAAAGGTAGATGGATTAATTTTGGTTCTGTTCGGTTGTTTCAACCGAACATATAAGATAAGATGAATTTTTGTTCTGTTCAGTTGTAACAACCGAACAGACATAGATTTCATAAGGATAATTATGTCTTATTAATTAAGGATGATTTAATTAAAATTTATTTTGGAACGTTTAGTAATTTTGGGGTGCGAATAGCCGGCCCCTATATAAATAACAATATTTTGATATTATGCTCGAGCACAAAATTTAGCACCATCTTTTAATACAATCAGTTGCAATTTGCAGACACAAAAATTGTCTAATTTTGCAAAAAAAATCAGAGATTATTCTATAGCGAGTATACATAAGTTAGGGTTAATAGGTTAGTTTTTTAGGGTATAATTGTCTTTATTTTTTAAAATTTGAATTATTTACTTTAATTTAAGAGTGGTCGTTGGTCAACGGTTCTTAGTAATTAGGCACAAGTTTGACTCAAAATTTAGCATTAAGATTTTAAAAAACGGGCCTTTAAATAAATAAGTTTGGGCCTTACCACAGTTCTTCTTTTAATGCCCATGATCATAGAGAAGCCCATCTGGATTAGTGCACACAGAATAGATAAAGTATGCTTATTTGTAGTTAAAGTATATTAATAATAAATAATATTATAACACACTAAAATCATACTTTAATGCATAATCAAGCATACTTTAGAGAACATACTTTAACAATCATTAAACATACTTTATCTATACAATAAATATATTTTAGTGATGGGTCGACCCGTCTCACACCCGTTTCACAAATAACCCGTCTATAAGAGACTTTGTCATTTTACACCTATAATCCCAAATTATATGGATACAAGGTGCATTCTAGAATTACCCATAATTTAATACTATTAATATATTACATCCTACATCTCAACTTATTCTGCATCGTTACTGTACACATGAAATTTAAAAAAAATATTTTTTAACAACTTTATTGACTTTTAGAGGAAATGTAGTAAATATTTTTTAACAACTTTATTGACTTTGAGAGGAAATGTAGTATTTTTAGGTAATAGATAATTATAAAGTATGTTATGTGTAATTGAGATGTAATTTTAGGAACGATGAATACGGAAAGTGTGAAATTTAACTTAGGACAGACTAAGAGCAGAAATCTTATCTCTTAAAACTTTATCATCATGAAAAACTTCATTAATCTTCTTTTTTAAAGGACATACATCAGCTTTATGGCCTTTTCTGTGGCATTTGAAACAAGTAATTTGAAAATTGTCAAAATTCTTTTTAAAAGACTTTCTTTTTGAAAATTTAGGTTTTTTATAAAATTTTTCTTTAAAATCATTTTTATAGCGTTTTTTAGGAAAATGTTTTGCTTTGTTTTTGAATTTAGAGGAATGAGCTTGAATCTTTTGTAATCCAAAAGCTTCGCAGAATGTACCAATCTCCTTACGGTATCTATTCTTTTCAGATCCATATTTAGATTGTATTTTCAATTCTGAACATAAAGCTAGTCTTTCTTTTTTAATGAAAGCAAATAATTGACCATATGTAATATTTTCGAAAAAAATGTCACTTTGACCAGTTGCTTCCTTAAGCTTTTGATGAATTCTTTCACCGAAAAGTTTAGGAAGTCCAGCTATGAATCTTTCTTTTCAAAAAGAAGCGTTATATGAGTAAGGAAAACATCTTTGTATCATCTATAATCAGATAAAGTAGGACATCTGATATTAGATAATACAACTTGTGTTGAATCAAGTTCTTATTTGGGATTACCAATGAAATACATATCAATAGTGAGTATCAACATGTCACAAGCATCATTTTTTGAAATAATAGTACCATCATGTTCTTCAACCTCAATGGTATGTTGAAGAATATTTTGTTTGTCGTTGAGAGTAAGTGAATTATCCCACCAGTTTTTTAACTAACCAGTGATTATTTTTGAAATAATTTAATTAATTGAATATCACTTTTTTTAATTTAAATATTATTTTTTATTAAAAATATTTTTACTTTCTCTTTTATAAATTTTTTTATAAAATAGTTTAATAATAACTGTATCACTTTTGAATTTTAAATTCTGACTTTCAATTTCTTTTGGTTGATGACCACATTCTATTTTAAATATTACTTGTATTTTAATTAATAATTTAATATCAATAATTTTTAAATGTATAATATATAATACAAGGAAATAGATTTCAGCCTTATTTAAACGAATAGGCCTTTTCCGAGAATTAGTTAACGTGTGAATGGATGAACGGCCGCTACTTTATCTTTTATAATACTATATATATATTTATTAATTAATTAATGGATATTCCATCTCACAAAATAAGATTCGTGTTACTGTCTTATGCAAGACCTACGTTAGGAATAATCACATACGCTATAATTTAATAGTTTAATTGTTGCGCGCCATGTTAATACGATTAAGGTTTAATTTACTTTTCATACTTAAATAAAATAATAATAAAATAAAAAATAACTATACATTACATTCTATTTTACACGGTCTCTCTTGTGAGATGAGTTATTTGTGAAATAGGTGTGACATGGATCGATCCATCACTAAAGTATACTTATTGAATAGATAAAATATGCTTATTTGTAGTTAAAGTATATTAATAATAAATAATATTATAACACACTAAAATCATACTTTAATGCATATTCAAGCATACTTTAGAGAACATACTTTAACAACCATTAAACATATTTTATCTATACAATAAGTATACTTTAGTGATGGGTCGACTCGTCTCATACTCGTTTCACAAATAACCTGTCTCATAAGAGACTTTGTCATGTTACACCTATAATCCCTAATTATATGGATACAAGGTGCATTCTAGAATCACCCAAAATTTAATACTATTAATATATTACATCCTACATCTCAACTTATTCTACATCGTTACTGTACACATGAAATTTAAGAAAAATTATTTTTTAACAACTTTATTGACTTTTAGAGGAAATGTAGTAAAAATTTTTTAACAACTTTATTGACTTTGAGAGGAAATGTAGTATTTTTAAGTAATAGATAATTATAAAGTATGTTATGTGTAAATGAGATGTAATTTTAGGAAAGATGAATACGGAAAGTGTGAAAATTAACTTAGGACGGATTATCTGTCGCACAAAACCTTTCATACTTTTCTCATTTGTTTGTCCAACAACTTTTTATACTTTAAAAAATGAAACATCACTTTATCCAACAACCTTAAAAGTTACTACATTTTTTGTGGTGAAATTTGGGATGTGGATAAACTCTTGGATGAATTGTAATTAAGAATATGGAGTTGGCTTCATGACACCTTTTTGAATATGTTTGGAAATTTTCAAGATTGGTCGCTTAATTCTAGAAGTATATTGAAACAGGAGATGACGATCATTTGTAAAATTCATTATTTATACTTTGTATTTATGTACTTTTGTTTGAAGTTGTGGTAACTCTCTTACCTTTCTTCATCATTTTTTTATTAATAAAATTCCTTTACCTGATCACACAAAAAAAAAACTTTAAAAATTATTTTAATTTTAAATTTGTCACTATTTTTTCACACACATACCATAATACTATACTTTATTACATTAAAATACTACAATACCCCTTAAATTCAACAAAAATGAACAAAAATGAACAATTTATCTTAAACAACATGCAACAGTGAACGTGAATCGTTTTGCGGGACGGAGAGTACAATAATTTAAAATCACTGCTTCCATCATCCGCCAGTTGGGTACCATTTGCTTTTTTATGTGAATTAACAAATATTATTATTTAATAGTGTATTAGTAAGGAATATGGATCTCATATACTTCCTCCGTCCAATTTTAATCTTTACATATTTTTATTTTAAGCGTCTCATTTCAATTTTTACATTTTCTTTTTTGAAATATGGGACCTACCTAAAAATAATTAATATATCACCATGGACCACATTCAATACTAATACATCTACTCACTTTACATATCTTTCCACCCATATCTTTCCATCAACTGTCTATTATAATATTATACTCATTAATCAACGTGCAAAAAATAAACGTAAACATTGAAATGGAAGGAGGGAATATTAATGATGTATGTGAGCCTTATATGTAAAAAAAGAGAAAAAAAATCCCTTAGGGGAACGTCTAAAACACCAATCAGAGAGACTAAATACGGGTAATTTATTTTATATAAAGTAGATTTTTGTATTAACAATAGTTGGTGGTAGACGTTGCTTTAAAAAAATGGATAATTGAAAAAGTGGGCAATTTAGCATTATTTACTAAAAAAGTTGGTCGTTGGGGACGGGTATATTCTTCTAATTCATTAAGATATTCGTTTCATATTATCAAATCTAATTTTTAATTTTGATACTATATTGGAATATGACATTTAGTCTTTTAAAATGAGATGAGATAGTTAGAATATTAATTAAATATAATTATTATACACTCCTCCATTCTATAAATATTTGCATCCTTCTTGCAACACAAATATTAAAAAAATAATAACTTTCGGGGGTATTATAATATTTTTTGATAATAAATAAATGATAAAATATGTTAGTTGTGTTGGGTAGGAATGTTTTTTTTTTTTTTGTAAATAAGTGTATGGAGAAGGGTGATTGTATTTGTTTTTTACTCTTTTTTAAAGGAGGTGCAAACTTTTGTGGACAACCTAAAATTGAAAGTGTGTCATTTAAAATGGAACGGAGGGAGTATGTAAATAATGTTGGTGAGAGTTAAAGCATGATTTATTGAAAAGTGAATGATAAGTTAAAAAATAAATTTAGGATATTATAATATGATTCATTAAAATATAATTAAAATAATGAATCACTATATCTAGTTAAAATCATACTTTATCCGTCCCACAATAATTGTTACATATTTTCAATTCACGTGTTTCACTTCACTAGTTATATTTCTCTTTTTGGTATATGAAACTCCCATCAACCAATTACTCTTAATATATTTCAGCGGGCCCACATAAAATTTAAAATAACTACTCACTATATATTAAAATTGAGTTATTCTATAGTGCACCGGATATATCGTTGCACCTAAGGATTTATGGACTTATTTTTTAGGATATAATTAATTTATTTTTAAAATTTTAATTATTTTATTTTGATCCAAAGGTGGTTATGTAATAAATTTTTAATTTAATGATTCATATTAACTAGGTGCATGTTCTTAGTCTCATTTCTAGGTTAAGATGATTTAGAGTAAGAGAACTCTATCGTTGTTGTAAACCGTAGTGACCAAGTGCAAAATTTATAGAATATCGTCCTAAGGGAAAAGTAAAATCAAGGTGTATTCGAATTTGCCTTTAATCATGCTTTGTAAAAGTGATAGAATTTAGGTTTTGGTTTTAGACTAACAATTATGCTAAGCAATTAACTAGAATAAAGCAAGTAATAACTACGATTATCAAGGAACAAGTATGTGACAATGTGGAATGGAATGAATGTAATAGATCTTAGAAAGAATGCAAGACTAACTACGATCAAAATTAAGGAAGCACATGGAAGATTCTAGTAGCAAACATCATTGACAATGGACTAGAATCAATCACTATTGTACCTCTAATTCCTATGACCAAGGTGACTAGGTTTTCATCCCTTTTACAAAATTAAAACCCTTTAAATTGATCTTATTATCAATTCCCATGAAGGTACTATGATTCTAAATTTTGTTCTTCTCATTCAATTACTTAAATGCCCTCTTATATGTGTTCTAAGCATTAGAAGGATATGGTTTACCTCTCCTTACACTAACATACATGATCATATCACTAATTGATTCAATTTAAAGCCACTTGTTTGGCTCTTTCAATGATCACTTTTAAATCATTCTTCTCTTACTTATGTACTCTCTTTTAGATCATTCTTCTCTTACTTATGTACTCTTTTATTTTTTTCTTTTTATAACATCATCTATTTGCCCCTAACACCTTATATCGGAATGACCATCCTAACATAATGTGTATAGAAATCAATCACACAATTAATAAAATGAATCATGAATCACAATTTATAAGAGAAAATCCATCATCAACTCAATTAACTACTAAAAATCCCACAATTCTAGATTAATCTCAATTCATCATGTGGCTAGCCTCACAAGAGGTCTAGCCAACAATAATCATCTTACAAACCTTACAAAGTTCATAAAATTCAATTGCTAACTTCAAATCAAAGGAAATACAAAATGAAAGTTGAATCTCTTCCCTTGTAGATGAGGGTTGATCTGCTTCCTCCAATAGCATTCCAAACATATAAGCCTCAAATTTCTCTAAGGATGGTATGGTTGAAAGATGTATGGAGTGGATTATGGAATGAAAGTAGTAAAAATGGATAAATTTGGTGAATTGTGGATGTAGGAGAGAGAGAGTGTGTGTAAATGTGGTGTGAAAGTGTGTGTTTAGATCCAATAATTGCTCCAAAATGGCTCTCTCCCGTAAATTGTCTCAAAATGGGTATTTGTACATCTTGAAAGCTTCTAAAACACGTGCACAACTTATTCTGGATTTGGTACCTACATGGCTCGTGTAGCAGCACACGGCTCGTGCTGTGCACACACAGTTCGGCGTGTTCTGCGTGTTGATAGGACACGACTCGTGTAGCAACACACGACCTTGGCATGAGTGTGTAGCTGTTTCTGATGCTTGCACACGGCCTCGTGTTACAGGCCCGTGTTCTGTACACGGCTAATGGCAAAACACGGGGCGTGTACAGACGTGCCTTGTTCTCCTTCTTCATTTTAGCTCCTGACTCCATTTTGCTTCATTTTTGACCTGTTTTACATACTCCCTCCGTCCCTCACTAAGAGAGTCTTTTGTTTTTTGGCACGTGGATTAAAGAGTATTATTATTTAATGTGTAGGGTAGTTGTATTAGTGGGAGTGTGGGTCCCATATTTTAATTGTATTAGTGGGTGTATGTGGATCCCATATGTGTAAAAAAGGAAAGGGTACTCTTTGGGTGGGACACCCAAAAATTGTAAAAAAGACCCTCTTTAAAGGGGACGGAGGGAGTATATTTAAGCTTATTTCCACACCTTTATCAATCTACATCACACTTATCCTAATTAACATGAAACTCCACCAAAAGTTATATGAATACGGATAAAAATATCCAAAAATTCATAAATAAAAACACTAATATCTAGGTGAAAACAACGATGATCAGTGCACCTGATGCACCATAGTGTAACTCATTAAAATTACTCCCCCCGTCCCATTGAAACTTGGGCGTTTGCTTTTTGCACGTTGATTAAGGAGTATAATATTTTAATGTGTAGTGAGGTGAGAGAAATAATATATTAATGTAAAGTGGGTAGGTGTATTAGTATGACATGTGGGCCATAGAGAGAGAAATAATTAATATGTGTGGGTCCTCATTACCAAAAAGGAAAATGCACACTTTGTATTAGGACGAATCAAAATGGAAAAACGCGTACGTTTCAATGGAGCGGAGGGAATACTCAATACTATATTCCTTAATTCCCATACAAAAAGGAAACGTAACCATTAAGACGGGACGGAGGAAATACTATAATATAACATGTTTTAGTAAATTACTACTTTTAATTGATTTTATTGATAAATAATTATATTTTAATATTTTCTCCATTCGTTATAAAGAGCCAATTTTTCTCCAGATAGTTTCATTTTATTTTTTTACACATTCGAGACCTACACACACTTACTAATACAATTAAAATATGGGGTTCACACACCAACTAATATAACTATCCACTATACGTTAAGTGAAAATAAAAAATGACACTTGTTAAACGGACGGAGAGAATAATAAACAAATACTCCATCCGTCCCACCCAAAGAGTCATTTTTTTTTTCCCATTTTAGGCTTCTATCCAAAGAGTTCTCTTTCATTTTTTATACATATGAGATCCACACACACTCATTAATACAATTAAAATATGAGGCATACACTCCTACTAATACAACTACCCACTGCATATTAAATAATAATACTATTTAATTCACGTTTCAAAACAAAAGTTATCTTTTTGGATGGGACGGAGGGCGCACATTGTGAGAGTTCCATTTAGTCTTTTTATTACCAATTTACTATATATATATATATATATATATATATATATATATATATATATATATATTTTATATATATATATATATAATTAAAATTAATAAATAAAAGTAGTGATTGAACTTGGTGTTAAATCTGATTAGGGGAAGTCAAACCACATTGCTTATAACATCTTCTAACCATTCTTCAATTTAGTTTGCCATCTCCTCTGTAGTTTATTCAGCCATGGCGCTTCACTTGAAGCTCACCAGAATCCACCACGTATTATTACTTTTATCAGCAATTTTCATCTCCTCTAACCATTACTCTCCGAAGGTACAAGCCATTAAAGCTCCGTTCCGCCCCGGAGACTTATTGCCACTGCTACCTGTACAAGTTTCATGGCCTATTCTAAGCAAGCTCAACAACGCAGCAGACCTTCTCCCGTCCTTCGTTGGCGCTGCCTCTGTTACGAATAACTCGATTCTTAACTGGAAAGGAGCATGTTTCTATAACAACACTGCTTGGTTGGTCTTCCATAACAACTCTGGAACTCAATTTGGGGGTGGTACTCTCCATATTAAGGTTATTTGATGTTGCATTTTTATTTTTGTTTTTAGTTTACAGCTTCTTTCTTCTTTGGATTTTTCTAGACGGAGGGTTTTGCTGGTTTGGATGATTGGATGTACGGTTTTTGGATTTAATTTTTTATTTCTAATTAAGCTGTTTTGGGATGTTATTGTTAGGATTGTTTTACATTTTAGTCGGTTGAAGGAGTGAACAGTTCTAATCAAACTTGCTATTGAGAGACTGTGCTAAACTAACTCTCAGACTGATTATTCGTTTATTCTATAATTATGATTATTGTTTTGAATGGTGACAATTGATCATATTAGTGAAGATTAATTTTATGAAATTAATATCTTGAATAATTTCTGTGGAAAAGTAGAACAGAGTTAAGGTATAGTCTAGATTGCTTTCCACTTATCTTGTGTGACTTTGTAGTGATTTAGAATGCACCGTACGGAACTAAATGGAATGAAGTAGACATAAATGTAAACTTGTTGATCTTCGTTATCTTTCTCAATATTTAATTTCTATAACCAGGTTAGCAACGCACATAGTTGGACATGTATGGATCTTTATGTCTTTGCAACTCCATATCGTGTAACATGGGACTATTACTTTCTATCTCGAGAGCATACTCTTGACTTCAAGGAGTGGGAATCAGAAGCTGAATTTGAATATGTGAGTTGTATTTATTTAATCTGGATCAGGATTTCTTACTCTGATGCTGTATTTTCTGAGTATATATATGATTGATTTCTTCGAAATTTAGGTCAAGAATAGGGGAGTTTCGATATTTCTGATGCAAGCAGGGATGCTTGGAACTCTTCAGGCTCTTTGGGAAGTGTTACCTTTATTCACAAATACTGGTTGGGGTGAGAACTCCAATCTTGCATTTCTTAAAAAGCACATGGGTGCTTCCTTTGAAGTAAGACCTGAACCATGGGTCACTAATATTACTGCTGAGGAAATCCATTCTGGAGACTTCCTTGTTTTATCCAAAATTAGAGGCAGATGGGGTGGTTTTGAGACCCTAGAGAAGTGGGTGACTGGATCTTATGCTGGTCATACTGCTGTCTTCTTAAGGGACTCTGAAGGGAACCTATGGGTTGCGGAATCTGGGAATGAAAATGAAGAGGTAGTTGTTTGATACATCCCACAATTTTGGTTTGTTATATTTACTGCATATTTCAGCTTCTTTGTGAGTTTATAGTCACATTAGTACTTCATCCGAATTCTTGAAGTAAAACTTTTTAAGTCAAACTAAGATCCCTCGTAAAACTTTCTAAACTCAACCAATTTACTTGTTGTCAAAAAAGTTAGAGAAAATAATTTTGGGTTCTGTGTATTTCATATTTGAAATATTTTAATTTGGATTATGAGTAAGCTAAAAGCCTCAAGAGATGAACATGGCTTGTGGCAGTCATAATCTCATAAAATAGGTTGCAAAGCTATTACTAGTTATTGGTAACCTAAACCAAAATGCTTGTGTTATTTCTTGCTGACTTACTGGGGAATGTCTCTAAAATAGAACTAGTTAATTATCCTAAAATACTGAGTATAAATCCTTCCTAAAATACACATATGTTACTTCACGTATGAGTGTATGTTGAATCTTCAGGGAAATACTATGTTATACGATGTCTTTAGTTCCATCTACTGCTCGTTATGTACATCAGACTTGTGAGTTGAATTTGCAGCCTAAACTATTGAAAATTGTATAGTCTAATTGATATTAAATTGTGTGTTCCAGAATCTTTTATGAACCGAAATATGACCTTTATCATTAACATGTGTACCTTCTAAATTTGGTTATTCAGGGAGAAGATGTAATTGCTATCTTACCATGGGATGAGTGGTGGGAATTTGAGCTAACAAAAGATGATGCCAATCCGCAAATAGCACTTCTTCCGTTGCATCCTGATCTCCGAGCTAAGTTTAATGGGACTGCTGCTTGGGAATATGCAAATAGCATGTCCGGAAAACCATATGGTTATCATAACTTGATATTTAGCTGGATTGACACTATTAGTGGAAATTATCCGGCACCTCTGGATGCTCACCTGGTACTTTTGTACTTCCCTTTCTTTTTGTTTGTTTATATTGTGTTTTTATTCTACTTGTACTGATTCAGATATTTTATTGCTTCCTCTTAAAGTTTCTCTTATCCTACAATATTATTATATTTTCAATGCAAGCTGGTTGTTCAGATATTCTTTCCATCATGCTACAGTCATGCAATTCTTTTACCTGCTTCCATTATCTCAAGTTATATTTCCTTTTTTTTAGCTTCTTGGAGGAATATGTTCATGAAAAGCCCTTATAAGTTGGTTTCATGTCATTTTTGGAAGTTCCGAAGTTGGTGATCCTATTGGTGTTATTTGTGGAAGTGACTACTTCATTGGGATCACCATTACTTCAGTAAGCAACTGGAATTTTTAAGGAGATATGTTGAGGAAAATATTTAACTATTGATTGTAATTTCATTTCACCTGGTTTGCCTTAAAAGGCAAAGACAGAAACCTGGAAAATTTGGTTACGTATTTGGTTTCGTTATAAGATATTGTAAAGAGTTTAAAATATATTCTGCAGAAGCTATTACTTGGTTTTTTATTTTTTGGTCATCCATTGATGTTGATGCAATTTTTGATTGTCTAGATAAAATAAGGGTGAGGGAAAACTGTGAGCACATTAATGCCTTCCAGAATATTCATGTCAGACACTTATCATATAGATAAATTCTTTGTATTGATGATATGAAGTTAGAGAATGACAGAGAGAGGGAGAGAGGTTCACATCAATGCTAAATCGTACATAGTTGTCTACTTCTCTATGAATTTATTGTTTTCTTATTCCCCTTTTAACTTGTAAGTCATTCACAGGTTGCTTCTGTTATGACTGTTTGGACACAACTGGCACCTGAATATGCTGGAAACATGTGGAACGAAGCATTGAACAAACGACTTGGCACTCAGGTTTCATTGATAACCATCCCATCCTTTTTTTTTTCTTTTGAAGCACATAGAGAGTGGATAATTCTATGAGAAGAAATTTGCATGCTATGATGTATTCTTGTCAGTATATCATTAGAAAATTGAACATTTGCCAATTCTACACGAAAGTCTAATATTTACCATTTTTATTACTAGTTAAATCCTTTGAGGTCCCAGGGACATCTCTATGCTTAGCATCAAATATCAACAAGACCCGAAAGATTAACTATCAATTAGGGACTCGAAAGATTTTTTCTATCAATTCAGGACCCGAATAATATGAAACTATTAATTTAGGACTAAAATCATAAAATCGCTAAAAATTATATTACGTAACCGTATAAATTCCCCGTTAATTAATACTCCCTCCATCTTAGAGAACCCTTTACACTTCCTACATTTTTCTGTTTCACAACACCATTCACACCCCAAAAAAGGAAACAACTCCTTTATATATATAAAAAGTTACTTAAATTTCAAATTTTGTCACTCTCACCTAGCACACATACCATTACTTTATACTTTTTTATTACCTAAAAATACTACAATACCCTTTAAAGTCAACAAAGTTGGTCAAAAAGAACAAATTTTCCTAAACAACGTGGGACAGTACACGTGACGGGTTCTCTAAGACGGAGGGAGTATGTTGTTATAATGATAATAAATTATAAATTATTATCCTAAAAAATGTGTTTAATATATATGACATTTTAATATAGTATTTATTAAATTATTTTGAATGATTTTATGATTTTAGGTCCTGAATTGATAGTTTCATGTTTTTCGTATGCTGCATTGATAGAAAAATCTTTTGGATCCCTAATTGATGGTTAACTTATCTTTCGGGTCCGGTAATGAAGAAACTCCTATCAAATAAACCAAATATCACTTTAAGTGAGCTGTCTCATTGAGTTCCTCTAGCCCGTGTTGCATGAATGAAGTTAGTTATGCATACTGCGGCAAGAATTGATGCCAAGTTAGCCTCACAAGTTTAACGTATTAATTATTTTCTACATGTAAAGGATTCTCCTTAAAGAGAGATTTTGGTTGCTTCTAGTTGGGGTTTGAGTTTATAACATTGATTTAATTTCTTCGTAATATCATATAATATACTAAACAAATTAAGGCTTTTTCCCTGCAGAATTTGAGCCTTTCTGAAATTCTTGTTGAGGTTGAGAAGCGAGGGTCATCTTTTGGTGAATTATTGGCAGTTCCTGAGCAAGATAATTGGGTTTATGCTGATGGGAAGTCAGCTTCATGTGTTGCTTTTGTTTTTGAATTATACAAGGCAGCCGGACTGTTTGGTGAACTTGCAAGCTCAATTCAAGTAACTGAGTTCACGGTGAGTATGCTAAGCTTTCAAGTTAAAGAATTATAACAGATATCATATAGTACATTATTCTGATACTTAATTTGATACCTGGTATATTATGGAGCTAATCTCAAGTATGATAAGCATTCAAGTTAAAAAATATAACCAATATCGTAGTACATTATTCTGATATTAAATTTGATGCCTGGTATGTTATGGAGCTGCTAATCTCAACTCAAAATACTAGTATTTTTTGTTGACAAAAACCAAACGTTGAGTTCTATATTGGAATCATATCTCAAGTTAGCCAATATTTTAGGATAGGTTCATCTATTTCTCTTGCTTTTTCAGATAAAAGATGCGTACACCATGAAGTTCTTTGAAAACAATTCAAGCCGTTTACCAAAGTGGTGTAATGATGGGGACTCAGTTAAACTCCCCTTCTGCCAAATCCGAGGGAAATATCGGATGGAGTTACCTGGATACAACAGCATGGATCCTTATCCCCACATGAACGAGAGGTGCCCATCCTTGCCGCCTAAATATTACAGACCAGATGGCTGCTGAGAAACTTGCATTATATGTATGACTTCATCAGATTATTGTAACACGTATCTGATACACTATTTTTACATCTGTGTATCCATCTTGTATATTATTGTTAATTAGCATGTACTAAAATATTTGGCACATAATATTGTCTGCCGAAAATAGTGAAATATGAATTTGTTAGGGATAATTATCTCGCATTATTGTATAAATGCATAGCCATAAATATGAAATCAGATCTTACTTTTAACTATTTATTGATTGGAGTCTTCCAATTTCAGTGTTTCTGATAAGAGTAAAGATGTTGATATTATAAATGAGGGAGGATTTAAGAACAATAGGACGTAAAATATGATTCCCCAAGGATTACTCTTGTCAGCCAAGGCTGCCCAATACTAAACAAGAAAGATTATTCGATGTCCCACCCTTTCCCTCTATCCACTTATTTATAGATCTTCTACTCAAGGACTAATTCTACTCAAGGACTAATTTATTAGTATGGAAATGGCTTGATTATTGCCACTTGTTCTTCTCTTCAAATACGCTCTTACTTATTCCTCCGGGAGTATATATGGTATGGATGACCTCCTTGATTGGCTCTATTAGTTTCAGTATGGTAAGGAGTTAGTCTCTTTTAAATTTTCTTCAGCTGATTTCTTCATTATTTTGTAAGAGAATGAAAAGACATGCATCATAAGACAGTTAAATAGTTATTTCAGTAACTCCTAAATTCATCGATGAGTCTGAAATGTATTCATAATAGTGATAAGCTAAGTTTTGATCTGGTTATGGCTGATGATTGGTACTTGCCTTTGCTCAGGGTGACAGCCTGTGTGTGTAATCTGAAGGTGTATAGATTGTAGTTGCATTCGAACTTATCGAAAGGATAAATCATTATTAGTGTGGATCGGAGGAGAGGGCCGTTTCGTCACAAAACCAATCAGAAGCTAAGATATAAAATTGAGAAAGTAGAATCCACCAAAGCTTAAACATAATCTGTTTTGATCTGTTCCCTCCTCGAAATAGCTTATTTTACATTATAGCAGTAACTCGAGAGTTGCACTGTTCGAATTGCAAGAAAGTTACATTTTTTCTAATTATCAGTATTCAGTTATAAGTATGCAGATAATCAGTTGCTTTATTATCTTCTTCAATCGTAATACACAGGATTCAGCACTCATATTAAAATCGAATGCAACATAGTACGATACATTTATGTCAGTTAAAGATGTTTCCTGGACTCAATTTGAATAGGAAGTCCTCGAGTAGGCACCGGCATCGGATCCCTTCTAAAGAAGTTGTCGTTGCAGCAGAGCTTCCATGTAAACTGAGTAACCAGAGAGTGAATCGTCACCAGAGTTTCAATCTTTGCAAACTCGTACCCTGGACAGATACGAGCTCCCCCTCCAAACGGTATGTAACAGTAAGGTGGTATCGATGCTGGATTCTCAAACCGAGATGGATCAAATCTTGATGGTTCTGGAAAGATGTTTTCGTCCATGTGTGTCATCGCAGTGACCCAGAATATCTGCAAGATTCGCTGCGTTTTACTTAATTTGGATGTCAGCAGCAACAGAGTGGTACGAGGAGTTAGTTAATGTTACCTGCCAGCCTTTGGGTATCAAGTATCCTTGATACTCAATGTCCTCCAACGTCTTCCGGAAACCTCCAAAGATCGGAGGCAAGGTTCGAAGAGTCTCCATGGCCACTCTCCAGGTATGCTTCATCTTGGCCAAATCTTCCCATTTCAATATATCTCCAGAAGGAATGCTTTTCTTAATCTCAAGTTGCTCTGCAAATATCAGTTCAGTAAAATCGAATAACGTTAGTGTTTGTGGTTATGCAGAACAAGGAGGAGGTACCTTTTAGGACATCTGCATATATGGATGGATCATTTGCCAGAAGTCGAACGATGAAAGTTATGAGAACCGACGATGTATCGTGGCCAGCCACCATAACAAGCATGATGTTGTGTATGATCTCATCATCGGTTACCAGTTGTTGGTTGTGCTCCCCTTGAATGCTGAGTAAGCAGGTGATTAGGTCTTGGTGACTCGAAGCACAGTCTTTGAGTAGGGTCCTCTTCTCACGTATAAGCTCTCTCAGCATTCTCCTAACCTTTGCACTGGCCTTGAGACTGCGGTTGAAGCGCGTGTATGGGAGATCAACTGGAATCGACCACATCCCGTCTATCATCTGTTGGTAGCACAGGACCAACGTGTCTCTCCGCTCTCCTCGCTCGATTCCAAAGAGAAAGGAGCAAATTATGTCGAATGTCAGCATCTTCATCAGTGGTAAAACCTGAATGGAATCAATCACGACAATCATTTGAATGTTAAACACGCCTCTAATAGCATTTTGAGTTTGGCACACACTTATGTAAACCGGGTTTACCGTGTAAATCCTGTGGTACCCCTTCCAATCCTATTATACTCTATGTATTGATAGAGTTTAAATTAAAGGGACCACATGGTCTATACCATAAACCCAGTTCACAGGAGACTAACTCTTTGAGTTTTTAGACGAGATAGTCACCGTGACTTGGGATTTCCCTTGCCAATGCAGTTGAAAGTGCATGCTGATCTCCTGCTCAATCCTACCAATGTAATTCTTCAAGCAATCCGGTTTGAGGAAGGAAGCGAGAGCATCTCTGATCCGCTTGTGATCGTCTCCGACGAGCTCCAGCAAACAGCGATCGCCCAAGATCATCTTCACAGACTCCGTCTGGTGATTGCTGAGTTTCCCGCCATCAGACGCGAAGACGAACTTGTTTGCAGCTCGACCGTGGATAAACACGGTTGGCTTGCCAAACAGGCTCAGCTTTGAAACCGGACCATACTTTTTAGCTCTGTCTGCAATCCATTGCTCTGCGGTGTTTGATCTCATCGCCCACAGAAAGCTAAAGCTTTGCCCGATTAATGGTAATCCCAACGATCCAGGTGGCAGCCTTTCTGGCCTTCTGGTGAGAAGAAGAAAGCAGAAAGGAAGTAGAATTAGAGAGAGGAAAAGGAAGATCATGTTGATGGAGAGATGCATGCAAATGGGGTTTTCTGAATGAGTAATTAACTAAGCTCCACATTTTCACAAACGGTTTATCGAACGTCCATCTCATAAAATAGAATTAGGTATCATCCATCTCATGACATAGAATTTCGGAAAATTGTCTTATATACGTTTTTGTTTGCAGTGTTAATGGAATCTTATTTCGATGCTACTTGGAATCTGCAACTTTTGGAATTAATTTCTTCCTCTTGTCGCCCTTCTACAGCTAGAGCCTTCAAAGTGGGCTGGGCCCGCCGGGCCGAACCACACCAGCCTATATAATTGGTGGGTTGGGCTGAACATTTTTAGCCCGCAACCCGCCTAAGCCCGTTACATGTCAAACTCGAGAGAAATGCCTAGAGTTTATCTTTCGTGTATTATTCTTTACAAAAGTTTACTACTTTAAACCTGTTTTTCTTTTAATTCTTTATTTAGATTGAAAATTTGAAAAAAAAATGTTGATTACGTTTAGGTAATTATTTTTTTTGGGGTAATTAATATTTGTGTTTGTATTTATATTCTAGCAGATTAGAAGAAAAAAATTATGGAGTTTGCTGATTTGAATCAAAGTAATAATATATATGATATTAAAAATACGAACTCAAGTGGTAAATATAAATCGAGAGAATTTTCAAATGTTTGGAACTTTTTTGTGAAGAGAGGAGTTGGTAAGAATATTATGGAGTCTTGTTGATATTGTAGTATTTTGTACCATTATTTTAGTATTTCATTTTAATAAAATAATCCCTAATTAAAAAGAAAAAAAAAATTGGCTGGCCAACATATTGTAGTATTTTGTACCATTATTTTAGTATTTCATTTTAATAAAATCATCCCTAATTAAAAAGAAAAAAAGAAAAAAAATTGGCGGGTTGGCCCGCCATAGCCCGCGATCCGCCTTTGGATGGGTTGGGCCGAATATTTCTAGCCCGCAACCCGCCTAGGCCCGCCCCGCCTAAGTCCGCCAAATGGCGGGTTGAGGCGGGTTTTGACCCGCCCAGCTGGCCCATTTTGACGGCTCTATCTACACCGCAACTTTTCATTCGCCCATTTTCTTGTAGGACGGATTTGTTGGGATAAGCAGATCCTCATTCATTCCTAAGGGACAAATAAAGAAGAACATAAAAAGTCAACACAAGAATTTACGTGGAAAACTCTAAAATCGGAGAAAAATCACGGACCGAGAAAATACCACAATGTGAAAATTTTTTACAATCATGTAGAATCAAACACAAAGATTTAAAGTGTACTTGATTGGTGCACTTGACATCAAGTCCAAGGGCCTCCTTATATAGGACCAGGATCCTTCTCTCTTTTACTCTTCATCCGATGTGGGACAAAAGAAATAAAAGAAAAACCCCTTCTTTTATTCTTAACAAAACCAACAATCTCCACCTTGTTAAAATAAAAGAAGACACATTGTCTTCATCGACAATCATTCTTAAACTCGAGAATCCCTTAGAATCAACCATTCTAAGAATCTTTGTCTTCACCGACAATCCATTCTCAATTCCGAGAATTCTACTCCACCTATGAGTAGACCACTTAGAATCAATCATTCTAAGAATTTCCTGCGGCACATATCGAAAATACATGCTGATATTTATGGTATTACTTCCAGCTCTTGGCTTTCCCAGAAGTCCATCAGCCATCATATACATCCACCACACACCCTATATCACCTTCCAAGTCAATATTCGTGTGCAAACGTGTGGATCAACTAATATTATTAGCTCATTTTCCATGATAACTGAACATGTCATAAGGATCCCCAATAATATTAACTCAACATTCAGAGCTGTTGTCGCACCAGCTCCTCTAGTCCTCATTGACCGGCAACGTCACCATTGCTCCATCTTAAGAAATTACTGTGCCATTGCTCCACCGCAATTACCGCACCATTGCTACACCTTGAGCAAAAACTATCATTGTACCGACATGACGTCGCTGCCTTTTACCGCCAAGCTACACCAGATTTGCCTGAACCCTTTTCCTACTGAAAGTGTCGTCACTTGAAGCCGATTCTAACCATCCGGAATTCACAATGCTTTCCCACTTGTTGGTCTGCTACTCTTTACCGATCTAGCACCACCGATACCAAGTCCACATCGCCATCTTCTCCGTTGAATCGCCGCTTCACCACGACACCAGTCATTACAAAAAAAACTCATTCCTTTCAAACCTCCTTGAGCCGACATCTAAGGAAAATCCCATGCCGCTGTTAAGCTAACTCCACCACCGGGAGTCCCAGCAATTCACATTGCTGCAAGTCCAAGAACTCCACCAAAAAATGCTGACTTACAAATCCTATCCCTTGCCACACCACTGTTGCCACAGTTCGGCGCATTTCACCGAAAGGAAGGAGATGCCACTGCATCCGGCTGATCTTCTGACCCTCTTGTGCCACTAGCATTTCCCACTTCTTTCATGCCACCCTTAGCCTAATAAATGACCCTCTTCCTCTCATAAAGTCTTTTCTGATGTGGAAGGTCAGACTATGCTGCAACCACAGAGCATACTAAGAACCTTATAAGCGCCCGAACTGGGCTCTGATACCACTTATTGGGATAAACAGATTCACATTCATTCCTAATGGACAAATAAAGAAGAACATAAAAAACACAATACAAGAATTTACGTGAAAAACTCCAAAATCAGAGAAAAATCACGAACCGAGAAAATACCACTATGTGAAAATTTTTTACAATCATATAGAATTTCTCTCTCCCGACCCCAATCCCTACACTCTTATAAATCTTTGACTAATTCACACATTTCTTCCCATTCTCACAACCGAGAATCCAAGAAATGAATTTAAATAGAATCAAACACAAAGATTTAAAGTGTACTTGATTAGTGCACTTGACATTAAGTCCAAAGGCCCCCTTATATAGGACCAGGATCCCTCCCCCTTTTACTCTTCATCCGATGTGGGACAAAAGAAAAAAAGGAAAAACCATTTCTTTTATTCTTGACAAAACCAACAGGATTAACATATTTTATATAAATAAATAAAAAACTTATTAATAGTTAAAATATATTTGTAATGAATTATTTTATGACACTTTGAATCATACTTTTATACATTGTTCAGCATACTTGTAAAAAACATACTTTAATTACCAATAAATATATTTTACTTATATAATAAATATAGGTACTATAACACGTCTTACAATCAGTCTTATATAAGCATCATCTCATAACAGACCTTATCTTTTGATAAATGGAGTATAATGCATACTTTATCCACTTAAATTATTTTTCACTAAATAATCCTTAAAAAAATGATAATATACTTAAGGCCAAGTCTTCTGTAAATTGGTGCTCATGTTAGACGATTTGTGAAATATGTTAAAATATGATTGTTACACAGTAAAAATATTTTCTGTAACAATATTTTTATTGGTTGTTAAAATATTTTTTTCTAAAGTATGATAAAAGATCATTAAGATATGATTTATGATGTTATAAAATAATTTACTAAAAACATACTTTAACTACCATTAAGTGTATATATATATATATTATTTATATACTTAACATACTTTAATGATGGATTGGACAGTCTCACAACCCATCACAAGAGAGAGCCTTTTTCTTCATTACATACTTTATCAAATTAAATAACTTAACTTCATATTAAAGTCACTTTTTTTTTTTTTTTTTTTCTGAAAATGCTTCTTATGTTATGTAAGACAAAGTCACTTGTGAGACGTTACTTATATGAGACAATATGTGAGAGGTGTTAAAGTATGCCTATTATATAGATAAAATATGCTTAATAGTTGTTAACGAATTAAAGTACAATTTTAGGGTGTTATAATATTATTTATTATTGACATACTTTAACTAAAAATAAGCATATTCTACCTATATAATAAACATACTTTAGTTATGAGTTGACCCATCCCACAACCCATTTCACAAAACCCATCTCACAAGAGTGTCTCATTTGTTAATTTTGAATTTCGAATATAATCTAAATATGAAAATTTAAATTTTCAACTGATAGTGAAAGAACGAAATCGGGGTACAGACCAATACTATGTACGAGTAAAAAAATAGAGATCGAAAGAAATAACTCTCGCGGCCCGGAATAAAAAAAATAAGAGTTTGGACCATTAAATATCTTGTATTCATAAAACATTTGGTGTAACATAGATAAAAAATAAATAAGAGTTAATATCATTCCAATTGCCATTACAAAAGTAATGGGGAGTTTTGCCATTAAAAGATATTTAAGACTAGTAATTAATCTAAAAAGAACGATTAATTCGGCAATAAAACCACTCATACCAGGTAATGCAAGGGAGGCCATCGAAAAGCTACTGAACATCGTGAATATTTTGGGCATGGGAATACTTATTCTGCCCATTTTCGTCAAGATAAACAAGACGTATTCTATCATAAGTTGTTCCGACCAAGAAAAAAAGTGTCGCGCCAATAAATTCATGAGAAATTATTTGTAAAAAGGCTCCATTGAGTCCCATATCTGTGATAGAACCAATTCCTATAATTATGAAATCCATATGAGATACAGAGGAATAGACTATTCATTTTTTTTAAATTCCGTTGACCGAGAGATGTTGAAGCTGCATGGATTATTTGCATTGCGCCTACTATCATTAACCAATGAGAAAATATAGAATGGGCGTGAGGAAATAATTTCATATTAATCCGAACTAATTCATATGCTCCCATTTTTAATAAGATTCTGGCTATAAGCATACAAGTACTATAATGTGCTTCTCTGTGGGTATCAGGTAATCATGTATGTAGGGGTATGATTGGCAATTTGACATCAAAAGCAAGAAAAAATCCAATATAAAAAATTATTTCCAAGTTCACAGGATAGGACCGGTTGGCTAATATTTCCAAATTAAATGTTTGTTCAGCAGATCCATATAAACTGATACCCAGAGCTCCCGTTAAAAGAAAAATTGACCCTTCCGTGTACAAAATAAATTTTGTAGCTGAGTATAGACGCTTTTTTTCCTCCCCACATGGATACAAGTAAATAAACGGGAATTAATTCTAACTCCCACATGAGGAAAAAAAGTAAAAGATCTTTAGAAGAAAATAATCCTATTTGCGCACTGTACACTGCTAACATCAGGAAATGAAATAATCGAGAATCTCGAGTAACTGGTCAAGCCGCTAAAGTAGTGATGAATCCTGTCAGTAAAATGGGTCCTATAGAGAGTCAGTCGATTCTTAACTTTCAATGGAAATCCAAAAAACAGATTCATTTATAATCCTCCATTAGTTGGATTAATGGATCATCCGATTGAAAATAATAGCAGAATGCATAAGTTGTTAGAAGAAGTTCTAAGATACACATACATATAATATACTAGCGGATTACTCTATTTTCTCTGTGTGGAAGAAAAAAAATTAAGCAACCCACAAATATTGGTAAAACTGTAATTTTTGTTAAGCAAGGAAAATGGTTTGTGGTAAAGACAAGATACACTTCGCGAGAAAAATTCGTGCTCAATTATATTTGATTTTGAGCATGAATTCAATAAGCTAGACTCATACTGTGATTTGTTTCATACCATAAATAAATTCAAATGCTAAAAAAATCCATTGAGCAGACGGATTCACACCTCTTACAACCAACACAGTCTTCGGTCCTTGGAGCAGAGGCAATATGTTTAGCTTTACATCCGTCCCAGGGTATCATTTCTAATATATCCGTGGGGCACGCCTGGACACATTGAGTACATCCTATACATGTATCATAAATCTTTACCGAATGTGAAATTTGATCTATACATTTTTGAACGCTCGGTCTAGTAAACTAACTTATAAATGAATCCTATAGTTAGATACTAGACGAATCGATGAGTGATCAGAATCAATTTACTTCTGAATTGATTTATGAGGGAGGACCAAAATACTTTTATTTTTTTATGTTTTTGCAATCACGATTATACCCTACTCTAGCGTCTAGCGATATCAAACCCGCTAATTCTAATTGGAATAATATTCCAAATTAGGATTTATATGATTATAAAATTAATACTATTTATTCAACAAATTAGATTGATTAATACAAGTTGATTTTCTGTTACAATAAATTGATTAAACAGTAGCCAGTCCGATAACTGCTTCAGCGGCTGCAATATTTATAACAAAAATTGAGAAAATATTTTCTCTTAATTGACGATTATCAAAATATCAGAAAATGTTACAAAATTTGTATTAATTGAATTTAATATAAGTTCAAGACACATAAGGGCTCTAACCATATTTCGACTTGTGATTAATCCATAGATACCAATAGAAAATAAATAGGCACTCAAAAGAAGTATAAGTTCGAGCATCATTAACTAACTCCTTATCAATTTGGATTCCTTTTTAATCTGAATAATAATTCACTCGATTCAATTCTAACAAATATGGAACAAACAAAGGAATAGATTGGAGAGATCAATATAAAATGAAAGTCTTTCTATTCTATTTTTCAGACATGAATTAAAATTAACAAATTATAACATTCTTTTTGCATTGATTCTATTTGAATTTCTCGTTTTAAAGATTTCTTATTGACGTGCTGTAGCAAGTGAATATTGTTCCCACGAGATAGTTATAAATATAATAAATAATTCTATATGACAATTCAAATGCAAGACAAATCCGGGGATTTTTTTTGAAAGGATGATTAATTAAACTAATAAAACTGAATTAAAATAATTAAACTAAGCAAAGAAATTAAATCACATAGAGAAAACGATTTAAAAATTCAAGAATGGAGAATTGGTAATGCTCGGGCTAACACTGACTAATTTATTTAGACCCAAATTAATTACATGCAGACGTTTATAAGAGGATCACTAAGCCTATTTAAATCACCTTGATTGGGTAGGATCCAACATTTATAATGAGCTGAAAATCCTAGGATCAATAAGGAATTAATTATTTCTCCCTCTATAGATACTTCATGCTAAATTCCATTAAGGTTTGAGCACTAGACTTCCCTTCCCTTTCTAGGTACGCAATTATTAACCCCTTTTGTCCCCTTATCAATTACCTAATAATGATGTTTTACCAAGTAATTAATATTCCAAATTGATTGTCTAACACTCTTAGGAATTATAGGCCAATCCCCTAAGACTGCCATAGGAAACAACAATTATTATGTAGAAATAAAGAATCTATTAACTATCAATCAGTGATACCGTCAAGAATAATTAAAGGAATCAAAACTAAAAAACACAATAATATGAAGTCTCAAAATATCTTATTCAATAAGGAAATAAACATTCTTCAGTATAATAAATCTAAGTCTAGGACAATCAAATCATATAGTCAAAACTGTCTTAAAGCCCTAAAATTACCAACAAAGAAACTTAGCCTATGGATTTACGAGGGCAAATCACAAAGATGTAATAAACTCTAACCATTATGCTAAAATAACAAAGATAAATAATTGAAAAATAAAGAAGCCTTTTGGAGGATTTTGGAGGACTCAGTCTCTTCAATTACGATTTCCATCGTGATCTCCATCTCCAGTGGGTAGATGATGGAAGGTGGGTGAATGGTTAAGTGGAGGTATCAGCGTGAGAGAGAACTGGTGCTATGGTCTCGGCTCTGTGACTGTGAGGGCATGAATTTTCTGCGCATGAGCAGTTGTTCTTTTAATCCAAGGATGAGGCGGCGAGAAAGGGAAATAATGGGCCGTTGGATGTATTGGGCTTCTTAAGTTGATCCAATCCAAGTATGCTCTCAGATTGCTTTCGAAATTGGATGGAAGTGATTTGCACGTTGGTTTGAGTTAATTTACATCCAAGGGCCCAACCATCAATTCCGCTCACCATGTGCGTGAGCAATTCACAACAACTTCAAGAAAATAGGACCCACTAGTAACTCCACCCATTTTAGCATGCAGGTGTGAATTGTGATGGGATTTTGGATATATATGATCAAGCCTTTTTCTAATTATTGGGTCCTATGCCTTTTCCACTTCAATTGACTTCCTGTGGGCCCCATACACCAACAATAGTCTTTCATTAATTCTCTATGCCACACACGATCAAACCTTCTTCATCATGCATTCCTTCTGCAGCACCACATGCCAAAGCTTATCTCTCGCGCATTTCTGCGGCATAACTTCTTCATTCAAATTCTGATTTATGTAATTCTTGTGCCCACGCGACCCCCTCTTACGTGGCTTTCCAAACATGTATCACACGACCAATTTGAGCCTCCATACATACACAAAAAAATTATGAAAAGTAGGCACCTGTTTGCTTGCAAGCTTGTACAAATTCACCATTCATTCAAACTTTGCATTTTTTTTATCATTTTTCCATCAAAACACAATAAAATACTTCTCAAGCACCTTTTAGTCAATAATGTTTCAAAGTATTAAGATTTGTGCAAATAATAGCAATTAAACACTTAAAGAGGTATCAAATCGGACAAAAAAATACATGAATTTCCACTCTCATCACACCTATTAAAGCAACTAAAAGAATTATTGAAATGAGTTCAAATGGAAGAAGAAAATATGTTGCTAAATGAATTCTAATTTGTTGACTATTACTTATTAAATCTTGTTTTAGAATCTGATTTTATTTTGTAGTCCAAATGATCCCACACCAGGACGTATCTTGAATAGTAGTAATTAGTGAAATAAAAAGACTTGACAAACCATTGAAGTAACTTCATCCCCAACGGTCCAAAGATGAAAATCTTTGTAATATTCTGAACCTTCCATGAACATTACAACAAAAATGATTAAAACATTTATAGCTCCAACATAAATAAGGAATTGCGCAGCAGATACAAAATAGGAATTCGATAGAATATATAATAAGGATATACAAAAAAAGAACCAATCCCAATGAAAAGGCCGAATAAATTGGATTCGGAAGTAATACTACTGCCAGACTTCCTAATATGAGACCCGATCCCAAAAAGACTAAAAGAAAATCATGTATTGGTCCAGGTAAATCCATTTGATTTTATAAAAAAAAATCAAAATATTTCATGCCTTTGTTGACCTGACCAGGAAAAAAAGAAGTTATAATATTTTTAGGATACTTTTTAATTGAATGAAATTAGACTAGAGGTGGTTTAGATTGATGTAAATACAGTTATTGGACTACTCTTATTATCGAAGCAGAGGTTGAAACTTCATATTTTTAAATCATTATTCAAATAGAAATTTAAATAAAAAAGATGACACGATTTTCGCCACTGCATTTCTTTAGATCCAAAAGCTATTTTGAATTTTGATTTGAATTTGTAAATGTTTTATGAATCAAAGGTTTTATACATTTTTTATTTGAGGTAAATTAAAAGAAATTGTTCGAATTGTGTAATCTTCAATTATTGATACCGGTAATCGACCTAAAAAAATTTGATTATAATTCAATTCGTGACGATCATAGGCAGAAAGTTCATATTCTTCAGTCATTGATAAACAATTTGTTGGACAATACTCAACGCAATTACCGCAAAATATACAAATTCCAAAATCAATACTATAATTAAGTAATAGTTTCTTTCGAATATCAGTTTGCAATTTCCAATCTACAACGGGTAGATCTATAGGACATACACGAACACATACTTCACAAGCAATGCATTTATCAAATTCAAAATGGATTCGGCCTCGGAAACGTTCTAATATGATCAATTTTTCGTACGGGTATTGAATAGTTACAGGTAAATGATTCGTGTGGGTCAAGGTGATCATGAAACCTTGACCAATGTACCTGACAACTCGTATTGTTCGTTGACCAGAGTTCAAGAACTGAGTTAGCATTGGGAACATATATGAAAATCTATAAATAATTTCACTTTTTTCTTTCTCTTGTTTGAGAAAAGTTATGAAGAAAATCCTATTCTCTTAGATCTATTCTTTTACAGTGAAAGAAGTTGGAATGAATTTTTAATAATAGATTACCTAGAGAAATAGGCAAAAGAAATTTCCATCCAAGATCTAATAGTTGGTCCATTCTGAGTCTCGGTAAAGTCCATCTTGTTGTAATAGAAATGAACAAGAACCAATAAGTTTTACCTAATGTAATAAAGATACCAATTATTGTTCCAAAAACCTTACTTCCTTTATTTATGTAAAAAAGCTCAGGAATAAATAGGTATGGAATATAAAGATTCCAACCACCCAAGTAAAGAACTGTTACAAATAATGAAGAAACTTGTAGATTTAGATACGAAGCAACATAAAATAAACCAAACTTGATACCTGAATATTCGGTTTGATAACCTGCTAATAATTCTTCTTCTGCTTCTGGTAAATTAAAGGGCAATCTCTCACATTCGGCTAGAAAAGAAATTAGAAAAACGATAAACCTTATAGGTTGACGCCATAAATTTCATCCCCAAAAATCATATTTGGATTGCGCCTCAACTATATCAACTGTACTTAAACTGTTAGATAATCCCAGTCGACGCTAACATCACTGCCCCCATAGCTATTTTAGAACCGTACATGAGATTTTCACCTCATAGGTCACAAATAAATCTAAGGACCTTTCAACATTCTTTCTCTTGATGTGTTTGTAGGATCCATAAAGAATCAAACTCTTATCCTAAGGCCTAGAATTAGACCAATGGAATTATGTCTGCTAGATTTATAATAAAAAAGTGCTTCTGAATTGATCTTATCTTTTAAGAATTTTATTTTTCTTTGTTGATTAATAACTTTATCCTTGAATGAAAAAAATACTTTTTAGAGGAATATCACATATATATTCCAACCTATCATTTTCTCATTTTTTATTATGAAAAAGAATTCGCCATTGCATTACATAATAAGAATTTTATTTATAGAAATAAAATCGAAAAAATTATGAATAAAAAAAATCTCCTTTTATAATATTAGTCTTTGGATTTTATTTCCTTCGTATTCTCCTTTCCCAGAAAATGGGCATTGCCAAAAGTAAAAGATTTCTTCGTTTTTGATAGTTATTTACTTAATTGGTGGATAGGAACATACTCTGGACGAAATTGCAGGGAGTACTTCTTAATCATTTCTACTAACTTCAAGCCCCAATTCGAAGTACTTTTTTTATAAAAAAAAATCCTATTGGATAATTTATAGAATCTCTGATGAGAGCAAACATAAGCGTGTTTTAGTGTCCAATTTAACACATTTTTAATGGGAATTATTATCATATATTAGCACAAATGTCTTATATTCAATATATGTGAGAAAAAGTTGCACTTGAGATATTTTATTGTATTTTAGATGGAAAAAAGATCAAAAGTGCAAAGTTGGAGAAAAGGTGCAACTTGTGCTAGAATGCTGAAAAACGCACGTCCAACTTGTGTAATTTTTCTGTATTTTTGTAGAGCTTAAAACTAGAATTATGATACATTCTTGGAAAGTCACAGAAGAGAGGATCGTTTTGGCATAAAAACACTTCAATCGGAGTCTAAACGAGAAAGTTATGATCAAAATGGTGACATCACACAAGCTGTGTCGAACAGAATGGCTGTGCCACTTTGCATGACTTGTTACATATTCATAAGTCGGAGTTTTTGAGATTCTTTATATGGATAGAAAGCCAAGGAAGAGAAGACCGTGTGAGTGCAAGAATCACTCGAATCAAAGCTCGAATGTGGAAGTTATATGCGAACGATAAAACTGCACTAAATCGCCGAAGCTGATTCGACCAGCAGGAGAGTGGTTCGACCATCACCCGTGGTCAAACCAGACACCAGAAGCTATCAGAAGTATGGTTCGACCACGACAGTGCGATTCTACCAGGCGTGTTGTCAAACCAAAAGCATAAGTTTTCGTAGATGCAGTTCGACCACGACGCTTCTGATTCGACCTGGCTTTCAACCCGAACCGTGGATCTGCAAGTGATTTACAGGTTGATTCGACCAGGGATGTGTGGTTCGATCAAGGATCTTGATCGAACCGATGTGCTGGACACGTCCGGATCCATATTTTTACAACTTCAGTGCGTGTTTTCATCCAAAAAGCCCATCCTAGGTCCATAAGGAGAGCTTACAAGTATAAAAAGGGATGTAGATTACATCCATTAGATGGGATTGGAGAGGAAACACAACACAATCATCCTACACCCCAAGGGGGATCACCCCCCAATCATCATCCACATCCTTTCCTCCATCAATCCATCACTTTGAAGATTCGTCTGTGGAACCAAGAGGAGGATTCAAGACGGAGAAGGACGCGACGACTCTCACATCTAGGGTTTTATTCATTTCCTAATTTATCTTGTATTTTCCAGAAATATGGGTAAGATCTATCCAACACCCATGATTGTTCTTCGCAACATCATGGGTAGAACCGTTTTGGTAGATCTAGGATTTTGAAAGTTTTATGAATTAATTAATCTCTCTTGTGTGTCCTCCGTACAACACTACTTGTGGATTGATTTTATATATGATTGTGCTTTCTTAATCCATATTCATGGTCGTTTTGTGCATCTTCAACTATTATAAAGAGTCTGAATATATATCTTGGTTGTAGATTGAGTGTGTTCACCGCTGAACAGGATTCCATGTTATGATTCTAAGTGAGGGGACTCTGCAGTTTCATTAGAACTATCATATATGAATGTTTATTAATTGAATTGAATTCGGGTTAGTAAGCAGGATAAAGAGGGTAATTTTGTAGTACCTATAAAGGGAGATCATATGGGGTTAGATTCCAGACGTGGGAAATAATTGATACTGATAGTACCTAGAAAGGGGGGGGGGGTAAATTATGTCTCTTTCTCCGAGGTTATTCACACTTCTATAGAGTAGATTTGCATGGTTTAGTGATGCGTCTATAGTCCACAAGGCAGAGTCGGCCTACACTTGAGAGAGAAGTTAAGTAGTAGATCTGGATTACCCCAGAGCTACCTATTCTCCTACTTGTGTCACTTTCGTATTCTTCTAGTGCTATTTTATTTTATTTGTTATTTAATTTTAGTATTTTAGTTGATAATTAATTCCAAAACTCTTATTGCCTTTCGTCTTAATTAATTTAATAAATAATTAAATTGATAATACGCCGTCCTTTGGGTTCAATATTTAACTTGGTCGCTTGCTTAAGTTGCAACTGATATCCTTCATACTTGTGGATTAATTTTACGTGCAATGAAAACGTGCATCAAGTTCATGGCGCCTTTGCCAGGGACGGCTGTTATTATTAGTTTATTATTTCTAGTTTGATTAAGACTTTTATTTGTGATTATTTATTTCTATCTAACCTTGAATTTTTCTGAGGTACCTGTGCACTAGGAAAAGGAAAGGAAGGAAAGGAAGAGATAACATGTAGTGCTAAACATGGCCGGAGTAAGGCAGATTCCAGATAATGTTGTCATACATGAAATTTTCACGAACTATGGGATTGGTAACATGGGGTTGATAGGAGCAAGGGGGAAGATGATGATTTTGAGATACATCTCACTTTTATTAACATGGTGAAAAAGAATCCCTTTTCTGGAGATTACTTTGAAGATCCATATCAGTATCTCAAAAGATTCCTTGGTAATGCAAATACTCAGAAAGGTGCTCGAGCTAATGGTAATGTTAGGCGGATCGCCCTATTCAAGTTCTCTTTGATTGATAGGACAGAAGCTTGGTATGAGACTCTTGATGCAACAGATTGCACTACATGGGACCAACAGCAACAGAAGTTCTTAGAGAGATATATGCCACCTTCAAGGATCTTAAGAATAAAGCAAGAAATCACTCAATTTGTTATGAATCAGGGTGAGAAATTTCATGAGGCATGGGATAGGTTTAAAGACATGCTCAGGCGGTGCCTACAACATGGGATGTCTAAGGCTCAATACATAAGCATTTTCTACTATGGATTGGATTTTGAGTTACGTATTCTTATTGATGCATCATCAGGAGGAGCGCTGTTATCTAAGAGCGATAGAAGCAGAGAAGTTATTTGAAGACATCTCTATGAATTCACGTGACTGGCCTGTAGAGAGAGATAGAGGATCATATGTACTTGATAAGGCAGCACATGTTGAACATCAAGTGGTGAAGCCGAATAGGAATGATGAGATCTTCTCTAGTCTAGCTAACATCAACAAGCTACTAGAGTCCCAGCAGAAGCGGATTACAGAGTTGACACAAAGGAGGCTTAGTATCCCGCAGCAAGTAGTGAAGAGTGTTGAAGATACCTTCAATCGATACATGATAAAAAATGATGCAAGGAATGTTCCCATCTCAAGGCATAGTGAACCCGAAAGAGTGCAAAGCCATTACAATGGGTCCGGAACACAGTATGAGGGACCGATGATGTCAAAAATGAATTTTTAAGCTCTAGGAGCACGATTCGACCTCGATTCGACCATGCCAGCAGGTCGAATCACGTCACGGAGGTCGAACCAAGCACCTGGGCAACATCCGAAACTTCCAGCTGATCGATTCGACCACGACCACTATGGTTCGGCCAACCCTGAAGGTCGAACCATGGTCGAACCAGCCTGTCCGCGACCCTCTATTTTTTCTGATGTCGGGTTCGACCAAAACAGCTCTGGTTCGACCAAACCTCTTTGTCGAACTAAGGTCGAACCAACCTGTCCGCAACACCTTATTTTTCTGAAGCACAGTTCGACCACGACCATCATGGTTCGACCAACCCTGCTGGTCGAACTGTGGTCAAACTGACCTGTCCGGGAGAGAACATACTTTCTGAAGCATGGTTTGACCAGCACTCAAGGTCGAACCGCCTCATTTGGTATCATTTTCAGCGCGTAATGTTTATCTGATGTTAATGCTACTCCAGTGCCATCCAAGGGCAGAATAATGAGCTTATAGTGGAAACGAAGTGGGAAAGAGCAAAGAGGTTGAGAACCAAAAAGCTTAGACTGCAGATGGACAATGAAGATGTGGTTTTTTCTCTTGATCAAGTAATGAAGATGCCCATGGAGATTCAATCATGCAAGAGCATAGATGTGGTTTCTAACTTGTTTAATCTTGATTTTCTAAGACAAATGACTCTGAAATTGAGTGAAAGATTGACAAGGAGGTGTCTAGACAGCAATAGGAAGAAGAAAGTTCCAAGGATTATATTTTTGTGACCAAGAAAGGTGAGGTGTTGAGTGTAGACAAGAAGAGGGAAAGAAAGTATTTGAAGGTGAGGATGCGAAAAGACTGTCCTCTGATCCAGTAGTTCAAAAGTGGTAATCCGTCGTCTCTCCGACATTAAACATGAGTGCCTATTGGGGGCTTGTCCCTTCTGTTTTATTGCTTTATTTCTTTTGTGTGAGTGAGGATTTATTATATTTGAAGTGCTCACGCTTCGGCAATTACATCTCTTTTCAAACTTAGTTTCGACTTATGTTTTTACTAAGTTTGGGGGGTGTGATGTACTTACCTCGTCTTATGAGCACCAAGGGTATAATTCTTCCTTTCGTTTGTTGTTTGTTTGTTAGGAGGTTGATTTTTTGCGGCATATTAATATTTTAACCGGTGTTGGTATGCTGATTTTTTGCAACTTACCTAATGTTTAGTGTGTTGTGTTGGTGTGTCTAGTGTGTGGAGTCGATTAGATAGTCAATTGAGTCTTTCTTATAGTTCTCCTATTTTATTATTAACGAATCCTGTGATGATGAGTATGTTTGAGCTTTGATGATAGTATAAGGCAAAAGAGGGGGAAGACGAGTTCCACGATGAGGCTTGACCAGATCGAGTTGAATAACTCGAGGAGCTCGTGATCGCTTTGAAGGATGAAAATCAGGTGCCCTCGTTTCCTTATTCTAATATTTATGTATGCTATTAATTCATGAGAGTTGAAGGATTGAGTTTTTTGGCGATCCATGTGAGCTTATATTGTTTAAATTGTGCTTGGAATTCATATGCTTTTGAAATTGATGAAGGAAGTGTACTTGTCTTATATTGCGATATGAAGTTCTATGTATACTTGTGGGATATTGCTTACCATGAAAGGTGCTATGTCACTTGTTAAATACCCATGTGAGATTTTGAGCCTCGTTGATCATGTACATAATCACATGATATTTCTTTTCTGATGAGTATCGTTCTTGTGTGTGTATTCTAGAACTTGCCTCTTGTCTTATTTGAAACTACATGTGTGTTAGATGATGAGAGATGATTTTAGGCCATCCTTGAATTTATGTGTCACTTAGCCAAATAATTCCCTACCGAATAATGTTTATCCATAGTTAGCCCCGTTGAGCCTAAAAATCTCATTCTATGGCACCCTACGAGAAATAACCACTTTGAGCCTCTGAGTTTTTTAAGCCTTGATTATGAAGAGAATTAATGACTTTTCAAAGTGTGTTGATGGAGTTTTATAACAACTTGGGAAGAATGAAATTGGTGTTGAAACAGTGATTGATCAGAGCTTGAAAATGCATCTAAGAAAAATCATGGAGTAGTGCTTAAATCTAGTACTCCATTGAACTAAACACTCTAGGGTAGTGCTTAAATATTGTACCCTATGGAGGATGCGTGAGGTAGTGCCCGAAACTGGTACCTCAAGAAAAAAGAAAAAAAAAGAGGAGGAAATAATGTTGTGCTTGGAAAAAAGTGAAAGAGTTGAGGAGGATGTTGTGCTTAATTGAAGTGATGAGGAAGAATGAAAGATCGAGAGAGAGTGCACACTTAATTGATCCGAGTTTTGAGTCACTTATCTATATATATTTCCTACCTTAACCAAAGAGCCAACATTACATCCAAAAGAAAAGTCCTTTTTGATCCCGTTGTCGAATCATGCTTTTAGTGGTGGAGAGTTTGAGATTTTTGGCAAGCTTATGGTTACGCATGCACGTGAAATGAATATGAGTGTAAACACCTTAACCCATAAGTGTACATCTTTTACACTTGAGTACGAGTGATATATACTTCTCGTGAGAACATGTCAATGGAGCATTTGAATTGGTGGTGATTGTCTTATCTTGTATGCTAAGAATTGATTATTACATGTAATGAGAGTTGCATGACTTAAGTTGAGGATAATTGCATTTTGAATGGAGTATTTGTCATAGTCCTTGTTTCCCCACTAATTTTCTATCTCTTTCTCTTTATTTTTATTTTGTTGCCTCGGGACGAGGAAAAGGTCTTATATTGGCACAAGTGTCTTATATTTGATATATTTAAGAAAAAGGTGCGTTTGATGTGTTTTATTGTGTTTTAGGTGAAAAAAGGATCAAAAGTGAAAAGTTGGAGAAAAGGTGCAACTTGTGTATTAATGATGAAAAACGCACGTCCAACTTGTGTAATTTTTTTGCATTTTTGTATAGCTCAAAAGTGGATGTATGATACATGGTTGGAAAGCCACAGAAGAGAGGGTCGTTTTGGGGTAAAGAACACCTTAATCGGAATCTAAACGAGAAAGTTATGAGCAAAGTGGTGACGTCGCGCGAGTGTGCCGAACAGAACAGCTGTGTCACTTTCCATGGCATGTTACACCTTCAAATCTTGGAGTTTTTGTTAGTTTGTAGATAGAAAGCAAGGAAGAGAGAATCACGTGAGCGCAAAAATCACTCAAATCGGAGCTTGTATGTAGAAGTTATGCATGAAACGGTAAGACTGCATAAGTTGATTCGACCCGAACCAATGGTTGAACCACTCGTGTCGTGGTCGAACCAGCAGCCTGAAAATTATAGAAGTGTGGTTCGACTAGACATGAGGTCGAACCATGGTCGAACCACATGCTTGGAGTGCTAAAAATCGTCAATTTCGATTCGACCATGGCTCGACCAAGCCAATAGGTCGAACCAAAGGCCTGGGACAGCTCCAAATCCAATTTTTACACCCCTAGTGCGTGTTTCTACGTATTTTCATCTTAAAAAGCCCATCCAAGGTCCATAAGGAGAGTTTGCGATGAGAGGCGACAGAAGTGTGGTTCGACCACGACATTGTGGTTCGACCAAGCATGGTGGTAAAACCATGGTCAAACCAAAAGCCTAAAGGGATGTCGTTGGTGATTCGACCATGAAATCTTGGTTCGACCGGCCATTCGGGTCGAACGATATACCTGCCAACGAATTATAGAAGTGTGATACATGGTTGAAAAGCCACAGAAGAGAGGATCGCGTGAGCATAAGAATCACTCAAATCGAAGCTCAGATGTGGAAGTTATGCGCGAAACGGTGAGACTGCGCAAGCTAATTCGAGCTGGTTCGACCAGCAGGAGAGTGGTTCCACCAGCATCAATGGTCAAACCAGGCGAAGAGAGACGACAGAGGTGTGGTTCGACCACGACATTGTGGTTCGACCAAGCATGGTGGTCGAACCGTTCGGGTCGAACTATAGACCTGCCAACGAATTACTGGCCTTTCTATTCCTTTTTATCCCACTTTATCCCAAGCCTCATTACAATCATTTAAAAGTCCTTTTGATGTTTGCACAATGCTCGAACTTGGAGCAAGCCTATGGTAATGTCTTATCTTGTTTAATTTTGAGTGTTTTGCTACCCATTACATATACTTTAGCGTTATTGAGCGAAACCATTGTGAGGCCATGAACTCTTGAATTCTTGTATTCTACGTAAGTTGCAAATTTTTGTGAGGCATTCTATCACTCATTTGTATTTGGTGCACCTTATTTAATCTCGTTTGAAAGAGTCATTATTTTGCTATCAATTGCATATGATTTTCATTTTTCATATACTTTGTTTTTGTCTTGTTTTGCTTGAGGACAAGCAAAGTTTTAGGTGTGGGTAGTTTGATAAGTCGTAATTTTACCTCATTATTTTAGATGAATTCATATATATTGTTATGTGAGTTGTGAATTATTTAGTGTAATTACGACTTATTTATATTTTTCTCACTTGAACTTTAATTATTTTATTTCTTATTGAAACAGGCCAAAATAGAGATAAATTGTACCGTCACATTAATTTATTTTTGTGTAATTGTTACAATACAATAGTCTTTATTGCAGGAAATAAAGATTTGACCAAGGCAAATTAAGGAGGGATTTGATTTGAAGATATTAAGGAAACTTACCAAAAAGATTGGAGATGCAATGAACCTGGACACTCTTCAAAAAGGAAAGAAATCAATTAGGTTTCTTGGGGGACAAGAAGATAAATAAGGAGGATATATACATCATATCACATCCACGATCTAACGTTGGATCACGTTGGAAGGCAGGATTCCACGCGAAGGCAGATTGGGAGAGCAGGAGACGCACCACTCATGAAGAACAGTATCGGTTCTTTTGTTTTATATTTTTAATTTAGTTTTTATTATGTAATTTCATTTCTAGTCCGAGGGTTGTGAACCTCCCATGAATTATTTATTTGATTGTTTTGAATTTTATATTGAAAACTTTTATATGAATATATCTTATTGCATGCATTGAATCGATTTTATAATAATTTGATAATTATTTTAGACTGACCATCTAGATTAATTATTAAATTGTTTATTGCTATTTCATGATCCATGATTCGTAATTGTTGTGAGGATTGAATTGAGTAGCGAAATAGAGGAAGTCCCTCTAGGTGTAATAAGATCCAAGTTGTATGATTTCTAGCCGGTTTTTATAGCTTAGTAATTCTAATGTTTGGTGTCTTAATGCATTTGTGAGTTCAAATCCATAGGGTCACTCGTAAATAGTGTAATTTAGTGGTCGTACCCTAAATTGCTAAACATAAGAACATTTCGGGTTAATTTGGTTGTACCATTAGCCTAGGGATTTGAGTTTGTATAATTGTTGACATGTTTAATTCGTGCAATTTTATGAATTAGGATATGGGAGGGGATCAAATCCTTAGACTAGGTATTCAATTTTATTTGTTTATCTTATTTTTATATTTTCTTGCAATTTTAATTATTTACTTTCATGTTTATTAGTTGTTAGATTTAATCCATCCCCTTAGTTACTTTCTTAAAAAAATGATTAATTCAATTTAAATTTGATTACTCCCTGTGGGTTCGACCCGTACTTATCCTACTACACTCTAGTGTAGATTTGTTCGGAAAATTACAAATCTTATTTTTGGGTGCCGGCGACAGCACACCATTTAAGTTGCAACTGATATCCTTCATACTTGGGGATTAATTTTGCATGCAAAGAATGCGCATCAAGTTCTTGGCGCTGCTGCCGCCAACATTACATCCAAAAGAAAAGTCCTTTTTGATCTTATTGTTGAATCATACTTTAAGTGGTGGAGAGTTTGAGATATTTGGCAAGCTTATGGTTACGCATGCCTGGAGTGCGAAAAATCGTCGATTTCGATTCGACCATGGTTTGACCAATCCCATAGGTCGAACCAAAGGCCTGGGACAGCTCCAAATCCAAATTTTACACCCCATAGTGCATGTTTCTGAGTGTTTTAGTCGTAAAAAGCCCATCCAAGGTCCATAAGGAGAGCTTACAAGTATAAAAGGGGATGTAGATCACAATATTATTAAATTGGATTGGAGAACCACAACACTATCATCCTATACCCTACAAGGGGGGATCACCCCCCAACTATCATCCACATCTTTTCCTTCATCTATCCATCACTGTGAAGATTTGTCTGTGGAATCAAGAGGAGAACCAAGAGGAGGATTCAAGACGGAGAAGGACGCGACGACTCCCGCATCTAGGGTTTTATTCATTTTCTAATTTACCTTGTATTTTTCAGACAAATGGGTAAGATCTATCCAACCCCCATGATTGTTCTTCGCAACATCATGGGCTAGAACCGTTTTGGTAGATCTAGGGTTTTAAAGGTTTTAAGAATTAATTGAACTTCGTGTGTATACTCCGTACAACACTACTTGTTGATTGATTTTATATATGATTATGGTTTCTTAATCCATATTCATGGTCGTTTTGTGCATCATTAACTATTATGTAGAGTCTTAATATATATCTTGGTTATTGATTGAGTGATTTCACTGCTGAGCGAGATTCCATGTTATGATTCTAAGTGAGGGGACTCCGAAGCTTCATTAGAACTGTCATATATGAATACTTGTTAATTGAATCTAATTCGGGTTAATACGTAGGACAAAGAGGATAATTTCATAGTAACTATAAAGGGAGATCATACCGGGTTAGAGTACCGATTGGCTAGAGAAATAATTAATACTGATAGTACTTAGAAAGGGGGTGAATTATATCTCTTACTCCAAGGTTATTCACACGTGTTACACGCATATTTACTTGTGTCTATAGAGTAGATTTGCATGACTTATTAATGCGTTCATATTCCACAAGGCAGAGTCGGATATTGATACCCGAAAGGTAGATTAATGAGTGAAACCGAATTATCCTAGAGCTACCTATTCTCCATTCTTGAGTCACTTTCGAATTCTTCTAAGTGCTTTTATTTTAATTGTTATTTTAATTAATTTGTTAGTAGATTGATAATTAAATTCTCAAACTTAATTTCCACTTGTCTTAATTAATTTAGTAAATAATTAAATTGATAATACGCCGTCCTTTGGGTTCGATATTTAACTTGGTCGCTTTCTTAAGCTACAACTGATATCCTTAACACTTGGGGATTAATTTTGCGTGTAAAGAAAACGCGCATAAAATTTTTAGCGTCGTTGCTGCTGAACTGCCAAAAGTTCATATTGTTGAGTTTGCACCAAGAACTAAGCACTACCCTAGGGTATTTGTTTCCATGGAGTACTAAATTTAAGCACTACTCAATGCTTTTCCTTAGATGCAATTTTAAGCTCAATCAATGTTTCAACACCAATTTCATTACTTCAGAAACTGTTATAAAACTCTATCAATACACTTTGAAAAACCATTAATTCTCGTCATGATAGAATCAAGGCTCAAAAAATTCAGATGCTCAAATTGGTTATTTCTCGTACACTGCCAAGAATGAGATTTTTAGGCTCAACGGGGCTAACTACGTATAAATATCATTCGGTAGGGAATTATTTGGCTAAATGACTTATATATTCAAGGATGACCTAAAATCATCTCCCATCATCTAACACACATTTAGTTTCAAATAAGAAAAGAGGCAAGTTCTAGAATACACACACAAGAATGATACTCACCAGAAAGAAATATCATGTGATTATGTACATGATTTAAAGGCTCAAATTCTCACATGGTTTTTAACAATTTACAGAGCATTTTTCATGGTAAGTAATATCTCACAAGTACACATAGAACTTCATATCACAACATAACTCAAGTTCACTTCCTTCATTAATTTCAAGAGCATATGAATTTCAGGCACAATTAAAACAATATAAGCTCATGTGTATCACAACCATAAACTCAATCCTTCTACTCCTAATAGTTTAAAGCACACATAAAAATTAGAATAAGGAAATGAGGGCACCTGATTTTTCTCTTTCAAAATGTTCACGAGCTCCTCGAGTTGTTCAACTCGATTAGGTCAAAACCTCAGTGTAGAACTCATCTTGCCACTCTTTTACCTTTTCTATCATCAAAACTCAAACACATTCATCATCACAAGATTCATCAATAATAAAATATAAAAACTATGAGAAAGACTCAATTGACTATCTAATCGACTCCATACACTAGACACACCAACACAACACACTAAACATTAGGTAAGTTGCAAAAAATCGACATACCAAGATTGGTTAAAGTATCAATATGCCGCAAAAAATCAACCTCCTAACAAACAAACAACTAACGCAAGGAAAAATTATACTTTTAGTGCTCATAAGATGAGGTAAGTACATTACACCCCCCAAACTTAGTAAAAATGCAAGTTGAAACTAAGTTTGAAAACAGATGTAATTGATGAAGCGTGAGCACCTCAAATATAATAAATCCTCACTCACACGAGAGAAATAATAAAGCAATAAAATAGAAGAGACAAGCCCCCAACAGGCGCTCATGTTTAACGTCAGAGAGTCACGATAGTTAAAGTCTAAATTCCCAGCAACGGCGCAAAGAAGATGTGCACTAGAAAGTTTTATGAATTATGTCGGGTGCCCAATGGTGCAAAGTTTGTTTTTGGTTCGATGTTGTCCTAAGTGTGGTGACACTTTGAACAACACTGTATGTATCAGAATGTAACATGACTAAGTATAGAACAAGTTGTAAATCAGCGAAAGACTTAACACACGGATTACTCAATCTTTCCACAAACTTTTGCAAGTTTGTGGCGGCCTCATGGCACAAATATCACTATTGGAAAATGTGATTATAAAAACAGACTCTTAGGTATGGAAACAATTCTTCTACCCTTCGAATACAAAATCGGATATAAAATCCAAACACGTTCCCAAATGGCAGAACCTAGACTTGTTAGAATCTAAGCCTACTTCACATATGGGCTTCCACTGCCTGTGAACAGCGCATACAAAACGTACGGGAATAACAGTAGACAACTGATGTTGAACCAAGTGTTACAACACCAGTACAAATACTATGACAGAAACATATCTAGGATCTTTTACACTGTATAGTGGGATTGCCTTTTCGATCACTTTACTTGGCAACTAGCAGCTTCCATTTATAGATGGCTGCAGGCTCCAAATGATGAGTGGTCCATGTAAAAGATGTAGATTGCACCCATGCAGACTCGAATAACTGCCCACTAAGAGAGGTAGTTATTTTCGCCTTCTAGATCCTTCTAGAGCTTCCGGATCTTTCCAGTTTGCTCCAGGGACTTCAAGGTCTGCGTTTGACTTAGTCTTTGCATCCAACACGTTCAGCACTTCAACCGCAACAACCCTGAAAGCAACATTAAGCACAACACCAGTCGAAACAACAAACCAACATTAGTCGTTAATACAATAACTGGTGGAGGACAGGTGTGATTCCAGATGTGATGACACTGGTCTCAACACTTCACATCAACAATCTCTCCCAATCACATCTATCTACGACCACATAACCTGATGCAAGAAAACAATGCAGAGCAAGATATCCAAAGTAATACATCAGATGTTAGTTTGACAGTTGTGCAAAAAATAACTAAGCATTCTAATGCATAATTACCAAAGTGATTAAAGATAATCACTTAAGTAACATATAAGTCCAGAGCTTAGATCAGAGTTTAAACAGAAAAAATAAAGTAAAGTATCCAGTCAACATCAGAAAATAAATATCAGTTTAACATCCCATCATCAAATAGTTAGAAAAGTTAGTGAGGCAGCAGCATCGTTTAGTCATTAGTAGCAACAAGCATCAACACTTTGATCTCTTTACTGATCTCCCCCTCACCATGTGAACTCCCCCTAAGTTGCAGCATTACCAGCAACATCACCAGCAGTATCACCTGCATCAGGAACATTTCCAGCAACATTTCCTTCTTCCAGTTCATCAGTGATGTCCTCAATCACAATTCCTCCAAGTAAAAGCTTTCAACTGCAGTAGGTTCAGCAGCAGCCGGTATATCTCCCCTTGTGGGTGTGGATAGCAGCTTACACCAGAACTGATCTCTTTGTTCTAGAATGTCTGCTTCTCTGTTCAGTACATTGGCTTGGAGTCTGAGGTTCGAGACATGGCGTGCCAGAGCAGCAGCTTGTTGCTCAATATACTTGCAATTCAGAGTAACAGAGATAACTTCTCCAGCTTGTGCAGAAGTATCAGTATGAACCGAAGTGTTGGCAGTATCAGGAGCAACATTCTGAGTATTAGCAGTAGTAGGGCAGGAGCATAAGGTAGATCGACTACACGGTTATCTTCAAGCAGTGGTTTAACAATACCAATGATTAGATCACTTGAGGAAAGAAAATCACCTTTACCTTTCCTAGCACCTTGACTAGTTAATAATCAATGAATCAAAGCAGGATAAGGTAACTTGCCAACCTTGGAGATATTCCACCATAACTGATCAGATTCTTGTAAATCTAAGGTTAAAAGGCAGGTTCTTTCCTATCTTATAGATCAACACAACATGCTCAGTGGTAACTCGATTGGTATTGGAGGAAGGCAGCAAATTGTAAACACATTGCTTGTGCAAGATGCATGTAAACTAGTCATACTTGGAATGAACAACTTCTTAGGCCAACTAACTATTAAACCTCTAGTTATCACATACACAATCTCATCCATATCATCAATTTCATCATCACTATCAGCATTCACAGTCCCTAAACACTCATTAATCTTTGTAGGAGAAAAATCATAAATCTCACCCCTAAAGAAAATTTTCCAAATTTGGGACTTGTACTCTTAATCATACTAGCATAGATGTGGGCATAAAACTCACATACCCAATTGGTGTAGAATGAGGTACAGTACCTGAGTGATTTCAGTAAGCTTCTCTCTCTGAAGAAGTTGATGAGGTTGCGTGGAGTGAGGTTGGCATCCTTTATCTTTCTTTCATGAATTATGTCCTTTTTGGCAAACTTTTTGTATCTGGCCTTGCCATCAGTGAAGTAGAAGTTCCAAATTCCGAAGTTTTCAACATCATAGTCAGAATCATCAGATATATCATCAGCATCATCAGGGGACTCCTCACCATCATCATCTTCACCATCAGAACTCTCAACATTTTGAACATCAGCATCCTTATCAGATTCATCAGATTCTGCACCTTCGTCAGTATCCTCAGGTGCATCATCTTCATCATCAGAAGATGAAGATGAATCAGGGTCAGGATGAGAGGGTTCTGCATCGGCAACAGTAGGTGTAGGCACTGAGGCGGCAACATCTATGGCAACATCATCAATTAACTGGTTCAGATTAGCATTTTCCTCATCAGATTCATCTGATGTTGCCTCAGGAGCGGTAACATCAGACACAACTTTCTTTCCTCTTTATCTCTTCTTCAAAGCTTTGCAAAGATCAGCTATAGTAGGATTTTCACCTGTAGCATCTACATCCATAGGAGCAGCTTCATCAGAATCAGAGATAGAGATAGGGGACTTCCCTTTTTCAGAGGTGGTTTCGTCCTGTGTAGTGCCTTTCTTACGGAGTCTGATCGACCAATGCTGTGAAGGCTCTTTACGTTTTGGAGCAGATGGTTTAGCAACCTTTGACCTGATTGGAACCAGTGGTGATGAAGAGGGAGAAGACACTTGTGGATTCTGTTCAGCACGAGTAGGTGATGTATTTGGAGATGTAGGGACTTAAACAGGATTCTGAGTCTCAACATTCTCTGAGGGTAGGCTTTCTTCAGGATTCACAAAAGGGACAATAACAGATGGGTTAAGAATATCGGTGGGAATTTCTGAGTGAGCTTCAGTGGGAATAGATGGTTCAAGGATGGGATTTTCAATTCTTGAAATAGTAATATTCGACCCAGCAAACTAAGTTCGAAGAGATTCAAGAATTGAATCGGGTGTTCCAGCAGGAAGGACGATACTCTGAGGATGAGGGGTTCCAGAAACAGGGGCAGTCGGTTGTGTAGCAGCATTCAGATTGACATCTGGTGCAGCATCCGACGCGACATTATCGACCATATCAACTAGGGTTTGGAGTGGATTTTGTGAGGAAGAGGGTTTGGATTTGAAAGTGGAACGGGTTGCTTTTGGAGGTGCCATTTGAAATATGAGAGAAGATATGCAATGCAGCAGATAATGAAAACTCATGGCCACTAACACATATTTCATTAAAAATCGGCCATGATCAAATATGGAGAAACAATAATGCACGAAAATTAAAAAATGAAGAATAATAAATAAATACTATAAGTTCTATCACTTAATGTATTGAAAACAAATAATTTATAACAATTTTGTTAAGGCTAAAGACATTCTGGAAAAATCAATCAAGGATGAATAATTTAGGCACACATACACTTTTATCCTTTTGTGGATTTTTGATGCACTTAATCTCAAGATTTCATACTACCTTTTGAAAGATCACATCGTGGATGTCAGCCCCGTGTGTCTGGTTACTCAGTAGCAGTTCAAGAGTGTTCTTTATTCCCTTTTTGAAACAATAACAACCTTTTGAAAAGAACACATCATGGTTGTCAGCCCCGTGTGCCTAGTTACTCAGCATGTTTGGACCTTTGATTTTTTTAATAACTGTGTTTTTAGTGTATGTCCAGTAATACCTCAAGATTCAACCAGAATATAGTTAGCAGTAACAAAACAGGTTACCAAATCACTTAATTTCGACATAAAATGACAAAACTTACAGTAGTGTTGCCTCGAGTGTCAATACACTCTAAGCAACAACATGCATGACTTTATGGAATGTAGAGTCCAAGAGATTTCCTGAGTGAAGAAAAGCTCTCAAATCAAGTGCTTTTGTGAATATGTCAGCAAGTTGTTTCTCAGTGGAAATATACTCCAATTTGACTACTCCCTTCTCAACTAAATCTCTTAGAAAATGATGTCTAATGCTAATGTATTTAGTGAGTGAGTGTTGAACAGGATTTTTTGAAATGTTTATAGCACACGTGTTATCACAGTAAATCATTAAAGTATCAGTCTCAAGCACATAATCATCTAGCATCTTTTTTAACCAAAGCAACTGTGTGCAACAACTTCTAGTAACAATATATTCAAATTCAGCAGTGGATTGGGATATACAATTTTGGTTTTTAGAATGCCAAAAAACAAGACTGTTACCCATGTAAAAACATATACCACTTGGCTTTTCCTGTCATCACAATCATCAGCCCAATCAGCATCACTGTATCCAACCAGAGAGCTGTTAGTGTCCTTTGAAAACCATAATCCCATGTTGGCAGTTCCAGCTACATATCTGATAATCCTCTTCACAGCTTTCATATGAGATTCTTTGGGATTTGCTTGGTACCTAGCACAAACACTGACACTATACATAATGTTAGGTCTACTAGCAATTAAGTACAGAATGCTACCAATCATATATCTATACAGAGTGTGGTCAACATCAGGGCCAACATCGTCTCTGCAAACTTTCTGTGATGTTCCCATAGGTGTTTTCATAGGCTTAGCATTTTCAAGACCAAATCTTTTCACCAAGTTTTTAGCATACTTACTCTGTAAGATGAAAATTCCACTATCACTTTGCTTAATTTGGAGCCCTAAAAAGTAGTTTAGGTCACCAACAAGACTTATTTTAAAATTGGTAGTTATGGCTTTTACAAAGCTGTCCATCATGACTTGAGATGTTGCTCCAAATACAATGTCATCAACATAAATTTGAGCAATCAAGAAACCATTTGATTCATGCTTAATGAAAAGAGTTCTATCAGCCTCACCTCTAATGAATCCAAATTGAAGTAAGAAGTCAGTTAGTCTACCATACCATGCTCTAGGAGCTTTCTTTAGACCATACAAAGCTTTTTTCAATTTATACACTTGATCAGGATAGAAACGATCAACAAAACCTTTTGGTTGTTCAACAAAAGCTTCTTTATTTAAAATTCCATTAAAAAAGCAGCTTTAACATCTATTTGAAATAGTTTGATACAAACAAAGCATGCAATAGCCAAAAGAAGCCTAATAGACTTTATTCTAGCTACAGGTGCAAATGTTTCATCAAAATCTATCCCTTCAACCTGTGTGTATCCTTGTGAAACAAGTCTAACTTTGTTTCTTACTACATTACCAGATTCATCAGTTTTGTTCTTGAAAATCCACTTAGTTCCAATGACATTAGTGTTTGTAGGTCTAGGGACTAGACTCCAAACATCATTTCGAGTGAATTGTTCAAGTTCTTCATGCATAGCCTGAATCCAATATTCATCTTTTAAAGCTTCAGAAACATTTTTGGGTTTTACATAAGAAAAATAACATTCAGCACATATCTGATTGCATATGTTGGACATGCAAACTGATCTTACCACATCTCTGAATTTACCTTTCCTTCTGGTTTGAACACCAACTGAGGATTCTCCTATGATCTGTGAAGAAGGGTGATCCTTCTTGTATCTGTAGTTAAGAGAATTCTTGGGAGTTCTGTGGATCTGATTCTCATCGTTTTCTGAGTCATTCTCAGATGTTGTAGGTGATGTGATCACTTTTGGCTCAACATTGTTCACTGGTTCTGTAATTTCAATCAGATCATAGATGTCATCTTCCATCTTTTTACCTGCAATATTAGATGTATCATCAAATACCACATTTATAGATTCTTGAATAGATCTGGTTCTAAGATTAAAGACTCTGTATGCTTTGTTATTCTTAGAATAACCTAAGAAAAGACCTTTATCACTCTTAGAATCAAACTTTGAAAGATACTCTCTATCATTCAGAATATAGCACATGCAACCAAACACATGAAAGTATTTCAGGTTGGGTTTTCTCCTATACAGCAACTTATAAGATGTAATAGAACTACTTGGTCTAAACAGAATTCTATTAGACACATGACATGCATTGTTCAATGCCTCAGCCCAAAATCTTTTAGACACATTCATTGAAGTAAGCATGACTCTAGCCATTTTTTGTAGAGTTTTATTTTTTCTTTCAGCTATGCCATTTTCCTGTGGAGTTGTAGGAGATGAAAACTATTGCACTATACCTTTCTTTTCACAGAATTCAGAAAACATGTTATTTTCAAATTCTCTACCATGATCAGTCCTAATCCTACAAATCTTGAGATTGAAAGTATTTTTGAACCTTTTGTAAAGAACTTTAAACACTTCAAATACATCTGATTTTTCTCTAATGAATTCAACCCATGAAAACCTAGAAAAATCATCTACCACAACCAAAGAATACTTCTTACCACCAAGACTTTCAGTCTCTATAGGACCCATAAGATCCATGTGAAGCTATTCAAAACATCTTAAAGATGTGCACATAGTGGTGATTTTGTGTTAAGACCTTACCAGCTTACCTTTTTGGTATGAACCACAAATGGGAGGGTCTTTGAAACTGAGCTTAGGTAAACCTTTAACAGCTTCCAACTTAACCAATTTTTATAAATTTGTGTAATTTACATGACCAAGTTTTTTATGCCAAAGTACATTTTCATCATGTTGTGTGATGTTGCAGTAGGTGTTGTTACCAATCAGATAACAATTATCAACAAATCGATTACCAACCATCACACACTCATCAGTTTCATTCAACACAAAACATGAATTCTTGTCAAATTTCACATGCAGATTATCATCACATAATTGGCTTATGCTTATCAAATTAGCACACAAACCTTCAACATGCAGCACATTCTTCAAATTTGGGAAACCTTTAACATTTAAAGTTCCTTTACCAACAATGTTACCTTTAGAGCCACCACCATAAGTAACCTTACCACCATCAAAAGCTTCATAATCTTTCAAATATTCAACATTTCCAGTCATATGTCTAGAACAACCACTATCAAAATACCATAAACCAGGTACACATGCTTGTAAAGAAGTACAAGCCACATTAGATAGCACTTTTGGTTTTCTGACCCAAGCAGTTTTTGGTGTGTGTGAATACTTGTGTGGCAACATTTCAGGCAATACTTTTCTAGAGAACAAATCATCTTTCAGTTTAAAACAAAATGGTCGAATGTGACCAGAAACTGAACAGTAATGACAGATAAAAGTTCTCTTGCCTCTCTATTTTGGAAACTTTTTAGAAAAACTTTTTGATCCAGGTTTCACAAAATTTACAGGTTTTTCAAAACTAAAAGGGTTAGAACTTTCAGAAAATCCAAGACCACTCATATCAGATTTACCAACACACAAAGCTTCATTCATGACAGATGTACTCTTAGAGTATTTTTTGAAACTTAGTGTTGAAGTAGTCAATTGTTCTTGGAGTTTTGAATTCAGCATCCTTTCTAGTAAGATTTACCTCAAGTCTTGTGATAGTTTCAATCAAACCATCATTCTCTTGGTTGACCTTTTGAAGTTCTTTCAAAAGTTTAGCAATTTTGCTTTCCAATTGCTCTTCAGATGTACCTGCTCTAGTATAAAAAGCATTAGTACATTTCACAGCAGAATCTAAAATAGACTGAACCTTGCTTGATGTCGAAGTAGATGTTGTCCCATCTAACTCAACATGTGTGTCACTTCCAGAAAGTCCTTCGCTTACACATTCTGACAGAAATGCCAGTTCTTCATCCTTTGTTTCTTGATCACCTTCAGATTCTTTATCACTCAAGAAAATATTTAAGTTCATCCTTCTCTTCAAAAGAGTGTTAGCACATTCATTTGCATAATGACCAAAACCAGTACATTCACTACAAATGAGGGTCTTTCTAAATTCAGGATCATACTTAAGTTTTCTTTGAGTGGGTCTTCGTGTAAACGTTTGAGGAGTACGAGTTTGAGGAGTATGAGGAGAATGTTCTATCCTAGGCTGAGTATTTGTTTTAGACTTTTTTTCTGATTTCTCAAATAGGCTTCAAATTTCTTAGCAAGTAAAGCAATATTATCAGTGTCATCTGAAATGTCATCAACATTTTCATCAACTTGTGAAATTTCAGTAATGGTTGATGTCCTTCCAGAACATGAAGGAGCATCACTTTTAAAAACAACATCTTTTCTATCATATGCAGAATCTTGTTGAGACATATTCATTTCATAGGTTTTCAAAATGCTCATAAGCTCATTATGACTCATAGTATCAGTATTTCTAGCTTCTTCTATAGCACAAACTTTACTATTAAATATCATAGGAAGTGTACGAAGTGTTTTTTTACTAACCTGGAATTGGAAATTGGGTTACCAAGTGATTGCAGCTCGTTCACGACTTCATACAACCTTTCATTGTAAGAGTTGATGGTCTCATCTTCTCTCATCCTCAAGCTTTCAAACTTCATGCTCAGCAACCTTGCCTTTGCTCTTTTGACACTACCAGAACCTTCACAGTGTTCTTGTAGTCTTTCCCATGCATCTTTAGCAGATATGCAGTTCTGAATCAAGTTTAACATTACTGGATCAACCGAAGAGCTGATTGCGTTCAGAGATTTGTAGTTGTGTGCAGATAGATTTCTCTCCTCGGCAGTTCAATTGAGTTCATCTTTGAGAATCTGATCTCCATCTTTATCTTCTTCAGTGGGAGGTGTCCATCCAGACAGAATGATCTTCCAACCTTTATCGTCACATGCTTTGATGTATGACCTCATACGGATTTTCCACAAGGCATAATTTATTCCATCAAGAATGGGAGGACGGGTGACGGGTGCAGAGTAATCCATAATAACTCAACACTTAACACCAGGAATCAACACTTAGTGTTGGCTCTGATGCCACTTGTCGGGTGCCCAATGGTGCAAACTGTGTTTTTGGTTAGATATTGTCCTAAGTGTGGTGACACTTTGAACAACATTATATGTATCAGAATGTAACTTAACTAAGTATAGAACATGTTGTAAATCAGCGGAAGACTTAACGCACGGATTACTCAATCTTTCCACAAACTTTTGCAAGTTTGTGGAGGTCTCATGGCACAAATATCACTATTGGAAAATGTGATTACAAAAACAGAGTCTTAGGTATGGAAACAATTCTTCCACCATTCGAATACAAAATTGGATCTAAAATCCAAACACGTTCCCAAATGGCAAAACCTAGACTTGTTAGAATCTAAGCCTACTTCACATGCACTACTTGTGAACAGCGCACATAAAATGTACGGAAATAATAGTAGACAACTGATATTGAACCAAGTGTTACAACACCAATACAAACACTATGACAGAAACCTATCTATGATCTTTTACACTGTATAGTGGGATTGCCTTTTTAATCACTTGACTTGGCAACTAGCAGCTTCCATTGCTGTAGGCTCCAAATTATGAGTGGTCCACGTAGGAGATGTAGTGCACCCATGCAGATTTGAATAACCATCCACTAAGAGAGGTAGTTATTTTCGCCTTCTAGATCCTTATAGAGCTTCCGAATCTTTCCAGTTTGCTCCAGGGTCTTCAAGGTCTGCGTTTGACTTGGTCTTTGCATCCAACACGTTCAGCACTTCAACCACAACAACCCTGAAAGCAACATTAAGTACAACACCAGTCAAAACAACAAACCAACATTAGTGGTTAATATAACATCTGGTGGAGGAGAGGTGTGATTCCAGATGTGATGACACTGGTCTCAACATTTCACATCAACAAATTAGTTAAACTCTATTGTGTGTCCTCCATACAACACTACTTGTGGATTGATTTTATATATAATTTTGCTTTCTTAATCCATATTCATGGTCGTTTTGTGCATCTTCAACTATTATATAGAGTCTAAATATATATCTTGGTTGTAGATTGAGTGCGTTCACCACTGAACAAGATTCCATGTTATGATTTTAAGTGAGGGTACTCTGAAACTTCATTAGAACTGTCATATATGAATGTTTATTAATTGAATTGAATTCGGGTTAGTAAGCAAGATAAAGAGGGTAATTTTATAGTACCTATAAATGGAGATCAATATCGGGTTAGGTTCCAGATGTGGGGAAATAATTGATACTGATAGTACTTAGAAAGGGGGTGAAATTACGTCTCTTGCTCCGAGGTTAATCACACGTGTTACCCGCATATTTACTTGTGTCTATAGAGTAGATTTGCATAGTTTAGTGATGCTTCCATAGTCCACAAGGCAGAGTCGGTCTACACTTGAGAGGAAAGTTAAGTAGCAGAACTGGATTACCCTAGAGCTACCTATTCTCCTACTTGAGTCACTTTCGTATTCTTCTAGTGCTATTTTATTTTATTTGTTATTTTATTTTAGTATTTTAGTAGTTAATAATTCCATACATCAACCTTATTGCCTCCTGTCTTAATTAATTTAGTTAATAATTTAATTGATAATACACCGTCCTTTGTATTTGATATTTCACTTGGTCGCTTGCTTTAGCTGCAATTGATATCCTTAATACTTGGGGATTAATTTTACGTGCAAAGAAAATGCGCATCAAGTTCTTGGCGCCGTTGCCGGGGATGGCTGTTATTATTGATTTTATTATTTCTAGTTTGATTAAGAATTTTATTTGTGATTATTTATTTTTATCTATCCTTGAATTTTTCTGAGGTACTTGTGCACTAGAAAAAGGAGAGGAAAAAAGGAAGAAGTAACACATTGAGCTAAACATGGCCGGAGCAAGGCAGAATCTGGATAATGTTGCCATACGTGAAATTTTCACGAACTATGGGGTTGATAGGAGCAAGGGGGATGATGATAATTTTGAGATACATCCCGCCCTTATTAACATGGTGGAAAAGAATCCCTTTTCTAGAGTTTGCTTTGAAGATCTATATCAGCATCTCAAAAGATTCCTTGGTTATGCAAACACTCAAAAAGGTGCTGGAGCTAATGATAATGCTAGGCGGATCGCCCTATTCAAGTTCTCTTTGATTGATAGGACATAAGCTTAGTATGAGACTCTTGATGCCACAGATTACACTATATGGGACCAACTGCAGCAGAAGTTTTTGAGAGATACATGCCACCCTTAAGGATCTTAAGAATGAGGTAAGACATTACCCAATTTGTTATGAATCAGGGTGAGAAATTTCATGAGGCGTGGGATAGGTTTAAAGACATGCTCAGTAGGTGCTCACAGCATGGAATGTTTAAGGCTGAGTATATAAGCATCTTTTACTATGGATTAGATTGTGAGTCGCGTATTCTTATTGATGCATCATCAGGTGGAGCGCTATTATCTAAAACAGCACTTGAAGCAGAGAAGTTATTTGAAGACATCTTCATGAATTCACATGACTGGCCTGTAGAGAGAGATAGAGGATCATATGTACTTGGTAAGGTGGCACAGGTTGAACATCAAACGATGAAGTCGAATAGGGATGATGAGATCGTCTCTAGTCTAGCTAAGATCAACAAGCTACTAGAGTCCTAACAGAAGCGGATTATCGTAGAGCTACCTATTCTCCATTCTTGAGTCACTTTCGAATTCTTCCAATTGATTTTATTTTAATTGTTATTTTAATTAATTTGTTAGTAGATTGATTATTAAATTCTCAAACTTTATTGTCTTGTCTTAATTAATTAGTAAATAATTAAATTAATAATTCGTCGTCCTTTGGGTTCGATATTTAACTTGGTCGCTTGCTTAAGCTGCAACTGATATCCTTAATAATTGGGGATTAATTTTGCGTGCAAAGAAAACGCACATCAAGTTCTTGGCGCAAAAAGTTCTTCAGAATCTAGATAATTACATCATGTACTATTTTGAATAATTTGTCGAGGCTACTATGAATTCTAAGCATGCAGATTTATCTAAGCAGTTGAAGGACCTTACTTTGATGATGGGGCAGATGGTCGGGAATGTGAATCAATTGACACAAATGTTGGAGGAAGGAATGTTCCCGTCTCATGGTATAACGAATCCAAAAGAATGCAAAGCTATCACATTTAGGTCTGGAACATAGTATGAAGGACCGATGATGCCGAAAATAAATTTTAAAGCTCCAGGAGCTCGATTCCACCAGGGTTCGACCCAGCTATCAGGTCAAACCAGATCATGGAGGTCGAACCAAGCACCTGGACAATCTCTGGAGTGTCCAAACGACCAGTTCGACCAACATCATGCTGGTTCGACCAACCCTGTTGGTCGAACCACGGTCGAACTAGTCTGTCCAGAATTTGCTGATGTCGGGTTCGACCACAACCCTCATGGTTTGACCAATCTAGTTGGTCGAACCAGCCTATCTGCAGCCCCCTGTTTCGTCTGAAGCACGATTCGACCACGACCACTATGGTTCGACCAACCTTGTTGGTCAACCATGGTCGAACCGACCTGTTCGGGAGATGCCATACTTTCTGAAGCCCAGTTCGACCACTACACACCTGGTTCGACCAGCACTCATGGTCGAACCATGGTTGAACCATCTCGTTTGGCACCATTTTCCGTGTATAATGCTTTATCTGATGTTAATGTTACTCCAGTTCCTTTCCAAGAGCAGAATAATGAGCTTATAGTGGAAAAGAACTGGGAAAGAGTAAAGAGGTTGAGAGCCGAGAAGCTTAGACTGCAGATGGATAATGAAGATGTGGTTTTCTCTCTTGATAAAGCAATGAAGATGACCATGAAGACTCAATCATGCAAGAGCATAGATGTAATTTATAACTTGTTTAATTTTAATTTTAGTAGGACAAATGATTCTGAATTTGAGTGAAAGATTGACAAGGAGGAATCTAGACAGCCATGGGAGGAAGATAATTCCAAGGATCATATACTTGTGACCAAGAAAGGTGAGGTGTTGAATGTAGACAAGAAGAGGGAAAGAAAGTACTTGAAGGAGAGGATGTGAGAAGACAGCCATCTGATCCAGTAGTTCAAAAAGCGGTGTTCCGTCGTGACTCTCCGACGTTAAATATGAACGCCTGTTGGGGGCTTGCCCTTCCATTTTATTGCTTTATTATTTCTTTCGTGTGAGTGAGGAGTTATTATATTTGAAGTGCTTATTTCAGCAATTACATCTCTTTTCAAACTTAGTTTCGACTTACATTTTTTCTAAGTTTGGGGGGGTGTAATGTACTTACCTCGTCTTATGAGCTCTAAGGGCATAATTTTTCCTTTCATTGGTTATTTGTTTGTTAGGAGGTTGAATTTTTGCGGTATATTAATATTTTAACCGGTGTTGGTATATCGATTTTTTGCAACTTACCTAATGTTTAGTGTGTTGTGTTGGTGTGTCTAGTGTGTGGAGTCGACTAGATAGTCAATTGAGTCTTTCTTATAGTTCTCCTATATTATTATTGATGAATCCTGTGATGATGAGTATGTTTGAGTTTTGATGATAGAAAAAGGTATTAGAGTGGCAAGGCGAGTTCTACAATGAGGCTTTGACTTGACCGAGTTGAACAACTCGAGGAGCTCGTGCATACGTTGAAGACAAATCAGGTGCCCTCATTTCCTTTTTATAATTTTTATGTGTGCTTTAAATTCATGGAGTGGAAGGATTGAGTTTATATTTTTGGTGATCTACATGAGCTTATATTTTTAAATTGTGCATGAAATCCATATGCTTTTTAAATTAATGATGGAAGTGTACTTGAATTATATTGCGGTATGACGTTCTATGTGTACTTGTGAGATTTTACTTACCATGAAAAGTGCTCTGTTACTTGTTAAAAATCCATGTGAGATTTTGAGCCTCGTTGATCATGTTATATAATCACATGATATTTCTTTTCTGGTGAGTATCATTCTTGTGTATGTATTCTAGAACTTGCCTCTTGTCTTACTTGAAATTACATGTGTGTTAGATGATGGTAGATGATTTAAGGTCATCCTTGAATTTATGAGTCACTTAGCCAAATAATTCCCTACCGAATGATGTTTATTCGTAGTTGTCCCCGTTGAGCTTAAAAACCTTATTCTTTAGCAACCTACGAGAAATAGCCACTTTGAGCATCCGAATTTTTTAAGCCTTGATTGTCCTTATAGAAGAGAATTAATGGATTTTTAAAGTGTTTTGATGGAGCTTGATAAAAATTTGGTAAGGAATGAAATTGGTGTTGAAATAGTGACTGAGTTTGAAAATGCATCTAAGGAGAATCATGAAGTAGTGCTTGAATCTAGTACTCCATTGAACTAAACAACCTAAGGTAGTGCTTAAATCTAGTACCCTATGGAGGATGCCTGAGATAGTGCCCGAAACTGGTACCTCGAGAGTAAAAAGGAGAGAAGGAAAAAAAAGAGAAGGAAAAAGTTGTTGTGCTTGAAAGAAAAAAGTTGAAGAGTTGAGGAGGATGTTGTGCTTAATTGAAGTGAGTAAGAAGAATGAAAGATAATGATGGAGTGCACGCTTGATTGATCCGAGTTTTGAGTCACTTATCCATATATATTTTCTATCTTATCCAAAGAGCCAACATTACATCCAAAAGAAAAGTCATTTTTGATACTATTGTCGAATCATACTTTTAGTAGTGGAGAGTTTGAGATATTTGGCAAGCTTATGGTTACGCATGCACTTGAATTGAATCTGAGCATAAACACCTTAACCCATAAGTGTTCATCTTTTACACTTGAGTGCGAGTGATATATACTTCCCGTGAGAACATATCAATGGAGCATTTGAATTGGTGGTGATTATCTTATCTTGTATGCTATGAATTGATTATTACATGTAATGAGAGTTGCATGACCTAAGTTGAGGACATTTGTATTTTGAAGGGGGCATTGGTCATAGTCCTTATTTCCCCGCTAATTTTCTTACTCTCTTTCTCTTTATTTTTTATTTTTTTGCCTCGGGAAGAGCAACGGGTAAGTTTAGGGGATTAATGAGAGTGAAAATAAGCGGGTTTGAGTGTCCAATTTAACACCTATTTTATGAGTATTTTTGTTATATATTAGCACAAGTGTCTTATATTCGATATATGTGAGAAAAAGGATCAAAAGTGCCAAGTTGGAGAAAAGGTGCAACATGTGTAAGAATGCTGAAAAACGCACGTCCAACTTGTGTAATTTTTCTGTATTTTTATGTAGCTCAAAAGTGAACGTGTGATACATAGTTGGAAAGCCACGGAAGAGAGGGTCGTTTTGGCATAAAGAACACCTTAATCGAAATCCAAACGAGAAAATTATGAGCAAAGTGGTGACGTCGCGCGAGTTGTGCCGTACAGAACAGCTGTGTCACATTCCATGGCATATTATACCTTCAAATCTTGGCTTTTTTGTGAGTTCTTTATATATATAGGAAGCCAAGGAAGAGAGGATCGCGTAAGCGCAAAAATCACTAAAATCAGAGCTCGTATGTAGAAGTTATGCGTAAAACGATGAGACTGCCCAAGCTAATTCGACCCGAACCAGTGGTCGAACCACTCATGTCGTTGTTGAACCACTCGTGTCATAGTTGAACCACTCGTGTCGTGGTCGAACCACCAGCCTGAAAATCGTAAAAGTGTGGTTCAACCATGATGATGTGGTTCAACCAGCCACGAGGTCGAACCACATGCCTGGAATGCGAAAAATCACCGATTTCGATTCGATCATGGTTCGACCAAGCCCATAGGTCGAACCAAAGGCCTGGGAAATCTCCAAATCCGATATTTGCACCCCTAGTGCATGTTTCTGCATGTTTTTGTCGTAAAAAGCCCATCCAAGGTCCATAAGGAGAGCTTACAAGTATAAAAGGGGATTGGAGGAACACAACACAATCATCCTACACCTCACAAGGTGGGATCACCCCCAACCATCATCCACATCCTTTCCTCCATCCATCCATCACTTTGAAGATTCGTCTATGGAATCAAGATGAGAACCAAGAGGAGGATTCAAGACGGAGAAGGACCCGACGACGCCCACATCTAGGGTTTCCTTCATTTCCTAATTATCTTGTATTTTCAGGACATATGGTAAGATATATCCAACCCCCATGATTGTTCTTTGCAACATCATGTGCTAGAACCGTTTTGGTAGATCTAGGGTTTTGAAGGGTTTTACGAATTAATTGAACTTTCGTGTGTATACTCTGAACAACACTACTTGTGGTTTAGTTTATATGACTATGCATTTTTAATTCATACTCACAGTTGTTTTGTACATCATTAATTATTATGTAGAGTCTGAATACAAATCTCAGTTATTGATTGAGTGCGTTCACTGCTGAGCAGGATTCCATGTTATGATTCTAAATGAGGGGACTCCGAAGCTTCATTAGAACTATCTTATATAAATACTTGTTAATTGAATTGAATTCGAGTTAGTAAGTAGAATAAAGAGGGTAATTTTATAGTACCTATAAAGGGAGATCATATCGAGTTAGAGTATCAATCCTAGGGGGAAATAATTGATACTGATAATACTTAGAAAGGGGGGTGAAATTATATCTCTTGCTGCAAGGTTATTCACACGTGTTATACACATATTTGCTTGTGCCTATAGAGTAAATATGCATGGCTTAGTGATGCGTCCATATTCCACAAGGAAGAGTCGGACATTGATACACGAAAGGAAATTAATGAGTCAAACTGGATTATCCTAGAGCTACCTATTCTCCATTCTTGAGTCACAGTCATATTATTCTAGTGTTTAATTTATTTTAATTGTTATTTTATATTTTTGTTAGTAGATTAATAATTCAAACCTCAAACTTAATTGTCATCTTGTCTTAATTAATTTAGTTAATAATTAAATTGATAATACTCCGTCCTTTGGGCTCAATAATTCACTTGGTCGCTTGCTTAAGCTGCAATTGATATCCTTAATACTTGGGGATTAATTTTGTGTGCAAAGAAAACGCGCATCAAGTTCTTGAACCCTAGAACTATCGAAGCTGTTCTAGCCCATGATTGATCGAAGAACAATCATGGTGGTTGGATAGATCTTACCCATAGTCTTGAAAATTACAAGATAAATTAAGATGCGAAGTAAACCCTAGATGTGGGCGCCATCGTGTCTCTCTCTGTCTTGAATTTTTATTTGGTTCTCACTTGATTCGACAGACGAATCTCTCTCCACAGCTCCGTGGATGGTGGTAGGGTTTTGGATGTTGTGTGGAATGAAGGTGGTGAATGGCTCTCTTTTCCCTTGCATAGGGTCTTCCTTTTATACTTACGAGCTCTCCTTACGGACCTAGGATGGGCTTTTTGGGCGAAAACATGCACTTGAAGGTGTAAAATACGAATCCGGACGTATCCAGCGCATCAGTTCGACCAAAGGCCTTGGTCGAACCATTCACAGCTAGTCAAACCATAGGTCGAATCGACCTGTAAAACACTGGTAGGCCCACGGTTTGGGTCAAACGGCAGGTCAAATCAGAAGCCTTGCGGTCAAACTGCAACTCGAAAAACTTAAGCTTTTGGTTCGACCATGCATGGTTCGACCACTGTGCTTGGTCGAACTATAGTGTCGTGGTCGAACCACACTCCTGATGAATTCCCGATACCTGGTTCGACCAGGGATGCTGGTCGAACCACTCTCTGCTTGGTCGAACCGCCTCCCTGCATGGTCGAATTGGGTGTTTTCAACACCCTTTCTCGGGTTCCAATAACTTCTAATCTGTTTTCCTTCGAAAATCCACTCAAACGGACTCAAACATACATGATTCATGACTTTCTACAATACAACTCGATTTATCTTGACTTAAGACCAAATTCTACATCATTATCACACGAATCAAGGCTCAAAACACGTGAATTTACACACTCATTCAACCCAAACTAACATGTTGCTCGTCCCGAGGCAACGTAATCAAAACATAGGAGTAAGTGTAAATTTCACAAGTCCATCTCGTCAAATACAAGTCATACCTATACATGCAACTCTATCAACTTAAAACAAGTATCACTCGCATCATATATTTCATTCATGCAAAACATCACTAAATTATAATATAATTCGGAGTACTAAGTCATCTAGCTCACAAGATAAGTGTTTACTCTCGCACTCAAGTGTAAAAGTTGTACACTTTAACGGGTTAGTATATACATTCAAATTCAATTCATATTCCCGCGTAACCATAAGCTTGGCAAGGGTCTCAAAAATCAACTTATAATCACTTCATTATTAAGATCACAAAGGACTTGCTTTTGGGTTGTAATGTTGGCGCTTTGGTAACGGTAGGAAAATATAGATAAAGTGACTAATTCACTAATAGAGAATTACCTTGGAATTTTGTTTTTCATCAAACAGCTTTTTCTCTCCTTCTCATTCTCATGATCTTCGCGATTCATTTTTCCTTCTTTTCCTTGGCATCAACATCTTATTTCTTTCAAAGTACAAGGGTACCAATTTCGGGCACTAACCTTCTTAAAAGTCGGGGAACCGGTTTCAGGCACTACTCTTAAACGAGATTTAACAATTCCTTTCTTTTCTTCAAATTCATGCTACTCAACCCAAATTTTCTTCATTTCTTCTTCACATTCAAGCTAGCATTTATTCACCTCAACTCTCTACTAATGAATAGGGTATTCAACATGGCTCAAGTAAAGGATAAATAAAGGCTTTTTTAATCAAGGCTTGCCAAAGAAAAAGCTTGTAAAGGCTCAAAAGGGCTCGCAATGATTTATATAGTATATGGGAAGGTAAAATTTGGCTAAGTGACTTAGATAAACAATAACGTCCTAAGATCATGTCCTAATAATTTATTAATCATAAGTCTCGCACAAGACTCCAAGCCAAGTTCTAGAATACGGTCATATGAACGATCCTCATAAGAATAAACTATCATGCATATAGCATAATTTCATAAGGCTCAAATTCTCACATGGGTAAATAGATTCCTAAGCACTCCTCATAGCATATAATCAAGATCAATTTCACAATGAATTCCATATATTTAACAAGTATTACATGCTTCTCATCAACAAAATCAACACATGCAAAATACGAATGCAACATACTTAGCAAAAAACCCATCATAACAATCCAAATCAAGCTTCTCCAATCAATCCATCATCAAGTATCAAATATCACAACTCCTATCAAATTCCAATCCAACATATCAATATACTACATGCCACACACACCACAAATACCCATCCTATAAAGATAAAAAGAGAAGGGGATGAGATGAAACAGACAAAAGGAAAAAAACTTGGCGCATCCTACTCCCCCAGAGCATCATCCTCATCATCATCATCACTCATCTTCGTGCGCCAACGATCAAAATCCTTATGGAGATTATTCAGTTTTCTATCCAACTCCCGCTCATCAGCTTGCATCTTTCCCAATCTCCTATCCATCTCTACGTAGTTAGCATGCAATGCGGTGTATCTCAAATCAAGCGCGGCATAGCTAGTAGTAAGCAAGCCCAGCTGACGGTTCGTCTCTTTCTGCTCATTGTTCAGGTTGGTAAAATGCTCGTTCATCAACCTAAACTGCTCCCTGAAGTACTCATCAGGACCGCCCCAATACTGCTGCTGTGGTACTGCTGGAATGGGTAGTGGTGGCATCTCGTGTTGCTGCAGAATATCCATCTTAGGATAAACCTGATCCGCTCCATGCTGCTGCTGTAGCTGTGGCTCAAACTGCCCTTCATCAACAATCCTCTGCAGCTCTTGGTACATCCCTGCAACGTACATCTGAGCCACAGTCCTCCAATCACCTTTCCTCAAGCACGTGATTGAAATAGCCTCATGCGGCAACATGTTCATCAACTGTTATCCTCACTCCGGATCATAGTCAGATCACTCACATTGAATGGAAACATGTAAGAAAAGAGCTTAGATCCCCTCGTTTAGAACCAATCTCCATCGTGATGATGAGCAAATCCAGCTTTCACGCACGCAATCATGACTAGATACGGATCCTCAAGGATGGGTGTAATGCCAGTAAAGTCCATGTGGTATGACTCAGCCATAGAAGTAAGCAATCCTCTAATATTTACTCTTTGAAACATGGAGCTCCTGAATCTGTACAGCTGCTGAATCAGATACGGCCCCACATTAAACCTTACTCCATTAAGCATACACCATAGAGCATACAACTCTCCTCTCGATGCGCAACTTCCTTCAGACTAGGCAACAGTGTGTTCCCCAAAACACTATCCATATATCTAAGAACAGGATTCCGAATCAGAGACGCGCAAGCATCCTTAGTTTTGAAATCCATATCCTCTCTAGAAATTGCTCTTCAAAAGTTATTTGCATTAAAATATCCATTCTCGTTCCTGGAGATCCCCCTCGGAGTCTCAAATAACACATTGAAATCTTTCGCTGTCCGTCTTCTTATCTCGCCTCCCAGCTGAAAAGAACACTCATAAGGAAGAGGGATAGAGCCCTTCTTGATGGTGATGAAACACAACACCTCCATAGTCACATGAAAATATGTTGGCTTTTTAAGCTCCATGAAGTGACGAATCCCTACTTGATCGAACATCCACATGATATCCTCACGGATATTCATGTTATCATGGCCCCATCATCTTGGTACCTCGTTCGAGCGATCTTATCAGACATATCGCCCCATCGATCCTTTATCTCCTCCCAATTCTCTATTCGAATCTTGATATCCCTAGGCAGCCTCTCTTTAAGCCTTAGCTTCTTTGTGACTTCATCCTCACGAGACAGCCTATCTTTTCTCTTCTTAGATTGAACCTCAGTTTCCTTTCCTTTTCCTACAAAACAATACTTCAATACCAAACGGATACAAGAAAACAAACTAAATCCAATGCATAACTAACTATACATGAAACTCTACTCAAGACTTCAAGTTTAACAAGTATAATCAATTCAAGACAAGCATGCTAATTAAATTTCACTTCTAACTTCAACTCTTTAAGAAAAACTATCACTAACTTCAACAACCACTTCACTTTCTTAAGCATGCATTCATCAACTTCAAATAATCAACTCAAAATTCAACATGCTTCACTTTACTTCTCAAATTACTCATCAATTTCACGTAAACATCAAGGTCTAACAACAATTCAACAATTAAATTCGGACCCATTACTTGTTCATATGAAAGTTCAAATAACAATTCAATTTGCACCATGGATTCTCATAAACACGAGTTCAATCAACTTACCCACTTCAAAATCAAGAAATAGAACTTCAATCTTAGGGCAGTAGAGTCAAGAGAACATACCTTTCGATCCGGCCATGGTTTATATGAACTAATTACGAAAAATCCCCAAATTTGATGAAGAACCCTAGTTTTGCAACCAAATTGCTCCAAATCCATGAGAAATCGAGTGTAGGAAGTGTGGAAAGTGGTTTAATTGGAGCAAAATGTGGAAAGTGGTTTAATTGGAGCGAAATCGATTAAAATCGAAGTTTGAAAGAGCAGGATTTTTGGTTCGGAGAGGATTCGAGTGCGGGTGGTGTGAAAAGTGATCAAAACAAGGCGAAAATCCACTTAAAACCTGACTTACCTATTCAGTTCGACCCAAACCAGGTGGTTGAATCACCTTGTCGTGGTCGAATCGCGCTTCTGGATGATTTTCAGCATTTGGTTCGACCCAAACCATTGGTCGAATCAGAGTGTCGTGGTCGAACCACCCTGTTACAAACTTTCAGGTGGCTAGTTCGACCCGAAATCCATGTCAAATCGCACTATGCGTGGTCGAATCGACCTGTTACAAAATCTCTGATCGCTGATTCAACTTGGGCTTTTGGTTGAACTCCGGTCGAACCACCTCATGGCTGGTCGAATCGACCTGTAATGAACTTTCAGGTCCATGGTTCAACTTGGGTTGTTCGATTCGACCTATCTCCTTGGTCGAATCGAGCCCCTGTACCTTCGAAATCCAATATTCTTTGTCCCTTACACACTTCAAACTCAAAAACGAACTTAAGGTACCAACACGGAGCAAAAACTAAGCTAGAGAACCACTTATAAGACTCTAAAATCATGTGCATATACTCCACATACGACTCAATAAATAAAACACCACTAAACCTTAGGCAAATTGTAAAAGATCGACACTTCTAAACTGGTTAAAGTTTCAATATGCCGTAAAAAATTAACTCCCCTAACATACGTTACAAAGAAAAGATTATACTCTCCGTGCTACGATGAGGTAAGTACATCACACCCTCCCAAACTTAGTAGAAACTATAGTCGAAACTAAGTTTGCAAGAAGATGTAATTTCCGATTAGTAAGCACGTTAAATATAAAAATTTCTTACTCACACAAAAGAAATAAAACAATAAAATAGGAGGAAAAGCCCCCAACAGGCACTCTTATTTAATGTCGAAGAGTCACGACGGTACCAAATCAATGCAAGGTATCCTCAAAGACGACACAAGCATCATCTGACGACTTATAATGCTTCAAACGATGCCCATTCGCCGCTCTGATGTCTCCATCTTTGTCCATGATTTCAAAACTCCCCCCTCCGCAGGCTCTATGGATAATGAACGGTCCTGTCCACTTCAATTTTAATTTTCTTGCAAAGAGCTTCAAACGAGAGTTAAAAAGTAATACCTCATCACCTTGCTTGAATTCCTTGTAAGTGATATTCGAATCATGCCATTTCTTCATTCTTTCTTTGTAGATTACCGAATTCTTGTAAGCTTGGTTTCTGAACTCATCGAGATGATTAATTTGAGTCATCCTCAACTCCTTTTGATCCTTAAGACACAAGTTCAAACTTCTCAATGCCCAAAAAGCTTTATGCTGAATCTCTACGGGTAAGTGACACGACTTCCCATAGACAATTTGATATGGTGACATCTCAAGCACCGTCTTATACGCAGTTCGAAACCCCCACAAAACATCATCGAGCTTCATAGCCCAATCTTTCCTATTAGTTCCGACTACCTTTTCAAAAATTTGCTTCACTTGTCGGTTAGAGACCTCGGCTTGCCCATTAGCTTGAGGATGATTGGGTGTAGTAACCCTATGCTTCACACCGTAGTCCTTGAGCACTCTCTATAGAAGCTTATTGACGAAGTGAGAACCTCCATCATTCACAAGTGCTCTTGAGACTCCATGACGGGCAAAGATATGTTTCTTCAAGAAAAACAACATGATCTTTGAATCATTCATGCGAGTAGGAATGATTTCCACCCACTTAGAAACATAGTCCACAGCAAGAAGGATGTAGAGAAATCCAATAGATGGGGGAAATGGCCCCATAAAATCAATCCCCCATATATCGAAGATCATTACAACAATGCTCGGCTGAAGTGACATCTCATCTCTTCTACTTATGTTTCCCATCCGTTGAAATCTATCGCATGTTGCTAGATAGGATTCACAGTCTTTAAACAAAGTAGGCCAATAAAGAGCAGATTGAAGTACTTTAGATGTCCTCTTTGAGCTCCGAAGTACCCCCCGTTAGGTTGTGCATGGTAAAAATCAAGAACACTCTCCATCTCTATCTCGGGCACACACCTACGGACGATAGAATCCGTACAAATCATGTAGACAACGGATCATACCATATGATTGTTTCAACATCCCTCTTAAACTTCGCAAGTTGATATCTGTTGAGATCTCTTGGAATTTCTCCTACGGCTATGTAATTGACATAATCTGCATACCATGGATCCATTCCTTGAGCAGCAACTACACAAGCTTTTTCTGCTCCTTCAGCAAACACTGCCATGATCTTCTCATCAGAAAACACAATGCTCCCTTGTCTCCAACCTTGATAAGTAATCGCCAACACATTCTCCGTGCCTTACTTGTCTTGGATCTCCATATCAAATTCCTACAGAAGAAGGACCCATCTAATGATCCTTGGCTTCGCTTCCTTATTCTCCATTAGGTACCGGATCGCAGAATGATCCGTATACACAATGGTCTTCATGCCAACCAAATACTGTCGAAACTTATTGAATGCATACACAACAGCTAGAAACTCCTTTTCAGTGACAGTGTAGTTCTTTTGTACTGCATCAAAAGTCTTACTCACATAGTAGATGACACAGAACTTCTTCGCATTCATCTGCTCAAGCACCACTCTAAATGCTTGATCACTTGCTTCACACATAAGTACAAATGGTTGAGTCTAATCTGGTGTGATCAAGATATGTGCAGTAATAAGTGCCTCCTTCAAAACCTAAAAAGCTGTTAGACATTCATCATCAAAAACAAAAGGAACATCCTTTTCAAGTAAATGAGAGAGGAGTTTGGAGTATTTTGAGAAGTCTTTGATAAATCTCCTATAAATTCCTGCATGTCCAAGGAAGGACCGCACTCCTTTTCATTAGTAGGTGGTGGAAGCTTCTCAATCGCCACCACCTTTGCTCTATCCACTTGCAATCCTGGTGTCCAAGAATAATCTCATCTCTCACCATGAAGTGACACTTCTCCCAATTCAAGACAAGATTAGTTTCTTGACATCTCTTCAAAATAATAAATAAGTTAGATAAATAAATATCAAAAGAGGATCCAAACATAGAAAAATCATCCATAAACACTCCATGATCTTTTCTATCAACCCATCAAATATGACCATCATGGAACTATGGAATGTAGCAGGTGCATTACACAATCCAAAAAGCATCTTTCTAAAGGCAAAAGTTCTATAAGGGCAAGTAAAAGTAGTCTTTTCCTGGTCCTCGGGTGCAATCATGATTTGATTGTAACCCGAGTACCATCCAAGAAATAATAAAACTCATACCCCGCAAGACGATCAAGCATTTGATCCATGAAATGAAGAGGGAAGTGGTCTTTGCATGTATTTTCATTCAGTTTCCTGTAGTCAGTACACACACACCATCCTGTAGGAATCTTAGTGGCTAGAGTCTCTCCATCATCAGCTTTCACAATAGTCATGCCCCCCTTTTTAGCTATAACATGCAATGGACTCATATGGGGACTATCACTAATTGGATAAATAATCCCTACATCTAGCCATATTAGGATTTGCTTCCTAATCACTTCTTGAATAGCGGGATTAACTCTCCGCTGATTCTGAATGCTACTTTTTGCTTCATCTAACAATCTTATCTTATGCATGCAATATGATGGACTAATACCTTTCAAATCATCAAGAAACCAACCAATCGCAGACTTATACTTCCTAAGCACATATAATAACTCATCGAGTTGATTATCAGTTAGAGAAGAAGATACAATTACCGAATATGTTTCGTTGTCACCTAGATAGGCATACGTCAAGTGCTCCGGTAGCGGTTTCAACTCCTCATTCTTTTCTTCTTTGATTGTGCTTTCTCTATCCAAAGGCAAGTATTTTCTAGTCCACTTCACCTCTTCAAACTTGGTCCTTTTTTATTCATATCTTTCATCACCCAAAGCAAGTAGGATTTCCAGAAATTCAATACATACCTCATTGGAGAGCTCATCTAGCTCGGTGGTGGGAAAACTAAGAAACTCCGCTATGCATGTCTCCAAGGAATTCTTAGAAAGGATAAAGACATATCTTCTTTCACGATCTCCTCCACCACATCGATGCTGTGACACTGCGTCTCCATTGGCATCTTCATTGCTTTATCAAGGTTGAACAGAACCTCTTTTTTATCCATGCGCAGCCGTAGCTCCCCCTTTTGAACATCAATCATAGCTCCAGCAGTTGCAAGGAATGGTCTCCCTAGGATGAGGGGAACATTATCCTTGTCATCTTCCATCTCAAGTACAAGAAAGTCCACAGGAAAGATTAGTTTCTCTACTTTCACTAGAACGTCTTCAATCATCCCTTTCGGAAAACTCATAGACCTATCCGCCAATTGTAGAGCAACCGTTGTAGGAGTTAACTCCCCCGCCCAAACCAAGCCTTTGAAATATCAACAAAGGCATCAAATTGATGCTTGCCCCAAGATCGAACAAGGCTCGTCGTACCGGCCCTATTCCAATCTCACATAGAATAGTGAAGCGTCCTGGATCCTTTAACTTCACTGGCAGCTTTCTCTGTATGATCGAGCTGCAGTTCTCAGACAAATTCACTATCTCAATTCTGTCCAAGCTTCTCTTCTTCAAAAGTATGTCCTTTAGGAAGCGGGCATAATATGGCATCTCTAAGAGTGCTTCAGAGAAAGGAATGCTCAAGCTTATCTTGTTTATGATATATGAGAACTTCTTGAACTTTTCTTCCAATCCCTTCTTGACTAGCTTGAAAGAAAACGGAAGAGGTATTTTAGTTTTGGGAATCCCCCATTCATCACGTTCAACCTTCTCCTCTTTATCCTTTCCGGCTCTCAATCTCTTTACTCTTTCCCATTTCTTTTATGCTCTTTGGATGGCATTGGAGTAGCATCAACATCAAGTAAAGCATTCGGCGTGGAAATCTGATTAAGTGGTGTGTCTAGTGTGTGGAGTCAATTAGATAATCAATTGAGTTTTTCTTATAGTTCTCCTATATTATTATTGATGAATCTTTGATGATGAGGTTTGCTTGAGTTTTAATGATAGAAAAGGTAAAAGAGAGGAAAGATGAGTTCTACACTGAGACTTTGATGTGACAGAGTTGAATAACTCGAGGAGCTCGTGTACGTTTTAAAGGATATAAATCAGGTGCCCTCGTTTCTTTATACTAATTTTTATGTGTGCTTCTAATTCATGGAGTGGAAGGATTGCGTTTGGTTTTGGTGATACATATGAGCTTATTTTTAAATTGTGCCTGAAATTCATATGCTTTTGAAATTGATAAAGGAAGTGTACTTGAGTTATATTGTGGTATGAAGTTCTATGTGTACTTGTGAGATATTACTTACCATGAAAATTGCTCTATTACTTGTTAAAACCCCATGTGAGATTTTGAACCTCGTTGATCATGTTACATAATCACATGATATTTCTTTTCTGGTGAGTATCGTTCTTGTATGTGTATTCTAGAACTTGCCTATTTTCTTACTTGAAACTACATGTGTGTTAGATGATGGGAGATGATCTAGGGCCATCCTTGAATTTATGAGTCACTTAGCTAAATAATTCCCTACCGAATGATATCCGTAGTTAGCCCCGTTGACCCTAAAAACCTCATTCTTTAGTAGCCTTTTTTTGAACCTTGATTGTTCTTCTAGAAGAGAATTATCGGCTTTTCAAAGTGTGTTGATGGAGTTTGATAACAGTTTGGGAAGGAATGAAATAGGTGTTGAATTAGGGATTGAGCTTGATAATGCATCTAAGGAAAATTATGGAGTAGTGCTTAAATCTAGCACTCCATAGAATAGAATACCCTAGGGTAGTGCTTAATTCTAGTACCCTATGGAGGATGTGTGAGGTAGTGCCCGAAACTGGTACCTCAAGAAAAAAAGAAAAAAAAGAAGAGAAGGAAAAAATGTTGTGCTTGAAGGAGAAATATGAGAGTTTGATGAGAATGTTGTGCTTGATTGAAAGTGATGAGGAAGAATGAAAGATCGAGAGAGACTGTAGCTGATTGATCCGAGTTTTGAGTAACTTATCTATAAATTTCCTACCTTTTCCAAAGAGCCTACATTACAACCAAATAAAAGACCTTTTTGATCCATGATTTGCTAGCTACAAGTAAAAGGAGAGTTGAGACAATAGACAAGCTTATGGTTACGCATTCACTTGAATTGAATCTGAGCATAAACAAATTAACCCATAAGTGTACATCTTTTACACTTAAGTGCGAGTGATATATACTTCCCTGAGAACATGTCAATTGAGCATTTAAATTGATGGTGATTGTCTTAACTTGTATGCCATAAATTGATTATTACATGTAATGAAAGTTGCATGACCTAAGTTGAGGACAATTGTATTTTGAATGGGGTATTGGTCGTAGTCCTTGTTTCTCTGCTAATTTTCTTACTCCCTCTCTCTCTTTATTTTTATTTTGTTAACTCGGGACGAGCAACGAGTAAGTTTGGGAGATTGATGAGAGTAAAAATAAGCGTATTTTAGTGTCCAATCTAACACCTTTTTGATTAGGATTGTTATAATACATTAGCACAAGTGTCATATATTTGATATATGTGAGAAAAAGGTGCACTTGATGTGTTTTATTGTGTTTTAGGTGGAAAAAGGATCAAAAGTGCAACGTTGGAGAAAAGGTCCAACTTGTGTAATTTTTCTGTATTTTTTGTGGAGCACAAAACTAGATGTTTGATACAAGTTGGAAAGCCACAGAAGAGAGGGTCTTTTTGATGTAAAGAACACTTCAATCAGAGTTTAAACGAGAAAGTTATGATCAAAATGGTGACGTCGCGCAAGCTGTGCCGAACAGAACGGCTGGTCCAATTTGCATGACTTGTTACATATTAAAATGTTGGAGTTTCTGAATGTTTTTTATATGGATAGAAATCCAAGGAATAGAGAATCACGTGAGCATAAGAATCACTCGAATCGAAGCTCGGATGTAGAAGTTAAACGCGAACGGTGAAACTGCGCTAAATCTCCAAAGCTGGTTCGACCAACAGGAGAGTGGTTCGACCATCACCCATGGTCGAAGCAGGCGCTGGAAGCTATCAGAAGTATGGTTCGACCACGACAGTGTGATTCGACCAGGCGTGTTAGTCTAACCGTGGTCGAACCAAAAGCATAAGTTTTCGCAGATACAGTTCGACCACGGCATTTCTGATTCGACCTGGATTTTGACCCTAACCGTGGATCTGCCAGTGATTTACAGGTCGATTCGACCAGTGATTCCACTAGGTAAGTGTGGTTCGACCAAGGGTCTTGGTTGAACCGATATGCTGGACACGTCCGGATCCATATTTTTACACCTTCAGTGCGTGTTTTCATCAAAAAAGCCCATCCTAGGTCCATAAGGAGAGTTTACAAGTATAAAAGGGGATGTAGATCACAACAATTAGAGGGGATTGAAGAGGAACCACAACACAATCATCCTACACCCCTAGGGGGGATCACCCCCCAACCATCATCCACATCATTTCCTCCATTCATCCATCACTTTGAAGATTCGTCTGTGGAATCAAGAGGTGGACCAAGAGGAGGATTCAAGATGAAGAAGGACGTGACGACTCCCACATCTATGATTTTATTTGTTTTCTAATTTATCTTGTATTTTCCAGTTATATGGGTAGATCTATCCAACACCATTATTGTTCTTCGCAACATCATGGGCTAGAACCATTTTGGTAGATATAGTTCATTAATTGAACTAAATTCGAGTTAGTAAGCAAGATAAAGAGGGTAATTTTATAGTACCTATAAAGGGAGATCATATCGGGTTAGGTTCTAGACGTGAAAAATAATTGATACTGATAGTACCTAGAAAGGGGGTGAAATTATGTTTCTTGCTCCGAGGTTATTCACACGAGTTACACGCATATTTACTTGTGTCTTTAGAGTAGATTTGCATGGTTTAGTGATGCGTCCATAGTCCACAAGGCAGAGTCGGCCTGCACTTGAGAAGGAAGTTAAGTAGTAGAACTGGATTACCCTAGAGCTATCTATTCTCCTACTTGAGTCACTATCATATTCTTCTAGTGCTATTTTATTTTATTTTTTTATTTAATTTTAGTATTTTAGTAGTTAATAATTCCATACATCAACCTTATTGCCACCTGTCTTAATTAATTTAGTTAATAATTTAATTGATAATACGCCGTCCTTTGGATTCGATATTTCACTTGGTCACTTGTTTTAGCTGCAATTGATATTCTTAATACTTGGGAATAAATTTTGCATGTAAAGAAAATACGCATCAAGTTCTTGGCGCCGTTGCCGGGGCTCATCATAGTCGTCACCACGTCATGAAGGTCGAACCATGATCGAACCAGCATGTCCACGACCCTCTATTTTTTCTGATGTCGGGTTTGACCAAAACAGCTCTTATTCGACTAAACCTCTTGGTCGAACCAAGGTCGAACCTACCTGTCCGCAGCACCCTATTTTTTGTGAAGCACAATTCGACTACGACCATCATGGTTCGACCAATGCTGTTGGTCAAACTGTGGTTGAACCGACCTGTCCTGGAGAGAACACACTTTCTGAAGCATGGTTCAACCAATACACACCTGTTTCGACCAGCACTCAAGGTCGAACCGTATCGTTTGGTACCGTTTTCCACGCGTAATGCTTTATCTGATGTTAATGCTACTCCAGTGACATCCCAAGGGCAGAATAATGAGCTTATAGTGGAAACAAAGTTGAAAAGAGTAAAAAGGTTGAGAACCGAGAAGCTTAGACAACAGATGTATAATGAAGATGTGATTTTCTCTCTTGATCAAGCGCATATATGTGATTTCTAATTTGTTTAATCTTGATTTTAATAGAACACATGACTCTGAAATTGAGTGGAAGATTGACAAGGATGAGTCTAGACAACCATGAGAGGAAAGAAATTTCAAGGATCACATTTTTGTGACTAAGAAAGATAAGGTGCTGAGTGTAGACAAGAAGAGGGAAAGAAAGTACTTGAAGGTGAGAATGCGAGAAGACTGCCATCTGATCCAGTAGTCTACAAAGCGGTACTCCATCGTGACTCTTCGACGTTAAACATGAATGCCTGTTGGGGGCTTGTCCTTTCCATTTTATTACTTTATTTATTTCGTGTGAGTGAGGATCTATTATATTTGAGGTGCTCATGTTTTGGCAATTACATCTCTTTTCAAATTTAGTTTCGACTTACATTTTTACCAAGTTTGGGAGGTGTGATGTACTTACCTCGTCTTATGAGCACTAAGGGTATAATTTTTCCTTTCGTTGGTTGTTTATTTGCTAGGAGGTTGATTTTTGCGGCATATTAATATTTTAACCAGTGTTGATATGCCGATTTTTTGCAACTTACCTAATGTTTAGTGTGTTGTGTTGTTGGGTCTAGTGTGTGGAATCGATTAGATAGTCAATTGAGTCTTTCTTATAGTTCTCCTATTTTATTATTGATGAATCATGTGATGATGAGTATGTTTGAACTTTGATGATAGAAAAAGGTAAAAGAGGGGGGTAGATGAGAAAAGAGGGGGGTAGATGAGTTCTACACTGAGGCTTTGACCTGACCGAGTTGAACAACTTGAGGAGCTCGTAAACATTTTGAAGGAGAAATCAGGTGCCCTCATTTCCTTATTCTAATTATTATGTGTGCTTTTAATTCATGGGAGTAGAAGGATTTATTTATGGTTGTGATACACATGAGTTTATATTTTTAAATTGTGTCTGAAATTCATATGCTCTTGAAATTGATGAAAAAAGTGTATTTGAGTTATATTATGGTATGAAGTTCTATGTGTACTTGTGCGATATTGCTTACCATGAAAAGTGAACCTATGTGAGATTTTGAGCCTCATTTATCATCTACATAATCACATGATATTTCTTTTTTGGTGAGTATCGTTCTTGTGTGTGTATTCTAGAACTTGCCTATTATCTTACTTAAAACAACATGTGTGTTAGATTAATGGGACATGATTTTAGGTCATCCTTAAATTTATGAGTCACTTAGCCAAATAATTTCCTACCGAATGATGTTTATCCATAGTTAGCCCTGTTTAGCCTAAAAACCTCATTATTTGGCAGCCTACGAGAAATAATCAATTTGAGCATTTGAATTTTTTTGAGCCTTGATTGTCCTTCTAGAAGAGAATTAATAGCTTTTCAAAGTGTGTTGATGGAGTTTGATAACAATTTGGGAAGGAATAAAATTGGTGGTAAAACAGTGATTGGGTTTGATAATGCATCTAAGGAAAATCATGAAATAGTGCTTAAATCTAGTACTCTATAGAATCAATCACCCAAGGGTAGTGCTTAAATCTAGTACCCTATGGAGGATGCGAGAGGTAGTGCCCCAAATTGGTACCTCAAGGGAGAAAAAAATGTTGTGCTTGAAGAAAAAAAGAAAAAAAGTTGAAGAGTTGAGGAGGATGTTGTGCTTTATTGAAGTGAGTAAGAAGAATGAAAGATCATGATAGAATGCATACTTGATTGATCCGAGTTTTGAGTCACTTATCTATATATTTCATATCTTAACCAAAGAGCCAACATTACATCCCAAAGAAAAGTTATTTTTGATCTTATTGTCGAATCATACTTTTAGTAGTGGAGAGTTTGAGATATTTGGCAAGCTTATGGTTACGCATGCACTTGATTTGAATTTGAGCGTAAACACCTTAACCCATGAGTGTACATCTTTTACACTTGAGTGCGAGCGATATATACTTCCCGTGAGAACATGGTAATAGAGCATTTGAATTAGTGGTGATTGTCTTAACTTGTATGCTATGAATTGATTATTACATGTAATGAGAGTTGCATGACCTAAGTTGAGGACAATTGTATTATGAATGCGGTATTGGTCAGAATCCTTGTTAACCCACTAATTTTCTCTCTCTCTCTTTATTTTTATTTTGTTCCATCGGGACGAGAAACGGGTAAGTTTGGGAGATTGATGAGAGTAAAAATATGCGTGTTTTAGTGTACAATCTAATATCTTTTTGATGGGAATTGTTCTCATATATTAGCACAAGTATCTTATATTCAATATATGTGAGAAAAAAGGTGTACTTGAGGTGTTTTATTGTGTTTTAGGTGGAAAATGATCAAAAGTGGAAAGTTGGAGAAAAGGTGCAACTTGTGCAAGAATGCTGAAAAACGCACATCCAACTTGTGTAATTTTTCTGTGTTCGTGTGGTATCCAACACCCATGATTATTCTTCACAACATCATGGGCTAGAACCGTTTTGGTAGATCTAAGGTTTTGAAAGTTTTATGAATTAATTAAACTCTCTTGTGTGTCCTCCGTACAACACTACTTGTGGATTGATTTTATATATGATTGTGCTTTCTTAATCTATATTCAAGGTCATTTTGTGCATCTTCAACTGTTATATAGAGTCTGAATATATATCTTGGTTGTAGATTGAATGCGTTCACCGCTGAACAGGATTCCATATTATGATTCTAAGTGAGGGGACTCTGAAGCTTCATTAGAACTGTCATATATGAATGTTTATTAATTGAATTGAATTCGGGTTAGTAAGCAAGATAAAGAGGGTAATTTTATAGTACCTATAAAGGGAGATCATATCGGGTTAGGTTCCAGACTTGGAAAATAATTGATACTGATAGTACCTAGAAAGAGGGTGAAATTTCGTCTCTTGCTCCGAGGTTATTCACACGTGTTACACGCATATTTACTTATGTCTATAGAGTAGATTTGCATGATTTAGTGATGCGTCCATAGTCCACAAGGCAGAGTCGGCCTGCATTTGAGAGGGAAGTTAAGTAGTAAAACTGGATTACCCTAGAGCTACCTATTCTCCTACTTGAGTCACTTTCGTATTCTTCTAGTGCTATTTTATTTTATTTATTATTAATCTTAGTATTTTAGTAGTTAATAGTTCCATACATCAACCTTATTGCCACCTGTCTTAATAAATTTAGTTAATAATTTAATTGATATTACGCCGTCCTTTGGGTTCGATATTTTACTTGATCGCTTGCTTAAGCTGCAATTGATATCCTTAATACTTGGGGATTAATTTTGCGTGCAAAGAAAATGCGCATCAAGTTCTTAGCGCCGTTGCCGGGGATTTGTAAGCTGACTTATGTTTTTACTAAGTTTGGGGGGGTGTGATGTTCTTACCTCATTGAAGCACCAAAAGTATATTCTTTTCTTTGTAATGTTTGCTAGGAAAGTTGATTTTTTGCAGTATGTTGAAACTTTAGTCGATTTTGATGTGTCGAATTTTTGCAATTTGCCTAGTGTTCAATGCTGTGTCTAGTGTGTGGAGTCGATTAGGTAATCAATTGAGTCTTTCTTATAGTTCGCCTATATTATTATTGATGAATATTTGATGATGAGGTGTGCTTGAGTTTTAATGATAGAAAATGGTAAAAAGAGGGGAAAGATGAGTTCTACACGGAGGCTTTGACGTAACGGAGTTGAGTAACTCGAGGAGCTCGTGTACGTTTTGAAGGATATAAATCAGGTGCCCTTGTTTCCTTATTCTAATTTTTATGTGTGCTTCTAATTCATGGAGTGGAAGGATTGAGTTTAGTTTTGGTGATACATATGAGCTTATTTTTAAATTGTGCCTGAAATTCATATGCTTTTGAAATTGATAAAGAAAGTGTATTGTTGGCGTTCGATCATTTGTTTAACATAAACCATTAGGGTTCCATATGTTTCTAATAAGCAGCGGAAGCAAGTAAACAGGAAACGTATTACCTTTCACCAGGGTATGTTGAAGACGATGAATTCTCGCCACTAGCCTGCGTAGCCTCACCGTTTTGGGCATAACTCTCTCATCCGATGTTGGATTTGAGTGATCTATGCCCCAAAACGATCCTCTCTTCCGTGCCTTTCCATCAGTATATCACAAGTCATGTTCTAATATCTGTACGATTTTATAAAAATCGTAAAAGGTGGCAAACAACAGCAGCAAACAACCTTCTAGTCTTCTGCTGTATTCCCAAGTCCAATCTCGACGTCGTGTGGGCGACGATCCTCGAGATCTTCTCAATCTACTGTTCTCTCACCCTCCTTACAGTGTTAGGCATGATTAATCTTATAGATTAGGGTTTTCGGACAGCTGAGATGACTTATATATAGGCTACAGCAGGGACTAGGAGGAGAAATTAGAGTTGGGCCTCCATTGGGCTTAAGTATCCAAGCTTAGCCCAAAGCTTATACTTAAGTCCAATAATAATAATATATACCACTAAAATATTATTACTGCACTACCGTTCTAATCCCATAATTACGTTATGAGCTCCTTCTTATTATGAGCCCGTTAGTCTCCCCTTGTTTAAGATATACAATGTCCATTAATTAATTAAGTTACTGACAACTCCATTAATTAATATCTCATCCGCGAGTAATACCACTCATCCTCATTACCATGCCGGAATAAATCCACCTGCAGGGTTTACATGATAATCCTTATGAGCTCCTCAAGGGGATATTATCAACCTATAACGGACACGGATTCCTTCTACAATCAACAGCACACCAAAGAGACAACACTATTTCCCAACTCACCGAGTTTGTTGATTTAATTATATGTAAGTCTTACCCATTGATGAATCAAAGAAATACATACTGCCTTACGTGTCGAGGTTATTGTATAGGGATTAAGAGCACGAACATCCATAATAATTGAGATCAAGTTCTTCTATATAGACAGTACAAGTCGAACGATCTCAAGTGGTCCTGCTTAATACACATAAGTGCACTAATGTGATTCTATAGTCAAGACAAACTAATACCAAATCACACTACAACCATCCCGATAGAGTCTCCGTCTATCTCGGTTGTGAGCATCTATTTATACTTTATAAGGAAACCGTTAATATGGTTTTTCGCATGTTGTCGCACAACATATTATCTACAGTATAAAGTAAGTGAACTATTGCATCGAACATATAAATAAATTATAAGACGTAATAATTTGATCATATGATTCTCATTTCAAATAAATTGTTATAACATTGTTCATAGTAAAGCTAGACTTTTAGTATACAATCCAACAGTGTACTTGAGTTATATTGTGGTATGAAGTTCTATGTGTACTTGTGAGATATTACTTACCATGAAAATTTCTCTATTACTTGTGAAAAATGCATGTGAGATTTTGAGCCTCGTTGATCATGTTACATAATCACATGATATTTCTTTTCTAGTGAGTATCGTTCTTGTGTGTGTATTCTAGAACTTGCCTCTTTACTTACTTGAAACTACATGTGTGTTAATAATGGGAGATGATCTAAGGCTATCCTTGAATTTATGAGTCACTTAGCCAAATAACTCCCTACTGAATGATGTTTATCCGTAGTTAGCCCTTTTGAGCCTAAAAACCTCATTCTTTGGTAGCCTACGAGAAATAACCACTTTAAGCATCCTAATATTTTTTTAGCCTTGATTGTTCTTCTAGAAGAGAATTAATGGCTTTCAAAGTGTGTTGATGGAGTTTTATAACAGTTTGGGAAGGAATGAAATTGGTATTGAAACAGTGATTGATCTTGAAAATGCATCTAAGGAAAAGCATGGAGTAGTGCTTAAATCTAATACTCAATGGAATCAAACACCCTAGGGTAGCGCTTAAATCTAGTACCCTATGGAGGATGCGTGAGGTAGTGCCTGAAACTGGTACCTCAAGGAAAAAGAAAAATGGAAGAAAAGGAAAAAAATGTTGTGATTGAAGGAGAAATAGGTGAGTTTGATGAGAATGTTGTGCTTGATTGAAAGTGATGAGAAAGAATGAAAGATCGAGAGAGACTGCAGCTTGATTGATCCGAGTTTTGAGTAACTTATCCATAAATTTCCTACCTTTTCCAAAGAGCCTACATTACAACCAAATAAAAGACCTTTTTTATCCATGATTTGCTAGCTACAAGTAAAAGGAGAGTTGAGACAATAGGCAAGCTTATGGTTACGCATTCACTTGAATTGAATCTGAGCGTAAACACCTTAACCCATAAGTGTCATCTTTTGCACTTGAGTGCGAGTGATATATATACTTCCCGTGAGAACATATGAATGGAGCATTTGAATTGTTGGTGATTGTCTTATCTTGTATGCTATGAATTGATTACTACATGTAATGAAAGTTGTATGACCTAAGTTGAGGACAATTGTATTGTGAATGGGTATTTGTCATTGTTCTTATTTCCCCGCTAATTTTCTTACTCTCTTTCTCTTTATTTTTATTTTGTTGCCTCGGGATAAGCAACGAGTAAGTTTGAGGGATTGATAAGTGTGAAAATAAGCATGTTTTAGTATCCAGTTTAATACCTTTTTAATGGGAATTGTTGTCATATATTAGCACAAGTATCTTATATTCAATATATGTGAGAAAAAGGTGCACTTGAGGTGTTTTGTTGTGATTTAAGGGAAAAAGAATCAAAAGTGCAAAGTTGGAGAAAAGGTGCAACTTGTGCTAGAATGCTGAAAAACGCACGTCCAACTTGTGTAATTTTTTTGTATTTTGTTGAGTTCAAAACTAGAAGTGTGATACATGTTTGGAAAGCCACAGAAGAGATGGTCGTTTTGGCGTAAGGAACAATTCAATCTGAGTCTAAACGAGAAAGTTATGATCAAAATGGTGACGTCGCGCAAGCTGTGCCGAACAGAACGGCTATGCCACTTTGCATGACTTGTTACATATTCAAATATTGGTGTTTCTGAGAGTTATTTATATGAATAGAAAGCCAAGGAAGAGAGGATCGCGTGAGGATAAGAATAACTCGAATCGAAGCTCGGATGTGGAAGTAATACGTGAACGGTGAAACTGCGCTAAATCGCTGAAGCTGGTTCGACCAGTAGGAGAGTGGTTCGACCATCACCCAAGGTCGAACCAGGCGCCGGAAGCTATCAAAAGTATGGTTCGACCATGACTGTGCGATTCGACCAGGCGTGTTGGTCGAATCGTGGTCGAACCAATAGCATAAGTTTTAACAGATGTAGTTCGACCACGACACTTCTGATTTGACCTGGCTTTTGACCCGAATCGTGGATCTGTCACTGATTTACAGGTTGATTCGACCAGGGATATGTGGTTCGAGAAAGGGTCTTAGTTAAACCGATGTGCTGGAAATGTCAGGATCCGTATTTTTACACCTTCAGTCCATGTTTTCATCCAAAAAGCTCATTCTAGGTCCATAAGGAGAGCTTACAAGTATAAAAGGGGATGAAGATCACACTAATTAGATGGAATTAGAGAGGAACCACAACACAATCATCCTACACCCTAAGGGGGGATCACCCCCAAACCATCATCCACATCCTTTCCTCCATCCATCCATTACTTTGAAGATTCGTTTGTGGAATCAAGAGGAGAACCAAGAGGAGGATTCAAGACGGAGAAGGACTCGACGACTCCCACATCTAGGGTTTTATTCGTTTCCTAATTTATCTTGTATTTTTCAGACATATGGGTAAGATCTACTCAACACCCATGATTGTTCTTCGCAACATCATGTGCTAGAACCATTTTGGTAGATCTAGGGTTATGAAAGTTTTATAAATTAATTAAACTCTCTTGTGTGTCATCCGTACAACACTTCTTGTGGATTGATTTTATATATGATTGTGCTTTCTTAATCCATATTCACGGTCATTTTGTGCATCTTCAACTGTTATATAGAGTCTGAATATATATCTTGGTTGTAGATTGAGTGTGTTCACCGCTGAACAGGATTTCATGTTATGATTCTAAGTGAGGGGGACTCTGAAGCTTCATTAGAACTGTCATATATGAAAGCTTATTAATTGAATAGTAAGCAGGATAAATATGGTAATTTTATAGTACCTATAAAGGGAGATCATATCGGGTTAGGTTCCAGACGTGATAAATAATTGATACTGATAGTACCTAGAAAGGGGTTGAAATTACGTCTCTTGCTCTGAGGTTATTCACACGTATTACACGCATATTTACTTGTGTCTATAGAGTAGATTTGCATGGTTTAGTGATGCGTCCATAGTCCACAAGGCAGAGTCGGTCTGCACTTGAGATGGAAGTTAAGTAGTAGAACTGGATTACCCTAGAGCTACCTATTCTCCTACTTTAGTCACTTTCGTATTCTTCTAGTGCTATTTTATTTTATTTGTTATTTAATTTTAGTATTTTAGTAGTTAATAATTCCATACATAAACCTTATTGCCACATGTCTTAATTAATTTAGTTAATAATTTATTTGATAATACGATGTCATTTGAGTTCGATATTTCACTTGGTCACTTGCTTAAACTGCAATTGATATCCTTAATACTTGGGGATTAATTTTGCGTACAAAGAAAACGCGCATCAATCTCCATTACTAATCCTTTGTGTATCTTGGTCTTCCTAAGCATCTACTCATTTTTTTTTTTTGAATCTCTCATTAGGATAATAAATAGTATTGTAAAAACCATATGGTTGATCCTTTGAACCCACTTCAAGACAAGATGACTAATCAACCAATCTTGGGATTGATGCGCGTTTTTTACGCACTTCAATTTAATCCCAAGTGTGAATGATATCAATTGTAGCGGCAAGCAATCAAGTTAAATTATCGATCCCAAAAGGATAGTTAATTATCTACTTCTAAAATTACTAAAATTAATCAAGACGAGTAACCGATTACCAAGTGTTTTGAATTAATTATCTAAGAGACTAAAAATAATAAATAACTAATAAAATAAAATCACGGAAGAAAGAATTTAAGTTTGACTCAAGAGACGATTAACAGTTCTAAGGTAATCCGATATAGACCAATTAATTTAAATTCTTAGACTTCTAATTATTCATTCATGCAGGTTTTATGAAAATACACCACATAATCCTTGTTTCCCACCCGATATGATCCGATTCAAAGCTAACAGTATAATCTAGTTTAAATCCTAAGGTACGTGAATATTACCAAGCCTCCTTCTTAGATACTAATCAATGCAAATAACAATACCTTCGGATGACAAGTTTGACTAACAAGATATTTTCTGAAAGTACTACAAGGCTTTATTCACTTCCTACTTGAATGTCTAATTGCATTGTTTTACTAAACAGTTCAAGTATATGATTTACCAGTTCATGGAATTAAAGTGTTTATAGCGGAACTACTTCAATCCCTAACAGATAGAAAATACAAATCATGAACGCACACAAGCTAACATAATAAATCAAGCACTATAGCGGATGTCATGAATTTAATATGAAGACGTTACGAAGCATGATTTCAAAATCTCAATACGAATCAAATAAACAAAAATAATAATCCACATGAATTCACAAAAATCAGTCTAGTTCATCAAATCAATTATATATGTGTATCCTTCAAACCTTAAAACTGTAAACAAAATTAGCCAATGGGGTTATAAGCAACTCCCATGGCTATCAAATTCATACCAGAAGTCTTGACAAACGAAAATAAAAGAAAGGAATAGAAAATCCCTAGTGTCGGTGTTATTCCGCTTTCCTTCTCCGTCTTTCCAATTGACTGATCTCCCTCTTGAATAGCCCTTGAATCTCCTTCGGTGTGGATGGATACGGATGATTGTAGATGATGGATGGGGTTGATCCCCCTTGTAGAGGGTGGTGTCTCTTATGAATAATGATGTGAAATATATATAGGTGTGAGAAGGGAATGAGATAAAGGAAATTTATTGTGCTCCAAGAAATAGAAAATATGGCTAATTTTCGGAAATTTTGAAAATTCCCGTCGGCAACTGCTCGACCCCACGATTTTGAGCATAACTTCCTCGTACAAACTTCGATTTGAGTGATTCTTGCACCAAAACGATCCTCTCTTCCGTGGATTTCCAACCATGTATCAAAACACCAGTTTTGAGTTCCACACGAGTACAAAAAAATTACGCAATGTGGACGTTTATTTTTCAGCATTCCTTCACACTTTCACTCTTCATTCCAACTTTGAACTTTTGATCATATTTTACCCTTCAAAACTCAAGAAAACACCTTAGTAGCATCTTAATTATGCAAGATATGAAAACCACATAATTCTACACAAAACATTGGCCACATTCTGTCAAAAATGGTGTAATGTGAGAGACCTAAGATACGTGAAATTCCTCTCTCAACAGGGATAAACAGTCTTGACTTCTTATGTTTATTTGCACTTAATTCTTGTACATAGGAAATGAGATTGAATTCCTTTAACAGTAAATTTGGAAGCCTTTTTATTTCACTCATATAACTATCTGGTTTAATTCTTCAACCCAGTGATGAATAAAAAATAGATATCCCAATCATTTCACTTTCTTGCTAGAAATAAATAGGGGAAATTTTATGTCTCACCGAATCACACGTAGAGATATTGATAATACACATAGGGATAATGGTATTTCATAATTAATTGATTGAGCAGCAACCCTTAATCCACCTAAAAAAGAATATTTATTATTTGATCTGTATCCCGACATAAGAAGTCCAATGGGAACAAGACTTGAAACAGCGGTCCATAAAAAACACCAGTACTAAGATCGACTAGAATAAAACGATAGCTAAAAGGAATTACTGAATAACTTAGTAAAATGGATATGACTGCTATGGATGGCCCAAGACTGAATAAGCGCGTACCTCCTCTAGATGGAAGAATATTTTCTTTAAAAGGTAGTTTCGTACCATCTGCTAAAGCTTGAAGAATTCCCAAAGGCCCCGCATATTCGGGTCCAAAACGTTGTTGTATTCCTACAGATATTTCTCTTTCTAACCAAACAATTACTAGTACATCTAGTGTGATTCCTAATACAAGAATGAAAATAAGGAGAAGCATCCATATGATCCCATAGACTTCTTTTAAGGGTCCAATCTGAAAAAAGAATTGATAGCTTCTATTTTTGTTGTAACAATTATCATTCAACCATATGGGGGTTTTACAATACTATTTATTATCCTAATGAGAGATTTAAAAAATGAATGGATGCTTAGGAAGACCAAGATACAAAGCCCTCCCCCGCATTTCTTCTGAATTTCGAGTAGTATTCAAGATACTCTATTTTTATTATCTAATAAATCAAGACCATCGAATTTAACCACCACCTTTCCACACTAATTTATAAAAAATAAATTTTTAATAAAATATAAAATGTCAAAACATCATAGATTATAGAGATTAGAAAGGCTAAAGAAATTATTATTTATTTGTACGAAATAAAATACCGAATGCAAGGAATAATTTTGACGAAATTCAACGCATTCGTAAGTTAATAGAGTTAAAATATCGGACCTATATAACATCATAAAATTATTCCATGCATTTGGTATTTAATCAGTAATGTCTTTGTTCAGATGACGATGATTAATTTAATATTTGTTATTTTTTTAATTTCATTTAAATTTCATACGCCTTAGGTTAATGAAAACTTTTTTTTTCTTTAAAAACTTGCGTAAAACCGTGTCTCAATTAACCTGAGAGGGTAAAAAATGATAACTCCTATTATGATAAGTGATGCTCTTTTAATGAAAAACGATATATTATTTCATAAATAATTTATAATACAAATAAAAAAATAAGAAGATTTATAACGAAAGTGATAATATTTTATAAAGAGAGTGATAAATAATCCCTCCATTCAACATTTATTTTTTGCACATGTATTAAGGAGTAATATTATTTTATGTGCAGTGGATAGTTATATTAGTAGAGGGCGTGAGTCTCATATTTTATTTATATTAGTAGAGGGTGTGAATCTCATATGTCTAAAAAGAAAAAGGGATAAATTAAGAGTAGACTACCCAAAATAGTAAAATGGATAGATTAACAATGACGGGAAGTATTATATGACGAGAATGATAACTTTTTATGTCTCGCATTACTTGTGTTTTTTTTTTCCTTCCATTTATAACTGTCTTCTATAGATTAAAGGACTGAAAATTAAAAATAAAAATAAAAATCCGAAGTTAAGAGATCAAAATAAAAAAATTTAAGGTAGAGAAAACATAATCGGTTAATTAAGGAACAAACAATTTCATTTTCCCATGACAGATAAACAGGTATGTTATAACTTATATATTAAGAATTTGAATTCATCAAGATTAGAGAAAACAATGGCATGTTAAAAGGTGAAACAAAAATTCAGAAATAGACAACATTAACAGTCAATATAGGATAATTGAGGGAAATAGAATCACATCTACATGTCTCAAACACGTGTGTGCATATGTACCCAGCGTACATAAGACTTAACTTCTTAAAAATTTAATAACATTAAATCCATTTCCCATCCAGATTACACACTCAAGACATTCATGGAGAATTTCAGTCCCAGTCATAAATGGGGTTAACACAATGATCATGTGAATGCAGGTCAGTCATGGAGGACTCATTTTCGACTCAACAGAGGAGAAGCTGATAGTATACGTAAGCAACTTCTCCAATAACCTAGTTTCTCGTGGGCTGTACAGCTTGAGAGGAGGCGATCATCTGAGCAGTTATACTAGCATACTGAACTGATGTGTGCTGCAAAGAATATTGATCGGACAGGCCGTACTCTGTGAAGTTTGGTTCATTGTGTACAAAATGACCTGGCAACGACCTCTTAGAAAGAGTTTCCTGCCATAGGTCAAAGAACTCCCCCATGATTTGATGTGATTTTTCCCATGATGAAATTGGTAGATACTCCATCTGCAAGAAGAACACTCCTTCGGATTAGTAGCAGTATTGTTGAAGAAAAATGCCAACATTCTTGTGAAACAGAAGCTAAAATTGTTGATAATAGCATTCATGATCTTCTCCTATTAATGTCATGACACTACGATGTCTTGTTTTAATTAAATTTAGGCCAGAATTTTAATGTTGACCCTTACACACAGACCACAACTGATAATATAAAAAATTTTGGATAGTAGAAGGTTAATTAGGACACCAATCCAAGCAAATATATCGATGAGACTACAAATCTGAGGTAATCACTACCAATTGCAAACTTGACCCTATTCAGTAAATAAGATGTATCATTCGCAGGGTCAACTTGATGATTGTGGCTTTTAATCACAAATCGGTAACATTACCCTCTCTCCCAAGCTCAACTTCATCTGGACACTCAAGACAATCCAACACAAACATCAAAGCCAAGGCATTAGCTACACCGCCCCCACTCCCACCCCCAACCCCCAACCCCCAACAACCAAAGAAAAAAAAAACCCAACAAAAAAAAAAAAAGTGGTGATGAATGTATTCAATATTCATTTTTTCAAAATAATGCAAAGTAATAATAGGGTTCGTTCATCACTATATCGAAGGATACCAATGACAGGTGACAGCAACTCACAGTCAAGTGAATCAATATTAATTTTGTCAAAATAATGCCAAGTAATAATAGGGTTTTTATGTTCATCACTATAACGAAGGATACCAATGACAAGTTACAGAAACTCATAGTCAAGTGGATAATAAAACTGTGGGAGGAGACAAACATATTAATCAGACGATTATGAAGTAAGCTCCAGTTGACTTTTTGATATTACAGCCCTCATTTATCACCTAGTTCTAAATATACAAGGATAAGCCATCATGACCTAGTTCAAATTTGCATCCTGTTTTGAAATTATGCCAACAGTGCCACAAGTGTAATCAACAAAACCAGAATGAACACAAATCAAAATTATCCAATTCAATCAATAAAGTACAATATACTGGTGTATGGTATTTTCAAATTTCAAGCATGATACAATTTATTTTCATTATGTAGTCCACCATCAGAATCCACCATTAAAAAGATTACAGGTTAAACACCAGGTATAGTTCAATTTTTCAAACCTATCCAGACTTATGTAGGCTACATCTCACACTCAGGTCAGTACATAGATTGATTCTTTATAACCAATACAAATCCCTATTTACCTCTTCTACTACTAATAAATTTTCAATTCTGTTTGACGCCAGGAACATGTACTTTAAGATGACAAAACTCATGTGATCACGCATAGAATAATCACATGTATCACATTCGCCCAGGATTATTCCATACATACCATTTAGAAATTTGTTTAAAGAGTTTCTTGGAAATCCATTTAATCATTTTAAAAAATAAATTGCTTAAAATAACTCACATCTCCAGAGCTTTCTTTATCAATTGGAATATTGAATTGCCAGTTTTTAAGTAATGAGAAACTTGTACAAGTAGCAACGATGACCATCCGACGAACTACATTTTTAGAAAAGGAAAACAGAATTTAATCTAAACGAGTTTCCATCACAATGATATTCATCACAAAAACCAACCTTAGTATTTCAGACAAGAGTAACTTTACCTAACTTGTAGTAAGGTTAGCCTTAAGCATTAATTTTGTTTTGCGAAAGTGCTAATTAATATATAAATCAAATTCACAGCCATAGAATATGGTGACATTCAAATATTTGTTAGTTAATTCCTGCAGTGAAACCTCTTAAATGATTCTAACTACTTCAGAAGATGTTTCATGTTCTATTTCTTCTAACTACTCAAGATATTCCATGTTCCATTTCTTTCAACTATTTCAAAAGACCTTTTATGTTCTATACAATGGTTAAGTTTAGATAAGTAGCATAGCATATATCTCAATCTCCAAATGTGAGGAAGGGCATTCTGATGAAAAATATGGGGTTTATTCTTCAATGATGAGCGTACACTAATATGCATGAGTTTTCACACCAGTGTAACTAATAGCTTTACTTTTATACTATTCTGTTCCCTTTATCTGTTCTTTTTATCGGAATTAATCAAGCTAAGCTTCAGATGCCACACCAAAATTACAATTAAATTCTAACCAAATTACAGATGTAGACAAAAATTTCAACGTAATAAAGAAAAAAAAAACTCTACCAGAGTAGAAGAAAATATGATTAATTACTCTTAGAGACTACAATTTCAGAACGTTGAGCCCATTACAAATTATAGATTAGATATATACATATGTATAGTTCACGAAAAACGTTCTAAATGAAACTATTACCTCCATAACTATGCCCCTCAAATTTTCGGAGTGCATTGGAACCACCTTTCCAACTTTTAACTGAAAGTCACCAAGTTGATATTGGCTCCCCTGTGTCAGATGGAAATTTCAGATGAACAAATAATCTCAAAAGGAACCGTGATTGTATTTTAACGTTAATTTCTTTAATTTATAACAAACAGAAACCAAGATGAATTGATAAACAATTGATGCTATGTCATCAAGAACAAACAAACTCGTATGTTAAAGCCACTAACCTCGAAATTAAGAGCTACGCGTGTTTTATAAGATTGAAGTTTCTCCATTATCATCTGAATACTTGACTCAGCCTCCACAACAAGACGCTGCCCTCTAATAACTAAAAAATATTTACTAGGCTGCTCCGCAAGTGAAATCCCCACAAAATCACGAGGAAATTCATTTATACTGGCTTGTTCTTAAATCACCCAAGAAGGTGAAAAAATGAAAAAAGAAAAAAATAGAAGTTTAAGATGCTATGTTAAAATTGCTCTCACAATCAATCGTAATATATTAAAAACCTAACAAAAAACTAAAAGAAATTCGTTTTGATATCAGTACAGAGATTGAAACGCATGAAGGACAGAAAAATGAAAATAGGTATCCAGAAAAGCATGACGAAATTAAGCACAACACACAGAGTAAACAAAGTGAGTGAGATACCTCTAATCATGGCTTTATAGAAACTGAGAGTAGATTTCCAGCGTCCTTCTTTAACGCCATTGATGCTCTCAGCGCATTGACAAACTTCGGAGAGGATTTGACTGTTCACAGTAGTGCCCGGATTTGGTTGCCAGTGTAAAATCCTACACAAATCATCAACATCGTTATGCGTAAAAGATTTGGAGTAATTCACGGATATTGTATGTTTGTAGAAGGTGAAATCATAATAGAATTCAGAAAACAATTACCACTTGATGGGCATTACGTTTGCGATTGATTTGGTCAGTAGATGGGTGTTGAGGAGTCTCTACAATCAGCTATGGGTGCAGAGCCCCCTCCCCTACTTCATTTTATTTCCGTTGGTTCACCGGTGACCATTGAACTGATGAATACGTAAGGCTGAGTGAGGGGAACAGATAGATGACGTAAGGTACGACTAACCCTTTTTTTCTCAATGTTTGAAATGTTAATGCTACAATTCTATTGTATTTCATAATCCTAAATTCATTTTCAGTAAGCGGGATAAATGGTATTCATAATTTACAAAAAACAAATGAGTAATCCTCTAAGAACACTTTTAACCAATCCTATTAAAATTTAAAGTCATACTTGGGTGTGCCTGGGTACCATGCACTAGGATAATTAAAACCTTTGGCTTTGTATTCAAATAATAAATCTAGATCAGACTCAATCAGTTTGGAAAGATGATGACACCCAATGAAATTTCATAATAAGAAGCTACATAACTTAATGCTGAAAATTACAATTAAACCCACCGAAATTTATCCATATACCAAGCCAAATAGGAAGCAAAGGTGTGCGGTGGTAGAATGTAAAATAAAATTTAAGTAACAACGTTGAAACTAAGCTAATGTATACAAAATATAACATTGATAGATTTCCACATAAATGACTTCTCTTCAATGTTAGATTTCCACATAAATGACTTCTCTTCAATGTTGAAACTATTGTTCATGAGTTCACAAAAAGAGCATGTTTAAAGTGTAGATTTGGTACCTAAGGGGGAGAGCACGTTGAAGAGTTCCAAATAAATTTATTACTCCAGTTGGGAAAGCCTAGGCAAAACAAATGGAATCAAACATAAGTAAGAATGGGAGGGACTTGGATAAAAGTACCCAATTACGTCTAGCAAAGGTCTAAAATTTAGAGTGTAACATCAGTCAGGAGTTGGAAGGTCCAAGCATCATTGACAAAAAGATTAAATGCAAATAATAATTTGAGGTCTTCAATAGGAATTTTGTTAAATCTATAAACATTGTAATACTGTATGCTTGTCCAATCTTGTCATCAGTATACGGTCATGAGCATTATCTATATATGAAATCCGAAACAAGCAATGTTCTAATTGCATAGCATGCCTGTTTACAAAAGCAGCATATTATAGAACGTATAAATTTACATGGACAAGTTAAGCAGCTGATTTAGTGGTACATTGATGTCAGCAAGTACAAAATATGTTTATAGAGTATTAGGTATGTGAATGCCTCTGCCACCCTTGATATAACCCATCAAGCTTTACGAGAAGCTCTTGTGTCAAGGAATCTGATTCATTGCCATAACAACTATAATTAAATAAGTTTCTCAATAACCTATAATCATAATAATTTTTGTTTTTTGAATACTTCTTACGTGTCTAAATTTTACGTATAGAATTGACCTCTTAATCTTGTGATTATCATTAGATAGCTTACATAGGTAACACATAGGTAACAACCTAGAAAATTATCCAGTGTAAATTCCCTCTAAAGCATTTTATCAAACAACTGATGAGCAATACCTCTGAACTCTGAAAGCTTCAGAGCTCTTATTCTATAAGCTGTAAAACTCTCACATAGGTGAATGAGGTCAATACTTTTCAAGGCCTTTCAATATTACGAGGAAAGGAAGCAAAATAAATATCATAATTATTTTGGGTTAATCTAAGTATTAAAAGTCCTTTGTAAAATAACATAGACTAATTTTTTTGTCCTACTAATTAGTTGCATTACCAAAGTGCTTATTATTCAATTTTAAGCCATAAGTTGAGATAGTGACTACTATAATAAAAGAAGATATCGCTCATACTCGAAAAACTGCAGTAAAACCTGCTCGCCAACCTCATGCCCAGCCTAACTTATATGTACCCAGCAAAGATAATAGCATGCCATGAACCCCTATCACATACCAAAGCAATAGCTATGCAGTCAACACTCGTTCACTTAAAATTTACATTGAGGAGTGCAGAAAAATCGAAGACTTTCAAAAAGGCTGAAGGAGCTAGAGTACGATGTTCAATCGAGATTCAGGAAAAGGATTTACAGAAAATTAAGGAAAATAAATATTACCTGGTAGAAGTGCGAACAGGGAAGCGCCGGAGGAGACTAGTGGAGGCGCGACAGAAATCGGCCTGCAATTGGAGGGGGGAAGAGAAAGAATGTAATTAGAGTTTTGATTTAACGGGTGATAAGAGTTTGATTTTCAAGAAGAGAATGGGTGAGGAAGAAGAGAATGGAGGGGTTTCATAGGCTAATTTAGTTAATTATTGTTGTTTTATTTTTTATTTTCGATTCTCTCACAAGTAAATACTTCATGGAACAAAAACTAACATAGTTTTCATCTAAATACAACATGTAAAATTATTTGTAACATCAACTTAATGTGAGAGACAACAACATTTATGCTGCACATAATATTTAAGATTATCTTTTGTGCGCACATGATATTTTTTGCTGCACACAAACTTTTTTGTTGCACATAACATTAATGGTTGTGTGCAGTAAAAATATTTGTGTGTAACATAAAAGTTTGTGTGTAGCATAAAATGTTATGTGCAGCATATTGTAAGGGTAACATAAAATATCATATATTTATATGTAGTTGAAATTATTATAATATTTTTTTTTTATGTTTGTATCTCATTGTAAGAGTTTCCAATATACTATTGTAGTTATATATATACACACACACACACACACACATACACACACACTAGATAGGGCACCTCACTCCGTGAGGTGTTAACCCGCATTTTTTGCGAATTTTGATGCAAAATTTAATGTATATAGTTGCAGTATCTTAAAAAAAATTATTGTTTAGATTATTATAGCTACACAAACTATCTCACATGAATTACATAAAAAGCTCAGAAGCAATTATCATATGACTCCTGAAATACAGACTTATTTATGACAACCATGATATCCATTGGGTTTAGACAAAGAACTCCGCAAGGTAGAAAGAAACGCTGTTTTTTGTGAATTTAGACCAGCGCCAAGAAAATGGAAAATAATTCAGTTAAACATAGAGATAAGGAGAAAGAGTGACTGTGAATTCACTTATATTGGAGGATTATATATATATATGGATTCATCACTTAAATTCATATAAGTCTGATTCTTTGCCAGGGAAAACAGGAACCCCATCATCGAAACCTTAATAAAAGTTAAAACAAATGAAAGCCCTCACTCAATAGTAAATACTTAAACAGCTAAATAAGTTATTAATATTAGTGCAGAAAAGTATTAGAAATGTGTAAGCATATTATCAGATAGACTGTACTAACCTTCAGAGATCATGTCCTAAAAAATAATTTCTCAGGAAAGTAGAAACATGTTTTCCTAATGTGTCGTAAGCTTGTTCGTAAAACACCTGTCTTAGAGAACACTAAGATGGTAGAAACTAATAAAATTTCTATGGAACAGGCAGTTATGCAGCTTAAGAATAAAAAAATGAATGTGATATCCTAAATAAATGGTAGGTGTTACAATGGCTAATACACATGCATGCAGTTAGAAAGATTGTACCACCAACATGCATGACTTATGGCAGTTAATGGTGCAGAGGATGAGAGGAATAAATTTGATAATTCGCATCTTTGATTTCATTATGAGTAATTTATATTTTCCGTTATTTGTTGAGCCACCAATACAAACTTCAACTTGACATGCTTAAGCTTAGTAATCACTGATAATTATGCCTGTAGACTGATGAAGTTATGTCACATGTGTTGATTCTGTCATATAATTCCTTCCAGAAAACTCTGGTTTACCAATATTAGAATTTGCAAAGGCCAAAAATTTTGCACTCCTAATGAAATCTACCGCTAACTGATAACATTCTAAACCAATATTAAAATTGTAAAGGGCGCAACTTTGCACTCCTAATAAAATCTACTGCTAACTGATGACATTCATGCATACCTCGCAAATTCAAATGTGACCATAAAATAGATGACGAGCTCGTGCAGTAAAAAAGTAGTCTAAGTTGTGCTATTTATTTGGTTTTTCAGTTTATCGAAAATGTATTACTAAAGTTTCCAAAACAAAATTTGTAATTAGATGCTTAAACATTATTATCTAACCAGAGCTTATTCTATCTTGCTCAACCATTTTCAGTTGGTGATATGATCAAAGTATGACTTTGACAGTTTTTGAGAAAATTGGAAGTCTTTTCTGCTGTTTGAAACTCTGGTTATAACTTAAATACATTTAACTATCTAGCAGGGATATTCTTAGACCATTGTATAGATGTTTGAGAAATCATTAGCTGCTGCAATTAGTTATTTACATAGGTAAGAAACTTTGTTTTATATGTAAGCAAATTGAGACAAGTAAAGAAATGAAATTTATCTAACACATTGATGGGTGGGAGTTTGTGAGATATGTAATAATTTTGAAACGTATTATTGACTTTAAATTGTTCTCTCCGAATAATTATACTTAAACTTGTCCAAGTATTCCATAAGTGTGATACTTCTATTTGTTTTCTATTTCATGTATCAATTAAGGCAAATACTGGAATGCAACTGTCCTACCAATTCCAAAATGTACAACCTCCTTCCTTCACCTTCAGTGTGTTTTCCTCTTTTTTTTTTCTTTTTTTTTTTAAACTGTTGCTGTTACTCTTTTTTTTTATTTATTTATTTAATTTTAGTGATAAAATTGTAATTTTACCCTTGTGGTTTAGGGTATAATTTATCTCTAGGGCTTAGGGTATAATTATAATTTTATCCTTGTGGTTTAGGGTATATTTTATCCCTAGGGTTTAGGGTATAATTGTAATTTTACCCTTGTGGTTTAGGGTATAATTTATCCCTAGGGTTTAGGGTATAATAGTCATTTAAATAAAATAAATTTAAAAATAAAATAAAAAACAAAATTAATGAAGGATCAGAAATTAATTAAGAAGAGTGGGGACCAAGGATGTACCAATTGAATTGGTACCCTTGGTTGTAGCCTAGTTCCTCTCATCAATTAATATGTCAGATTCTTAAACTAAGGAGCCGCTTGGTTCAAATTCCGGAATGGCAATGGTAATGGGAATCATTTATGAGGGTAATGGTAATGGGAATGTAAGTGATTGAAGGGGTGGGGTATACATTGAATCCAGGGGAATGATTGTGGGATTTGAATTCCCATTACCCCTAACCAAGCATGAGGAATGGGAGTCAATACCCTTTCATTCCCATTGCCCTCCCCTAATATCTCTAACCAAAGCGCCCCCTAAATTCTACAATCAGCCTTCTCTAATAGTTGTACTAAATAATCATGATCAATATAACGAATTATGTGTTGTACTACACATTTTCACATGTTCTAATCATCATATCTTTTGAAATTTCATTTATTTTCATCTGATGCCAACATACCCTCATTGATAAACACAATTTTACCATTAAGATCCTCCGAACGTGTGATTACACAAACAGAGCTTAATAATATGTAATGGTGGATGCTTGCTACTTGAAATTAAAAAAAAAAAAAAACATACACACATATCACACAATAAATATGTGTAACAGTTATATAATTTTCATTGAAACAATTCATCGAACCCATTAAAAGCAAACACCTAGCATAACACAGATAAAGCCATGTATATAATATAACTACCTAGTGGGACGTGGTGAGGGAATGGACTATACCTTAGTGTTTTCGCCTTCTACTCGAAAATAGAGGAGGAAGGGGAAATGCCCAATTAAGATTGTTATATGAAAATTGGGAAATTGAAATGCTCAATAGGGATTCTTATACTTACAAGTGACAGACAAAGCAAGATCAAGGCAGAAGACTAAAGAGAGAAGAACCCAGATGAGGTGAAGAGAAGTGAAAGGCGGAGGGAGAGGCGAGAGCGTGTTTCTTACTTTCTTAGGTGAGAATCGGGATGAGAGTAAAGAGGGATGAAGCGGGAGGATAACTTGTTAATCGGACACGTGTGGAGAGTTGACGCATGTAAACTCTTGCAACCGGCTACCGTTTGGATTGAATATTTTTCAGTAAATATAATATGGGAGCGAATATTTACACCAGACAAACCTAATTATTAAACATACCCCACTAAAATATAAAATACACCCATTAAACACAATTTTAACCTTTTAATTAATTATTATACTAAAAAAAGAATGGAAGGAAGCCTCGACGGAAGCCAAGACAAAATTCCCCTTCACTACTCCTGCGCTTTGGAAACTTCATCTTCATCGTAAACTTCACGACTCCGGGGCTGTAAATTATTTTCGAATTTTCCAGGAATTTTTGAGAATTGAAGAGGTGGATTGACAGAAAAATAAAAATAAAATAAAAATAAAAATCTGAGATTTATTGTCGACACTTGCTTAACAAGTTTAGATAGAACAAAAATTTTGGCTTTAGTTTTTTATGGCGGCGATTAGCACGGTTAATAATTTGGTTTATATTAAGATCATATACACAAAATCATAAAAAGATCTGCACACTTACTTGACTAAGCCTTGACGTGGTTCCAACTTTCATTACCAAAACTATTTCTTAAAAAAAAAATTTAAAAAGAAGGTTATAAACTTAGTATGAAGAGGAGTTGGATTTGGGAAGAACAGATATAGCAGAAAAGGGGATTTTGACGCTGAAGAAGAAGAGGAATGGATTTGGGATGTATTTAGATTTTTAATTGGGTACATTTAGAAATTTAATTGAGATCTTATAATAATTTGTGATAACTAATCTTATTCATTTATAAAAAGGTATTTATGTCTTTTCAAATAAATATATTATATATATAAAAATTAATGGGATTCATTTAGTAGATTTTGGGTGCAAATAGCTGTTCCCATATAATATACTCCCTCAGTCCCCTTAAAATGTATTTGCACCCCCCTTTTTATTAAGTGCACCATTTTTATTGAATACACACCTTTTAAAAAATTTAAATCTTAATTTTATTATATACATATCCCTTAAAATCCTAAAATTACTCTTTTAATTTTAAAATTAATGAATATTGTATTTTAATGTGTGGTGGGTTGAGAGATAAAATATTTTAATGTATAGTGGGTAGGTGTATTAGTGTCGGGTGTGGGCCCCATAAAGATAAAGTGATTGATTTGTGTGGGACCATTTACCAAAAAGGGAAATGTTAGCGAAATGCCCTAATTAGTAAAATGTAACTCGAGAACCCCAAATCCCATCATTCTCACCAAATATAAACTCCTTTTCAAAAATAAAAGCACTTAATTCATAACTAATTAATATCAAGTACAGAATCTTCATTAATTAATTTATAAGAAATAAAAATTTGCCAGGAATAGCACGTGAGATTGATCTACAACTCACCATTTTGGTGTTAGAATGAAGCGAAATTATATGAGTCATTGATATTGCGGGCCCATATGGTTATATTTTCTAGTTCTACATAACTTTTTTTTTATTAAAATAAACATATGAAAACAAAATTTTAGAATGAATTAATTGACGTACATTATAAAATGTTTTTATAAATTTGATTTTTTTTAAAAATTAAATGTGTTGGTTATTGGTGAGACGGATCATGTGAGGCAGTGAGGGCATTCATATGTAGGAAATAATATTTATGAAATTGAATTATTTTATAAGAAATTCATACAAGAAAAAGTTGATAAACTTTTAATAAAAAATGATAATTAATAATAAAAATTTTTGAAAACTGTCAAATTAAATTATTGTTGAACAAATGGTATGATTTAATAAAAAATATAATATTTTACAAAATATAATAACTGATCAAGAAAATGCGTTATATGATTAATTGAAGTGCATCTCATAAACAACTTAAGTAATTTAAATAAAATTCTTAAGTCATATAAAAAAATGTGATAACTTTTTCTATAAAAAATAAATAAAATACATATTATAATCTATTTTAATTTTACGAAAAAAAAAATTATTACTAAATTTGTCTTAATTAGAGAAGCAATCACGTCGCCGTGCTAATGACACGGGCGGCGTTCTTTTATTTTTCAAGAGATGTATATTAATGAATTATATGAATATTTTAAATTTTTTAATAATAAAGTATTCCTTCCTCCGCTTTTAAGGTATTCATTTTACTTTCTTTGGCGTCCGTTTCAAAGGTATCAATTTTCCCTATTTAGTAAAAAAAGACACAATATGGCCAATCACTTCCCTCTAATACAACTACATATTTTACATGTAATAATAATACTCTTTAATTCACGTGCAAAAAGCAAATTGATACCTTAAAATCGGACGGAAGGAGTATATTTTAATTATATAATAATGGAGTGTGTAAATAACAGGAAAAATAAAATTATTCGTCCTTTAACTTACATCTATTTTAAAATTGGTCCATTCGTTATCTTGATTTTGAATTCAATCCATTAAGTTCATGAAATTCAACTTTTTGGTCCATAGACCAGCCACAGCAGGTAACTCATCGGTAATGATGATGTGGATTTTGTTTTTCCAATTTTTTTTAACTTGTGAAATGGTCTGATGACGTGGCAATAAAACATAGAAAACTTGTTTAATTCCAAATCCAAGATCACCCACGTCCCTTCTGCACCACCAGTGGACATGTCCGGCGCTAACTACCAGCTTACCAAGTTCCACGATCTCCGTCCCTCAACCATTTCATGATATACCACCAGGGCTGCTATGTCGGTGGCACCGTCATCCGCATGACAGAGAACAACGTTGGCACTAGGGACACCTACATCGACAGCCTGGTGGGCTATATGTTCAGCGACAGCGTCGCCTCGCTTATCGTGGGTTCTGATCTGATTGTGGGAATGGAGCGGCCGGTCTTCCAGCTGGTCTCGGCAGCGCAGACACTCCTGTCGGAAAATGACGGGGCGATCGACGGGCACTTACGTGAAGTTGGGCTCACCTTCCATCTCCTGAAAGACGTTCTGGGCCTGATCTGGAAGAACAACAAGAAGAGTCTGAGGGAGGCGTTCAGGCCACTGGGGACTACCGATTGGAACTCCATTAACGTGTACTGATATTGAACTCTCAGCTTTTTTATTTTTTGGAATCAAAATTGAGAATTTACAGGTTAGAAATTTGAGAATTTCAGTTGTCTTCAAATGTCATATCATCATCAGACCATTTAATATCTATGAGAAGCACAATTTTAAAAAAATAAAATTGGAAAAACAAAAGGCACGTCATTATAACTGGATGGGTTACCCGCTATAGCAGGTCTACGGACTAAAAAGTTGTAACTCATCGGTAATGATGATGTGGATTTTGTTTTTCCAATTTTTTTTAACTTGTGAAATGGTCTGATGACGTGGCAATAAAACACAGAAAACTTGTTTAATTCCAAATCCAAGATCACCCACTTCCCTTCTGCACCACCAGTGGACACGCCCGGCACTGACTACCAGCTTACCAAGTTCCACGACCTCCGTCCCTCAACCACTTCATGATATACCACCAGGACTGTTATGTCGGTGGCACCGTCATCCGTATGACTGAGAACAAGGCCGGCACTAGGGACACCCACCTCGACAGCCTGGTGGGCCATCTGTTCAGCGATGGCGTAGCCTCGCTTATCGTGGGTTCCGATCTGATTGTGGGAATAGAGCGGTCGGTCTTCCAGCAGGTCTTGGCAGCGTAGACACTCCTGCCAAAAAGTGACGGGGCGATCGACGGGCACTGACGTGAAGTCGGGCTCACCTTTCATCTTGTGAAAGACGTTTCGGGCATGATCTGGAAGAACAACGAGAAGAGCCTAAGGGTGGCATTTGAGCCGCTGGGGACCACCGATTAAAACTCCATTAACGTGTTCTGACATCGAACTCTCAGCTTTTTTATTTTTTGGAGTCAAAATTGGGAATTTACAAGTTAGAAATTTGAGAATTTCAGTTGTCTTAAAATTCCATATCATCATCAGACCATTTAATATCTATGAGAAGCACAAATTTTAAAAAGAATAAAAATTGAAAAAACAAAAGGCACGTCATCATAATCGGATGGGTTACCCGCTCTAGCAGGTCTACGGACTAAAAAATTGTAACTCATCGGTAATGATGATGTGAATTTTTTTTTCCAATTTTTTTTAACTTGTGAAATGGTCTGATGACATGGCAATAAAACACAGAAAACTTGTTTAATTCCAAATCCAAGATCACCCCGTCCCTTCTGCACCACCAGTGGACATGCCCGGCGCTGACTACCAACTTACCAAGTTCCACGACCTCCGTCCCTCAACCATTTCATGACATACGACCAGGGCTGCTATGTCGGTGGCATCGTCATCCGCATGACCGAGAACAACGCCAGCACTAGGGACACCCACCTCGACAGCCTAGTAGGCCATCTGTTCAGTGACGGCGCCGCCTCACTTATCGTGGGTTCCGATCTAATTGTGGGAATGGAGCGGCCGGTCTTCCAGCTGGTCTCGGCAGCGCAGACACTCCTGCCGAAAAGTGACGGGGCGATCGACGGGCACTTACGTGAAGTCGGGCTCACCTTCCATCTCCTGAAAGAAGTTTCTGGCCTGATCTGGAAAAACAACGAGAAGAGTCTGAGGGAGGCGTTCGGGCCGCTGGGGACCACTGATTGGAACTCCATTAACGTGTTCTGACATCGAACTCTCAGCTTTTTATTTTTTGGAATCAAAATTGGGAATTTACAGGTTAGAAATTTGAGAATTTCAGTTGTCTTTAAAACCCATATCATCATCACACCATTTAATATCTATGAGAAGCACAAATTTTAAAAAGAATAAAAATTGGAAAAACAAAAGGCACGTCATCATAACCGGATGGGCTACCCGCTCTAGTAGGTCTACGAACCAAAAAGTTGAGTTTCATAAACTTAATGGACAATTTCAAAACTGAGAAAATGAATGGATCAATTTCAAAATAGGTGCAAGTTAAAGGAAGAATAATTTTATTTTCCCTAACATATATAAAACATACTCCCTTAGTCCCATAAACAAATTCACACTTTCTATTTTTGTCTATCCCATAAATAAGTTCACACCTCCAAATAAGGAAATACACACAAATCAATAACCCCACAATACACTTTAATTTCAAAATTGTCACCTCTTTACAACTCACAAAACTTACTTTATAATTTATTTATTACCTAAAAATACCAAACTACCCCCAAAAAGTAATTTTTTTCTTAAACTCCGTATCTACAGTAACTGTGAACTTCTTTATGTGACGGAGGGAGTATAAAATGTGTATCTAATAGATTAAGGGTATTTTAGACTTTTAAAAATATATTTTTTATTTTTAAAATAATGAGATGTGTATTTAATAAGAGAAATTGTGCAAATAAGACTACCCAAAATGTATTCCCTCTGTTCCATGTTAAAGTTTATATTTTTCATTTTGGGATGTCTCAAGTTAAGATTTACATTTTTTTTATTAAGTTGAGCCTACACAAAATAATTAATTATTTTATGCATAGCCCACACACAACACTAATGTAGTGGGGTGAGTGAAATAATATTATTTTAATGTGCAGTGGGTAGTTGTATTAGTGTTGAGTGTGGGTTCCATGTGTGGGGTTGAATATAATAATATTTTTTTGTGGGTCACATCAATCTAGAAAGGAAATGAATATTTTGTATTGGGACAGATTAAAATGAAAAAATGGATATGTATCAAGGGGACGGAGGAAGTATATATATATAATGTTTCTATTTCATAGTAATAAGTGAGTCAATGTACTCTGTAGCTCGTCAGATTTTAATCCTTTTCTAATGACGGGTTAATATGGCTGATAGTGAAAAATGAAAGGATTATCTGTGCTAAGCTAACATAAAATGTGGAGATAGGTTTGCCCCCTAGGCAGTTTTGTGCCTTTTTCAGGGGGTGAATAAGTGATGATCTATTACTATGGGTTGTCCCCATATTTATATTGGGTAACCTGACGTCATCCGAATCTGGATAAATCACCAGACCATTTCACAATATACGCATACAGTGCGAGCATTAAATGCGTTTAGTTTTGAAGGTGGTAAGCGTTTTCCGAAGTCGCCAGGTGGGCCAATGCGTTTTGTAGTTTTGAAGGTGGTAAGCGTTTTCCGAAGTCGCTAGGTGGGCCAATGCATCCGCCTATGTGTTTTGTAGTCTGGGAACCTGGATTATATAGATGTGATCGAATTTTCGGATGACATCTACTACTAGCGTGCGGTAACTGACTAGCTGTTGATCTTTGGCTTCGTAATGTCCTTTGATTTGATTGACCATTAGTTCCGAGTCGCTAAAGATCATTACTCTTTTGACCCTGATGGTCAATGCCATTCTCATACCGAATATGCATCCATAAAGCTCATCAGTTCGTGGCCAGCCGTGGCGTCCACCATTTGATCGACGTGTGGTAGTGGAAAACGATCCTTCGAGCATGCTTTGTTGAGGTCCGTGAAATCGATGCATAAGATCCAGGATTTGTTTGTCTTCTGTACTAAGACTGGGTTAGCAACCCATGAGGGGAATAAAGCTTCCCTCACTAGATTGTTCGCCAACAATTTTCTAGCTTCCGTCTCGATGATTTCATATTTCTCGGGGCTGTACTTTCTTTTCTTTTGTTCCACTGGGTGATAAGATGGGTTTGTATTGAGCCAGTGGCACGTGTGTTTTGGGTCTATTCCTTGAATGTCGCTGGGTAACCAGGCGAACATGTCTAGGTTAGACCTTAGAAATTCGATTAGGGCCGTTCTGTGTGGCTCTTTCAGCTGTGAGCCGACATACAATTCCAGGTCCGAGTTGCTTGGTTTCATCCTTATTGTCTCGACTTCCTCAGCTGGTTTCCCTCTTTTCCTTTTCTTTTTTGATCTCGGATCTTCATCGATTATCGGGTTGAAAGGTCGGAGCTTTTGGTCCTTTCTCAGCTCTGGATCTGAAGTTACCAGGTCATTCGGTGGGGGGGCTTCTTCGCGATCCGCCTCCTCCTCTTGATTCGGCTGCTCCATCACTATTAACTGAAAACTTGGATCGTGGTAATTGAGTCCGTCTCCGTTTTCAATGAACGAGCATTCCCTGGCTTTTCTTTGACTACCTCTAATGGTGCCAACTCGACCGTCAGTGGTTATAAACTTCAGACATTGGTGGAGCGTGGATGGGACGGAGTTGAACTTGTGGATAAATGTCCTTTCGAGGATACAATTGTATGATAAATGTCCTTTCGAGAGTGTGTTGGGCTTTTACTACTTGTCTTTTGTCCAACATCTGGATCGAAAGATCTGTCTGCATCAAGGGAGTAGTAATGGCATTACCGAAGCCTCGAATCTCGTCATTGCATGAAGACGCTTTGTTGTGAGAGAGTCCTCCGATGGCTTCAAATGTCTTTTTGAATATAATATTTGTGTATGCACCAGTATCGACCAGGCACCGGTGTACCTTTACATCTGAGATTGCAGCCGAAATCACGAGTGGGTCATTGTGGGAGGTTTGTATCTCGGCGAGATCTTCTTTAGAGAAGAATACGTCGGCTTCGTGTAGGGGCGGTCGAGGACTTGCCGTAAATACATGGTGGTACCTGTCGAGTTCTTTCAGCTTGGCTTTCCATTTTCTCCACGACCTGGTGTTTAGGGCATGTGATGTTCCCACGTAACTTTCGTCCATCATGTATACTTCCCGAGGTGGTGTGGGCAGGCGGTCTCCGGGTCCAATCTGTCCTTGCTGATTGGTCGGTCCTTTAAACTATCCTTCTGTCACAATAGGTTGTTCTCCCCTTCCCTTCGGGCCAGACACAAGCCGGTCCAGCTTCCCATCTTCAAACAGTCTTATTAGTTCGGCCAATAGGTCACGTCACTTGTTGGTGTCATGGTCGATAGACTTGTGGTATTTGCAGAATTTCTTCTTATTCAGCTTAGCCGGATCCGCTCGTATCTTGGGTGGGGGGCTCAACAAGTTGGTGTCTTGTATCTTTTTAAATATCTCTTCGGGAGTGAGTTCGAGTACCTCAGTCATCTCCTGAATCTGGTCATCATCCGAGAACGGTTTGAAAGAAGATGGAGCTCTATAGTCTTTTTTCCCTTTTTTCTTTTTCTTATCGCCATCCTTGAGATCGCCTTTAGACTTCCTATATTCTTCGAGAATCTCTTCGCTATAGATAAATGCTTGAGCCGAGGCCATGAAGGCTGCATAACTGCTAGGTAATTTCTGTTGGCAGCTAGTCCACATAGGTGATCCTGGGAGCAAGGCGGCAGTTGCCAAGATGGTAGATGTTTCATCTGAGACTTCTTCCGTGTTGGCGCGCTATTCATTTAATCTCTTCATGAAATCCTTCAGGGACTCCTTTGGCCCTGTCGTAGGCAAGCCAACTTCTGTTTCAACTCTTTCTCCTGCCCCAAATATGCAAAGTGGGACAAGAAGGCCATGGCGAGTTGCGCCCATGAGTCAATGGAGTTAGCGGGAAGAGATTTGAACCACGAGTGCGTCTTATCTCCCAACGTTAAAGGGAACATCTTACATCGATCCTCTTCTGAACACCCTTGTGCCAGCATCCACCTAACATACTTATTGAGGTGTGAGATTGGGCTAGATTCGCAAGCGTATTGGGGGATCTGTGGAATCCGTATTTTTTCATGGTGGCTGCCATGACGACCCTATGGGTGAATGAGGTCCTCCCTGATTTCGGATCGGGAATGCTATGGAGTCTGGCCTCATTTCTTCTCTCCATTTGATCGAGTCGTCTCCTCAGTATATTTATTTCTGCATCATGCTGTCACTTGAGTCGAGCGATAGGATCGTCCCCCGCACTTTCTCCCATTTGCTCGTGTCGAGACTTCACCGGATCTGGTCCTAGCCGATCCTTGGCGCTTATGCATCCGGCTGTGTGCGAGGAGGATCGACTGGACACCGAGTTAGCATGGGATGTCGTCTTCCTCCGTTCGCGTCCTTCGTCTACCACTTTCTGGGCCTTTCTCGGTTCCTTCTGTACGTCTTTTTAGCCCATTCGCTCATGTACTGACCTCCTAGGCAGAGTCCGTTCACGTTGTCGCACATTCGTTTGTTCTGCCGAGTTCTTCTCGAGGCTGAAACTTAACCTTCGACTGGCGGTCTTCAGCCCCGCGGCTCGCTTTCCCCTCATTTGTTTAATAAGGTCAAAATACTTTCGGCGGAAGTTGGTCTGCGGGTCGTCTTCTTCCTGATCTACATCGTGTGATGGGACCTCCTTTCCACAGTCCCAGGGGGGTTTGGGTCTTCCCGCCGTGCCGACTGGTGACCGCTTCAGCCCTATTAGGGGTGGCTTCATCCTGTCCATCCGCCATCGCAGGCGCGATTGAGATGGGATATATTGAGAAAGGCAGTCGGAGTCGGTGGGCCAGGGGCGAGAGGCAGCCGCCCTTCCTCTAGCGCCAAATGTAGCTCGTCAGATTTTAATCCTTTTCTAATGATGGGTTAATGTAGCTGTTAGTGGATAATAAAAGGATTATCTGTGTTAAGCTAACATAAAATGTGGAGATATGTTTGCCCCCTAGGCAGTTTTGTGCCTTTTTTAGGGGGTGAATAAGTGATGATCTATTACTATGGGTTGTCCCCATATTTATATTGGGTAACATGACGTCATCCGAATCTGGATAAATCGCCAGGCCATTTCACAATATACGCGTACAGTATGAGCATTAAATGCGTTTAGCCTCACGTGACTTTTTTTAAGATCCAATCTAGGATATTCCCTACGCAGATATCTCAGGGGATATCTGCGTATCTCGGGCAATTGGGGCAAGTGGCTTAGTGGCTTCAGTCAGACTGACGCTCCTCGCAAATTGGGGGCCTTTTGGCCCTTATTGGGCTATAGGGTCATTAAGCCCAATGGATGAACAGGGGGGGAATGAGAGCCTAACTCCAAAGCCCTACTACATACTCCCTTCGTCCCAACTTCAATTTAATTCTTTTCATTTTGATTCGTTCCAAATTCAACTTCACATTTCCATAAAAGGAAGTAACTAATACTCATATTCCTTTAACATACTTTAATTTTAAATTTGTCATCACTCATCATCTAGTACTCCCTTCTTCCCTTAAGGTATACGTTTTCCATTTTTTGTTTGTGCCAAATTAAGGTTTATATATATTTTTTGTCAAGTTGGGTCCATACAAAACAGTTAATAATTCTATGTAGAGCCTGAACACAATATTAATACAACTACTCACTTCATATTAAATATTATTTCTCTCACTTCATTACACATTAAAATAGGATTAATTGCACAAAAAAACCTCACCTTTCATTTAATTGCAAAAAAGTCCAAACCTTTTAAATTTGGCAAAAAAAACATTCACATTTATAGCATTTGACAATTAAAACTTATTGGGCAGCTGCACTGACCGAATGCCTACGTGTCATCCATTATATGGTGAAGAGAGAGAGGGGACAGGTGAGAGAGGGTGGTTCAGTGTTGACTGAGGCATTTCTCATTATCCAACAACTCCATACATCCTCAAACCCCCCCCCCCCCGAACATTCTCAAACTCCATCCATCTTCCTACATAAACTTTTTAATCTTTGGAGACCCTTTAATATTTCTGCTTCACTCGAAATTCTCCTCAATTTCTTCATTTCTGGGAATTTTTGAAAGAGTTTCTGATTACAAGATAAATTTCAACTTTTGGATTCATTCGCTTTCCGAATCTGAACCCACGGTTACACCAGCTGGTGATGGAGCTCACGGCCACCGCGGACATGGCGGGGGATGGGGCATTCTCGGGCGGAGAGCAGGAGAGGGTGGATGTTCGATAAGGGTTCGACGAAGCTGAATATCATGGGGACCTGGTGCTGTGGCAGTTGTGCTTCATTGGACGGTGGGGATGGTATTCCTGACGATGTCGTTGACAGGAGGGATTTGCTTGACGGCGCTTTGGTGGCGAATGTGGTGGGGGAGTGGTGGTGTACGACGACAAGATAGTGGTGACGGTGGTGGGTGTGCGTGTGGTTGCTGCTGGCGGCGAATGTGGCGGTGAAGTGGTGGTGTACGGTGACAAGAGGTACCGATGACGGTGGTGGTTTGCGTGTGGGGTCCAGTTAGTGTTTGGAATGCACATCAAGGATGCTTAACCCTTGTATGTCCACGTAAGCATCCGGTTAGTTATACCTGCTCAATGATTTTTAATTGCCAAATACAATAAGTGTGAAGGTTTTTTTTTGCCAAATCTAAAAGGTTTGGACTTTTTTGCAATTGAATGAAAGGTGGGGGTTTTTTGGTTAACTCATTAAAATATTATATCACTTAATTTAAGTGCAAAAAACAAACATAAACGTTAAGTTGGGACAATTGGAGTATATTTTATCATTTATTTTTTATTCAAAAATATCAAAGTAAGTTAATAAGTGATATTTATTAAACTCTCAATCTAATAAAAAAAATTAAAACAAAACTGATAAAAACAACATTATCATTGCGGCTTTGCCAATGGCGCAAAATTAGCCTTTTAATTCTGGTTTCTTCATCTTTTAATTCTGGTTTCTTCATCATCAAGTTCATCAATGCGCGGATACGCTTCTGAGTTGGATAATTTCTAAAGGCAACGCAATGCGCCCACACTATAAGTTACGATGGGCAAACTCACCACTCCACGTTCCCCTACTAAATCCTTCATCTCTGACCAAAAGTAACCCCAAATTTCACAAAATCCAAGCTCTAATTTCTCCCATGGCGAGTGAATCCGTATCTACGAAGAGACCCATTTGCCCATCTTGCAACAAACCCACCCGCGTCTGCCTCTGCAACCGACTCCGTCACCCTCTTCTCCACAACTCTGTTGCAGTCACCATTCTTCAGCACAGTCTTGAGAAAAAGCATCCTCTTAATTCCACCCGAATCGCTACAATTGGCCTTAAAAATGTTGATGTTTTCACAGTTTCCGATGTCAATTTTCAAGCCCGGTTCGTTTTGCGATTACTCGACAGCAGTGGAGATTGTCGGGATGAAATCCGCCACCTGTTCGATGAAATTGCGAGCCGAGTAAAGAAGGACGAGTTTGTCAATAATGCGGATTTAAAGAGTAGTATCGATCTCACCATTGCAAAATACGGAGCCATTACCTCATTTCACAGTAAATGCCATCAGCAAATGAGTTTTGATCAGCTACTGAGCTCAGATACAGCTCTTGATGAGATACGAAAAGGATTCGTCGTAAAAAAAATTGAGAAAAATGGGACGGAGGAGCATGAAGAATTTGAAATTGCAGTTCCTGTTGGATCAGTGCTGCTTTTTCCAAGTGAGAGATCAGTTGAAGCTGGGGATTTAAATCTTGAGGTGAAGAATTTGATTGTGTTGGACGGAACGTGGGCGAAGGCAAAGAGGATGTACAATGAGAACCCGTGGTTGAGAGTGTTGCCTCATGTAAGGTTGGATAGAGATGAATTGAGCTTGTACCGTGAGGTGAGGCATCAACCCAGGGCTGGATACCTGTCGACAATCGAGAGCATTGTGTACGCGATGCGAGCCGTTGGCGAAGAAGATGCTGAGGGATTGGATGGTCTTTTGGACGTCTTCGAATCCATGGTTGGAGATCAAAGGCGATGTAAACATGAGAGGATGAGTGAAGTGTTTGGGAAGAAGTGAAGTGATCAACTGTTTTGGAATTGATCTCATTATAAAAAAAAGGAATGCCTTGTCTTTTTGTTGTGTTTTGGTTCTTGATTGATCTCAAGATCATATGAATTTAAGGTTGGTTACAGCTGCTATTTTGCTATATGTTCGGTTATGGTATTTCATAAGACAACATTGGAGAGTAGAGATGAAAGAGAGAATAAAATCTATGTTTGGTTTGAATTCTGAAATTTGATTTTATTTAAAATCCACTCTAATTTTTAAAATTACCCTTATATACCTACAAATTTTATTAAATTTTCATTCACCCACTTTTATACATTATTTTTACTTAATTAATTAATACTCTTTATATATGTTAACACCTATCTCTTATACATTAATTTGACGAAAAATTAATTTTTATAATACGAAAACAAAAATAAATGCAAATTATCATTGTTTATGGTTTTCAACCTTACGAACAAATATAGACCAAAACTTGGTGAAAAAATTTTTTCTTCTTTTATTTTACGTATAAATAATGTTGACAATTTCTAATCTATATATGTTGTTAGTGTCCAACCCGATCAAATTAACCCATAACCTAGAATACAAGGGCGAGACCGTCTCATGTAAGCTCTTATATGAGACGGATAAAAAGTGATAATATTATTAATAAAAAGTAATAATGAAAAGTGATAATGGTGCAGTGAACTATTTCATAAACAATTTAGAGACCGTCTTATGTAAGCCTTTATCTTGAGACGAATAAAAAATGACAACATTATTAATGAAAAGTGATAATCAATCAATGGAAAGTGACAATGGTGCAGTGAACTATTTTATAAACAATTTATAGTATAAATAAAAAATGATAACATTTTATAGCGAAAGTGATAATAATATTATCTTTTTATCTGTCTTACATAGGAGCTTACGTGAGACATTCTCTCGTGTTTGCCTATATGAAATTGGGTTCATATGTGTCATTAAACATAATTCACTCGCTAATTCACCCCTCTCACACCCTATCTCTCACGCTTTTTCTCTAACTCTCTCTGTCTACTTTCGTTCTATCAGCCTCCATTGCTTCTTTCATTTTCTTCGCCTCCACCTTTCTTGATTGCCTCTCCTCTCCGTGTCTTCATTGTCGTTGCGCCAACAGCTCTTTCTCGACGGCATGGATAGATTTTTTCAGTTTTTTTTTCAATCACATTTTCAGATCTTCTATAAGTACCGATGATTGTGTTTGAGATCTGTGTCTCTAATGGGTGGATCTAATTCTCAAATTCTTTCCACATTCAGAGGATTCAACGGAGATGAGTGGATCTAATTCTATAATTTTTCAAACATTTAGAAAATTTTATATTGTTTATGTTCTTATTTTTTCCCAATTTTTCAAGATAAAGTCATTGAGAATGTTTTCAAAAGTTAATTAGTTGTTTTTCAATTCTCCGATGTAATTAGTTGTTCTTCAATTCTTCGATTTTGAAAATCTTCGTCTATTGAAAAGTGAAAATTATGATGTATTGACGATTTTGATGGTTGTTGACAACATGGATGGAAATTGTATAGGAAGTTTTTGTTTTAATTTGGTATAGTGTATATTTTGACAATAACTAGCATGAAACCGTTCCAAATTTCAAATTTGTGGAATATGATCCTCCACCTCATATAATGTGGTCCCTTGTGATCCTTTCCTTTAATAATTCCCTCTTTTATATATTTCATTTATTAATTAAAGCATGTACTTGGTCCCCTATTATATATAGTCCCCACCTAAATTAATTAAAGGGGTGGTTATTCGCACCCCCAATTTTATTAATCGTACCCCATAAATTTATAAAATTAAAATAGCTTACTCCCTTCATCCCTCACTAATAGGGTCTTTTGCTTTTTGACACGTGGATTAAGGAGTATTATTATTTAATGTGTGGTGGGCAGTTGTATTAGTGGAAGTGTGGGTCCCATATTTTAATTGTAGTAGTGAGTGTGTGTGGATCTAATGTGTATAAAAAAAGAAAGTGGACTCTTTGGGTGGGACACCCAAAATGGAAAAAAGACTATCTTTAAAGGGGGATGGAGGGAATATTTAATAAGACATGAATACCCTTATAAAAATTATTATTAAAATTACTCTTATATACCTACAAATCTTATTAAATTTTCATTCACCCACTTTTATACATTATTTTTACTTAATTAATACTCTTTATATATGTTAACACCTATCTCTTATACATTAATTTGACGAAAAATTAATTTTTATAACACGAAAACTAAAATAAATGCAAATTGTCATTGTTTATAGTTTTCAAACCTTACGAACAAATATAGACCAAAACTTGGTGAAAAGATTTTTTCTTCTTTTATTTTACATATAAATAATGTTGGCAATTTCTAATGTATATATGTTGTTAGTGTCCAGCCTGGTCAAATTAACCCATAACCTAGAATACAACGGTAAGACCTTCTCATGTAAGCAATTACGTGAGACGGATAAAAAATGATAATATTATTAATAAAAAGTAATAATGAAAAGTGATAATGGTACAATGAACTATTTCATAAACAATTTAGAGACCGTCTCATATAAGCCTTTATCGTGAGACGAATAAAAAATGACAACATTATTAATGAAAAGTGATAATCAATTAATGAAAAGTGACAATTGTGCAGTGAACTATTTCATAAACAATTTATAGTATAAATAAAAAGTGATATCATTTCATAGCGAAAGTAATAATAATGTTATAATTTTTTATCCGTCTTACATAAGGACTTACGTGAGACAGTCTCACGTGTTTGCCTATATGAAATTGGGTTCATATGTGTCATTAAACATAATTCACTCACTAATTCACCCCTCTCTCACACCCTATCTCTCACGCTCTTTCTCTAACTCTCTCTGTCTACTTTCGTTCTCTCAGCCTCCTTTGCTTCTCTCATTTTCTTCGCCTCCACCTTTCTTGATTGCCTCTCCTCTCCGTGTCTTCATTGTCGTTGCGCCAACAGCTCTTTCTCGACGGCATGGATAGATTTTTTCAGTTTTTTTTTCAATCACATTTTCAGATCTTCTATAAGTACCGATGATTGTGTTCGAGATCTGTGTCTCTAATGGGTGGATCTAATTCTCAAATTCTTTCCACATTCAGAGGATTCAACGGAGATGAGTGGATCTAATTCTATAATTTTTCAAACATTTAGAAAATTTTATATTGTTTATGTTCTTATTTTTTCCCAATTTTTCAAGATAAAGTCATTGAGAATGTTTTCAAAAGTTAATTAGTTGTTTTTCAATTCTCCGATGTAATTAGTTGTTCTTCAATTCTTCGATTTTGAAAATCTTCATGTCTATTGAAAAGTTAAAATTATGATGTATTGACGATTTTTATGGTTGTTGACAACATGGATGAAAATTGTATAGGAAGTTTTTGTTTTAATTTGGTATAGTGTATATTTTGACAATAACTAGCATGAAACCGTTCAAAATTTCAAATTTGTGGAATATGATCCTCCACCTCATATAATGTGGTCTCTTGTGATCCTTTCCTTTAATAATTCCCTCTTTTATATATTTCATTTATTAATTAAAGCATGTACTTGGTCCCCTATTATATATAGTCCCCACCTAAATTAATTAAAGGGGTGGCTATTCGCACCCCCAATTTTATTAATCGTACCCCATAAATTTATAAAATTAAAATAGCTTACTCCCTCCATCCCTCACTAATAGGGTCTTTTGCTTTTTGACACGTGGATTAAGGAGTATTATTATTTAATGTGTGGTGGGCAGTTGTATTAGTGGAAGTGTGGGTCCCATATTTTAATTGTAGTAGTGAGTGTGTGTGGATCTAATGTGTATAAAAAAAGAAGGTGGACTCTTTGGGTGGGACACCCAAAATGGAAAAAAGACTATCTTTAAAGGGGGATGGAGGGAATATTTAATATGACATGAATACCCTTATAAAAATTATTATTAAAATTACTCTTATATACCTACAAATCTTATTAAATTTTCATTCACCCACTTTTATACATTATTTTTACTTAATTAATACTCTTTATATATGTTAACACCTATCTCTTATACATTAATTTGACGAAAAATTAATTTTTATAACACGAAAACTAAAATAAATGCAAATTATCATTGTTTATAGTTTTCAAACCTTACGAACAAATATAGACCAAAACTTGGTGAAAAGATTTTTTCTTCTTTTATTTTACATATAAATAATGTTGGCAATTTCTAATGTATATATGTTGTTAGTGTCCAGCCTGGTCAAATTAACCCATAACCTAGAATACAACGGTAAGACCTTCTCATGTAAGCAATTACGTGAGACGGATAAAAAATGATAATATTATTAATAAAAAGTAATAATGAAAAGTGATAATGGTACAATGAACTATTTCATAAACAATTTAGAGACCGTCTCATATAAGCCTTTATCGTGAGACGAATAAAAAATGACAACATTATTAATGAAAAGTGATAATCAATCAATGAAAAGTGACAATTGTGCAGTGAACTATTTCATAAACAATTTATAGTATAAATAAAAAGTGATATCATTTCATAGCGAAAGTAATAATAATGTTATAATTTTTTATCCGTCTTACATAAGGACTTACGTGAGACAGTCTCACGTGTTTGCCTATATGAAATTGGGTTCATATGTGTCATTAAACATAATTCACTCACTAATTCACCCCTCTCTCACACCCTATCTCTCACGCTCTTTCTCTAACTCTCTCTGTCTACTTTCGTTCTCTCAGCCTCCTTTGCTTCTCTCATTTTCTTCGCCTCCACCTTTCTTGATTGCCTCTCCTCTCCGTGTCTTCATTGTCGTTGCGCCAACAGCTCTTTCTCGACGGCATGGATAGATTTTTTCAGTTTTTTTTTCAATCACATTTTCAGATCTTCTATAAGTACCGATGATTGTGTTCGAGATCTGTGTCTCTAATGGGTGGATCTAATTCTCAAATTCTTTCCACATTCAGAGGATTCAACGGAGATGAGTGGATCTAATTCTATAATTTTTCAAACATTTAGAAAATTTTATATTGTTTATGTTCTTATTTTTTCCCAAATTTTCAAGATAAAGTCATTGAGAATGTTTTCAAAAGTTAATTAGTTGTTTTTCAATTCTCCGATGTAATTAGTTGTTCTTCAATTCTTCGATTTTGAAAATCTTCATGTTTATTGAAAAGTTAAAATTATGATGTATTGACGATTTTTATGGTTGTTGACAACATGGATGAAAATTGTATAGGAAGTTTTTGTTTTAATTTGGTATAGTGTATATTTTGACAATAACTAGCATGAAACCGTTCCAAATTTCAAATTTGTGGAATATGATCCTCCACCTCATATAATGTGGTCCCTTGTGATCCTTTCCTTTAATAATTCCCTCTTTTATATATTTCATTTATTAATTAAAGCATGTACTTGGTCCCCTATTATATATAGTCCCCACCTAAATTAATTAAAGGGGTGGTTATTCGCACCCCCAATTTTATTAATCGTACCCCATAAATTTATAAAATTAAAATAGCTTACTCCCTCCATCCCTCACTAATAGGGTCTTTTGCTTTTTGACACGTGGATTAAGGAGTATTATTATTTAATGTGTGGTGGGCAGTTGTATTAGTGGAAGTGTGGGTCCCATATTTTAATTGTAGTAGTGAGTGTGTGTGGATCTAATGTGTATAAAAAAAGAAAGTGGACTCTTTGGGTGGGACACCCAAAATGGAAAAAAGACTATCTTTAAAGGGGGATGGAGGGAATATTTAATAAGACATGAATACCCTTATAAAAATTATTATTAAAATTACTCTTATATACCTACAAATCTTATTAAATTTTCATTCACCCACTTTTATACATTATTTTTACTTAATTAATACTCTTTATATATGTTAACACCTATCTCTTATACATTAATTTGACGAAAAATTAATTTTTATAACACGAAAACTAAAATAAATGCAAATTGTCATTGTTTATAGTTTTCAAACCTTACGAACAAATATAGACCAAAACTTGGTGAAAAGATTTTTTCTTCTTTTATTTTACATATAAATAATGTTGGCAATTTCTAATGTATATATGTTGTTAGTGTCCAGCCTGGTCAAATTAACCCATAACCTAGAATACAACGGTAAGACCTTCTCATGTAAGCAATTACGTGAGACGGATAAAAAATGATAATATTATTAATAAAAAGTAATAATGAAAAGTGATAATGGTACAATGAACTATTTCATAAACAATTTAGAGACCGTCTCATATAAGCCTTTATCGTGAGACGAATAAAAAATGACAACATTATTAATGAAAAGTGATAATCAATCAATGAAAAGTGACAATTGTGCAGTGAACTATTTCATAAACAATTTATAGTATAAATAAAAAGTGATATCATTTCATAGCGAAAGTAATAATATTGTTATAATTTTTTATTCGTCTTACATAAAGACTTACGTGAGACAGTCTCACGTGTTTGCCTATATGAAATTGGGTTCATATGTGTCATTAAACATAATTCACTCACTAATTCACCCCTCTCTCACACCCTATCTCTCACGCTCTTTCTCTAACTCTCTCTGTCTACTTTCGTTCTCTCAGCCTCCATTGCTTCTCTCATTTTCTTCGCCTCCACCTTTCTTGATTGCCTCTCCTCTCCGTGTCTTCATTGTCGTTGCGCCAACAGCTCTTTCTCGACGGCATGGATAGATTTTTTCAGTTTTTTTTCAATCACATTTTCAGATCTTCTATAAGTACCGATGATTGTATTCGAGATCTGTGTCTCTAATGGGTGGATCTAATTCTCAAATTCTTTCCACATTCAGAGGATTCAACGGAGATGAGTGGATCTAATTCTATAATTTTTCAAACATTTAGAAAATTTTATATTGTTTATGTTCTTACTTTTTCCCAATTTTTCAAGATAAAGTCATTGAGAATGTTTTCAAAAGTTAATTAGTTGTTTTTCAATTCTCCGATGTAATTAGTTGTTCTTCAATTCTTTGATTTTTGAAAATCTTCATGTCTATTGAAAAGTGAAAATTATGATGTATTGACGATTTTGATGGTTGTTGACAACATTGGTGGAAATTGTGTAGGAAGTTTTTGCTTTAATTTGATATAGCGTATATTTTGACAATAACTAGCATGGAACTGTTCTAAATTTCAATTATGTGGAACCGGATCCTCAACCTCATATAATGTGGTCTATTGTGGTCTCCTCCTTTAGTGGTTCCCTCTTTTATATATTTCCTTTCTTAATTAAAGCATGTACGTGGTCCCCTGTTATATATAGTCCTCTTCTAAATTAATTAAAGGGGACGGCTATTCGCACCCCCGGTTTTACTAATTGTATCCCATAAATTTATAAAATAAAAATATCATACTCCCTCCGTCCCTCACTAAGAGGGTATTTTGCTTTTTGGCACGTGAATTAAGCATTATTATTATTTAATGTGTAGTGGATAGTTTTATTAGTGGGAGTGTGGGTCTCATATTTTAATTGTATTAGTGGGTGTGCGTGGATCCCAAGTGTGTAAAAAAAAGTGGACTATTTGGGTGGGATGCCCAAAATGGAAAAAATACCTTCTTTAAAGGGGACAGAGGAAGTATTTAATAAGACATGAATACCTGATGAGAGTGATAATTCACATATTTTGAGCACTGATTTAGGTGGAAATTGAGTACGATTTGGTTTACTATTAAGTGGAAATCGAGATGTTTATGGAAAATCTACGAGTCAGATGCCACTAAGGATATTTGAGCGTATTTGTACAGGAAAACAAGTCTTAAGTGCTCGGAACAGAGAAACAAGATTTTTGACCTGAAGAATCGGTTCGACCAGGTTCAGACTGGTCGAACAAAGGAGATAAGTCGAACGGAAGAACTTTCAGCCTACAGAGGGTCGTTCGACCAACACGTTCCGCTCGACCAAGCGAAGTCAAATCGAATAACAAAGGCCAAGTCGAACGGTGAGCGTGGAAATGGGTTTCAGCTTATAGACACGCCATTCGACCAGCGTTCGACCAAGAGGTCCTGTTCGACCAATTCCATTCTGGTCGAACGGTGACGTATTAGCTCCAAAAAGTCAGAATTTTCACCTCCAGTGCATGCATGTGCGTATTTTTTACAAAAAAGCCTAGTACAGGTCCATGAGGAGAAGTAACAAGTATAAAAAGGGGTGCCGATCACATCAAAAAGAGAGTTAGATTTCACATCCATCCTACACCACATCCAAATCCTAACTCCATCCGTAGGAGCGGTAGAGAGAGATTCGTGCAGCGAATCAAGTGAGAACCAAGTGAAGATTCAAGATGGAGCGAGAAGTGACGGCGCCCACTTCTAGGGTTTACTTTGCAACTTAATCTATCTTGAAATTTTCAAGACTATGGGTAAGATCTATCCAATCACCATGAACGTTCTTCGAAGCATTATGGGCTAGAACCACTTTGGTAATTCTAGGGTTATGAAGGTTTTTATCTAGTTAATTGAACTTTCGTGTGTATACTCCGTACAACACTACTTGTGGATTTATTTTATATAAGACTATACTTTATTAATTCATAATCAGAGTTATTTTGTGCATCATTAACTGTTATGTAGAGTCTGAATACATATCTTGGTAATTGATTGAGTGCGTTCACTGCTGAGTAGGATTCCATGTTATGATTCTAAGTGAGGGGACTCCGAAACTTCATTAGAACTATCTTATATAATTACTTATTAATTGAATTAAATTCAGGTCAGTAAGTATGATAAAGAGGATAATTATATAGTACCTATAAAGGGAGATCATATCGGGTTAGTGTACTAAGTGCACGGGAAATAATTGATACTGACAGTACCTAAAAAGGGGGTGTAATTATAGTTCTTGCTCCAAAGTAATTCACACGTGTGACACGTTTGTCTGCTTGTGTCTATTAAATAGATTTGCATGGTTTAGTGATACGTCCATATTCCATAAGGCAGAGTCAGACATTAACATACGGAAGGGAGATTAATTAGTGAAACTGGATGGTCCGAAGAGCTACCTATCTTCTCACTTGAGCAACTCTCGTCTATTCTCTACTTTTATTTCTTTTAATTGCTATTTTAATTAACTGTTTATTTGTTACTTAATCATCATAACTTTATTGCCATATTAGTCTTAATAAGATTAGATTGTAATTAAATTAATAATAATATGTCCTTTGGGTTCGATAATCACTTGGTCGATTATCAAAGCTACAATAGCATCCTTAACACTTGAGAATTAATATTGTGTGTTGAGAAAACGCTCATCAAGTTCTTGGCGCCGTAGACGGGGACGTCATTAATTATTAGTTTATTATTTCTAGTTTAATTGAGACTATTTTATTCTTATCTTGATTTTATAACACTTATTTTTCTTAGGTGTATGCTCACTAGATCAAATGTAGGAGATTTAGAACCTTATAAACCGGAGATTAGAGCATCGTCAAGGAAGAAGAAGGGGAGGAAGAAGAAGAATAAGAACGTAGAACCAATGGAGGCTCTTTATTTAGGAGTTGAAGTTGACGAGTTGAATCCGCAAGCAATTGAAGCTGCAACCGAACTTAACTTGGAAGTAGAAGTAGTCAACATGGCGGCGAATCCGGATAATCTTGCCATCCTTGAAGTCTTTAAGAATAACGGAGGGGTAATGTAGGGCTGTTAGGAGCAAGAGGGGTCGGAGCTAATTTTGATCTTCACCCTTCTCTGATCAGCATAATTGAAAGGAGTCCCTTCTCTGGGGAAACTTTGAAGATCCTCAGCAACATCTGAATAAGTTTCTTGGTTATGCAAGTACACAAAAGGATGCAGAAGCTCATGAAGATACGAGGAGGATTATCTTGTTTAAGTTCTCGCTTAATGAAAAGGCGAGAGATTGGTACGACAATCTTACTGCTACTGAATGTGATACCTGGGAGAAATTAAAATTGAAATTTTTGGAGAGATACATGCCACCTTCAAATGTGTTTAAGATGAAACAAGAAATCAATTAATTTTCTATCCATGGTAATAAGAAGTTTCATGAGGCTTGGGACAGATTCAAGGACATGCTCCGAAAGTGACCATAGCATGAGTTTTCTAAAGCTCAATACATTAGTATTTTCTACAATGGATTGGACAGCGATTCTCGAGTATTACTTGATGCTTCTTCTAATGGAGCATTGCTTACAAAGTCATCAGTAGAGGCCGAAAAGCTCTTTGAGGATATTTTGATGAATTCAAGAGGTTGGCCAACTGATAGAGTAAGAGGCACTTATGTTCTTGGAAAAGTAGCACAGGTTGAGCATACTATGGTTAAGTTGAGTAGAGAGGATGAGATCGTCTCTAGTTTGGCTACTATCAACAAGCTACTTGAGTCTCAGCAAAAGCAGATCACTGATATAGCGCAGCGAGTACCAATAATGCAACAGGAAGTTGGTTATGAAGGAACCAACCAAGAGGAATTTGAAAAAACGAACTAAGTCATGTGTCAGAATATTCAAAGAATGAGGTATCCGAACAATCAAGGAAACAGGAATTACCAAGGGAACTACAACAATCGTGGTCCCCCGGGTAACTATTAACAGCAAAGGAGGCCGAAATTTTTGTGTAGCAATCCAAATGCATCGATGCAACCTCCTATTGGTGATAATCCTGGTGCTAAGACGGAAGAAAAAAAACCTAGTTTAGAGGATACGGTGAATCGATATGTGGCTAAGAATGATGCTAGGGTGGATCGATTGGAAGAAAAAATTGATTCAAATCATGGAGAATTGTCAAAGCAGATGAAGGAACTAACATTGTTGTTGGGTCAGATGGCGGGGAGCGTAAACAAATTGACACAAAAAATTGAGAAAGGAAAGCTTCCATCTCAAAGTATTACGAACCCTAAGTCTTGTAATGCCATCATATTGAGGTCAGGGATGCAGTAAGAAGGTCCGATGAAGCCGGCGCGTGAAAAAGAAGAAACTAGGAGCACTGTTTGACCAGAACTACCACGTTCAACTAGACTGATGGTCGAACGGAGGTCAAACAACTCTCTGGAAAAATAGAGTTACGACACTCTATTTTCAATCCCGCCGTTCGATCAAGCCACCATGGTCGAACAGACACCTGTGGAGATGAAGGATCGCATTAATATTACAAGGTCACCGTTCGACCAGACACATTCCGTTCGATCAGAATATTCTAGTCAAACTATGGTCGAACTATCAGTGGATAGGCTGAAACTGACTTCAGAGACCTCGTTCAACCACACTCATGTTGTTCGACCAGACCACTCTGGTGTGGTCGAACAGTTGAATGCACCTCCCGTTTTGATACCGAATGCTAAACCTGTTGTTCAGAACACTCCAGAGCCATAACAAGATCATAATACTGAGCTTATAGTAGAGAAGAAATGGGAAAGAGCCAAGAGATTGAAGCTGAGAAGGATAAAACGAAGGAAGTTGAACGTGATTAATGGGGAATCCCTAAGACCAAGATACCTCCTCTGTTTCCTTTTCGGATAGTGAAAAAGGGATTGGAAGATAAGTTCAAGAGATTTCAAGATATAATGAACAAGATAAGCTTGAGCATTCCTTTCTCCAAAACAATCATGGAGATGTCGTATTGTGCCCGATTTTTTAAAGATATCATATTGAAGAAGAGAAGCTTGAATGGGGTAGAGACAGTGAATCTATCAGAAAACTGTAGCTCGATCATTCAGAAGAAGCAGCCACAGAAATTGAAGGATCTGTGGAGCTTCACTATTCTATGTGAAATTGAAAAGGGGCCGGTACGTAAAGCTTTATGCGATCTTGGAGCAAGCATCAACTTGATGCCTTTATCTATATTTAAGAAGTTAAGTTTGGGGGAGCTCGCTCCCACAACAGTGGCTCAACAATTGACGGATAGGTCTATGACTTTTTCCGAAGGGTATGATAGAAGATGTACTTGTTAAGAAGGATAAGCTTGTCTTTCCTGTGGATTTTCTTGTGCTAGAAATGGAAGATGACAAGGATAATGTCCCTCTTATATTGGAAAGGTCTTTCCTTGTCACAGCTGGAGCTATGATTGATGTCCAAAAGGGGGGAGCTTAGATTGAGAATGGATAAAGATGAGGTTCTTTTCAACCTTGATAGGGCAATGAAGATGCCAATGAAGACACAATGTCACAACATTGATATGGTGGAGGAGATCGTGAAGGAAGATATATCTTTAATCCTGTCAAAGGATCCTTTGGAGACATGCTTGATGGAGTTTTTACTTTTCCTACCACGGAGCTAGATGAGCTCTCTAATGATGTATGTATTGAATTTCTTGAAAATTTACTTGCCTTAGGTGATGACAGGAATGAATATAAAAGAACTAAGCTTGAAGAAGTCAAATGCACTAGGCAATAACTCCCATTGCATAGAGAAAGCACACCGAAGGAAGAAAAGAAGGAGGAGTTGAAACCACTACCGGAGCACTTGAAGTACGCCTATCTAGGCGATAATGAAACTTACCCGGTAATTGTATCTTCTTCTTTTATTGATGACCAACTCGAAGAGTTGTTAGATGTACTTAGGAAATATAAGTCTGCTATAGGTTGGACTCTTTATGATTTGAAGGGTATTAGTCCATCGTATTGCATGCATAAAATTAGATTTCTAGATGAAGCTAAAAGTAGTATTCAGAATCAGCGAAGAGTTAATCCCATGATTCAAGAAGTGATTAGGAAGCAAATCCTAACGTGGTTAGATGCAGAAATTATTTATCCAATTTGTGATAGTCCCCATGTGAGTTCATTGCATGTTGTAGCTAAAAAGGGGGCATGACTATTGTGAAAGGTAAGGATGGCGAGACCCTAGCCACTAGGATTCCTACGAGATGGTGTGTGTGTACGGATTATAGAAAACTAAATGAAAATACATGCATAGACCATTTTCCTCTTCCTTTAATGGATCAAATGCTTGACCGTTTAGCAGTGTATGAGTTTTATTGTTTCTTAGATGGGTACTCGGATTATAATCAGATCATGATTGCGCCCGAAGATCAAGAAAAGACTACTTTTACGTTCCCATATAGAACCTTAGCTTTTAGAAAAATACCTTTTGGATTGTGTAATGCACCTACTACATTTCTGCGTTGCATGATGGCCATATTTGATGGGTTGATAGAGAAAATCATGAAGGTGTTTATGGATGACTTTTCTATGTTTGGTTCCTCTTTTGATATTTGTTTGTCTAACCTAGCTACTGTTTTGAAGAGATGCCAAGAAACTAACTTGTCTTGAATTGGGAGAAGTGCCACTTCATGGTAAGAGATGAGATTGTTCTTGGTCATCATATCTCGGCCAAAGAGTGCGGTCCTTCCTTGGACACGCAGGATTTTATAGGAGATTTATCAAAGACTTCTCAAAATACTCCAAGCCCTTATCTAACTTACTTGAAAAGGATGTTCCTTTTGTTTTTGATGAAGAATGTCTAACATCTTTTCAGGTTTTGAAAGAGGCGCTTATTACTGCACCTATCTTGATCACACCGGATTGGACTCAACCGTTTGTATTTATGTGTGATGTAAGTGATCTATCACATGGAGTGGTGCTTGGGCAGCTGAAGGAAAAGAAGTTCTAGGCCATCTACTATGCGAGTAAAACTTTTGTTGCAGCACAAAAGAACTACACTGTCACTGAAAAGGAATTTTTAGCGGTGGTATATGCATTTGATAAGTTTCGACAATACTTGGTTGGCATGAAGACTATTGTATACACAGATCATTCTGTGATCCGGTACTTAATGGAGAAGAAGGAAGTGAATCCCAGGATTATTCGATAGATCCTTCTTCTACAAGAGTTTGACATGGAGATCCGAGATAAGAAAAGAACAGAGAATGTTTTGGCGGATCACCTATCAAGGTTAGAAACAAGGGAACATTGTGATGACTCTTTTTAATACATTGAAGAGATGTTCCCGGATAAGAAGATCATGGCGGTGTTCGTGGAAGGAGCAGAGAGAGCTTGTGTAGTGGCTGCTCAAGGAATGGATCCATGGTATGCGGATTACGTCAATTATATTGCCATAGATGAAATTCTGAAAGATCTCAATAGGTATCAACTTGCGAAATTTAAGAGAGATGTTGAGACTTTCATATGGTACGATCCATTTGTGTACAATATTTGTACGGATTCTATCATCCGTAGGTGTGTGCCCGAGATGGAGATGGAAAGTGTTCTTGATTTTTGCCATACAAAACCTAACGGAGGGCACTTCGGAGCTCAAAAAACTACAGCCAAGGTATTACAATCCGCTCTTTATTTTCCTTCTTTGTTCAAAGATTGTGAATCCTATGTGGCGACATGCGATAGATGTCAAAGGATGAGAATATAAATAGAAGAGATGAGATGCCACTTCAGCCGAGCATTGTTGTTGAGATCTTTGATGTATGGGGAATCAATTTTATGGGGTCATTTCCCCCATCTAATGGATTTCTTTACATCCTACTTGCTGTGGATTATGTTTCTAAATGGGTGGAGGTCATTCCTACCCGCATGAATGATTCAAAGACCGTGTTGTCTTTCTTAAAGAAATATATATTTGCCCGCTATGGAGTTCCAAGAGCACTTGAGCATAGGGTTACTACACCCTATCATCCTCAAGAAAATAGGTAAGTGGAAGTTTCTAACCACAAGTGAAGCAAATCCTGGAGAAGGTGGTCGGAACAAATAGGAAGGATTGGGCTATGAAGCTTGATGAGGGTTCCGAACGGCATACAAAATTGTGCTCGACATGTCGCCGTATCAAATTGTCTATGGAAAGCCGTGCCACTTACCCATAGAGGTTCAACATAGAGCTTTTTGGGAATTGAGAAGTTTGAACTTGTGTCTTAAGGATCAAAAGGAGTTGAGGTTGACTCATATCAATCAACTAGACGAGTTCAAAAATCAAGCTTACAAGAACTCGGTGATCTATAAGGAACGAATGAAGAAATGACAAGATTCAAAGATCACTTATAAAGAGTTTAAGCAAGGAGATGAGGTATTACTTTTTAACTCTTGTTTGAAGCTTTTCGCAGGAAAACTGAAATCGAAGTGGACAGGACCGTTAATTATCCATAGAGCCTGTGGAGGGAGAAGTTTTGAAATAATGAACAAAGATGGAGACATCATAGCGGCGAATGGGCATCGATTGAAGCACTATAGGTCGCCGGATGATGCATGTGTCGTCTTTGAAGATACCTTACATTGAGTTGGTACCGTCGTGACTCTTCACGTTAAACATGAGCGCCTGTTGGGGGATTTTTCTCCCATTTTATTGCTTTATTTATTTAGTGTGAGTAAGAAATTTTTATGTTTAAGGTGCTTACTAATCGGCAATTACATCTTTTTACAAACTTAGTTTCGACTATAGTTTCTACTAAGTTTGGAGGGGTGTGATGTTCTTACCTCATTGAAGGACCAAGAGTATAATCTTTTCTTTGTAACGTCTGCTAGGGGAGTTGATTTTTTGCGGTATATTGAAACTTTAACTGGTTTTGAAGTGTCGATTTTTTTACAAGTTGTCTAGTGTTCGGTGTTGTTTTATTATTTTAGTGTGAACGAAGTAGTATACATGATTTTATATAGTCTAAGGGTGGTTCTCTAGCATTTATTTTGGTATTATGATGCTTGATGATGTCTTAGAGTTTAAGTTTTGCAGGGAAAGAAGAGAGAAGTTCAAAATTTCAGAAGTTCGAAGGCTCGTTCGACCATACTCTGCTGTTCGACTAGGAATCTCAGGTCGAACACTGGTCGAACGGAACAGGGGAGAATAGGGAACGATTTCTTCAGCTTACAGAGGTGCCGTTAGACCTCCCACTGTGGTTCGACCAAGATAATTAGGTCGAACGGGGGTCGAACTAGGTCACGTTTTAAAGGCAGACGGGTGCTGTTCAACCAGAAACCCTTGTTCGACCATTCCGTTTGAGTCTAACGCGGTCTGAAATTGCGAATAAAGGTCAGTTTCTTCATTTCGTTCGACCAATTTTTGACACCCTCTCTCAAACACCCGTCACGAATTGTAAGTTCTTCATTCCAAATTCCTCCCACACTTAAATCTTCCTCTCCACACACTTCCACATCCAAGATTTGGAGGATTCAAGTCCGAATTGGGGCTAGTTCATTCAAAAATTTTGGGAAATTGTCACCGTACATCACACGCACACCATGACCAACAAAGGTATGTTTTCCTACCTCTTTACTCTTGAATTGAAGTTATTATGCTTAGTTAAGGTTGGGTAAGTTGGTTAAACATAGTTTTAGTTGGATTTAAATTTTTGGTGTTCTTGTTGAAATTTCACTTGAATTGGCATGATTCGATTTACGTTGGATTATTGAGATTTTTGTGAAATTGATGATGCATATCTTGCGGGCTTGAGGTTAATTTTGGATTATATATATGGGCTCGTTGAGTTGAAGTGTTGATATTGTGCAATTGGAAGTGGAGGATAAGCATGCTTATGGTTTTTGTTGAAGTTTATGTTGAAATTGAGAAGCATGTTTCATGTGTATGGTAATTTTAAGACTAGTGGTTGACATGGTCCCATGACTGAAAGTGTTGAGCCTATACTTGTTATGATTATTTGATGAACACTTGAAACGTGGAGAATTAAGTTATGATTATAGCATATGAATTTGAAGTCTTGAGTAGAATTCATGCTTTGATTAGTCTTAAGATTGGTAAGCTTGCTTTATCTCTTTTGTTGTGTATTGAAGTATAGTTTTTTATAGGTAAGGAGATTGCTTCATCTTCGAAGAGAAAGGAGACTAAGTCTCCTATGAAAGGTGCTAGTGCTAAGAAGTTAAAGCTCGATAAGAGGAGACCTTTCGATTTCGGTATAAAGATCGAGGATTGGGAGGAGAAGAAGGAGTTATAAGCGGCTATTGCAAGCTAGATAATGAGGACTCATTATCAAGATGATCAAGCGATGATTGTCATGAACATCATCAACGACATTCGTTAGATGTTCAATTGAGTAAGGATCACCAGGTTCATGGAGATGAAGAGGGAGACACATTTCCACATCACAGCCGAGGTATTGTGCACGATGAGAGTTGATCATGGAGATCATTATCTTTCTTATTGATTGTGGATGCAGATTGGTGGAACATTACGGCTGATGTACATGAATGAGTTTAACGAGATGGTTGGTTGTGAGGATGTGTCTGAAGTAGAGCATGCTGATTTCAATGCTGATGAGTTCTGGAGGTCTATCTCGGGGAGGCAAGGATGTTACAATTCGAATACTGCTAAGGTTGCCTTCATCCGCAACCCCGTGATAGCTTATATGGATTGGATCCTGAGCAACACACTGTTTGCTCGATCCGAGGGCAGTTGTATTCCTAGGGGGAGTTGTATGTGCTCTGGTGCATGATGAATGGAGTCCGCTTCAATGTTGCGGCTTACTTTTTCCAGCAGCTGTGAAAGTTCTCTACTATTGATTTCCAACGAGTCAATATTGGAGGGCTAATTACTCTGATAGCGGAGCATTACCGAGTTGATTTGAGCAGGCATAGGCCAATCCGAGGGGATCCTGATTTGATTCTGTCATCATGTGTTAGGATGTGGGATGGGGTTGATTCAGAGGATGGATAATGCTTGGATGTTCATCCGTGGCAAGAATCCGCTTTCTTTTCGATTTCCACTAATGATTGTTGATCTTACTTCAATTCAGATCAACACCAACCTATTGATGGATACCTCGGAGCATATAACAATTTCCAAGACTTGTTTGGAAGAGGGAAATTGGATAATTTTGGCTGAGATTCACTTCCAGGGAGTCCTCATTGATGAGGATATGGTTTTGGTTGATGATCCAGCTGATTTCATCGATGAGGATCAGCCACAGCAGCCAGCATTTGTGTATCTGAAGATGGATTTGCCTCTGATACCACCACCGCAGCAGCAGCAGCCACAACATGAGTATTTTGAGCCACCACCGCAGCAGCAGCAGGATTTCTGGCAGGTCCAGGATCACTTCTATAGGGAGCAATTTAGAGTGATGAATGAGCATTTCGCCACCTTGAATGCAAACCAGCAAGAGACAAATCGACAGCTGGCATTGGCGAATACAAATTATGCTTCGCTTAACCTCCTATATGATGCTATGGATGGGAGATTAAGAGATCTTAATGAGAATTATGAAGCTTTGGATAGTAACATCAATACCTTGCAAAGGGATTTTGATGATTGGTGCAATGATAATGATGATGATGCTCCGAAGGAGTAGTGGCGCCAGGGTTTTTACCCTTTTCTGTTTCCTCTCATCTCCATCCTCTTTTTCACTTTACATGTTGAGTGATTGTGAGTGGTGTTGAGTGTTTGATTGAGATTCATGTGTGTGTGGTCTGTGTGGATATTGATTGATGATGATGGATTCATTGGTTATGTTTGATTTTGATGTGATCGGATTGATTTGAAGAGTATGATGTTACTTCTTGAATATGCATGAGCACTTGTTTTTTATGCATGTTGATTTTATTAATGATGGCATGTACTTCTATTGCTTGTAGTTTATGTGAATATTGATGTGCTGCACATGGCCCTATCGAAATTAGCCATGCTCCGTCGCCTGAAACACCAACACGACCACCCCTGTGGCTGTGTGCAGAAAATGGGCCGTGTGCAGAAACAGGGCCGTATACCAAATATGGCCCTGTCCAGAAAGGCCTTGTACGGGCATCAAAAATACCAACACGGCCACCCCTGTGGCCATGTGCTGCACACGAGCCGTGAAGGTGTTTGGATCAAAAATTTTCCAGAAGCTTCCCAAGAGGTATAAATACCCATTTATTCAACATTTGAAGTGAGATTCGGTTTTTGGACCCTACACACACACCTCACACACCATTTCTTCCATTCCACACCATCATCATCATCCATTCTTCATCCTTTGGATCTACCATCATCCCACCATCAATTTCTACGTCTAAGTGAAGGAAAAGAATCAAGGAAGAGAGGAAAGTGCAAAGAAGGGAAGGAGATCACTATTGAAGATAGATCAAGGGAGTTTTCATTCAATCTTTGTATTAAACCTCATAGTTTTATCATGATTTGTAAGGATTTAATTGTTTATGCTAATTTCTTTATGAATATGGTAGACTAATCTCCCTTGTGAGATTAGCAACATGAGAGTTGTTGGATAATTTTGGGATTTGTGTATTTAAATTCATATGTTGATTGGGTTAATTGATTTTCTATCATTGATTATTAATTGCTTGATTTATTTTGTTGATTTGTGTGTTTAGTTGTTCTAGATATGTGATTAGATTGAGAAATCAACTATATTCTTAGGATAATTAAGTGAATTATTTCATCAAACACTTCATGTGCATTATAAATTGAAAGAGATTGAGAAATCCTTTAGAGTTTAGAACTCTTTGATAGAACATGTGATTGGTTTGATCGAGAGGTTGATTAATCATGTGAAGGGACTCTCACCTCAAGCTTAGTACCTAGTTGGAATTATTTGAGTGAGAACCAATCCATTGAGCTTGATTCCATATCCTATTCATCTTGTGAGGGAGTTTAGGTGAACTTAGTGTTGACTCTTAGTCTAAACCCATGATCATATGAATTTGATGCATTTATCTTAGGATTTTCACTTCTTAATTGTTGTTAATCTCACTTTTACTCAACTTGGAAAACCACTCATTTCATCCATCTATTTTGCTTGTTTTGATTGATTTAAATTCTTGTTTGATCATCCAAACCATTGATGATTCGTCTCTATAAAATTGCGATAAGCGTGATCTCGCTTAAGCTCTAGTGTCGACCTCCACGTGGTTCGATAAATTATTTTAATTGGTCATCCCTACTACAAAATGGCTAATCAACTATTTTAATTCATGTTTTGTGTTCTAACTCTTAATCTTTTCAGGTGTATGCACACAAGATCAAAGCAAGGTAAATTAGTGCCTTATAATCCTGAGATCGGAGTGTCAACCAAGAAGAAGAAGAGTAAGATTCAAAGCAAGAAAGAAGATCCAACTGAAGCTCTTAACCTTGGAGCTGAAGTTGACGTGCTAAATTCGCAAATGATTGAAGCTGCAACCGAAGGTAATTTGGAAGTAGTGACAGTCAACATAGCAGCGAATCTGGACAATCTGGCCATCCGTGAAGTCTTCAAGAATAACGGGGCTAGACACTTTGGGCTTCTAGGAGCAAGGGGGCTAATGCGGATTTCGATCTTCACCCCACTCTTATTAGCATGATAGAAATGAACTCCTTTTCAGGAGGGACTTTCGAGGATTCGCAGTAGCATCTAAACAAGCTCTTAGGCTATGCAAGTACTCAAAAAGACACAGAAGAACATGAAGATGCTAGGAAGATCCTCTTGTTTAAATTCTCGCTTACTGAAAAGGCGAGAGATTGGTACGATACTATTAACGCAGCTGAATGCACTACTTGGGAGCAATTGAAGTTAAAGTTCTTGGAAAGATACATGCCACCTTCGAAGGTGTTCAAGATGAAGCAAGACATTAACTAATTTGCCATCGGTGGTGGAGAGAAGTTTGATGAAGCTTGGGACAGATTCAAGGACATGCTTCGTAAGTGTCTACAACATGGGCTATCTAAAGCTCAATATATCAGCATATTCTACAATGGATTGGACTGGGATTCACATGTGTTATTGGATGCTTCTTCTAATGAAGCATTTCTTACTAAGTCATTCGTAGCGGCCGAGAAACTTTTTGAAGATGTTTCGATGAACTCAAGAGATTGGCCAACTGATAGAGTGAGAGGCACTTACGTCTTTGGAAAGGTGGCTAAGGTTGAACATGCTATGGTGAAAACAAATAAAGAAGATGAGATCGTCTCTAACTTGTCGAGTATCAACAAACTACTTGAGTCTCAACAAAAGCAAATCAGTGATATATCTTAGTGCGTACCAATCACGCAGCAGGAAGTTATAAATGATGGAACGATCCAAGAGGAGATGGAAGAAGCAAACTACGCTATGGGCCATAGTATTCAAGGAACGAGGTATCAAAATCAAGGCAACCAGAATTATCAGGGAAACTACAACAATCGTGGTCCTCCGGGCAATTATCAACAGCCTAGGATGCCGGAGTTTTCATGGAGTAATCCTAACAATGCAATTCAAGCTTCGATGGGTATTGATCTGGGTGCGAAAGTGGAAGAAGGAAAGCCTGGTTTTGAAGATACTGTGAACAGGTACACGGCTAGGAATGATGCTAGAGTGGATCGTCTTGAGGCCAAGTTAGAGAAGAAGATTGATGCAAATCATAAGCATTTGACTACACAAGTGAAGGACCTTACATTATTGATGGGGGAGATGGCCGAAAGTGTTAACAAGCTCACTCAAACTATTGAAAAAGGGAAGCTCCCGTCGCAGAGTATTGAGAATCTAAAATCTTGCAACGCCATCACATTGAGGTCTGGAACACAGTACGAGGGACCTATGAGGCAGGAATCAAAATTGGACACGTCAAGGGCTCAATTCGACCCCAATTCAACCAACACTTCAGGTCGAATTCAATAAGGGAGGTCGAATTGGATGCCTGGACGTGATTTGGAAGCAACAGAGCCTCGATTCGACCAAAACCCATTCAATTCGACCAGGGGACCAGGTCAAATTGAGGTCAAATCCACTCATTCAGAGCACTCTACTTTATCAGAAGGCCGATTCGACCAGCAGCCACTCAATTCGACCAGACCTTCAGGTCGAATTGAGGTCGAATCGGAGGGCAGAAATCTTACAGTGAGCCAATTCGACTAGGGAGACTTCAATTCGACCAGACCTTCAGGTCGAATCCTGGTCGAATCGAGCATACAGGGTGAGAATGGACTTCCAGGAGCATAATTCGACCACTACATACCCAATTCGACCAGGGCTCCTAGTCGAATTCAGGTCGAATTGCCCCATACTTCACATGTTTCTTCACCGAACACTCCTCGTGATGAGAACATTACTCAATTGGTTCCAAATGAGCATAATACTGAGATCATTGCAAAGAAGAAGTGAAAAAGAGCCAAGAGGTTGAGAATCGAAAAAGATAAAGCGGAGAAGGTCGAGCGTGATGAATGGGTATTCCCAAAACAAAGATACCTCTGTCGTTTCCTTATAAGTTGGTTAAGAAGGAATTGGAAGAGAAGTTCAAGAAGTTTTCAGATATCATAAATAAGATAAGCTTGAGTATTCCTTTCTCTGAGGCAATAATTGAGATGTCGTACTATGCCTGATTCCTTAAGGATATATTGTTGAAAAAGAGAAGCTTGAACGGAGTTGAGACGGTGAACTTATCTGAAAATTGCAGCCCGATTATCCAAAGGAAGCTGCCATAGAAGATGAAGGATCTGGGAAGCTTCATTATCTTGTGTGAGATTGGAAAAGGGCCGGCACGACGAGCCTTGTGCGATCTTGGGGCAAGCATCAATTTGATGTCATTGTCTATCTTTCAAAGGCTTGGTTTGGGGGAGTTATCTCCTACAACGGTTGCTCTACAAATGGCGGATAGGTCGATGATGTTTCCGAAAGGTATCATTGAAGACGTTCTTGTCAAAGTGGAGAAACTAGTCTTTCCTGTGGATTTTCTTATACTTGAGATGGAAGATGACAAGGATAATATCCCTCTTATCTTGGGGAGTCCTTTCCTTGCTACTGCTGGGGCCATGATTGATGTTAAAAAGGGGGAGCTCAGGTTGCGGATGGATAAAGAAGAGGTCCTATTCAACCTTGACAAAGCAATGAAGATGCCTATGGAGTCACAATGTCATAGTATTGATGTGGTGGAGGAGATTGTGAAGGAAGATATGTCTTTGATCCTGTCTAAGGACCCTCTTGAGACATGTTTGATGGAGTCTCTTACTTATCCCACTACGGAGCTTGATGATCTCTCTAATGAGGTATTATTGAATATCTTGAAAACTTACTTGCTTTGGGTGACGAAAGGTATGAATTGGAAAGAACTAAGGTTGAAGAAGTGAAGTGGACTAGGAAGTACTTGCCGTTGGATAGAGAGAGCACTCTGATGGAAGAAAAGAAAGAGGAGCTGAAATCGTTACTGGAACACTTGAAGTATGTCTTTCTTGGTGACAATGAAAAATATCCGGTAATAGTATCTTCTTTCCTTGATGATGATCAACTTGAGGAGTTGTTAGATGTTCTTAGGAAGTACAAGTCTGCAATTGGGTGGTCTCTTGATGATTTAAAAGGTATTAATCCTTCATATTGCATGCATAAGATAAGGTTGTTAGATGAGGCCAAAAATAGTATCCAAAATCAGCGGAGGGTGAATCCCGTGATTCAAGAAGTGATTAGGAAGCAAATCCTAGAGTGGTTGGATGCTGGAATTATTTATCTGATTAGTGATAGTCCCCATGTGAGTCCATTGCATGTTGTAGCTAAGAAGGGAAGCATGACTATTATGAAAGTCGAGGATGACGAGAAAACAGCCACTAGGATTCCAACGGGATGGCGTGTGTATACTGATTACAGGAAACTGAATCAAAATACATGCAAAGACCACTTTTCACTTCCTTTCATGGATCAAATGCTTGATCGTCTCGCAGGGTATGAGTTCTATTGTTTCTTGGATGGATACTCGAGATATAATCAAATCATGATTGCTCCCGAGGATTAGGAAAATACCACTTTTACTTGCCCATACCGGACCTTTGCTTTTAGAAAGATGTCATTTGGATTGTGTAATGCGTCTGCTAACTTTCAGCGCTGCATGATGGCAATTTTTGATGGGTTGATAGAGAAGATCATGGAGGTGTTTATGGATGATTTTTCTGTATTTGGTTCCTCCTTTGATATTTGTTTTTCTAACCTTGCTACTGTGTTGAAGAGATGTCAAGAAACTAATCTTGTCTTGAATTGGGAGAAGCGCCACTTCATGGTGAGAGATGGGATTGTTCTTAGGCATCATGTTTCTGTCAAGGGATTGCAGGTGGATAGAGCAAAAGTGGTGGCAATTGAGAAGCTTCCACCACCGACCAATGAAAGAGGAGTGCGGTCCTTTCTTGGACACGCTGGATTTTATAGAAGATTTATCAAAGACTTCTCAAAATACTTCAAGCCCTTGTCTCATTTACTTGAAAAGGATGTTCCTTTTGTTTTTGATGATGAATGTCTAACAACTTTTCAGGTTTTAAAAGAGGTGCTTATTACTGCACCTATCTTGATCACATCGGATTAGACTCAGTCGTTTGTACTTATGTGTGATGCAAGTGATGTAGCACTTGGAGTGGTGCTTGAGCAGCTGAGGGAAAAGAAGTTCTGTGACATCTACTGTGTGAGTAAAACTTTTGATGCAGCACAAAAGAACTACACTGTGACTGAAAAGGAGTTTTTAGTTGTGGTGTATGCATTCAACAAGTTTCGACAGTATTTGGTTGGCATGAAAACTATAGTGTATATGGATCATTCTGCGATTCGGTACTTGATGGAGAAGAAGGAAACGAAGCCAAGAATCATAAGATGGATTCTTCTACTTCAAGAGTTTGATATGGAGATCCAAGATAAGTAAGGTACGGAGAACGTATTGGCTGATCACTTATCAAGGTTGGAGACAAGGGAGCATTGTGATGATTCTTTTGATTATATTGAGGAGATATTCCCTGATGAAAAGATTATGGATGTGTTCGTTGAAGGGGCTGAACGAGCATGTGTGGTTGCTGCACAAGGGATGGATCCATGGTATGCGGATTATGTCAATTACATTATCGTGGGTGAAATTCCGAGAGATCTCAACCGATATCAACTTGCTAAATTCAAGAGGGATGTTGAGACTTTTATATGGTATGGTCCATTTGTTTACAAAATATGCACGGATTATATCATCCGTAGGTGTATGCCCGAGATGGAGATGGAGAGTGTTCTCGAGTTTTGCCATGCACAACCTAACGGGGGGCACTTCGGAGATCAAAAGACAGCAGCCAAGTTACTTCAATCCTCTCTCTATTGGCCTACTTTGTTTAAAGATTGTGAAACCTATGTGGCGACATATGATAGATGTCAAAGGATGGGGAATATAAGTAGGAGAGATGAGATGCCACTTCAGCCGAGCATTGTTGTAGAGATCTTCGATGTGTGGGGGATCGATTTTATGGGGCCTTTTCCCCCATCTAATGGATTTCTCTACATTCTTTTAGCTGTGGATTATGTTTCTAAGTGGGTGGAAGTCATTCCTACTCGCTTGAATGATTCAAGGACTATTATATCTTTCTTGAGAAGCATATCTTTGCCCGCTATGGAGTTCCTAGAGCACTAGTGAGTGATGGAGGGTCTCACTTTGTCAATAAACTTCTGGAGAAGGTGCTTAAGGATTATGGTGTCAAGCATAGGGTTAGTACACCCTATCATCCTCAAGCGAATGGGCAAGCGGAGGTCTCTAACCGTCAAGTGAAGCAAATCTTGGAGAAAGTGGTAGGAACCAATAGAGAGGATTGGGCTATAAAGCTCGATGATGTTTTGTGGGGGTTCCGTACCACTTATAAGATGGTGTTGGACATGTCACCGTACCAAATTGTCTAAGGGAAGTCGTGCCACTTACCCATGGAGATCCAACACAAAGTTTTTTGGGCTTTAAGAAGCTTGAACTTGTCTTTTAAGGATGTAAGAGAGTTGAGGATGACCCACATAAATCAACTTGATGAGTTTAGAAATTGTGCTTACAAGAATTCTGAGATTTACAAGGAAATGATGAAGAAGTGGCATGATTCTAAGATCTCATACAAGGAGTTCAAGCAAGGTGATGAGGTATTACTTTTTAACTCTCATTTGAAGTTTTTAGCAGGGAAATTGAAGTCGAAATGAACGGGTCCGTTCATGATTCATAGAGCCTGTGGAGGGGGGAGTTTTGAGCTTATGGACAAAGATGGAGACATTATCGTGGTAAATGGGCATCAATTGAAGCATTATAAGTCACCGGATGATGCTTGCGTCGTCTTTGAAGATACCTTATAGTAAATTAGTTCTGTCGTGACTCTCCGACGTTAAACATGAGCACCTGTTGGGGGCTTTCCCTCCCGTTTATTGCTTTATTTCATTCGTGTGAGTAAGAAAATTTTATATTTGAAGTGCTTACTTATCGGCAATTACATCTCTTTGCAAATTTAATTTCGATTATGGTTTCTACTAAGTTTGGGGGGTGTGATGTACTTACCTCAATAAGAAACGATAGTATAATCTTTTCTTTGTAACGTTTGCTAGGGGAGTTAATTTTTTTGCGGTATGTTGAAACTTTAATCGGTTTTGATGTGTCGATTTTTTTGCAATTTACCTAGTGTTCAGTGGTGTTTTGTTCTGTGTTTGTGTCATTCGCGGGGTTACTCATGAATGTTATGTTTTAGGATTGATTCTTGATGAAGTTATGCTTTTTTTTGTACCTAATGTTCGTTTGTTAAGCTTGAAGTGTGTAGGGGATGAAGAAAACTAGATTTTGGAGTACCAGGGAGCTAATTCGACCTGAGGCGTGGCAATTCGACTAGAAGCCCAGGCCGAATTGAGGTCGAATCGGAGTGTGCAATCTTCCAGTGAGCCAATTCGACCAGCAGCTCAGGTTGAATTGAGGTCGAATTGAGGACCTGAATCTTACAGTGTGTGGATTCGACCTGAGGCATTCCAATTCGACCAGGGGAGCAAGTCGAATCAAGGTAGAATCGAAGGTTAAAGTTGTCCAGAAGGTCAATTTGACCACGATAAATTTAATTCGACCTCTTAGGCAGGTCGAATTGAGGTCGAATAAGAAGTCGAATTGGGCCAGGTAAGTGTGTTCTTAACCCCGATTTTCAAATCATTCAATCAATTTGCACCACCTCTACTCGAATTCACTTCCGAATCAAAGAACTTTGCCTCCAATCTTCAATCCTACATTTTTTTACACCGATTAAACCATATTCCACCCCTCATTCCTTCGATTCGCCGTGATTTTGGGCGAAGTCAGTTGTAGTCTAGGGTTTTTGCGTAAATTTGAAGGAGTTCATTCATTTGTTCGATTTTTAGCCATGGGCAGAACAAAAGGTATGTTTTCTCAACTCTATTACCCTAGGATTAATGTTTTATGCATTGATTTTGGTATGGGTAAGTTGATAAAACTTGGTTTTATTGAGAATTCATGGTGATAGTTGAATGTTGTGAACAATTTCATATGAATACTTGTTTGGTTTGGTTTGATTGTTTAATTGATGTTAGAACCTTGAGTTTTATGTGAATTGTTGGGTGATCAAGGAGTGTGATTGATGAGCATGTTGATTATGGATTAGAATTGTTGAATTTGAGTAGTTTCTTGTGATTGTTCATATCGAATTACTTAAATTAATGATGCATGCTTGTTGTTGATTATGATTGTTTGATTGGTGTTGGAATCATGGTGAATAAGCAAGAGGATTGAGTATTGGATGTGAATGGAACAAGTTGGGTTTGGTTGATTATGCATTGAAACTTGAAGTCTTGAGTAGAGTATGATGCTAGTCAATTGCTTGGTTTGTTTTCCTTATTGATTGTTATTGAAGTATTGTTTTCAGGACAAGAAAAAGACAAGGGAAAGGAGGTGAAAGTTCTATCTAAGAAGAGGCAAGATAAGCCTACTCGCGTGGATAATGTGACGAAAAAAGTTGAGGCTTAAGGAGAGGTTGCCTGCGAATTTCAAAATCCAAATGAACGAGTGGGATGAGATTAAAGAGAAGTGGGCTGAGGTCTCTGAAAAGATAGCAAGAACAAAGTACCAGGATGAGGATGATATGCTCACAATGAGGATCCGGGATTATATGTTATGGATGTTTGATCAAGTAGGGATCCGTCATTTTATAGAGTTGAAGAAGCCGACATACTTCCATGTGACGGCTGAGGTTCTTTGTTAGATCACGATTGAGAAGGATCCGATGGGATTTCCTTATGAGTGCACCTTCCAGCTGGGAGAAGTAATGAGGACGTGGTTTGCGGAGGAGTTCAATGTTCTATTTTAGACTCTTACAGAGATTGCTCGGGTTGAGAATGGATTCTTCAATGCCAATACTTTTTGGCTAGAGATTTCTGGGGAGGATGGAGACTTTAAGACGCATGATACCCGTGCTTCGATGATTAGGAATCCCGTACTCCGATACATGGATAGGGTGTTGAGCAACATGTTATTTGCCCGATCTGAGGAAAGTTGTGTGTCTAGAGGAGAGCTCTATGCTCTATAGTGCATGCTGAATAGGGTGAGGTTCAATGTAGGCTCGTATTTGATCTATCAGCTGAATCGGTTTAGGATCCATGGGTTTCAAAAGGTGAATATAGGAGGATTGCTCACAACCATGGCTGAGCATTATGGCATGAACTTCACCGGCATCACACCTATTTCTGGAGAGCCTGATTTGGTTATGTTCTCTTGCGTGAAGGGAGGATTTGCGCATTTCCGAGATGGGGATTGGTTCTTTTCGAGGGGACCTAAGCCCTTTGATTTCATGTTCCCCTTCGATGTGAGTGACATGACTACCATTCGTGAGGAGAGAAACAGGTTGATGAGCTCATTGGGACACACTGCCTTGTCTGTTACTGTTCGAACGAGAGGAGATTGGAGGGCAGTGGCCCGAATGTGTGCAGCCGGTATGGTTGAGGAGCTGCAGTAGATTGTTGATCAATGAGAGTTCCGGCCACAGCAGCCACCGCCACAGCAGTATCGTGGAGATGAGGACGAGCATTAGGATATGGATATTTTGGAGCAGCACGAGAGGGTTCCTCGTCCCATTCCGGCGATGTCTCAGCAGCAGCAGTGGGTAGGTTTGAATGATTATACACGAGAACAGTTCCGTCTGTTGAATGAGCATTTGGCCATGATCAGCGCGAATCAGCAAGAGACAAATAGACAGCTCGCGCTCGCAAATGCCAACTACGCCACGCTTAATGATCGGTACAGGGCCTTGGATGAACGGGTTGGTAGAGTGAGTGATCGTGTTGACTTGTTGGATAGACACATCAGTGATCTGCACCGGATTGTGGAGCGGAGGTTTGATGAGATGAGTGAGGATGATGATGCTTCGGAAGAGTAGAACTGTAGGTTTTTGTGTTCTCTGATTCATCTCATCTCCATTCTTTTTTTTATCTTTACAGGATGGGTGTGTCTTGCGTGAGTGGCATGTATTATATTGTCATATTTGATCGTCTTGGATGTGGATTGTGAGGATAGATTGAGATGCATGAGTTGGGATTTGTTGAGATGCTTGTATGATTGATTTGATATATGGGTTCATGGATTTTGTGCATTCATATGTTCATGTGTTAATTTTCGTTGATGAGAGCATGTATAATTTGATAAGTATGTAGAGTTCTTGTGAAATTGATCTTGATTATGTGCTATGAGGAGTACTTAGGATTCTATTTACCCATGTGAGGATTTGAGCCTTTTAAACATGCTTGATCATGATAATTTATTCTTGAGAGAATCATTCATATGAACGTATTCTAGAACTTGGCTTGGAGTATTGTGTGAGACTTACAATTGGTGAATTGCTAGGATATGATCTTAGGCCATTCTTGATTATTTGAGTTACTTAGCCAAATTTTACCTTCCCATTGATTATGTATATCTTTGGTAGCCCCGTTTGAGCCTTAAAAGATTTTTCTTTGGCAAGCCGAATAAAAGAGCCTTATTTAGCCTTCACTTGACCTTTGTTGAATACCCTATTCATTACTAGAGAGTTGAGGTGAATAAGTGTTGCGAGAAGAAGGAAGATAAACTGTGGTTGAGTATAGGAAGAAAAAGTGTATGGTTAAATCTTGTTTAGGGGTAGTGCCTGAAACTGGTACCCGATTGCTATTTAAAAATGGTAGTGCCTACAACCGGTACCCAAGTTATCAAAAGAATAATGATGTTGATGCAAGGAAGAGAAGGAAAATTCAAAAATTGCAAGTGTAAAAGAAGCAATTGGAGGAGAATATGCAGCTAAATGAAGAAAGCAGGAACCTCCAAGGTAACTCTCTACTAGTGTTTGAGTCACTTTATCTAAATTTTCTTACCCTTTCCAAAGAGCCAATATTACAACCCAAAAACAAGTCCTTTGTGATCCTTTAATGAGTTGATTGTGAGTTGATTTTTGAGACCCTTGCCAAGCATATGGTTATGCGTGAGTATGGATTGAGTATGAGCGTATATATTAACCTTTTAAGTGCAACTAGCACTTGAGTGAGAGAGTAAACACTTGTCTTGTGAGCTAGATGACTTAGTACTCCGAATGGTAATATGATTGAGTGATGTTTTGCATGAATGAAATGTATGATGCAGGAAATACTTGTCTTTAATTGATGAAATTGCATGTGTAATATGTGTTGTACTTGGTGATCTTCGTGAATTATACACGAATCCTAGTTTTAATTGCGTTGCCTTGGGACGAGAAATATGTAAGTTTGGAGGTTTGATGAGTGTGTTAATTAACGAATCTTGCGCTTGGATTTGTGCTATTATGAAGTGTTTGAAGGATGAAATCGGTTGTAAACCGATATATATTGTATGAAGTCACGAATCAGGTGTTGTTAGAGCCATTTGAGTGGTTTTTCGAAGGAAATCGGAGTAGAAGTGTTGAAAATTGAAGAAAGGAAGTCAAAGTCATCCGTTTGGGCAAAGCAGGAGTGCAATTCGACCAGAAGGAGGTTAATTCGACCAGGCCTGCTGGTCGAATTGGCAGCACAACACGAGCAGAAGGTGGATTCGACCACGACAGGGGAATTCGACCTGGGCATCGGGTCGAATCGAGGTCGAATTGATTGGCAGAGATGCCAATTCGAATCTGCCTCCTACGTGTTCTTCCTCCTGCGATCTGCCTCCCACTTGAATAATGAACGTGAGTCCAAAATGGTGTCCGGGATGAATCTCTCCTTTTAAAACTTTCCTTTTCTCCCCTTCTTCTCCTTTAGTAATTCAACCTTATTGATTCTGAATTAATTCCTCATGATGACGTGGTCAACTTACTTTTAATTCTTTCCATAACAGCGATGTAACAGTACTTAATTTGAGGGAATGCGATAGCTGGAATTTATTTTGATTTTTTCCAAATTGATCAATTAACTTTCCAAAATTCATCATTTTAGTCCATTGACCAGTCGGAGAAGATCACCTAACTGGTCATGTCAATCCTCTCCCAATTAAACTGTCACCTTTTTTTCCCTTACAATCCCTTCAATTAGTTACTAATATTTCACAAATAAATCAGTGACAAAGTCATCTGATATATTAAGGAGTATGCGATAATGAAAGGAGCAACTGGAATAAGTGCTGACCTTAATTTTTGAAAATAGGAGGGATGGGACTGGGGGCATTTAGGTCTAAAATTATAGATTTGGGTATAGTCATTACAAAGTATAGTTAAAAGTTATCAATGATTTTGAGAACAAGGGGTATTTATGACATCCTCTTTCCTAATAAACCTTTTAAATTTTAAATGGAATATGAGACCTAAATTTACTAAAATGAAAAATGATAGTTATATGGATCAAAATAATTAAGAGGTGCTCTCTTCATCCAAAGTATCACGAAGTTTAAAAAAAATGACTTTTGATGTGATTATATAATTCAAATTAGGGATTTTTTTATTTTAATTAAATAAAATATACTATGATATAATTAACTTTGATTAAATTTGGTGTAAATAAAAGAATGACATTGTTATTATATTGTACTCTCTCCGTCCCGCCAAAAGGTCCCTTCTCATTTTTTATTTTTAGTAAAAAAACTCACCACTCAGTGGGACCAGCCGGTTCAACCGGGAACCGGCACGAGCACATGTTAAACCGCTTTTGATGCTAAACCAGAAAAAATCGGTTCGAACCAGTTAAAACCAGGAGAATCGGTAGAACCGGGTGAACCGAAAATGGCCGGTTTGCGTATTTTTATTATTATTTTTAATTAAAACAAGTCATAAGGCTGACAAATAACCCTCACCAATAAAAAATTTCAACAAAAAAATTGAAAAATAGAAGATTGAGAAGAACAGAAGATTGAGGAATTGATGCGCATAATTGCTCTCTCAAAGAATTTACCATTAATTATCATCATTAATAACAATCCAAAACAAGAACATTGGAATTGAAACAGAATATCGCAAAGAGAACATTTCTTGCTTCCTTATATGACTTCTCCATATCATCTTCCTAAAATAACCGTATTTGCTAAGGAGAGAAAGAGTGGTGGCATGTTTGGAAATAGAGGGAGGGAGAGTGGAGAGTGGAGAGTGGAGAGTGAGAACTGTGGAGAGATTTAGAGAGTGCTGTGCATCTGTGTGTTCAAATGTTGAGGAATGCGGATGGGGGAATGAGATTTAACCCTACTTATCTATATTTACAAATGAGTGGGCTTTTTTCTTTTTTTTTTACAGAGTGGGCTTTATTAATTTACAATAATATTTAGTGGGGTAAATATTCATGGGCTTTTATTTCACCATTGAACATATTATTTTGTTAAAAAATATTTATTATATTATTTTTTTAAATGGTTATTTTAAAATATAATTAAAAATATATAAAATTTATTTTTCCGGTTGAATCGCCGGTTGAACCGGTCCAACCGGTTGAACCTCGAACCGTTACCTCTACCGGTTCGATCTCCGGTCCGGTTATAAAAACACTTTCACCACTATCTATCACATCCATCTAATATAACTACTCAATACACATAAAATAATAATACTCATTAATCCACATGTAAAAAATAAACGACTACCTTTACCCGGGACAAAGGGAGTATTATTGTAAGAGTGTTGATATTGCATATTGTTTTCATGTTTTAAATGTGTAAATATTTTAGAGACATACCAAAAAGGAAAATGAATAAATAAATATTTTAAAGACGAAGAGAATATTTTAAAATTATTAAAAAAAAATTTCTTTCGGAATACAAAGTTATAATTAAAGAAGAAAGTATTATGAAATTATTAAATTGATAAATTTATTTTGAAATGTAACAAGCAAAACAAAGAACAAAGAAATGAAGAGTTTTTGGAACATGAGAGCATTATAAAGATCTAGTGTTATAAACTTATATAAGAAATACCACTCCCACCTTTACCCTTATCCAGTTATCCTATTTATTTTGCAATTTTGATTTTACTTTTTTATAAAGTATTAATTTCTTTTTTCATAGAGTAGTTTTTTTAGACGTGCGATACACGTCACATGGACGTCATACTTGGTAGTGTTTTTGTTGTTGTTTTTGTTTTTGTTTTTGTTTTAATCTTTTTATACTTGTTTTTTATTCTGAAAAGTTATTTTAATATAGTAATGAATAATTTAAGTAAATAACTTATTTATTAATTGTATCAAAACTTCTTTGGCAAAAGTTCTTGCGCCCTTGAGGACACACCGTGTCCCCATGTGAACACAACCCTCCCCTCCCTATTTTATTTAACCCTATGTATTGCTAGCAGGTTAAATTGTAAAGGGCACGGTATCTTCGGGAGCACAAGAGCCTCACTCAACTAATTTATATACAATATCTTTAGTCTACAATGTTCATTCAATTTATCAAATAGTCAATTTATAAACTATTAAATAAGTAAATTATTGTGTGTATCTTTTTTACGTCTTGTGTATTTTGTTTTTTGATTTTATACTACTTTAAAACTTACATCTTCATTCTTTCAGTAATAACATTAAGAATCTTGAATTTTTGATTTGATAATTCATATATATTTCTCTATTATATGAATAAAATAATTTTATTAAAAATTCTTCACATCATGGTTATATTAATTTTGCACAACTTTTATATCGTGCTCAATTATAAATTTTCATATAAATGAATTGTCTAATTTGTTTGAATAAAATATATCTTGAGAGACAATATATGATACAATTATATGTTAATAGCAACGAAATTTTCAAATGAAAGTTTAGAGTAGTTCTTAGTTTTATTTGCTTATAGATTATAGGGTTAATTGCAAAAAAAATCACGAACTTTACTTCTATTGCAAATTAATTCTCACTTTTGAGAAATTGAAAAAAAAAATCACAACCTTTAAGTATTGTTGCAAAAAAAACCCAATTTGTGACTAATAGTAGGGTTTTTTTTGGTTTTTTTGCAAAAATATTTAAAGGTTGTAGTTTTTTTTACAATTTCTCAAAAGTGGGGATTAATTTGCAATAGAAGTAAAGTTCGTGGTTTTTTTTTTTTTTGCAATTAACCCTAGATTATATGAAGTACTTCGATTATTATTTAATGACCCTTTGACTTACAAAAGTTTTGATTTGAATGATATTAATAGTGAAAATTAGTAAAGAGTGTCAAAATAATCCACCATATTAAAAGTATCATTTTAAATTTTAATTAATTACATATTCTTTTGATCTTTTATATGGAGTATTTCTTATAAAAATATTGTTATACTTAAAATTATTTCTTACATTTATCGCACTTAAATTTAATAAAATATCATCTATAAAATATCATAATATTATAATAAAAATTAAAAACTAAAAAATGGTAACAATAAAATAATAATAATGATATTTCTACTTTAATCAATATCATAAGAAATAGTTTTAACTCTTTAAATTTTTATTATATTTTAAAATTACTTCTTATGTTAAATTTTAAACTCACATATTATAATTTAATTTTGTATATTAATTAATTTTCATTCAATTATGTCTATTCATCTTCTTTAATTAAATTTAATATTTTAATGTTTTATTATTAGAGTAAATTGTAATAATCTAATGAATAATTGAAACCTTTGCAACTAATTATTCTCTACATTTTTGCATTAAAAAAACTAAATACTCTCATTTACTTTTAAAAATACCATTAACTTCATATTAGTTTATTGCATATTTATTTATAACCACAAAAGAGTACATCACCATAATCAAATTAATAAAATAGAATAGAAATCAAAATTTTGTATTAATAAAGTGTAAAGCTCTAAAACATAATACATTATATATGTTTAATTTAATAATGTCATTACATTTTTATTATTATTACATACAATAATATGATTTTAATATTGATTTGCAACGGTAAATAACTCTTCAGTATCTAAACAACGAAGAAAACAAAAATTAAAAAATGTTTGACATCATAGGAAACGTGTCGTACATACGTGTGAATATAACATTTTGCCTAGGTTGACATTCTTGAAATCTTATCCCCTTCATTAGCATAAACATGCACTACACCATCCATCTTCGATCCATTCTGAAAAATTGTTGTTTGCACATCATCCAAATAAATAAGCTTACATGTTTAGATCACATATTGTAATCTTAGGATCAACCACCACCACTATAACCCTCATGCTCGACGATACCCCTCTCAACTGAGAAACAATATAGAGGTAATAAAGAGATGAAACTGTACATCATAAACTTGCATTAGTTAAGAAATACCGACAGTTAAATAGCAAGAAATAAACAAATAACAAATATATTATAGTATGAAACAAATAATTATTGGATGCACATGATAGCAAAATTACTTAGATGAGCTCAAATATAAAGAAATAAAAATTAAAGAAGATAATGTAAATATAAGAATACAAAGAGAAGTCAAATTCTCTTGTTGTAAGATGTTAGCTATTTTATATAGGTAATAAGAATTCAACCAAAAGTCACATGAAATAGAAATTCAAGAATTGCATTAACTTGAAAATTAATTATTTTAAAAGAAATTCAAGAGTTGCTATTCATGAATGAACCTTGAATTATTAGTAAAAATTAAATTAATAAATTTATTAATATAATTAGTAAAGTAGTAAGTATATTTATTAAAATAGAAATTCAAAGAGTTTCTATTCATAAATGAATCTTGAATTATTAGTAAAATTAAATTAATAAATTTATTAACATAATTAGTAAAGTTATAAGTATAATTATTAAAATAGAGAAGGAATAAAATGGGAAAAAATATTTTCTAATCCCTTTGTGCTTTTAATATATTAAGATTAGGATTATAATTATAGATGATAAAATTATAATGAAATAATTATAAACATAAATATACTCTTTAACTTAGTAATTTAAGAAATAAATAAATAATAATCATTATTATTATTATTATAAGAGGTAAAAATAAAATTTATGACTCCATGAAAATTAATTATTGAAATAAATGATATGAAAAATGAAAAGACATCACCTTTATTTTTTAATTTAGTATGAATTATATAATATGATAAATAAAAGATAATGTAATAAAGAAAAATAGGTGAGGATAAAGTGGGAAAAAATGTTAACACTTGCTAAGTCACTTTTAATATATTATGATTATGATATAAGACCCACAAAAAATAATTATTATACTCAACCCTATTACATATCGAACTCACATACGAACACCAAAACACATTAAAATATTATATCTCTCACCCCGTTAAACATTAATTTATTATACTCATTAATCTTTATATAAAAAATAAATACATATCAAGGAGGAGTATAAAAAAATAGAATTTTTCGGTTTCGAACGTAAAAAAAAATTCCCGAGGTAATTGCAACAATGATTCACTGAATCTATGTTAGACTATTCTCGGTGAAAACGCAAATACTTCCTTCGTTCCATGTTAATGTTTATGTTTTTCATTCTAGGTTGACCCAAGTTAAAGTTTAAATTTATTTTTTTGTCAGATTGGGCCACACAAAACAATTAATTATTTCATGTAGTGAGACGAATGGAGTATTAGCAAGTGTAGAGCTATTAACCCATATAAAGGAGTTACTCGAGAACTCGTCCCAACTCTATTCGTGACTAGGGGTGGGGAAAAATATCGAAAACTCTATATACCGTGTTCGCCGTATCGAAAAATACCAAAAAATGTCGAAGTTTCAACATATCGAAATTTTTGGTACGGTATGGTTGCCGTACCGATAATTTCAGTATGGTATCGGTATTGGATATTAAATTTTCGGTATATCGGTATACCGAAATTATTTTCAGTATTTCGATATCAGTATACCGATACCGATATACCGAAAATTTTATATTTATTTTTTAAAAATTTAATTATACATAATACTATATTTAAGTATATATTATATTATTAATATATTTAAATAATTTTTATTTTATTATGTATCACATTTATTCATATATATTTTTTAAAATTTAAAATAAGCTCTAATAAAAATAAATAAAAATATAATACACTTCTAAATTAAAATATAGGAGAATAAAAATATAATAATAAAAATTTTGTTATTTAATATATAATTATGAATAAATTAAAAGGAACATAAGTGTCAAAGTAGAATGTTTGAGATTAGAAAATTTAATTATTTTGAAATATTTTTATATTAATTTTATTATTTTTATTAAAATTAAATATTATTTTTCGGTATGGTTTCGGTAAATCAGTATTTTTCGATATGTTGTATTTTCGGTATGAAACGGTATGTCAACATTTCGGTATTAATTGATATTTATCGAAAAATCGGTATGATGTAAATTTCGGTACGGTATCGGTATCCGATTTAATTTACCGAAATTTTGGTATACCGATTTTTCGGTATACCGAAATTTCGGTATCGGTATCGGTATGAATTTTTCCATACTGAAATTTTCGATACGGTATCGGTACGGTATCGGTATTTTCGGTATACCGATATTACTCACCCCTATTCGTGACTACTCAAACTCGATTTCGCCCAATGCTCATTTCTTAAGTAAGCCGAGTTCGGATCAATAAGGCTCGATTATTTTAATAATAATTTCTCGAAAATTACTCGAGCAAACTCGAGCTCGTTCTTAGACTCATTTCTTTAACGAGCTAAACTCGATGTCGGTATTGAGTATATACAGTTCTACTGTACACCCTCATGCAAATAATTCTTCCACTAGCTTAGGTGGCAGTTGTGCAAGCTGTAGTTCAGTGGCAATTGTAAGCGGTTACCCCTCTTAGTTAGATGACAACTAGCTATTCTGGTTTCTATAAATACTTGTACCTCTTGTTTCCAGCAAATATGTGAAATACACAAGATATTTTCCTTCAATCTGTTAACTTTCTCAATGTTGTTATGCGATATTCAACTTGGTATATGTTAGCTTTCTCAATGTTGTTACGCGATATTCAATATGGTATCTAGAGCAGGTTATTAGATTCATTTGCAGTTACATTTTTTTTGGGGGAACACGATTGTTTCCTTTTCGATGGATTCTCAGATTGCTTGGAACAGCAATTGGCCGATGTCAACAGCGTCTTCTACGGCGCGTCAATGGCGGCTTCTGGTTCTTCTACGGCGGCGTTAACTGTGGCTTCTGGTTCTTCAACTGTTGATGTGTCCATTGATGGTGCTTTCTACCTCCATGGCGCAGAACATCCTGGTATAGTCCTGATTCCTCATCAGCTTACAAGTTCTAATTACCTTCCATGGAGACGTGCCATGGAAGTTGCCCTCGGTGCGAAATCGAAACTCCAATTTGTTAATGGCGACCTAAAAATGCCAGCTAAAGGTGATGCACTATATAATTCGTGGTTGTTAATGGCGACCTAAAAATGCCAACAACTTTAAATTACATGAGGGTGTACAGTAGAACTGTATATACTCAATAGTCGGCTCGATAACTACTCGAGCCGACCTAAAGTATGCACAACTCGTACTCGAGCCGACCTAAAGTATGCACAACTCGGGCTCATTCGGCTCGAATGACAACTCTAAGCAAAAGCAATAAGATTGGTGATCATTCCATGCAATTTGGGTTGGATTGAACATCAACCAATATATGAGTACAATATACTCAAACAAAATACCATGCAACCTGCGTTTACAGTTCAAGTATACTCAGCAAATCTCTGTCAGCGCAGTTGATCAATAATTTTCAGAAATTCAAATATGCCTACTTACAGCAGATTATTCAATAACTTCTAAAGCTCTGGAATGAAACATCAATGGTAAACATGTACAATAAACTGCTCAATAATTCCCCTCATCAACCATAGATGTACTATGCTGTATATTTGCTCAATAAATCCCCTCAACAACCATAGATGTACTATGATGTATATTAAATGAGCGTATGACTAGTATGACTAATAGAGCACGTCCTCGGCATATTAATAACCCACTAACAAACCATATTTGAACAAAGTCAAATCTTCTAAGAGTGAGGCTCTTGTGCTCCAGGGACACCATGTCCCTTCGCAATTTAAACTCCTAGCAATACATAGGGTTAAATAGAATATGGAAGAGGAGGGTTGTGTTCCCATGGGGCACAGTGTGCCCCCGGGGCACTCAAGTTTTTGTCATCTTCTAATAAGCCAAGTTTGAACATTTTCATAATAATTATTACTAATAAATAAAAGCTACTCAAAATGCAATAATATCATATTTTAAAATGAAATGAATTGAGAATGCAGAAACAGTTGCAAAAGAAAGCAAACCTTAAAACCAAAATTAGTATTCAGATCACAACAAAAGAACTAGTATTTCGTAGCAACAATTCGTTCTAGCTTTTAAGAGCGGGGAAAACTTTAACTTGTATCGAAATGAGATCATAATAAACTTATAATTCAACCACAAACAACAGTCTAAGCCTTATCTGCTTTAGCAGCTGTAGCAGCAGCTTGACCTCTGAGCCGACCCGTTCTTCTGGCGGCAATAAGACCAACCTTCTGCCCGGGTGGTGCATCACGACGAACGGTACTTGCATGACCAATGTGTTGGTGGTTACCACCACCATGAGGATGCTCCACTGGGTTCATAGCAACACCACGAACCTTGGGCCATGAGTTCCTCTTCACTCTAAACTTGTGATATGCGTTCCCTGCTTTCAACATTGGCTTTTCAGTTCGTCCACCTCCTGCAACCTGTCCAACCATGGCTCGGCAGCCGCTAGGCACAATCTTCTTGGCACCTGATGGGAGCTTCACTCTGCCACCACAACCAAGATTTTTAGACCACGGAATGAGGTAAGCATTCCCAAAAAAGTGAATCGGTTTGAAGCAGTTTTTATTGACAATAGAAAAAGAATGAAATTGTAACTATCGATGAGGCAAGTGTATTATCTTAACATTTTTTTTTAAATGAGGTATTCACATACCTACAGTTTCTAGAAGGTCAGGATATGCCATTAACATTACTGGAACATGGATTGATAGAGAATTGCTCAAAAGTTCCAGGAAAATTTGCTCAAAACCCACATATTTAAGCACTAAAACGGATAAACCAATTACAATGTATATAAATATCAACACTAATAGACGGCATATAGTTGCGAATTGAAACCCTAAAATTTTAAATTACTAAATTTAAACGACATCATAAATGTTATCAAAATGAATAATTCCCAAATTCAAAACCAATTGTTTCATAATCGAATCTGTGAAAAAAAATAGAATCCCAAATTGTACCTAGTCGTTCCATTATCCGGATTGTGGGAGATAACAATAGCGTAATCCCCAGAAGCCCTAGCGAAGACTCCACGGTCACCAACGTGATGCTCTACGTTGCAAACGACGGCACCCTCGGGAATGGATCGGAGGGGCAAGACGTTACCGACGACGAGATTGGCCTTCTTACCACAGTATATGAACTGACCGGTGTAAATACCCTCGGCGGCAACGAAGAGCTCCTTCTGGTGCTGGAATCGGAAGGGGTGGCGGAATGTGACGCGAGCGAGCGGCGCACCACGGCCAGGGTCGTGGATGATCTCGGTGACGACGCCCTTCAGGTAGCCGTTGCGCTCACCGAAGTCGAGGGAGCGGAAACGGGCAGGGCCCTTGCGGTGGTGGGTGTGGGACTTGAAAACGGACCCTGCTCCCTTACGCTGTGCTCGGATCACCCGACCCATTTTCCCGGCGTGCTATGTGTGTGCAGAATGTGTTTTGTAGAACGGCGGAAATGTATGGAAAATGAGATTGGGATGGAGGGCTAGGGTTTTAGAGACCACTACTGTGGGCTAGATTTTGTAAATGGGCTCAACAGTTAGACCAAAATTATTTGAAGCCCAACTTCTCTCGACAGAGAAGAAATCCCGTTTACAATTATTTTTGGGCGGTATTATTGTTTGGGACCAAAATTAGTTTGTGCCAGATTGGTGATAAGTCTGGTGGAGGAACGAGCAGTTCTTGCTGATCGGCGAAATCAGCGCCCACCCTGTCGCCGTGATCCAAGGTCTGCTGAAAGTAATCATCGGAATTTACATCTCATTCACTCTGACATCGAAATTGACAGCGAAGGAAGAAGGGGACGATGAATTTGCGGAGCTGTATGAGTTCCGGTGGACGACCTTGATGATCCCGCCTATCACCATCATCATGTTCAACGTGATCGCCATTGAAGTAGCAGTATCGAGACAGTGTACAACTCATCCCTACAGTGGAGTAAGTATGTTGGAGGCGTTAGGGGTGTGCACGGTGCGGTTTTATGATTTTTTCTACATAATTCAAATTGCATTGTTATATACGGTTCGGTTTGGCAATGAAGTATAAACCGCGGTTATTCAAATAATATTAATTATGCGATTTTAAATGGTTTCGATGGATTTTTTGCAGTTTGACGATTTTACTTATAGATTAGCTTAAATAATAATGGCCTACTATTAATTTTTTTATGGGCGAAGAAAATTCATAATGCAATTCAACCAATAACTATTCATTTCTAATTTCTTAGAAACAAAAAGTAATTTAACATACATTTAATTAATAGAATTTAATTAACAATAATACTTAAATAAGGAATGTTAGTGTATAGCCAAGAAAGAAAGTGAAATGCCTCATTTGTAGATTGTAGAAAGAAAGTAATAAATTGATATTTGATAGTAATTTGGAAGATTTCTTTATTACATGCTTAGGTGAGTGAAAGAACGATAGGCTCATCACTAAAGAGTGAGGCTTGCATGCACTCTGGCGCATGGGAACACATTCTGTGCGCCTTTAGAAATTTAGTATTATGGGTAAGAGTACATTACTTTGGTCTAAAGGGCATACACTTTAATTAATAAAAGGTACACTATTTTGTTTTAAAGGGTATACACTTTTCATTAATATTTTTTTCTTTAGAAAATAAAGGGTACACATTTTTATACTAAATGGTATACAATTTAACACAAAATTCGCACACGGAGTGTTGTCCATGCGCCCAGATACACACAATAATTGTTTTTAGAAAATAAAAAATACACATCTGTATACTAAAGGGTATACAATTTAACACAAAATTCTAAAGTCGCACGGAATGTAGTCCGTGCGCCTAGGTGCACAAATAAATACTCTATATGCTAATAATAATCTAACATAAATAATATATTACATAACTATATATAATATTTTAGTTTATAAGTAATATGTACGGTGCGGTTGGTGCGGTTTCTACTAAGAAAATGAAATTGCACCGCATAGTACGGTGCGGTTTTGCTTTAAAAAATAAATTGCGGTTTATTCAAATAATTGCATATCGCGGTGCGGTGCAATGCGGTTCGATCGGTTTTTGCGGTTTACAGTTTTTCTTGCCCACCCCTAGGAGGCGTGTTCTTTAGCTTTTGGGTGCTGTCTCATGTGTATCCCTTCGCCAAGGAATTAATGGGAAGAAGGGCAAGATTCCGACCATTGTTTATCCCCAAAAATCACAATTCTGACTATGTTCCGTTGCTGCAACCAAACAGATAAGATAGATGAATTTTGATTATATTCTGTTCGCTTGTTGCAACCGAATAAATATAAAATTTATAAGAATAATTATGTCGATTTATATATTTTAGGGGTACATACAGTAATTTTAGAGTGTAAATAGCCGCCCCCTATTATAATATCCTCAAACTCAACTTATTCCACCTAAATTATTTTGCTAACCTCACCCAATTTTTTTCTTGAAGATTCATTATATGAGAAACAAAAAAATTCTCGAAGATTCATTGTATGAGAAACTAAAAAAATAACAAGGTATGGGAATTTTCAATTCATGATGGGCGGCGCTATTGCCACCCGAAATTCTACTTAGAGCACCCGATATTTTAAATTTAATGACTTAAAAAGACAAAAACAACCCTAAGCGAAAAATCTAAAATCAAACCACCCACTCCTTCTTCCTCACCCATCGATTACTCTAATTCCTGAAATTCAATTGCAGTAAACAGAGGTAGACTCTTCGCCAAGGACATCAAGACAATTTTCAATTTTATCCACCTCTCTCCACTATCAGTTTAATTATTAATCATTGTGAGTTTAAAATTTTCTTTTTATTTTAAGAATTATCACAAACCCATTTTAAGATCATAATAATGCTCTATTCTCCCTCATTTCTACACATCGCCATTTCGTCATTTCCGGCCATATCACCGATTACAAATCTGATATGAATAGATTGCGTGTTGTTTTAAAAAGTAAAAGTAAACGCACACATAATTATTATTGAAATACATCTGGGTCATGATTCGTTATATTTTATTTGTGCACATATTAAAATCTTTCTGCTTAGTCTTCTCCAATTTTTATCCATGGGGGTCGTGCTTCAACGTTTTTTATTCGGGTGTGTAAAGTAAAAGAATAACGAATTTAAATTAGGGTTATTTTGTGTAGGATTATTTTTGTCTTTTCAAGCTATATCATTCAAATTATTGAGTGCCCTTGTCAAAACATCGGGTGGCAATAGTGCCACCCATTCATGATTCATGGCATTCTTTGATAATTCTCAATTAGAATAATATCTACATTTTTTTTAATTATGTCAATTTCCATGAATTTTGTTTGCTTGAGAATTGGAGCCGCGCGGCGCTGGTGAACTACCAGTATTCCATAATCCTAATCGACAATTTCTATCTAAATTAACTAAATAATCCATCGACAAATATCATAAATTAGAAACATAATATCCAGTATATGAACTAGATGGCTTTCCGAATTTCCGAAACCATACACAAAAGACTTTTGCAAAATACAATTAGAGGTTAGTAATGGTGTGGGAGTTGGGTAAGCAAAATGAATTTGCTTGAGTAAATAGTATTTTCACAATAATTCTTTTTGGAATTGGGTGCTCTTAATAGGTTTTTGGATGGCAATAGCGTCACTCATAAAAAAAAATTAGTGATGACATGATATAACATATGAAATGGATAAAAAAAAATAAAGGCAAAAACTTGTGTAAGACTGTCTCACGGATCTCATTCCGTGAAACGAATCTTTTTTGACCCAACCAAATTGATCTGTACCAACTATATATATTGGACAAAGTCTCTTGTGAGACGGTTTATTTGTAAAACGGGTCGACCAATCACTAAAGTATGCTTATTGTATAGATAAAATATGTTTAATGGTTATTAAAGTATGCTTTCTAAAGTATGCTGGATTATGCATTGAAGTATGATTTTAATGTATTATAATATGATTTATTATTAACATACTTTAACTAAAAATAAACATAATTTATCTATACAATAAGCATATTTTAGCGATGGGTTGACCCAACTCACACTCGTCTCACAAGAGAGTCTCTATATATTAAATTGACACTAAACCAATACATTTACCGGTAGTTGTTTTGGCACAAGCTTGGTTCCGTTCCTGTAAGTTCAGGGATCAAGCCTTTTCATTTTTGTATTTTAATTTTAAGCACATGGGTGCACCCTAGGATACGATGCACCCACTTTCAGATCGTATACAATTATGAACAAAAACATACTATACAATTATGAACAAAAATGTATACAATTTGTTTGTTAGTTATTTTAATGAAAAATTGAGTGTAAAAAATATACAACTATAAAAAATATGTATACACTATTGAATAAAAAGTTATAACACAAATTGATGCTAGTTTTTTTAATGAAAAACTATGTGAAAAAATATATAATTATTAAGAAACATGTATACAAAATAGAATAATATGTATATACAAAATAAAATAAAAAGTTATACACATATGGGTGCAAGGGTGCACCCTGGTGCACCGAATATCAACTCTTATTGTTATTACATTTATTTTTTTATTTAATTTTATTAACTTAAAATTTTTTATTATTTTATTTTTAATTTAATTATTTTTTAAAATTCAAGGATAATTTTTTTATAGTAATATTGATCCAATTTTTTGTGAGTTTATATCTTCTCTTTTATATATAATTAAATTTAATGTTTTAAATGTTATATATATATTTTAAATATACCATAGCAGAAACTATTCTCCTTGCATGTCGTCTTCAAAGCGCTCCGTTATGACGTGTAATTTTCTTATTTTTTTAAATTTTTAAATAATTTTTTATATATTTTCCTTATTTACTTATAATTAATTTTCTTATTTTGTATTTATTTTTTAAAATAATGTACTTCCTTTTCTATTTACTAGAAACTTACCCATGCGTTGCACAGACATTAATTTTTACAATGTTATTTATATTTAATATAAATTATAAATATTTTAATAGTATTTTTTTAATAATTGTTTAGAACTTGAATTAATAAAACACAAATTTTTTTTAATCATACTATTTGGAATTTATATGAGTATTATATTTCTTAACCTTATTATTTTTGACATAACCCTTCATGAATAAACCCTAAACCCTATACCCTAAATCTTAAACCCTAAAACTCTAAACCCAAAATCCAAAACCTTAAACCCAAAACCCCTAAAGCCTAAACCTTAAACACTAAACCCCCTAAACCCAAAACCCTTAAACCCTAAATCAAGGAAGCAACAACTAACAATCATATTACAAAGATCAATCAAGTATAACCATAATGTCAATTAGAAAAGCTCTCATAAAAAATACCATAACAACAATATCTTTTCAAGTTCTAGATTCTAGGAATGTGGTGTCATATTGTTGTAAAACAGAATGAGAAATGATTGAAATTTCTTTTTTTACCGTAAGATCATTATTAATGTTGATTAAGGAAATAATTTTAACATGAATAAATATGATATCACTTCATAACTTGAACGAATAAATAATGTTGAAGAATTAGAAAACATTGAAAAACATACCTACACATGCTCAATAAATACGATCATTCTCATCTCGCAAACCCATATAACCAATAAAAACAAAATAATAGTCAATAAAATTATAATCTATGACAACTTTACATAATTAATCACATAAAAATAACAAGATCACTAAGACATTTTAAACAATAAATTGTATAGTGAGATTAACCAACCTGAGAAGATGTAATGTTAAAAAGGATGCATATACAATATATCTATCACTTCAAACTTTAATGAGTGGTATATACCCTATACATTAATATAAAAGGATGGTTTTCAACCTTTAATATAAAAAATCGCAACAAACGTAACTAAGATCTAAGAAAGCCCAAGTGCAGAAACAATAATAGTATGTAAAATAAAAAGTCAAACATATTAACAATTTTTTTTGTCAAATAATCAGAGCATATCGCGGAACTATTATAAAGTTAATAAAATTGCATGAAATTTGAACAAATATGTTATCATGATATACATAATCCTAAAATATTGATATTACCATTATAGATAACCCTAAAAAATAATATACTGTAAAACACTAAATTCTAATAAATTTACTAATTTCAATAAACCCTAACCTCTAAAGACACACAGAATATGCTCAAATATGTATATTAAAAAAATTATTAAACCAAGTGGTACACTAAACCCCAAACCCAAAAAAAATATAAATAATAAATTTAATATAATAAAAATATATATAATAAAATAAATTAAAGCCCTAAACCCTAAAACCCTAAACACTAAACCCTTAAACCCTAAACCCTCAAACATAAACCCTAAACCCTAAAGACTAACTAAATGTTACCATGTTAAATTATAATAAGATACTATTAATTTGATAGATATTATATATTGATTACATTTTTATATAATGTACACGCAAATAAATAAATAGTATTCACTCTGTCCCATGTATTTTTACCCACTTTTCATTTTGGGTTGTCCCACATATTTTACCCATTTCATTAATGGTAAAAATACATATTTATTACATACTTTTTATACTTTATTCATCAATCCCAACAACTTTACTTACTTTTTACACTTTATTCATCATTTTCAACAACTTTATTTACTTTTTTTCAATTACTAATTTATCCCTACTTTTTCTTACATTATATATTAAAAAAATAACACGTTTTGATCTCCGTGTCCGTACAAAGAAGTAAAAATACTCGGGACAGAGGGAGTATATTAATCTAACTTCTTTATATATTTCTATCGAATATTTAAAAGACTTTCAATATTATGAATATTATAAGGTGAAATATATTTATATAAATCAAAATATGATTATGATTAGAGAATAATAAATCAAAAAACCTCAAAGAATAAAATAGATAAAAAATCTCTATAATATGAATGAATATGAATATGCAGATCAAAGTTTATATGAATGTTAAATGGTTAATAAATGAACTCAATGTCATAAAAGTGTATTTATAGAAAATTAGACTAATTGTGTAGTTGCATTAAATAAATATAAATTTTCATTATCTATATTTTTTTTATTTAATGTCCAAGATTGATTATAGATAAATTAAAGGTTGTGATGAATTTCAAAACATACCAAAAATTACCAAAATAATTAGGTGGGATATTAAATAGTGGTGCCATTAATGAACCCCCTATTGCTTTTATAATATATATATATAAAGATAAATCTAAATTAAGTAATAAATTAAAAATATATATTTTAAATATATATTTATTTAATTTTTATAAATAATTAATTAAAAATAAATCTATTATTATAAATCTTAATTAGGCTTTACTTATTCATATAGGTAAAATTTATTTTAGAGTTAAATTAAAAAAAATAAAACGGTATAATCCATAAAACTTTACTATTCATAAATCTAAATTAGGTATAATTTATTATTATTAATATAATTATAATTATAATAATATTTTAGTTTTAAATAATGTACTCCCTTCTCTATTCAACTTTTTTATTCATAAATCTAAATTAGGTTTTACTAATTCATATTTCTAAATTAGGTTAAAATTTATATTGTAGTTAGATTAAAAAATAAAATCGTATAATCAATAAAACTTTACTATTCATAATTCTATATTAGGTCAAATTTATTTTGGGTTTAGATTAAAAAAATTGCATAATAACTAAGTCAACCAATACACGCTATGCTCCATTATTATTATTATTAATATTATTATTATTATATTATAATATAAAATAAAATTTGTGTGGATACTAATTCCATTATTTTAAAATTATTATCATAAATGAACATCTCCTCCTATTATATATAAACATACATCGTCATTATAATTTCAACATTCAAAACAATCGAAATAAAAAAATTGAGTGATTCATTATGATCAATAATATAATGACTACACCTCACACTTCTATTATTGATTTAACTCCTGCAAAGGCACTATGGACAATTACGGTGAGGGTTATTCGATAATGGGTTGTACCACATTCGAATAATTTAAAGGAGGTTGCATATCTCAATTTCTTTCTTATGGATGAACAGGTATTGGTCTATATTTCGTCATATAAATTAATTAATAAATATTATCTTTAATTTTTTTTCAAATTATATGGCTAAAAAATTGAAGGATTTGCGAGAGATAAGATTGTCGTGGATAAATCTTTGCAATGGTTAAAAGAGGATGATGATATCGTCAGTATTTCAAATTATAAAGTTGTAATGAATCAACAAGATTTTCAAACAGCTCGGCATGACTATAGGATTGAATTTTATAAATTTACAGCATTTAGAGGATACACTACAGTGATTATACCTAAATATGGGTTTCATTTCATTTCGTTTGACACAATATTACGAAATAGAGTAGAAGAATCAAACTTGATTGGTAAGTTAAATTTATTATCACGGTGTATGTTGTTTTGAATTTCCTGCATGCCTTCCCCATTCTATGTTTTGAAATTTGCAGCTTACGAAACATAGATGGTTCTAAGAGTGATATAATAGATCACATTATCTAAATATTTTACTATGTAAAAATACATAAATTTTAATTACGATTATTTACTTTTTTTTTAATTGTAGATATTATTGGACAAATAACTGATGTCAGTAAAGTGCGTTACACTAAGGGTAATCCATCTAAAAGGAGTATCAAAGTGGGTCTGATTGATGCTAAGTATGTATTTTTTATTGTATTTTTTATTTTTGAAGTCAAACACCATATTAATTTATCAATTTTATAATTTTTCCTTTCAATTTGATTTAGTGGAATTACTCTTGAATGTACTCTTTGGGAAAAATATCTGGATCAATTGATAGAATGCTCAAAGATGGCAAAATCTGGTGTTGTTGTGTTAATTTTGAGGTTTGCTAAAATCTACAAATGGAATGGTTAATGATATTAATTATATAATAATGTATTAATTAAAAAAATTAAAATTATTAATATGACTCGCTTTTTTTTACATTATTATTAGATGATTTGAAGGTGTCTGATTTGTACTATTCAAGTGGAATATTTTTAATGATGACGGTGTTGATGAGATTCAAATATTCAAATTCAAGTCATTTCTTCTAATTTACGCATTAGATAAATATTAACTTCTTAGACCTAATTTTCTCACATGAATTCTTATTCAATTTTTTTTCTACATAACAGTATATTAACATTGATGATAGTTAAGAGCAATTATTTTTCAAATATTTCACTTCAAAACAATTCAATTGAATCAAATGAAGATTTATTTTTATTGAATATAAAAACAATAAGTGAATTAATCAACACTGAAAAGGTAATATATAATCTCTTCATAGTAATCTTATTTATGTTAATGCACTTGCAATTGACCTTCGATTTGAAGGTGAGATTGTTTTATGTATTGCATCAAGTGGTATTGCTTCTTTGCTATTACCCAATGGACAATATATTCTACATTTGGAATCCTTCTATTAGTAAATGAAGACTCTACTTGCCATATTAAGGCAGAAAAAGAATTGTCAGAATTAATTTAGCAGGCAAAACTTATTATTTGGGATGAAGCTCCAATGACCAATTGAGATTATTTCGAGGCACTTGATAGAAGATTAAATGACATTTTGAGATATAGAAGAGATATGCATGATTTACCATTTGGTGGAAAGACAATTTTCTTTGGAGGTGATTTTAGACAAATCTTACCAGTAATTCTTAAGGTTATAAGAGAACAAATTGTAAATGCCACACTAACATCTTCTTATCTTTTAAAATATTGTAAGGTGCTTAAGCTAACAAGGAAAAGGAGATTGCAGAGTCAAAGTTCCGGCATCGAAAAATCTAAACTGGAGATTGAAGAATTTTCAAGATAGACTTTAAGTTTAGGAGATGGAAATACTGGAGAAAGAACTGATTTCGAATAGAATATTGAAATTCCAGATGATCTATTATTGAAAAATGTACAAGATTCTCTGAATTCTATTATTGAGTACATTTATCCATATGTTGTTTCCAATTACAAATTTTACACTACTTTGAAGATAAGACGATTCTTGCACCAACACATCAAGTTGTTGAATCCATAAATGAAAAGGTGTTGTCTCGAATTCCAAGCGAAGAGAAGGAATATTTGAGTTCAGACAGTATGTCCAAATTAGATGGGGTCACAGGTAACAATGAGAATCTTTACTCAGTAGAGTTTCTAAATTCTATCAAATGTTCAGGACTTCCAAAATAAATATTGATCAAGGATCTGGATTGTGCAATGGTACAAGATTAATTGTGACAAAGATGGAAAATCATGTTATATAAGCAAAAATAACTTGTGGAAGAAGCATTGGAAACATTGTCTACATACTAAGGATTGACTCTTACTCCTTCTGATGATAGCAAAATGGTCAAATTCATTAGAAGACAATTCCCTATGATGATGTGTTTCGCAATGACGATAAATAAAAGTTAGGGACAATTTCTTCAAAGAGTTGGAGTGTATCTTCCAAAATCTGTTTTCATACATGGGCAGATATGTTGCTGTATCAAGAGTAAAAGATTGATAAAGTCTGAAAATTTGTGTCTTGATGAAGAAGGTAATGTATCAAACAAAACACAAAAATTAATTTATCGAGAAGTTTTCAATAATATTTAATGATTTTTAATATTAAATTATACATATGTCACTTATAATTAAAATAACAATAGTATGTCAAAAAAATTTAATTTTAACAATAAAGATAAATTAAAATATGAACTAATTTAATATGATCAGAGATATTAATAATAGTATTAATTTCATTTAAAAAATAATAATAATAATCCCACGTAGCGCGCGGGTTCCATGCTAGTATATATATATATATATATATTAATTCGAATGTAAATTAATATAAGTGATACAAAAGTGATGTTCACTCAACTAAATTATTTTATGAATAATTCATTGCACTAATAAAAAATATAATATTTTTAATGAAAAAGTGATGTCTATTTAAGTAAAATTAATTATTTCATGATGAATAAAAAGTAATAAAATTTTTAATAAAAATAATATCGAACTAATCAAGGAAAAAAAGTGCATCTAATTAAATTATTTCACAAATAAATCGTTGGTCTAATATAATTAAAAGTGAAAAAATTTATAATAAAAAGTGATACATAATCAAGTAAAAGTGGTATCCGTCCATTTGAATTATTTCAAAATTTATCAAACAAATAAAAAGTGATAATATTTTTAATAAAAAGTGATAAGAAAATGTCATGTTCATCCAATTAAATTATTTCATGAACTTTTGTATAACGAATAAAAATTGATAACATTTTTAATAAAAAGGGATAATAGTTCAATTAAATTATTTCATCTACAATTCAAAGGGCTAATAAAGGGATAATATTTCTATTAAAAAGTGACACATAATCAAGTATAGGTGATATCCATCCATTCAAATTATTTCAAGATTCGTATGAAGAATAGAAAATGATAACATTTACAATGAGAAATTATATATATTCAATGATAAGTGATACTACATTAGTTCGAAGGAATTATTTCAAATGATTCATATTAAGAATAAAAAGTGATAATATTTTTATAAAATATTATCCTAATTCTAATCTTGTATTAATTTTAATATATTAAAGGTGGCATGAGTTTGAGAAACTTTTTTTTTTCATTTTTGTCCCTACTCATTTTTTTTACATCTCTATTTTTTATTTAATTAAATAATAACATAATATTTAATACTTTACATTAAATTTTACTTCATAATTTAATTATGATAATGATGATATGTTATTAATTCTTTTATATTATTGTTATTATTATTAAATTTATATAAATAATGTCTCTCCATATTCATTTTAATATCTTAATCTTAATCTTATCTTAATATCTTAAAAAAAGACAAGCAATTGAGAAACTTTTTTTTTAAACAATTTTGTCCCTTTTTATTTTTATTATCTTCAATTTTATTCTTATCTATTATAATGTAATTCATTATTAATAATATCTTTTTATTTTCTTTAAATTTAAACAACTCTTAATCTTTTCTCAATTTATTTCATATCTCCGTATTCATATAATAATTTATAATAAATGTATATTAAATATGTGAAGATACAAAAGACATTTTAATATGGGTGCAATTCACGGTTTTTTAATATGTGAAGATACAAAAGACATTGTAATATGAGTGCAATTCATGGTTTTTAAATTAACCATTACATAATAAACATAATAATCACAATAAAATTAATAAATAATAATTAGAATTACAACTAATTGGTTGATATACTTGAACTATATTTAATAATATACATCACCCTACACATTAATAATTAATTTAGTCATTTAATAAGTAATATGTAAAGACAAATTAAACATTATAAAATAAAGAGGATTTGTGGTGGTCATGGAGATACCAAGTGTTTCTGAACAAATATTTGACGATAATGAAAAGCTTCTTAAATGTTCTATTATATTAGAGGAGAACGACAACAAAGTAAGATGACCAGACATTGAAGGAGAAGACGTATGAAGCATCGAAAAAGAAGACAACAATGTCGTTTTTTAGAGTGGTGGTTGTGTTTCATCATGAACTCATAAATGATCAGCTTTTTTTTTTTTTTTACTTGTATGAGTTTTGTAATTAGGTTTGCTAAGAACATGAAAATTTCTTTTATTCATGGGAAGAAAACCCACGGTAGATTGCATAATCCTTGATGATCATGATAAAAATTAGAAATACTCTGGAGATTTCTGAAATAATATATATATATATATATATATATATATATATATATATATATATATATATATATATATATATATATATATATATATATATTAATTATGTGGAACACGTACGTATGAGTAAAATATAAAAAAGAAATAAAGATAGTACTTTTTACACATTATTATAATTAAATAAAATATATATGTATATATGACATATTATTACAGTAGATAGTAGAATATTGCAAAAGTGTATTTTAATAATAATGAAAATAATGAATTCATTGGAATGAATTTGGAATGAATTTATTATAAGAGAATAGTAAGATTCATAATATGATCACATTAATTATTTTATATATTTTGTTAATTTGATTCATTCATTTATTATAAATTCAATAAAATAAATATTTATAATTAATCAATCTCTTCACCTCATATAACTCTTACACTTCCGCACCTCAATATTAATGGAATTGGAGAAACAATATGCATCATTCAGTTGGTGTGGAGTCATCTTCTTATGACTCAAAAAAAAAAGTGGCATTTTAAAATAGCAAAAAAATATTTAACTCATCTTAATTTATCATTTTATTTCATTTTATTATTTTCCATAAATTTTAATCTTTAACACAATTAAATAAAAATAATTTAATACAAAATATTTAAATTTAATAATATTTAGTAATCATAATATTTTTATTGTATTCATCGTATATTTATAATAAAAAAAATCTACATTTTAAAAATATTAGCAAGAATTTATAAAATGTACATTATGTACTAATTGTAATATTATATGATATTTTTAAATAATTCAACTTATACTAAAAAAGAAAATGCATTTTTTAAAAATATTCTATATAGAAAAATAATAATAATAATAATAAAGAAACAAATTACAAAACAAAATATGTAATATGTGTATGTGATGAAAGGAATCGGAAGAGTATAGAATTGAGAGAGTAAATAAATAGAGAAATAAGGTATTACATACAACAATTATGTGAAATCAAATTTTAGTGGGTGTTTGGTCTGTTAGATGTAATTGGAATGAGAATAATAATGATAGTAGTAAAGAATGATAATGAATTTATCTTTTAAAGTGAAGCTGTTTGGGAATAGTAAGGGATGACTATCATAACTATTTGTTTGGTATTATCAAATTCTATGAAAATTAGTATTTTAAAATGTCTATAAGCTTCAAATGAAATATGTGTGGAACAACTAAATAAGACAGCTTTAGAAAACAGAAACGGCATAAAAATATGTTTAAATGCTCTATTTTGATAAAATTAAAAAAGTTCAAGAATTATATTAAATTAGAAATTTAAGAGTTTATAATAACTTAGAAATTCAAGAGGTAATTTGAATAATTAACAAAATTTAAATTAATAAATTTATTAATACAATCAATAAAGTTAAAAGAATAATTATTAAAATAAAAGAAGGATATAATGAGAAAAAAATATTTCTAGAAATTATTTAATATATTAATTATATTAATAAATTTAATAGTTTAATTTTTGTCAATTATTTAAAATTCACTTTAAAATCATTCACATTTTGATATCTAACTTCAATCAACTCTTAAATTTTTAACTCAAAAAAATTATCTTGAACAAAACACTATCATGACATGATACTTATTAATTGAGAAGAATTTTTTAATACAACACATCTAGGATAAACTAAAAAAAAAACTACAACAAATAAATCTTATAATATTACTCCCTCCGTCCCATTTCAATATTTACGTTTCTATTTTGCGCGTCTCATTTCAATATTTACGTTTTCCTTTTTAGGAATATGGGACCCACCTAAAACAATTAATATATCATCCAACACTGATACACCTACCCACTTAACATTAAATATTATATTTTTCCACTCACTATCTATTAAAATATAATACTTTTTAATCAACGTGCAAAAAGTAAACGTAAACATTGAAACGAGACGGAGAGAGTATAAAATACTCCCTCCGTCCCATTTAAAGAGGGTTTTTTTTCTATTTTGGGCGTCCCACCCAAAGGGTCCCCTTTCCTATTTTAGACACATGGGACCCACACACCTCCTCTAATACAATTAAAATATGGGGCCCACATTCCCACTAATACAACTACTCACTACATATTAAATAATAATACTCTTAATCTATGTGAAAAAGCAAAAGAGTCACTTTTGAAGGGACGGAGGGAGTACATTTTAATCGATAGAGATGACAGTCTCTTATGTATAAAAAACAACTTACATAAAAATAGAACGTGATAGCAAAATATAAATAAAGTGCAACCTACGTGCTAACATCTAGTATATTAAAAGTAGCTAGCGTATGTAAAATAAAAATTTTCCAAAATTGTCCTTACTTCATTTCATTATTTACCTTTTAGCCTTATTATTAGTTACTTTATTAAATTATTATGCACTTACTGTATTAATTTAGTTTTTGTTAAGTTTATTACCCGTTATTTATTTGTGAACTTTTCAACTTCTTGAAATTCTTGAAAAATTCTTATTAGTTAGGGGCCTTATGGCATAGAGTCTGAGTCACAGGTAAAGTGTTAAAGTGAGATAATGCAAAGAACATCGCCCTTGCATCCTTTCTCATCCAAAGCCCTGCCGCTCCTCCTTCGCCATTCACCATCATCGCTACAACAAAGATCACATTAGTGATTTTTTTTGATCCTCCACTGTTTTATCAAAAAATATTTTGAGGATGAATTTGTGTAGAGATCTTAAAGATATCCAGCAGACAAATGAAAATTCTCTATGATGATGTAAGGATGAAGATAGTTGCATTAATCTGGAGGTATGGATCAATGATATATGTTTCGATTATTGGCGCAGTTTATATAAGGAAAAACATGTTTTTGCTTGGTAGCAGGGTTGTTCACTTCCTGATTAATTTTTTGAAATTCTGTTCAGAATGTATGCATTACAACTTGGCATCCTTATATTGCATTAGTCATTCTTGAATTATGTTGTCGTAGTACCTTTTTTATTAATTTGTGTTGTGATTGACTTAATCATGCATTAGAATAGTTTACTTTAGATAGAAGGTTTATTTACTGTCATTCTATATGAATATCTTTGTGGCTCTCTCTGTCTGATTTCTCTTATTATTACATTATCTCTCTAATTTCAGCGTAACAGGTATTTCTCTCATTTGGTAAAGCTTTTATGTGAACATGCACTCTAAATTTTTTAACTGTTTGGTTTATTTTAATTATAGGATGCAGTCGTGTGCAGAGATTTTGTGTGTGTTCATAAGAAGAAGAAGAATAAGAAGGAGGCTTCGCACAAGCAAGAGGAAGCAAATCACCTCTAATGCATTGATCTACAAATAAAAAGGGTACATAATTAACTTATAAATAATGTTGGAAGTGTTTTTCACATTTGACTACATTTGCCTTTGTGCTAGCAAACAAACATGTCTTATTTCTAAGTGTTTAAATATTTAAATTTTCTCTCTCTCACATCATTATTACACTTATATTTTCTAGGTCCCAACAGCTAGTTTCATTAGTACCGGTTAGTTTTCTCATCTTCTATAAAGAGCTCTGTTTTGTACTCTTGTAAACAACACAATTTCAATGAAATCATATTTCTTCCTTCACTACATCCTTAATTTCAAAATGGTATTGATGCGCGTTTTCTTTGCACGCAAAATTAATCCTCTAGTATTAAGGATATCAATTACAACTTAAGCAAGCGACCAAGTGAATATCGAACCCAAAGGACGGCGTATTATCAATTTAATTATTTACTAAATTAATTAAGACGAGTAGCAATAAGATTGAAGGTTTAATTATTAATCTACTAACAATTAAATTAAATAACAAATAAAATAAAAGATCACTCGAAGAATACGAAAGTGGATCAAGTACGAAAATAGGTAGCTCTAGGGTAATCCAGTTTTACTACTTAACTTCCCTTACGTGTGTTGGTGTCCGACTCTGCCTTGTGGAATATGGACGCATCACTAAACCATGCATATCTACTCTATAGACACAAGTAAACATGCGTGTAACACGTGTGAATAACCTCAGAGCAAGAGATTTAATTTCACCCCCTTTTTAGGCACTATCAGTATCGATTATTTCCCTGGCCAATTGGTACTCTAACCCAATATGATCTCCCTTTATAGTTACTATAAAATTAACCTCTTTATTCTACTTATTAACTCGAATTCAATTCAATTAATAAGTATTTATATAAGATAGTTCTAATGAAACTTCGGAGTCCCCTCACTTAGAATCATAACATAGAATCCTGCTTAGCAGTGAATGCACTCAATCAATAAGCAAGATATGTATTCAGATTCTACATAACAGTTAATGATGCACAAAACGACTATGAGTATGAATTAAGAAAACAGGATCATATATAAAATAAATCCACAAGTAATGTTGTACGGAGTATACACATGGAAGTTCAATTAACTAGATAAAACCTTCACAACCCTAGTTCTACTAAAAAGGTTCTAGCCCATTATATTTAGAAGAACAATCATGGGTGTTGGATAGATCTTACCCACATGTCTGGAAAATTACAAGATAAATTAGGAAACGAAATAAACCCTAGATATAGGAGTCGTCGCGTCCTTCTCCATCTTGAATTCTCCTCTTGGTTCTCCTCTTGATTCCACAAACGAATCTTCAAAGTAATGGATGGATGAAGGAAAGGATGTGGATGATGGTTGGGGGGTGATCCCCTCTTATGGGGTGTAGTATGGTTGTGGCATCTCTTCCTCTAATCTATTGTACCTTGTGTGTTCCTCACATGAATAATGATGTGACATATATATAGGTGTGAGAAGGAAATTAAATAAGGAAAGAAATATATATGGGTGAATCATGGAGGATTATGTGATAAGGAGATAAATTAGGTAATTTTTGGAAATTCTCGAAAATTCTCGCTGGCAGCTGTGCGAATTCACGATTTTGAGCATAACTTATTCCTCCGATCTTCAATTTTAGTGATTTTTTCCTTGGCTTTCTCTGAATATAAAAATCTAACAAAAATTCCAAGAAATGAAGGTTTAACAAGCCATGCAATGTAACACAGTCGTTCTGTTCGGCACAGCTCGCGCGACGTCACCATCTTGATCATAACTTTCTCGTTTGGACTTCGATTGAGGTGTTCCTTATGCCAAAACAATCATCTCTTCTGTAGCTTTCCAACCATGTATCACACTTTTAGTTCAGACCTCCACATGAATACAGAAAAATTACAAAAGTTGGACGTGCGTTTTTCAGCATTCTTGCACAAATTGCACCTTTTCTCCAACTTTGCACTTTTGATCCTTTTTTCCACCTAAAATATAATAAAACACCTCAAGTGCACCTTTATCTCACATATAATAAATATAAGACACATGTGCTAATATATAACATCAATTCCCATAAAAAGGTGTTAAATTGGACACTCAAACACGCTAATTTCCAATCTCATCAGGTATCAAAGCAGGTTAATCCTGTCTCTTAATCCTTTCTTTCAAATTTGTTCAACTCTCCCATAAACACCTCTAAGGTGTCTTGATTCAATAAGAGGACTAATCCTCTTCTGTCAATTATTCTGATCTAAAAACACCTCAAAGGTGTTCTGGTTCAAAAAAGAGATTTTAACCTCTTTAATATTTCATCCTACAATTTATCATCACAGAACCTTCTGGAATTCATATCTCTGTTCCCATTTCCCTTCAAATATTTTTCATCACCAGATTCTCAGACAAGGCAACTGAATCATCAACATCCAAATCCTCATGGCAAGCATCACCTTCGAAGGGCACTCAAACCAGAGGATTACCAACACTGTATTCAATGGAAGAAACTACATCCCGTGGTCGAAATCAGTTGAAGTATTTCTGAAGTCCAGAAAGATGCAAGGATTCATCAACGAGACTAAGAAGAAACTGGTGGTTGCTGACCCCAAGAACCCAACACCAGAAGAACAGGCTAAGATTGATGACTGGGAATGTCAAGATTCCCAAGTCATCAGTTGGCTTGTTAATTCTATGGAGCCTAAAATTTGAGACACATATATCACAAGGGACTCAGCTTATGACATATGGAATTCTCTCAAGAAAATCTATGGCAACAACCAAAATCACGCACAAATCTTCCATCTTAAGGCTGAACTATATTCACTCAAAAAGGGCTCTGCCTCCATAGCCGAGATAGTGGAGCAGTTTGACAAGAGGAGGCAAGAATTAAAACAGTACCAACCCAAGACTATTGATATAGCCACTATTGAAGCAAGGGAAGAACAAGAGCTGATCTACCAATTACTCGCTTCTTTAGACGAGTCGTGGGAGACTGCTCATAGCCAAACCCTAATGGCGGCAACTCTCCTGTCGTATGAAGAGGTCATGGCTAGGCTCCAACAAGAAGAGACTCATAGAGTCCACACATCTTCTCAATCTGCCAAAAATATGGAGTGCTATGTTGGAAACCGACGTATGAACCAAATGAAAATTGCAGAGAATCCACATGCAACAGAAGGAAAGTATTGCAGATATTCCAAAAAGCCAAACCACACCAAGGAGGCATGCTACCGTCTGCATCCAGAGCTCCGACCAATCAAGCATGACCGCGGTAGACCGGGAAACGGCAACAACCATCAAGGATTTGCGGCAGAGAAAATTTTAGGGCACAACTTAGAAGCTGATCTAAATTCTGCGACAGATAGCTGCTTTAAGGCTGAGAAAAATAATAACATGGGGCCTGGAGCCCAATTTCATGGAGAGCAATTCTCTGCAGCATCCAATAATGGGCCCAAGTCTTTTGCGGTCCAATCTATCCTCACAGTCCAGTAGCCAACTTCAGTAGTCCAAATTGATTCGGCCCAATTTACTTCCTTGGTGGCCTAAGTTGCACATGCTCTCCAAGCCCAAAATATCCAATCCACTAATACAATGGATGCAGGTCCATCTCATACTCTACCTAATAAGATTTCTTTAGGCCCAAACAATTTAAAAACAGATTTTAAAAGCCCACACATTTTTCTACTTTACAAAACCCAAATATTTTAAAATCTTTTAATTTCTCTAGTATGATCTCATAAAAAATATCTTAAATAATTTTTCTAAAACTTGGGTTGTTGATTCCGGTGCAACCGATCATATGACCGTAGATCGTTCAATTTTCTCAAAATTTTCAAAAATATTAGACAACTCTCAAAAAGTCAAAGTGGCTAATAACAATTCCGTCCCAATTTTTGGAAAGGGATCAAGCTATATTTTCTCAAAAAGTATAGAAAATATTCTTTACTTACCATTATTCGCTTTAAATTTATTATCCGTTAGTAAGATCATCAAGGAATTAAATTGTCAAGTTATATTTTCTGACACTGATGTTGTATTTTAGGAAAGAACGACGGGACAAATGATTGGTGAAGGAGTTCGTATTGATAATCTATATCTAATTAGTTTTCCTAGTGTAGCTCTAAATGTTTTCAACATGAGTCTTTGGCACAAAAGGCTTGGACATCCATCCAACTTGATCTTTAACAAACTATTTCCAAATTCGTCTTATCATGATAAATGTGATGTTTGTTCTTTGTCTAAACATACTCGCCTTCCTTACACAAACTCTTCTTCTTACACAAAGTCTATTTTTTATTTGATTCACTCGGATGTTTGGGGACCCGCTCCTATTACTTCCTATAATGATTTTAAATACTATGTTAGTTTCATAGACGACTTTTCCAAACATACTTGGATATTTTTACTTAAAAATAAAAGTGAAGTTTTCTCAAAATTTCAAGAATTTTTTGCCAATGTTAAAAAAATTTTCAGTAAGTCTATCAAAATTCTTAGAACAGATAATGAGACTGAATTTATAAACTCACATTTTCAAAATTTTACAAAAACCAATGAAATTATTCATCAAACCTCGTGTCCGTACACACCCGCTCAAAATGGGGTAGCGGAGCGAAAAAATCGTCATCTTTTAGAAGTCACACGCTCTCTTCTCTTACAAAATATTGTCCCAAAACGTTTTTGGTTCGATGCTATCTTAACTGCCAATTATCTTATTAACCGTCGACCCTCTTCTAATCTCAATAATTTTAGTCCCCACAAAATCTTCTTTAAAAATGAAGTTAACCTTGACCACTTAAGCACCTTTGGATGCCGTGTTTTGTTCACATTAATCGCACCAACAAACTTAGTCCCTCTTCGGTCAAGGCTATTTTTCTAGGATATTCCGTATCTCAAAAAGACTACAAGTGTTATGATCCTAGTACTAGAAGGCTCTACATTTCAAGAGATGTTACCTTCAATGAAAACGATCCTTATTACACTATTGATAACTCCTCCGTTGATACTAACGACTTTATTTTTCCTATTTCAACTCCTAATGATTTTACTCCTTCTCAGGATCATCAAAACGATTTGATTAATCTGATTCATATCGAGGAAAAAAATGCTCCGATAGGGGGAGATCAAAATCAAAACCCAACTAGAGCTAACTCACATCGGAGATCTCTTCGATAGACTCAGCCGCCCACCAAACTAAAAGATTACGTCACCTATTCGGTATCATATCCTATCCAAAACTTTTTTTCTTATTCCCATATTTCTAAATCGCATCATGCATTTTTAAACTGCATAAATCAATTTGAACCAAAAAACTTCGAAGAGGCTAATCTTTGTCCTACTTGGCGTAAAGCGATGGAAGAAGAATTAAATGCTCTTGAGAAAAATAATACTTGGTCTCTTGTTCATCTCCTAAAGGAAAAAAGGCCGTCGGGTGTAAATGGATCTACAAAGTAAAATTCGATAGTTTGGGAAAAATCGAAAGATATAAAGCTCGCCTTGTTGCTAAAGGCTTCACCCAAACTTATGGAATTGACTATGAAGAAACATTCGCATCTGTTGCTAAAATGAGCACGGTAAGAATCCTTCTTTCTATAGGCACTAATAAAAATTGGTCTTTTCATCAAATGGATATTAAAAATGCTTTTTTACAAGGAGATTTAGAAGAAGAAGTGCACATGACTCTTCCTCAAGGTCTTAAGAATTCAGATTCTAACCTTGTTTGCAAACTTTGCAAATCCATTTATGGTCTTAAACAATCTCCTAGAGCTTGATATTCTAAACTTAGTCATGCATTACTTTCTCAAAATTTTCAAAAGAGTTCAGCTGACTCATCATTATTTTCTCGCACTTCTTTAAATTCCTCAATTATTGTTTTAGTTTATGTCGATGATATTATTATTACAGGTGACAAAGAAACAAAAATTCAAGATGTTAAAAACTTTATCAAACAAACATTTGATATTAAAGATCTTGGTCTTCTTAAGTATCTTCTTGGGATTGAAATAGCTCATTCTGAAAAAAGATTATTCCTTTCCCAAAGGAAGTACACCCTTGATCTTCTTCAAGAAACAGGTAAACTTGGTATTAAGCCTGCTAGCACTCCTATGGAAACCAATGCTAAACTTAACTCAGAAGATGGATCTCTTCTTCAAGATGTGGGCATGTACCAAAGACTTGTAAGGAAACTTATTTACTTAACTGTTACACGTCCTGACATTGCATTTTCTGTTAGTGTTGTTAGTCAATTTATACTGGCACCTCGGACCATTCACCTAGTTGTTATTGATCGGATCCTCTAATATCTAAAGTCAACTCCGGGACAAGGAATTTGGATAAAAAACAACAATAATGTAAGCATTCAAGGCTATACAGACGTGGATTGCGCTGGAAGTTTCGATCGACGATCTACTACTGGCTTTTGCACTATGGTTGGAGGAAATCTAGTAACCTGGAAAAGAAAAAAGCAAAATGTGGTGGTTCGATCAAATGCCGAAGCAGAATATCGGGCAATGTCATCAACTGCTAGTGAACTTACCTGGATAAAATAATTACTCGAGGATATGAATATTGAAACCAAATGAGCAATTCAAATGTATTGTGCTAACCAGTGTTGTCAGAATCGGACCGGAATGGCCGATTCGACCAGTTCAACTGGGAATCGGTGCTGGCACCGGTCCGAAAGTACCCCTAGAACAGCTTTTGTAATCAAACCGAAAATAACCGATATGAATCGATTAAAACTGGAATAATCGGTTGAACCGGAGAAATTAAAAACTGCTGGTTTTGGTGTTCTTATCTGTAGAATTCACGCGGCTGACATATTTTGCCCCTTTTCTCTTCAACTACCTAATATTATCAGATCGTTGAAACAACCAATAAGAATCACACTGCCTTCTCCCAAAACCAGATGAAACATTACTGATAAATTTGGATATGAGGTGAGTTATTGAAGGCAGAAGAAAGTGCAAGTACGAGTTTGGGTAGAGGAGTGATGAGCATAGAGAGGGATAACCCGACGCGGCGGACCTGTGGTGGCGATGGATCTGCTGTGATAGAGCGAGACAGATCTACTATGATAGAGAGAAGGAGTTTCCGGTGTAACGATAAGAAATGAAGAGAAGGAAGGTGGGCGGATCTACTGGGGTAGAAGGAGAGCTGCGGATCTGTTGTGGTGGGTTAATAAGAAATGGAGAAAAGGGAGTTATATTATAACCTTAATTTTCACTCTTAATTTTGACTTTTAAATCCTAGCAGGCCCAAGTTAGAGCAAGCTCATCACCTAAGAGTTAAATTAATTAGATTTTTTTTGCAAAAATAATAAAATAAATTATTAAAAATGTTTTTTCGGTTGAACCGCTGGTCCGACCGGTCCGACCGCGAACCGTTAAGCCCACCAATTTTATCTCCGGTCCGGTTATGACAACACTAGTGATAACAATGCTGCACGCCACATAGCATCAAATCCGGTGTTCCACGAGCGTACGAAGCACATTAAGGTGGATTGTCATTTCATTCGAGACAAAGTCCAAAGCGGAATGATCCAAACTCCTTATATTGGGAGTAAAGATCAACTTGCAGATATATTCACCAAGGCTTTGGATAAGTCAAGACATAAATACATTTTAGACAAGTTAGGAGTGATCAACCCATTCACTCCTACACTTGAGGGGGAGTGTTGAAATATTTAAATTTTCTCTCTCTCACATCATTATTACACTTGTATTTTCTAGGTCCCAACAGCTAGTTTTATTAGTACCAGTTAGTTTTCTCATCTTCTATAAATAGCTCTGTTTTGTACTCTTGTAAACAACACAATTTCAATGAAATCATATTTCTTCCTTCACTACATCCTTAATTTCAACACTAAGGATTTATTTATTTTGTCCAGACGTGTTTCTCTTCTTCTCCACAAAATCTGCATCTACCATAGTAGTCCTTAGTGTTGGCGCTTGGATCGTTTGGTTAACGTGACCCGTTAGGGATCCATGCGTTTCTATCATAGCAGCGGAAGCAATAAATCATATAAACAATTACCGTTCACCAAGGTATGTAGAAGATGAAGGATTCTCGCTGACAGACTGTGCAGTCCCACGAGAATGGCCATAACTTCCTCGTCTGATGTCGAAATTAAATGATCTTTGTGCTCAGACGATCCTCTCTTCTGATCTTCTGCCGTATGTCCCAAGTCCGATCTCGACGTCGTGTGGGCGACGATCTACAAGACCTCCTCAATCTGCTCTCAACCCTCATCACACGTGAATAATGAATAAGATTAGGGTTCCAGATAAGCTGAGGTGACTTATATACATGGGCTACAGTAGGGACCAGGAGGAGAAATTGGGTTGGGCCTCCATTGGGCTTAAGTATCCAAGCTTAGCCCAAAGCTTATACTTAAGTCCAATAATAATAATATATTCCACTAAAATATTATTACTGCACTGCCTTTCCAATCCCAAAATTACGTTTTGAGCTCCTTCTTATTATGAGCCCGTTAGTCTCCTCATGTTTAAGATATACAATGTCTATTAATTAATTTAAGTTACTGACAACTCAATTAATTAATATCTCATCCAAGAGTAGTACCACTCAACCTCATTATCATGCCGGAATAAAATTCCACCTGCAGGGTTTAGGTGATAATCCTTATGAGCTCCTCAAGGGGACATCATCAACCTATGACGGACATGGATTCCTTCTACAATCAACAGCACACCATAGAGACAGCACTACTTCCCAACTCATCGAGTTTGTTGATTTAATTACATGTAAATCTCACTCATTGATGAATCAAAAAAATACATACTGCCCTACGTGTCGAGGTTATTGTATGGGGATTAAAAGCACGAACTTCCATAATAACTGAGATCAAGTTCTCCTATAAGTCAGTATAAGTCGAACGATCTCAAGCGGTCCTACTCAATATACACAAGTGCACTAATGTGATTCTATAGCCAAGACAAGCTAATACCAAACCACACTACAACCATCCCAATAGAGAGTTCCCGTCTATCTCGGTTGTGAACATCTGCTTATACTTTATAAGGAAACCGATAATATGATCTTCCGCGTGTTGTCGCACAACATATTATCTACAGTATAAAGTAAGTGGACTATTGCATCGTGCATATAAATAAATTATAAGACGCAATCATTTGATCATATGATTCTCATTTTAAATTAATTGTTATAATATTGTTCATACAAAAAGCTAGACTTTTAGTATATAATCCAACAATCTCCCACTTATACTAAAAGACTATGCTGTCATGTCTTCCGCCATACATCTGATTCCCACTCCTACTACATGACCATCAAAAGCTTTCGCTTTAAGGTCCTTGTAAATGGATTTACTAGGTAGTCATCCGATGCAATCTAGGCGAAAACAACCTTCCACTCATCATACAATTTCTCGTAACAGGTGGTACTCGCGCTCCATGTGTTTAATTGCCTTATGGACTCGTGATTCCTTCAAGTTTGTAACTGCACCATTATCTTCAAAATAAATTGTGATAATCTTGTGCAAACTTAGAAACACTTCGAAGTCCATCATGAAGTTTCTAGAGTCACACAGATACTTTGGCTGCCTCATAGGCTCCAATTTATCATCTTTCCATGATGGAATTAGGAGTCTGTAATATATTTCTATATAACACTCCTCCATATTATGGTTCTACTTCTTAAAATTAAACACATAACTTTAGAGCTGGATTTACTGTCGTCCCTATCTGATTTTAAAAATCTGAATCTATATAACCCATAAGAAGCAATGATTCTATTCGGTAAGCCCATATATAATTTCTGATCCTTTTCAGGTACATAAGTATATGTCTTACCACAGTTCGTCATTCTTGTTTCGGGTTACCTTGATACCCACTGTTCATGCCTTCGACAAAATAGATATCTATTCTCGTACATAGCATTCCTTAGATTAAGCTTCCTTATTCGCCGAAGCATAAGGAACCGCTTTCATCACCTTTATCTTCTTTTTGTGTCTTAAGACACATTTCCTTAGATAAAGTTACATGCTAAACGAGTAGGAATTGTATCTATTCATGAAGCTTGAGATAAGCATAACATCCTTTCTTGTGATCCGTATTACCGTGATCAAAAGGATATATTTTGCTTTTCTTAAGTCCTTCAATTCATACTGCTTTATCAACCACACCCATACGCCCGACAATACTTTTTCATTGTCTCCAATGAGCAATATATCTATCATCTACGTACAGTACAAGAAATATCACCACGTTTCCATCATTCTTTTCAATACACAAGACATATCCGAGCATTGATAAAATCCATATCACTGGATTTCTTCATCAAAACGGATGTTCTATAATTTTGAAGCTTGCTTTAGTCCATCGATGGACACTTTTAAGCTTGCTATCACAATGCTCTTAGTCATTTGCAATGAATCACTCTGGTTGCTTCTCATAGATGTTTTCCTCAAGACTTCCAATTAGGAAAGCTATCTTGACATCTATTTGCTATCCCTCATATTTCATATGAGTAGCAACGAATAAAAGATTCCGGATCAACTTAGGCATAGCTACCGGCGAATAGGTTATCTCATAATTGAACCTTTTCTTTCTGAGTATACCTTTTTCGCAACAAGCTTTGCTTCCAAGGTTTTCACCTTACCATATGATCCTCTTTTATTTTGTATGATCACTTCCAATGGCTTTTACACAAGTCTTACAAGCTCCCAGATTTAATTTAGAATTCATCAAATCTATTTCAACATCATTGCACTAGCTAAGATATCGCATTTTGATAGTGCTTCGTCGTATCCGTGGGTTCAATCCATGTTTACTAAGGACTAAGTCTCACGACCCTCCCATAATATAAATCTTGCAAGTTGTCGAACAACCCTCCCACTATGACAAGGCACTACACGCAATTGTATATCAGACGTGACACGTGTTGCAGTTTAACTTGTGGTATATCCTCTTATATAATTGGTACTAATACTTTGTGTTTTCTTCTCACATCCTTTAGGACAACTTATAAATGGGTATGTGATTTATTACATAGTCTCTTTCCAAAAATCTAGTGTTTGTGTTAACAATCACCCTTCGATCTTTTAGACTAAATAAATCACCTTCATTTTTATAGCATATCCCACAAACTGATAAATATTCAAATGAATTACTGTTTCTAGCGCTTATCCATAAAATGAATTAAGTAATTCCAAATAATTCATCATCTATCTAATCATTTGCATAAGAGTCTTTCTCTTATTAGGATTAAAAGACGCATTATTAATTACTATTTGTTGCATCCGTGGTATAAACAAGATTTAAGAGTTTACAAATTGTCAATAACGTACCTTAACAGATTATAGCTTCATCCTTCATTACTATGACCATGTCATTTAAATGAAATGGAGTATCCATCCGTAAATGCATAGAAACTGAAATAAAATTCTTTATATGAAAACGTACGTAAAGACAATTTCTCATAATCAAACGTCTATTCATATCGTAAGATAAATAAACAACTCCCCATGTCCATAATAATCTCATCTTCACTAAGTTACACGCTTTTAGTGATTCTGGTATCTACACACAATGTGTCAGTAGATGCCATCAGTATTCATGCTTCAACAACTAGTGAATGAGATACTAACTTTGTTCACATTTCGATGAAAATGGATTTCCTTTGCCACATGTTTTGTCAGAAATTCCTCACCATATACAACCCCTTTATAATTAAGGTGGAACTTGCTCAAAACATTTAGGCAAATAATGAATGGTAAATTGACCTAGGTTTCCCCTTCAATTTCTCTTCCAAGCATTTCCAATTGATTCATCAAGTTAACCATGACCTCTTGCCTTTTAACCTCACTCAAGTATCCGAAAAGTCGCATCAGACCATCATATTTCTATAAACCTCTCACCTCTCCACTAGAAACTTTAATAGGCATTATGGGATATCCTTAGTGAGAAACCACTTATATTTCCTAAGCAATAAAATTCAAACCAAGATTCTTTTCTAATCATCTAATTTTGGACTAGTAAATATGTTTCTTTTAGTAAACAATAAGTGAAATAAAACTATTTGAAATTCAGAGAATCATAAAAAATACACCGATCAAATCTTCGAATTTATCCATTTACATTAATTCCCTCAAAACAATATAAAAATAAATTCACCGACATCTCAAGCACCGTGAGTATGCAAGCCACGATAGTGTGGACGTTTACAAACCCGAACATTTACAAGAGAAGGTTTTACCCATTAATTTTATTTGTCAACCTAACTTTATGACAAAAAATTAATAGTCGGTTCCTCTTTAGCCATGCAAATAAAAGCAGTGACTCCGATGGGGAGGATACTTTTTATTTGCATCTAAATGTACACCATTATTTGACCCCAAGTCCATTGCGCGAGCTTATGTGTCTTACAGATGGAGAAGTACACACGCGCTCGGATAACTTCCTACAGTCATCAATTATAAGTTTGTACCAGTGAACCGCATATAAGCTCATCCGATAGGGAGGAAGGTCTATGCCAACGCGCAAGTTCATATGCATCACATTACAAACATAATTATTTAATGAAGTCTGTTCCAGCAATCCATGAATAAACTCATCCGATGGGGAGGAAGGCTCTAATGCCGACGCGCAAGTTTATTCACATTACTAACAAACCAATAATGGAGGCCGCGAAAATTTATTACCAATCCCCTCTCCCACTTAGTTATTTAAGATCGAGGGATTTTACATGCATATAATATTTAGAATAATATACGCAACTAAACATGCTATTATTACGGCAAGTAAGGCAGTAAATCAACTAGCACATACATCCAAATATATAATAATAATTGGCAAATAAAAACAATTATTAAAATTATATATAAGGAAGAAATTAATGGCCAAAAATAACTCCAACCAATCAAAACTCCAACCAATCAAATGGGATGACTTGCCCAACAAGTTGGATAGAATTTGGGCCCAGCCCATATACGCATACACGCTGCAGCAACTATACATGCATCGGCCCACAACTTCCTTTGCCATTTCATCACACTCACACACCGGTGCCTCTTCTCCCAGCCTTAACTCGCCGAAAAACTGGACGAACACCGGTCAGAACCGCCCGCCGAAAACACACCGGAATAACATGGCCTCCCGTTGTGCAGCCTTTCTTCCAGCCAAGTCAGACCATCCATCACCTGCCGAAAGACTCGACGCCAAGCCAAACCATCGCCGACATCAACCCTTGCCGCCGCTTGATCCCAGCCAATACTCTCCGGAGAACTCCATGAACACCGATCGTGCCCCTAGCAAGAGCTATCTACACCGTTCACTGCCGGCAGCATTGCTGGCAGTGGCTACCGGTCGCCCATGATGCTCAGCGCCGATGTCCGCCCGCTGGAGTGTGCAACCAGCGTCGCAAGTTCCGAGTTCCGACAATACCCAGCCTCGAGCCTCCGATGCGCAGGCCAACGACTGAGTCACTCCGAACGAAGCATCGACCTGAATGGAAATTTTATAGACCCGCTCCAGAAACCAGTCGCCCGAAAAATGGTTGCAGACTCGTTCAAAAAACTCTGCAACCTGCTCAGAAATCACACTGGACACGCCCGAAAAGGGGAGAGACCCGCCTTGGTTAAACGTGCCAACTGCTGTCGACTTCTCCAGTGAGTATCACCGCCGAAACTTGCTGACTGAAACCCACGTTGTACGTCACGATTCCACCGCCAGCCACCAGCCTCAAGCCCGACAACCACCGCCATCAGGCTTGCACGAAACCTAATCAGACCCGACAAAACTCGCCTAGATAAGATCGAAATCATGCTTCAGACTCGCTCGGATCGTCTGGAAATCACGCCTACATCCATCAACGCCAGCCGCCGTTGTCTTCAGCGCCCCGCCAGGTCTCCGTCAGCCCATGCCTTGGCAGGTCTTACCGTCACTAGGTGCCAAGACGTGCAGCAGACGGAGCCCCACAAGCCTGCTTCTGGTCATGTCTCCAGTGGGCACCGATCAAGCCATCCACAGACCCGCTCGCCAAGACACGCTGACTCACATGATAACCATTGCAGACTCGCTCTGAATATTTGTCAAGCCATCTTCAACTGCTGGTCAGACCACAGCGGGGTCTGCTTCCCAGCTTTTTCGCCGATCACGGCCAGTTTTCGCACCAGCCTCCACCCGCAAGTGACACGCCGGCAGCCATCGTTCCTCCGCCAAATCCGCATGACCAAGACATCTACTCACATACTTGACGAAGCCTGACAATGGCCATTAATCAGAAACAACCGCCGCTCAATGATTTAGTCCAGCCTTGATTTGGTTGCCGTCCAATAGCCGCTGTCGTGGAGAATCGCGCACCTGCCAGCGTCTTGTCGCTCAGCGGCAGTCGCCTACGATTCATTCCAGCGTCGTCACCTGCTGAGTTTTGTTCTCACCAGCAGCACTCCTTTCACCCTTTCAGCCCTGTGACACCATGCCATCGTTGAACCATGCGTCGCCTTGGAGATTGAGTAGCGCTTCCGGCGCCGCCGTGCACCGTCGCCACCAAGTCCAGTCGGCTTTCAACACTGGTGCAGTCGTGTGTGTACCATGATCAACAGGGTAGGGTATAAAACAAGAAACCAAAATTCTAAACCCTAATATCACATATGGCAAAACAAACCCTAGCTTAACGTTTCACGCTTCACCACAAAATCGAAGCTCTGATACCAATTGTTGGCGCTTGGATCATTTGGTTAACGTGACCTGTTAGGGATCCATGCATTTCTATCATAGTAGCGGAAGTAATAAATCATAGAAACGATTACCGTTCACCAGGGTATGTAGAAGATGAAGGATTCTCGCTGACAGACTATGCAGTCCCACGAGAATAGCCATAACTTCCTCGTCTGATGTCGAAATTGAATGATCTTTGTGCTCAGACGATCCTCTCTTCTGATCTTCTGCATTATGTCCCAAGTCCGATCTCGACGTCGTGTGGGCGACGATCTATGAGACCTCCTCAATCTGCTTTCAACCCTCATCACACGTGAATAATGAATAAGATTAGGGTTCTAGATAAGCTGAGGTGACTTATATACATGGGCTACAACAAGGACCAGGAGGAGAAATTGGGTTGGGCCTCCATTGGGCTTAAGTATCCAAGCTTAACCCAAAGCTTATACTTAAGTCCAATAATAATAATATATTCCACTAAAATATTATTACTGCACTACTTCCCAACTCATCGAGTTTATTGATTTAATTACATGTAAATCTCACTCATTGATGAATCAAAGAAATACATACTGCCCTACGTGTCGAGGTTATTGTATAGGGATTAAGAGCACGAACTTCCATAATAACTGAGATCAAGTTCTCCTATAAGTCAGTATAAGTCGAACGATCTCAAGCGGTCCTACTCAATACACACAAGTGCACTAATGTGATTCTATAGCCAAGACAAGCTAATACCAAACCACACTACAACCATCCCAATAGAGAGTCCCCGTCTATCTCAGTTGTGAGCATCTGTTTATACTTTATAAGGAAACCGATAATATGATCTTCCGCGTGTTGTCGCACAACATATTATCTACAGTATAAAGTAAGTGGACTATTGCATCGTGCATATAAATAAATTATATGATGCAATCATTTGATCATATGATTCTCATTTCAAATTAATTGTTATAACATTGTTCATACAAAAAGCTAGACTTTTAGTATATAATCCAATACTTAGGTCATGATGTTGGTCACTTTATTGCTTATTATCTCATTTCAGTTATTCTTAAGTAGCATGGGCTCTTTGATACCATATATGATTTAAATTATTACTTTGCTTATCTGGTGATCATACAGAGTTTTTGTAATGTGGAGCTGCAGTATCTGACTTTGATGAGCCTGCATTATCTGTTGATGATTTGGCTGATCAGGGATAAAATTATCGACTATTTTGGGATATTTAGTGGTAGTAATATTTTTCTGCCTTTCTTTTGTGATTTTCTGATTTACCTATTCAAATTATTGTTCCTAAATTCTACGAAAAGTAAAAAAAAATTTGATGATATGTTGGGATTATTCATGGAAGTTAAGCTAACTCTCTTTCCTCTAGACTTAGTGGTGATGTGCTTAGGTGTCACTACTGGAGCTTATATTCTTACCCTCTTTGCTGTGAGTCTTCTATGGTTGCTTTGATATCTCTACAATAATTAGTTATGACCAACAAAGTTGTGTACGTAATATGTGAAAGATCTCTTTTTGTAAATGTTTGGGTCGTATTAACTTATGCTATTTTGCTAAATATAGATAAAATTGAAAGAAAAGTGTGGGTTTGAATGAGTTGAAATTAAAGCTTGAGAAAGAAAGGTGAAATGAATATTGTATGCGAAATCATATTGCCATCATATTTTCATGATTTTATCATTGCTTTGCTTTTCAAGCAATCTTCCCACATTATGTTTGATCGGTAAGGCTTTGTAAAGGGTATTTTGAAGAGCTCAAAAAAGGTAAGAGCAAATTATGGACAACTCTTTGAAATGGGTATATCAGAGCAAACAATGTCACACCCTAAATTTCTAACTATTGAAAAACATCATATTTAACTAAATAAATCATTTTTAGTGGATGCTTAAAGTAATTAAAATTTAATAAACCAAAATCCAACTTGATAAGTTATAAAATGCAAATGTAATACTTGAAATAAATTGCATAAGTCTATCAAAATTAAGAAATAATAATAAAGTCTTAATGAAAATGAAATTGTGATAAGCATCTTCCTTATGTCCCACCATGTCAGCTCCTCCATCTGAAATGTTAAAATATTTGGGGTGAGCAAACCACACGCTCAGTGGAGAAACATACTTGCCAAAATTAAATACCACATGTAAATACCAAATAAGTAACATGGATCATGTAGATGTAAATGTAAATGTACTGAATATGATTTCTCAATTATTCAAGTAGTAAATGTCTCGTTTATAAAGGTCAGAAGACCTATATGTACATGCATGAATTCAAAGATATCACATAATAGCAGTTAATCAAGACAAAGTAAGAATTTCCCCCACCTTTAAAATGTACTGAGTTGACGATAATTCAAAATATTGATGCAGCGAAACTTCTACTCACGAACTCCTTGTCGCCTATTAACGAAAAAATAAGTAAGACTAAGTTCTAAAACTAATAAGGTAATATGAAACTAAACGGTATGTTAATAAAATCAAATAATGACCTAACAGCTATCTGTGTATATATAGGGAAGTAGAATACTGATAAGCTCCTGGTATAAATATAAGGAACACACGTACTGTATATATATGTACTCTAACATAATTAAATATGTCCCAAAAATAAAACTAATTAGATAATAATTAAATAAAAATAATTATAAAATATAAATAGGTGGATCGCTGAACGGTAACAAATTCGATATACTATCGACAAGGTAAATATATAGAATATGAAATCGTATACATTGAAATAAAACCACGTGTACAAAATACATACATAGATATATTATTATCTAAATAATAAGGATAAATGGGTACTATACATGTGTTTGGAGTAATTAAGTAATACAGATGACACGAAAACATGATAAGCAAATATTCTAAATTAGAAGCAGATTTGAAGGTTGCTTTTCGTAAAAATATAATTTGTATATGAAAATCTATTTAATTAGAAAATACTTAATAGTCCATATATCCCCATGATTTGATCAATATACCTATACATATGTAAAACCCCAAAAGGAAACAAGTTTATATTTATATATATAGACACTAGAATGATTAATTTATGAACTGTTATGATTAATCTAGAACCCACAATAGATTTACTACTCCAAATAACAAAAGAAGGAAACCAAATCTATAAGAGTTTAGTCCACCAAGAAAACATGATGCAAGTGTTATAAAAATACGATAGGGAATGACTTACAGAATACTGAAAATTAAGGTTTACACTAGAAGAACCATACGAAAGAAAAGAAAAGGAATAAAAGTAACCTTTGATAATGAACAGAGTTGATGTTTTCCGCAATCTGACTGTTACAGGACCTTGGTTTCCTCTATAATACTCTAATGGAAGAGAGTAAGTTTTCGCGTAGGATTTTCTGAGTGCATGTGATATGAAAAGAGATTTATTTACTAAACAGAATGAGACGTGTTGAGGGTTTTGATATGAACGTGATAGACTATCCTACTTTTAAGGGATGATGGGCTGTGATAGTTGAGAGAATAATGGGATGGAATAATCCAAAATAAATTCAAATCTTGAAATAAATAAATATATATATATATATTATAAATATAATTAGTAAACATATGTATATGTATACGTATAGAAATATGCTGACGTTACATCCTACCCCTCTGAAATAAAATTTTGTCCTCGAAATTAAGTAACGTACCGTTGCCAAGAAGAGTAGGAAATTTAGTACGTAAATCATCTTCTCGCTCCCACGTGGTCTCATCATTAGTGTGACGATTCCATCGAACTCTCACTAGTGGAATATCTCTACTTCTTGTCTTTAGGACCTTCCTCTCCAAAATCTCAATCGGCTCTCCCTCATAAGTTAGATCATCATTAAGGTTAAGAACTGGGTGGCTGATCACATGAGTTGGGTCATGCACATACTTCCTCAACATGGAGATATGAAAAACGTTGTGAACTGCTGATAGCTCAGGTGGTAGAGCTAAACGATAAGCCAAGTCTCCAATTCGTTCCAAAATCTCAAATGGACCAATAAATCTTGGCCTCAACTTTCCTTTCTTCTCATAACGAACAACTCCTCTCATAGGTGAAACCTTCAAGAATACTTGTTCTCCCGCATCAAAATGTAAGTCCCTCCGACGATTATCTGCATATGACTTCTGTCTATCTTGAGCTATTTTTATCTTCTCTCGGATCATCTCAACTTTGTCAACTTTTTTCTCAACTATTTGTGATCCTAACACTCTTCTTTCTCCAACTTCACCCCAATAAAGGGGTGATCTGCACTTCCTCCCGTACAATGCCTCATATGGTGCCTTTCCAATAGTGGCTTGAAAACTATTGTTATATGCAAATTCCACTAAAGGCAAGTACTTCTCCCAACTGCTACCCAAATCAAGAACACATGCTCTCAACATATCTTCCAAAGTTTGGATCGTCCTTTCAGACTGCCCGTCTGATTGCGGATGAAAAGTTATACTGAAATTCAACCTTGTCCCCAAAGCACTGTGTAAACTCTTCCAAAAATTTGAAGTAAATCGGGTATCTCTATCAGAAATAATTGATTTAGGTACCCCATGCAACCTCACTATCTCTTGAATGTATAGCTGAGCAAACTGTTCCATTCCAAATGTCATCTTCACTGGCAAAAAGTGAGCACACTTTGTCAAACGATCAATTATGACCCATATAGCATGATTACCTTTGACTGATCCCGGTAATCCCACTACAAAATCCATGGCTATCTGATCCTACTTCCATTCAGGTATCTCAAGAGGTTGTAACTTTTCCGCTGGTCATTGGTGTTCAGCTTTAACTTGTTGACAAGTTAAACACCTCTCCACAAAACTCCCAATATCTTGTTTCATACCTCTCCACCAGAACCTTTCCTTGAGATCATGATACATCTTTGTTCCTCCCGGATGCACTGGATAAGGCGTATCATGTGCCTCTTCCAAAATTTCTCTCTTCAAATCTTCATCACATGGAACACACAACCTTCCTTCATAAGTCAAAGTATCGTCATTTGTAACTGCAAAGCCTTTACCTATGCTTTCACTCAATCGTCCCTTCATCCTTTGTAAAAAGGAATCACGACTTTGAGCATTTCTGATCTTTTCTCTCAATGTAGGCTGTACCACTAAAGCTGACAGAACTGCATTTGTACTTTTAGGTGGTACTAAGGTCTCAATTCTCATTCTAGCAAACTCATTCACCAATTTTTCTTACTCGGTGAGCAAAAAACTCATCTCTCCCTTCATCTTGCGACTCAATGCATCTGCCACCACATTTGTCTTACCCGGGTGGTAATCAATGGTGCAATCATAATCTTTGACAAGCTCTAGCCATCTCCTTTGTCTCATGTTTAACTCCTTTTGTGTGAAGATATACTTCAAACTTTTGTGGTCCGTGTAAATCACACATCTCCTTCCATACAAGTAGTGCCTCCAAATCTTTAAAGCGTGGACCACTGCCGCAAGCTCCAATTCATGTGTAGGGTAGTTCATCTCGTGTGTCTTCAATTGCCTTGAAGCATAAGCCACAACTTTCCCATGCTGCATTAGAACGCAACTAAGTCTTTGTTTGGATGCATCACTGTAAACTGTAAACTCTTCTATAGGATTAGGAATGATCAAAACTGGTGCTGAGGTCAAACTCTCCTTAAGTTTCTGAAAACTTGCCTCACACACATCCGTCCACTGAAATTTCACTTCTTTTTTAGTCAACCGAGTTAAAGGGGTTGCTATCTTGGAGAATCCTTCAATGAATCTTCGATAGTAACCGGCCAACCCTAAGAAACTCCGAACTTCATTCACACTGGTAGGAGATCTCCACTCATTTACAGCCTCCACTTTTGATGGGTAAACTTCAATCCCTTGAGCAGTAATCACGTGCCCCAAAAATGCGATCCGATTTAGCCAAAATTCACATTTCTTGAACTTTGCATACAACTTCTCTCTGCGAAGTGTCTCAAGTACAGTTCTTAGGTGCTCTTCATGTTGCAGCTTATCTTTCGAGTATACCAATATTTCATCTATGAAGACAATGATAAATTGGTCCAAGTACGGGTGGAAAACTCTGTTCATCAAATCCATGAACACTGCCGGTGCATTTGTCAATCCAAAAGGCATCACTACAAATTCGTAGTGCCCCTAGCGAGTTCTAAAATCCGTCTTGGCTATATCTCCCTCTTTGGTCTTTAGCTGATGATAGCCTGGTCTCAGATCAATCTTAGAAAATGTACTTGCTCCGGCTAGTTGATCAAACAAATCTTCAATTCTGGATAGTGGATATTTGTTCTTTACAGTTAGACGGTTCAACTCTCGATAGTCAATGCACATTCTTAAGGTTCCATCCTTCTTCTTCACAAAGAGAACTGGTGTTCCCCACGGTGAGACACTTGGCCATACAAGACCCAAGTTGAGTAATTTTTGAATCTGAATTTTCAATTCCTGTAGCTCCGTGGGTGCCATTCTATACGGTGCTTTTGACACCGGTGCTGCCCAGGCATCAAATCTATAGTGAATTCAACTTGTCGATCAACTGCGATTCTGGGCAAATCATTAGGACATACGTCTGGGTATTTACATACAACATGTACATCAGATATCGTAGCCGTCTCAGAAGAATTACCCATTATATTCACCAAATACCCTTTACAAGTTCATTTCTTCAACATCTTTACTGCTTTTAGTGCAGAAATCACTCGTGGTACAAAACCACTCTTGGTTTCATAAACAGTTGTTCCCTCATCAATTGGAAGTGTAAAGGTTATCTTCTGATCTCGACATCTGACATTCGCTTGATACTTAGCTAACCAATTCATTCCTAGAATTATGTCAAAGTCCTTCATGTCTATCACATACAGTTCAGCTTCAAGATTCTTCCCATTAATGCATATGTTTATGTCTTTCACCATAGTATGGGTATGAATCCCCTTTCCAGCAGGTAAACTAATATCTAGAGATAGAGATTCATCTACCTCAAACATTTTACTACCAAGCACATTACAAAACTTATTGGATATGAAAGAATGAGAAGCTCCAGTATCAAATAGTGCTAAAGCACGAACATTAGATACTGATAACATACCTGACATCACAATTAGCTCTTGCTCTTCCTCCTTATCGATCATAGCAGACATCCTCGACCTCCCTCCTGATCTCTGAGTAGGTCTACTAGCTGCAGGCTGTGCTCGGGATCCTGAACTCATCTGTGGTTGTCCCCTCGATCCTGAACTCATCTGTGCTCCCTTAGGGCAGTTATATAATGTGTGCCCCATCTCATGACATCTGTAACATCTCCCCTGCCCAACTAAACACGTTCTCCTATGATTCTTTCCACATGTGGTGCAAATAGGCTTAGGTACCTGATAGTTTGGCCCATTGCTCTTCCCAGTGTTTGCTTGCTTAGACTGATTTACGCTTCTACTTTTAGTAGCACCTTCCCACTTCTTTTTTCCAGAAGTCTCAGCCTTTTTCTGTCTTGCTTCCTCCATCTGCATAGTCGCACCTAACCCTGCTGCTCTCCGATGTGTCTCTGCAAAAGACATAGGACCAATTCCGGTGATGATAAAACGTATGTCAGGTCGTAGCCCCTTCAGAAAATGTTTAGTCTTCTTTCGGTCAGTATCAACCAAATCTGGGGCAGATCTACACAGCTGGTTGAACTTCCTCTCATACTCAATCATTGTCATATCTCCCTGCTGCAACTCAAGAAATTCAGCTTCCTTCTCATCACAATAAGAGTTGGGGTTATATTCGTCCATCATAATGTCCTTAAAATCATCACAAGTAAGAGTTGTCATATCATGTGCTGGTCTCATCCTCCAATAGCATGTCCACCAATGATATGCATCCTCGACAATGAGAAAAGAAGCCAATCGGACTCGTGCATCAGTGCACTCCATAACATCAAAAATTCTATCCAAGATTATGAACATCTCCTCCACATACTCTGGGTCCTCACGTCCTGTGAGTTTAGGTGGTTGTACTTCTGAAATTTCTCCGATAGATCACTTTGGGAATTTCTCGGAACTTGATTTTGAACTTGTTGCGGAACTCGGTTTGGAACTTTAGGCGGAGCTTGGTTCTGATTAGGATTCGGAACCAAATTCGGCAAAGCATTAGCATCAGCCGCATTAACATTTGCATCAGCGGCATTAGCATTAACATTTCTATTGGCGTTCCTACGAGGAGTTCTAAGTCTACGTCCGGCCTGCATCCTGCATAAAATTCTGGCTACTAATACATTAAGCGCTTTACTAATGATATAAATCTAATTAATACTCCCTCCGTCCCGTTTCAATGTTTACGTTTGCTTTTTGCATGTTGATTAAGGAGTATAATTTTTAATAGATAGTGAGTGGAAAAATATAATATTTAATGCAAAATGTGTAAGTGTATTAGTGTTGGATGATATATTAATTGTTTTAGGTGGGTCCCATATTCCAAAAAGAAAAACGTAAAAAGTGAAATGAGACGCGCAAAATAGAAATGTAAACATTGAAATGGAACGGGGGAAGTAGGCTCTAAGTGCTATAAATGACTTATCCTTACTGCATCGATACTTGAATTGAAATCCTTTAAAAAATATTTTAAGCTCACATGAATTCGTAAGATGACAAATTTGCATAAATGTAATTTCTGTAAATGTCATACCTTATTGGAGCTGCCGTAGTGTGACGGATAAATGCTAGCATTTTTTTAAATGGGTATACAGAATCGTATAACAACTCTGATACTACAATGTCACACCCAAATTTTTAACTATTTAAAAACATCATATTTAACTAAATAAATCATTTTTAGCGGAAGCTTAAAGTAATTAAAATTTAATAAACCAAAATCCAACTTGATAAGTTATAAAATCAAATTGTAATACTTGAAATAAATTGCATAAATCTAACAAAATTTAAAAATAATACTAAAGTCTTAATGAAAATGAAATTGTGCTAAACATCTTCCTTATATCCCACCACGTCAGCTCCTCCATCTGAAATGTTAAAATATTTGGGGTGAGCAAACCACACGCTCAGTGGAGAAACATACTTGCCAAAATTAAATACCACATGTAAATACCAAATAAGTAACATGGATCATGTAGATGTAAATGTAAATGTACTGAATAAGATTTCTCAATTATTTAAGTAGTAAATGTCTCGTTTATAAATGTCAGGATACCTATATGTACATGCATGAATTCAAAGATATCACATAATAGCAGTTAATCAAGACAAATTAAGAATTTTCCCCACCTTTAAAATGTACTGAATTGACGATAATTCAAAATATTGATGCAGCGAAACTTCTAACTCACGAACTCCTTGTCGCCTATTAACGAAAAAATAAGTAGGACTAAGTTCTAAAACTAATAAGGTAATATGAAACTAAAAGGTATGTTAATAAAATCAAATAATGACCTAACAGCTATATGTATATATATATAGAAGTAGTATATTGATAAGCTCCTGGTATAAATATAAGGAACACACCTACTGTATATATACGTACTCTAACATAATTAAATATGTCCCAAAAATAAAACTAATTAGATAATAATTAAATAAAAATAATTATAAAATATAAATAGGTGGATCGCTGAACGGAAACAAATTCGATATACTATCGACAAGGTAAATATATAGAATATGAAATTGTATACATTGAAATAAAACCACGTGTACAAAATACATACATAGATATATTATTATCTAAATAATAAGGATAAATGGGTACTATACATGTGTTTGGAGTAATTAAGTAATACAGATGACACGAAAACATGATAAGCAAATATTCTAAATTAGAAGCAGATTTGAAGGTTGCTTTTCGTAAAAATATAATTTGTATATGAAAATCTATTTAATTAGAAAATACTTAATAGTCCATATATCCCCATGATTTGATCAATATACCTATACATATGTAAAACCCCAAAAGGAAACAAGTTTATATTTATATATATAGACACTAGAATGATTAATTTATGAACTGTTATGATTAATCTAGAACCCACAATAGATTTACTACTCCAAATAACAAAAGAAGGAAACCAAATCTATAAGAGTTTAGTCCACCAAGAAAACATGATGCAAGTGTTATAAAAATACGATAGGGAATGACTTACAGAATACTGAAAATTAAGGTTTACACTAGAAGAACCATACGAAAGAAAAGAAAAGGAATAAAAGTAACCTTTGATAATGAACAGAGTTGATGTTTTCCGCAATCTGACTGTTATAGGACCTTGGTTTCCTCTATAATACTCTAATGGAAGAGAGTAAGTTTTCGCGTAGGATTTTCTGAGTGCATGTGATATAAAAAAGATTTATTTACTAAATTGAATGAGACGTGTTGAGGGTTTTGATGTGAACGTGATAGACTATATTACTTTTAAGGGATGATGGGCTGTGATAGTTGAGAGAATAATGGGATGGAATAATCCAAAATAAATTCAAATCTTGAAATATATATATATATATATATATATATATATATATATATATATATATATATATATATATATATATATATATATATATATATATATATAATTAGTAAACATATGTATATGTATACGTATAGAAATATGATGACGTTACAGCTTTATTATTATTATTATTAATTATTGATTTTTTTTCTGTTATATTTTTTAATTATTTATTTCTTTATTTATTGGTTTTAGTTATGTTTTCTTTTTAAAAAAATTGATAGAAAGTAATTTTATAATTTTAATCTTTTTAATTTTTTTTTACGTAATTAACTTTTTCTTTTGATTAATTTTACAAATATTTTTTATTATTCTTTTTTTTTCATGGTTTTTCAGATTTATTTAACTAATTTTGTTATGATTTCTTTTTCTTTTCTTATTTTTTCAAATTTATTTATTATAAATTTATTTTTATTTATTAATAATATATATTTATTTTATTTTAATTTTTCTTTTATATATTTTTTAAAAAAAGTTAATAATATTTTGTTATTTGTCTTTTAATTTTATTTGTTTTATTTTTTAAAATATATTTTCACCAACATTAAAATTTAATGATACATAAATATTATTTTTTTAAGATCGAATATGATATTTTTTATTTTATAATTTCTTACGTTTCATTTATATTTTTTAAATTCTCTCTTGATTAACTTTGGTTTTTATTTATATTTTTTTGTTTTAATTCTATTATTTTTTTTTAATTTTTTATTATTAAGTAATTTTTAATCTGTGATACCCGAGCTTTTCACTACTCATGTGCTAATATAATTTAATTTTTGTTATGTGCATTTTATAATTATGTGATAATTGTTTTTTTTACATTTTAATTATCTTTACATTTTATTTGATACATATGTGATAAACATGGTGACAATATGTGAATATATGAGTATATAAATATTTACGTGTATTAATTTGGATATATGAGTAAATTATTTTATGTGTATAAATACATTTTTTTTAATTATTAAGTATCACACGTATTTTAATTATTATAATAAGAATGATAATATAATAATAATAATAATAAAAAGGTCAAAATTGGTGGATGCAAGTTGAGTTGGCAATAGCAGCCAAATTTGAAAGGATGCATGCATGCATGGCTGATTAGCAGCCGTGAATTTTTATTTAAAAAAAATTAATTGGGCAAGGTGGATTTCCATTGATTTACCCAACTCCACTTTCTACGTATATATATAAGTAGGGATTGGGGTTGATAACCCCATATTGAAGAAGCAAGTGAATAAAAAAATAGAGGAAAAAAAAGAGAGAGAAGAAAGGGAGAGAGAGGAGAGAGAGAAGAAAGGGAGAGAGAGAAGTGAAAGAGAAGAGGGAGCGTGCCGGAACGTGCGTGTCGGAGCGAATTAGTTACAGTTCTTTATGGGGTTTATATTACTGTCGGAATCCAAGTAAGTAGAAGTCCAACTACAATGCATAAACATGTTGTTTGTGAATTATTTGTAATTAATATGTGATAATTATATTATGGATTATTGGTAATTAGTTTAATTACGATATGAATTATTTGTGATTAATTTGTTATACAAGCTGTGTATTTATGTGATTTGGAGAAAGTAGGGTTCATATTTAACAATAGTATATGTAAATTATTTGTGATAATATTGTGATACAAGTTGTGGATCCATGTGATTGGAAATATTATTATTATCCTATATAAATCTGTGTGATTGGAAACTGTTGCAAATATATTTATATGGTTTGAGAAAATATTGGTTATAAGGATCTGGGGGATCCAAGATGAAGTTTTATTCCAAAAAGAGATCCGTGTGATCCCAGGGTGAAGTGGTTATTCTATAAATGGATTTATATGATTGAGGTGAAGTTGTTATTTCAGAAGTGGATTTGTGTAAATTGAAATTAAGTTGTTACTTTATTGTGATTAAATGTTGATATTGATATTGTAAATAGTTTATGATGCACATTTAATTGTTCTGGGTGCATACCATGCATAAACATGAAAAGTGTTTTCCTCAAAATTAATAAGATACTAATGGTGTGTGCGGCCACTATATATGCATTTCTGTCAGGGTTCGGAAAAATCATTCCCGACATTTTTATTAGGGGTTTGAAAAAAAAAATCGTCCCCACCACTTTGCCAGAGCTCGAAAAAATCATTCTCGGCACTATTTCGGGGTTCAGAAAAATCGTCCCCATTGAGCTCATTTGGGGTGCATATCATAAGTGTGTCGTGGGGATCCCGCAACGTGAACAATTTTCAAAATAAAAGAGATCAATTAGAAAAAAATTAGGACATAGGCGATAGAGAATTAAATTCATTTTCATGCACAGACATGCATGATTTCTACTTACTGAGATTTTTGTCTCACTAGTTTATGCATTGTAGGTGAGCCTGTGATGATTGAGTTTGTGATGTGGCTGTGCAGCTGTGGAGCTCCTTCAAGGTTTTGAGCGGATGTACATAGATGATGACCTGTTGGGCTAGGCCGTGGGTTTATTTTGTTTCCGCTGATGTTTTGGTTGTGTAATATAATAAGTATTTTCGCGAGTTTGTCGGATTTGAAGTGGTATCATAAACCAGTCACGTATGTTGAACTGGTGTGATTGTGTTGGTTATAAGCATATTATGTGAAAAAAAATTATATATATATATATGCAGTTTTTATAATGACGATGTTTATGTAAATTAGTATTTGAATTATAAGTTATGTAAAGTGGGTCGTGTCAGAGTGGTATCAGAGCGCGGTTTGGGTCCTGCACATTGTCTATGTACATGAACTCATTCTTTGGGAGCGCAACTTTGCAAGTAAGTGTTATTTTCCTTCTGTGTTGTTATGTGTCTTATAAATTATATTGGTCAGGGGGTGCAGGAATCGTAATTATTAGACAATAAGGTAAGGGGTACAAGTGAAAGTTCTGAGGGGGATAGGACTGCTGAGCAAGCAGCACCTCCTTTAGGGAATAATCGTGATGCGGTGATTACTCGACTAATGGAACTGGTTGAGCGTCAATCCCAACAGATACAGCAACTGATTCAGCAGAGAGATATGGGTGGACAACCAGAGGGTAATGCAAACCAAGATAGACGTCAAGTAGAACGTGTGGAAATGGTTTGTGAGAGGTTTCGAAAGTTGAGCCCTCCAATATTTGAGGACGCAGCAGACCCCACAGATGCAGAGGATTGGTTACGCATGGTGGAAAACTTGTTTCAATACAGTAGAATTCCAGATGGGGATAGAGTGTTATGTGCTTCTTTCATGTTACGAGAAAGTGCAGGCCACTGGTGGGATACGATTAAAAGTATCGAGGATGTCACGACTATGACATGGGAAAGGTTCAAGGAGCTTTTCAGAAACAAGTACTTTACGGCACCAGTGAGAGCCATGAAGATGAACGAGTTCATACAGTTGAGGCAAGGTGGCATGTTAGTCACAGATTGCCTTCGTAAGTTTGAGCAGTTGTCGAGGTTTGCTGAACATATGGTTAGTACGAAGGCACTGAAAGTGGAGAGATTTGTGGAAGGCTTAAGGCTTGAACTTTATAGAGATGTGAGTATGGCGGGACTGCATGGAGCAACATACTCACAAGTTGCAGAAAGGGCTCAAATTGCTGAGCAAGCGAAAACGAGGATCAGACAAGTGCAAGCTATCAGACGTCAATTTCAACAGAAACCAATACAGCAATTTGGAAGAGTTGATAAGAGGCCGATGCCATTTCAGAGGCCGAATTCAAATGTTCAAGTGGAGCAAGGACAGAGACGAGGAGAACCCAACAAGCGTCCTAAATTTGATCAGGGTAAAGTGCCACCGGCGCCGCCACTACCTATATGTCCTAATTGTCTTAGATCACATGGTGGGGAATATCAAATTCCTCCAAGAACGTGTTACACATGCGGGGAGAAAGGACATGTGACTACTACTTGTCCTAAGAAAGGGAAGCAGGCACAGCAGGGAAGAGCTCCAGCTAGGGTGTATACTTCGAGAGGAGGCAGACGCGAATCCCTCAGTTGTCACTGGTAAGTTCTCTATTTTTGGCACTTCTACATATGTGCTATTTGATTCTGGAGCAACACATTCATTTGTATCCACTGAGTATGTGAAAAAATTGGGTGGAACACCTAACTTGATAGAAGCTAATTATGAGGTGATGATACATTCTGGTGAGTCAAAGCAAACTAATCAACTTCTTCGAGGTTGTGTTATTCCTATTGAAGGAAGAAGACTCCTTACTAATTTGATTGTGTTAAGTATGAATGATTATGATATCATATTGGGCATGGATTGGTTGTCAAAATACGAAGCTACAATAGATTGTCAGAAGAAGAGTATCACTTTTCAGCCAGTGAAAGGAGAACCGTTCACTTTTGTTGGAATCAAGAAAAGTTTTAGATTTCCGATGATATTAGCAGCAAAAGCACAGCGGTTGTTGGAAAGTGGTTGTGAGGTGTATCTGGTGAGTGTAATGAATGTTGAGGGGCAGCAATGTCCAGTTCTTGATAATATACCAGTAGTTCAGGAATATCTGGAGGTATTTCCAGATGATCTTCCAGGTTTGCCACCAGACCGAGAAATAGAGTTTGTTATTGAGTTACAACCAGGAACTGCTCCTATATCTAAAGCGCCATACAGAATGGCACCAGCTGAACTAAAGGAATTGAAGATACAGTTACAAGAGTTGCTAGACAAATGATTCATCCAACCTAGTTTCTCTCCTTGGGGAGCACCAGTTCTGTTTGTTCGAAAGAAGAATGGCACATTGATGATGTGCACTGATTATCGGGATCTCAACAAAGTTACGGTGAAGAATAAATATCCATTGCCTCGCATTGATGATCTGTTTGATCAGTTACAGGGTGCAGCTATCTTTTCGAAGATTGATTTACGGTCGGGGTATCATCAGTTGAAGATAAAGAAGGAGGATATTCCAAAGACTGCATTCAGTACAAGGTACGGGCACTATGAGTTCTTAGTGATGTCGTTTGGATTAACAAATGCTCCTGCAGCATTTATGGATTTGATGAATAGAGTATTTCAGGAATTTCTCGATAAATTTGTGATTGTGTTTATCGATGATATTCTAATTTACTCTAAGAATAAGGAAGATCATGCACTGCACTTGAGAAAGGTGTTAGAGATTCTGAAGGAGAGGCAGTTGTATGCGAAGTTCAAGAAGTGTGAGTTTTGGTTAGACCGAGTTATTTTCTTGGGGCACGTGGTATCGGGAGAAGGAATTTCTGTGGATCCAGGTAAAGTTAAAGCAATCCATGATTGGCCACAACCCTCAAATCCCACTGAGGTTCGTAGCTTTCTTGGATTGGCGGGATATTATCGAAGGTTTGTTGAAGGATTTTCTAAGATTGCTTCACCATTAACACAGTTGACCAAGAAGAATGTGAAGTTCACATGGACGGAGGAATGTGAACAAAGTTTCCAAGAATTGAAGAGACGATTGACATCAGCACCTATCTTAACTATTCCTACGGAGACAGGAAACTTCAAGGTTTACAGTGATGCTTCAAAGAATGGTCTTGGGTATGCATTGATGCAAAATGGGAAAGTGATAACGTATGCATCTAGACAGTTAAGGGAGTATGAGAAGAATTATCCAACTCATGATTTAGAGTTAGCCGCAGTGGTGTTTGCACTCAAGATATGGAGGCATTATCTGTATGGGGAACGTTGTGAAATCTCTACTGATCATAAAAGTTTGAAGTACTTTTTTCACTCAGAAAGAATTGAATATGAGGCAAAGAAGATGGTTGGAATTGGTAAAGGATTACGACTGTGTTATCAATTATCATCCGGGAAAAGCCAATGTGGTTGCTGATGCATTGAGCCGAAAGGCAATACAGAGTGTAGCTGTTATGACTGTAAATCAGAAACCAGAGTTGCTTGATTTGCAAAGGATGGGTGTGGAGATCATTCAGGAAGGATCGTTGGAAGCAAGAATGGAAGCTCTGACACTTCGACCAACCTTGATGGATAAGATTCGACAAAGCCAACAAGAGGATAGGTTGTTTGACAATATAAAGAATGATATCAGCTCTGGAAAGTCTTCTGACTTCCAATTAGGAGATGATGGCGTGATTCGTTATGGAGGTCGATTATGTCTACCTAAAGTGAATGACATTCGAAAAGAAGTGATGGCAGAAGCTCATTCAACACTCTACTCTGTACATCCAGGAGCTACTAAGATGTATAGAGATTTGAAGGCACATTATTGGTGGCCAGGGATGAAGAGAGATGTTGCTCGATATGTGGAGCAATGTTTGACTTGTCAGCAAGTCAAAGCCGAGCATCAGAGACCAGCAGGAACTTTGCAACCTTTATTTATTCCAGAATGGAAGTGGGAGAATATCACGATGGATTTTGTTATCGGGTTACCGAAGACAGTGAAAGGTCACGATGCCATTTGGGTTATTGTGGATCGATTGACTAAGTCAGCTCATTTCCTTCCTATTAGCTCTACGTATTCCATGGATCGTTATGATCAACTATATATACAAGAGATTGTCAGACTCCATGGAGTACCACTTACCATTGTGTCAGACAGAGATACGAGATTCTTGTCTGCTTTCTGGAAGAGTTTACATAAGGCATTGGGGACACAGTTATCTTTCAGCACAGCATTCCATCCACAGACAGATGGTCAATCAGAGCGTACAATACAAATCTTGGAGGATATGTTCAGAGCGTGTGTGTTGAATTTTCAAGGTCAGTGGAGTAAATTTTTGTCTTTGATAGAGTTCTCGTACAATAACAGTTATCAATCTACTATCGGGATGGCTCCATATGAAGCATTGTATGGGAGGAAGTGTAGATCTCCAGTTCATTGGGATGAAGTTGGAGAGAGGAAACTTTTGGGTCCAGATTTAATTCGTGAAATGTCAGAAGCTGTTACCCGTATACGAGAGAAGATGAAAGTTGCTCAAGATCGGCAATAGAGTTATGCAGACAAACGGAGGAGAGAATTGGAATTTGAAGTGGGTGATCAGGTATTTCTGAAAGTATCTCCAATGAAGGGGATAAGGCGGTTTGGAAGGAAAAGGAAACTCAGTCTAAGATATGTTGGTCCGTTCACTATCATTGAGAGAGTTGGCAATGTTCCAAATCCATCTCATGTTCTCAGGCAGGAACCAGTTGAGTTGAAAGAAGATTTGAGTTATGAGGAGGTACCAGTTGAGATCTTGTGGCGAGAAGTGAAGAAGCTCAGAAATAAAGAAATATCATTAGTAAAAGTATTATGGAGGAACCAGTTAGTTGAGGAAGCCACTTGGGAAAGAGAGGATGAGATGATGACTAAATACCCAGACCTCTTCAGGTAAGTAAATTTCGAGGACGAAATTTTTATAAGGTGTGGAGGATGTGATACCCGAACTTCTCACTACTCATGTGCCAATATAATTTAATTTTTGTTATGTGCATTTTATAATTATGTGATAATTGTTTTTTTACATTTTAATTATCTTTACATTTTATTTGATACATACGTGATAAACATGGTGACAATATGTGAATATATGAGTACATAAATATTTACGTGTATTAATTTGGATATATGAATAAATTATTTTATGTGTATAAATATATTTTTTTTAATTATTAAATATCACACGTATTTTAATTATTATAATAAGAATAATAATATAATAATAATAATAAAAAGGTCAAAATTGGTGGCTGCAAGTTGAGTTGGCAATAGCAGCCAAATTTGAAAGGATGCATGCATGCATGGCTGATTAGCAGCCGTGAATTTTTATTTAAAAAAAAATTAATTGGGCAAGGTGGATTTCCATTGATTTACCCAACTCCACTTTCTACGTATATATATATAAGTTGGGATTGGGGTTGATAACCCCATATTGAAGAAGCAAGTGAATAAAAAAAAATAGAGGAAAAAAAAAGAGAGAGAGAAGAAAGGGAGAGAGAGGAGAGAGAGAGAAGAAAGGGAGAGAGAGGAAGAAGAGAAAGAGAAGAGGGAGTGCGCCGAAACGTTCGTGTCGGAGCGAATTAGTTACAGTTCTTTACGGGGTTTATATTACTGTCGGAATTCAAGTAAGTAGAAGTCCAACTACAATGCATAAACATGTTGTTTGTGAATTATTTGTAATTAATATGTGATAATTATATAATGAATTATTGGTAATTAGTTTAATTACGATATGAATTATATGTGATTAATTTGTTATACAAGCTGTGTATTTATGTGATTTGGAGAAAGTATGGTTCATATTTAACAATAGTATATGTAAATTATTTGTGATAATATTGTGATACAAGTAATGGATCCATGTGATTGGAAATATTATTATTATCCTATATAGATCTGTGTGATTGGAAACTGTTGCAAATATATTTATATGGTTTGAGAAAATATTGGTTATAAGGATCTGGGGATCCAAGATGAAGTTTTATTCCAAAAAGAGATCTGTGTGATCCCAGTGTGAAGTGGTTATTCTATAAATGAATTTATATGATTGAGGTGAAATTATTATTTCAGAAGTGGATTTGTGTAAATTGAAATTAAGTTGTTACTTTATTGTGATTAAATGTTGATATTGATATTGTAAATAGTTTATGATGCACATTTAATTGTTCTGGGTGCATACCATGCATAAACATGAAAAGTGTTTTCCTCAAAATTAATAAGATACTAATGGTGTGTGCGGCCACTATATATGCATCTCTGTCAGGGTTCGGAAAAATCGTTCCCGACATTTTTATTAGGGGTTTGAAAAAAAAATCGTCCCCACCACTTTGCCAGAGCTCGGAAAAATCGTTCTCGGCACTATTTCGGGGTTCGGAAAAATCATCCTCATTGAGCTCATTTGGGGTGCATATCATAAGTGTATCGTGGGGATCCCGCAACGTGAACAGTTTTCAAAATAAAAGAGATCAATTAGAAAAAAAATTAGGACATAAGTGATAAAGAATTAAATGCATTTTCATGCACGGACATGCATGATTTCTACTTACTGAGATTTTTGTCTCACTAGTTTATGCATTGTAGGTGAGTCTGTTGATGATTGAGTTTGTGATGTGGCTGTGCAAGCTGTGGAGCTCCTTCAAGGTTTTGAGCGGATGTACATAGATGATGACCTGTTGGGCTAGGCCGTGGGTTTATTTTGTTTCCGCTGATGTTCTGGTTGTGTAATATAATAAGTATTGTCGCGAGTTTGTCGGATTTGAAGTGGTATCAGAAACCAGTCACGTATGTTGAACTGGTGTGATTGTGTTGGTTATAAGCATATTATGTGAAATATATATATATATATATATATATATATATATATATATATATATATATATATATATATATATGCAGTTTTTATAATGACGATGTTTATGTAAATTAGTATTTGAATTATAAGTTATGTAAAGTGGGTCGTGTCATAATCTTTCATTTTTTTACGTTAATAATTTTTTTTCATGGTTAATTTTATTATTTTTTAATTAGAAATTTTTATAATTTCTCTTTAAATTATTTTTTTCAATTTATTTATTTATTTTAATTTTAATTTGATTTTTTTATTAGTAATTTCTAATCTATTAATTTTATTACGTCATTAAATTTTTTTCATGATTAAATTTACAATAAATTTTAAATTTTTAATGATGTGTTGTCACTTGAATTAATTTTAATTTTAATAATTACTAATTAATATTTATTGATAAATACATTAATTTTCTTTAAGATTCGAATATTTATATGATTAAACCAAATAAAAATCAAATCAAATCTTATCTAGAAACATAAAAAAATAAAAATTTATCACTCTCTACCTATATAATAAGACTCTTTCTTTATTCGTTCAAATAAACTATTCACCATAACGAACGAAACTTATCTTAACTTTCTAAAAAAAATTTTTCGTTTCCATTTCTTTTTCTTTTTTTATTGATTACTTTTTGCTGTTTTTTTTATATTTTTTAAATTCTCTTTTGATTTTTTTTTGTTTTTTTATTTTATTTATTTATTTATTTTTGGAGTTCTTCATGTGAACTTTTGTACAAATAAAATATACTCTACACCTATAAATAAAACTCTTTATTCATTCATTATACACACGTAAAGAACAAAAAATTTTTTCAAGTTCTATTCATGTTCTGAAAAAAGGTATCCATTATTTTTTTTATTTTTTTATTTTTTAAATTTTCTATTAATTTATTTCATGCAGATTTTTTTATATTTTTCAAAATTTTGTAATTATTTTTTTAAAAAATTATTTTAATTCAATGTTTCTTTTAATTTTCTATTATATTTTAATATGTTGATTTCTTTACGTTATTATTTTTTTTCATGGTTATTATTATAATTTATAAATTAATTTTGTAAAAAAAATTATTTCATTGAATGGATTTATATTGAATTTATTTTTTATTAATTAACTTTATTGTAAATTTTTTTCTTCAATAATTAATTTAATTTTCCAACATCAACCATTACAAAATTTGAAAAATCAATTCAATATTTTTTTTTAATTTTTTTTATAAATTAATTTAACAATGAAATTAAATTTTTCCTTAAAAAAAAAGCAGATTCACATTTGAATGCATTTAAATTATATATATATATATATATATATATATATATATATATATATATATATATATATATATATATATATATATATATATATATATATATATATATATATATATTGGTTAAGAAAATTCATAAACAAAATTATATTTTAATGATTTTTTAGGATATATAATACTAATATATATGCAGTAAAATTCAATACGATTAAAATTCTAGAAAAGTAAAATTTTGCATAATTTTTATAGATGATGTTCTATTTAAATAAACTAGATATTATACATCCGTGTGTTGCACGGAAAGAATTAAAATATATCATAATTATATACTTTAATATTTAATTTTTTTATTTTAACCATAATATATATATATAATTATTTATTAATTTATATAAATGTATTTTTTATAATATAACATAATTTTATATTTATCAATTAAATTGCATTGTTTATATGTTTATCTTCTATACATCCTAATATATTAAAAGTGTCTTGCAATTGTAAAACAATTTTGGACACTTTTGTCCTCTACATATTTTCACAACCAATTTTATACTACATATGATGTCTTCTTATTTTCTGGATACTTATTTCATCATTATTTAAATGCAAAATTTATTGTAATCAACCTCTTGACCATCTTCATTCTTTTCGTCGGTTATACTTTCTCTCTCTGCCTTTCCATAAGCTTTACATGGGTTATCAAATCAAATTCTACTCACCTTCAAACCTAATTCCCTCTACCGCCTTGCCCCTGCTTCCAGCCTTCCACAGTTCCATGCCTACTTGAGTTGGAACTCACAATGGAAGCTTCCACTGCGACGAAGCCCTCGGTTGCTTCATGATTCACCTCACTGAGAAGTTCTCCGCTGCTCACATCGTCCTCACCCATGACCCCCCAGGTAACATTATCTTTTCCACCATTTTTCTAGGAGTTTGTTCGCTGTGATCTTTGTAGGTGTGGTGTTTGATGAAACGTGCCTTTCAACTATGTTAGGTGCTGGAAACACTCGATGCTGTCATATATGCGTGTTCCATGGCTTCGGGCTAATTACTGCCACGTATGGTTTCTAAATTTTCATGAGTATATGATGGATATATGATTGTAATTAGAATATTTTATAATAATGTTATGATTTATTTCCTTTTATTTATATTTGTCATTAATATGTCAGATCCTATAAATAAGTGATATTGTAATAGTGTTAGGGAGTTGAATTTGATTAATAAAAAGTTTGGGTTAATCCCTTTATCGTGTTTTATTTGTATTATTCCAGTATTCCTCTTGAATCAACGGACTAATACTTTTAATCGCGTTTTCGTCTACTCCTACGGTATTCTTGTGAGAATCAACGTTTGGGTAGACATTTATCTCGCCATTCCGGTATTCTTTGTAGAATCAACGAATTAGTGTCTTTGTTTATCGTTCTTTCGTATCTTCCGCTACATCAGTTGGTAATCAGAGCCAATTTATGATCCTCGATGATGATTCCGTGGCATCAATCGGTAGATGATATCATGTATGATGAGCAGATTTATGAATACGATAATATTTCTTTTTCTGATCTATTTTCTCCGTTCAATCTTGATTTGGACGAGTTTGTTAATGGTGGCTATGAAGGTCACCGATATTTGATGAGGAAGATGATGAAGAATCTTATGGTGGCTATGATGGTCCACCTATCTTTGATGAGGAAGATGAAGAAGGTTTCGGCTATGATAACCTACCAACTTTTTATAAAGAAAGTGATGACGTTTATGGTGATCTAATTTTTTATAGAGAGATGATTGAAGTTGTTGTTAATACGCCTAATTCAAAAGATTCGTATGATCCAAAAGATTCATATTTTTTAGATCTCATAATTTGTTGCAACATTGAAAATGAAAGTATTATTTTAAAGGATTTTGGGTTATATGGATTCAAGGATGTTCCAGCGTGTCTTCGCACTTTCGTTCGTGATACAACCCTGCACGATTCGAGGTCGAATCGTCTTCAAGCGGAGGAGAATGATCGAGATATGATTGTAATTAGAATATTTTATAATAATGTTATGATTTATTTCTTTTTATTTATATTTATCATTAATATGTCAGATCCTATAAATAAGTGGTATTGTAATAGTGTTAGGGAGTTGAATTTGATTAATGAAAAGTTTGGGTTAATCCCTTTATCGTGTTTTATTTGTATTCTTCCAGTATTCCTCTTGAATCAACAGACTAATACTTTTAATCGCATTTTCGTCTACTCCTACGGTATTCTTGTGAGAATCAACGTTTGGGTAGACATTTATCTCGCTATTCCTGTATTCTTTGTAGAATCAACGAATTAGTGTCTTTGTTTATCGTTCTTTCGTATCTTCCGCTGCATCAGTATATATAGAGTATAACAACACTACATTCATTGATTTCAATTCTCTTATATTGCATCATTTCTACTTCTATAAAGTTAATATAGGAATTTTCTTTTGCTATTATGAGTGGTTTGATTTGGCATTGATGACTGATTAAATCTCAATTAGAGAATAATTTCACCTGGTTCGTTAGTTCAACAGAAACTTTAATGAATATTTGGCAGAACGAAAATTTGACTTGGTAGTTTATAAGTAGAAAATGTGACTGAGATATTGAGTTTGCAAGGAAGTTGCAACTATAAGCCGAGCACGTTCTATTCTTTTGAGGAGGTTTTTGGCCGTGGGTGTAATACTAAGCTTAGCAGTACTGGTTGTGTTTACAAGGTAATAATATATAGCAGTTAATTGCTCTTCAAATATGTGTAATGTGTATGAAAAGCATAGGTATTGCGATCCAAGGAGGAAGATTTCAGGAAGCCTAGCTACGAGAGGCGTAATGTGTAAGAAATATGTAAGTTTTTCTAATTTTTATGCTTACGGGTTATACGAACTGAATAATAAGGAAGATGATTGATGGGGTGGTTTAAACAGTGGGAACGATAAGTGATGGGGTGGATTAACATAGTACTCTAATTCCCCTCGAGTCTTGGCTTCTCCACTGCTTCAATTATGGCTCATGTCAGTGCAAAGTTCTGAACATGAGTATTTATATTTTCGGAGATTGATCACCATGTTTGCTTACTTAATTGAACTTGATTATTAACATATATATTTAGTTGCTAACTAAACCTGATAATCTCCAGTGTGCTATTTCATTTAAGTACATTATCATTTTAATAAATTAGGATCCTTTGATAGATAAGAAAGTGATAAATGACAGAAGAATATCTTTCTATAGCAGTTAGAGATGTTTAATTATGATATCTTCTGCTTGACTGTAGATATGAAGGGGAAAAGATGTCGGATGTCGAAACAAACTGAGAAATTTCTGTTTCATTATGGGTGGGGGAGCAGCTATTGTGGCTAAAAGTGCAGCAGCACCTATCGAGAGAGTGACGGTTTGTTGCAGAATCAGGGATAGTTAATAAAGAGAGGACACCTTCAAAGACCATAACTGGAAGTTCGTAATTGCTTCACGAGAAGAGGGAATATTGTCCTTTTGGAGGGGAAACTAAGCTAATATTATAAGATATATAGCAATCCAAGTAAATACAGTCTTGTAGCAGCCAAGCATCAAATTCTTGGCACAAGATACAATACTGCCCATTATTCTTTCCTTTTCAATATTTTATGCTGACTTGATTAGGTATGTACATTACCACTTATTAATTCCTTAACATTTATTACTTACCTATTGATATTACTTTGATGTATAATATAGGTCTGAACTACATGCAATTCCTCAAATCATGGTATCCTATTGCTGAAGAAAGCCAAAGGGCTCTGAAGGGAAAGCAAGAGTTATCTGAGATATGCGTTCTTTTGAGAAACAGTTGCAGTCAATGCAGGAGCAGATTGAGATATTGAAACTTGAGAAGAAGCAAATAGAGGAGATGTTGAAGGCCGAAACAAGTTAATGAACAAGAAAAACTCAAGAAGCTACACAGTGGTTAGTTTTTTTTCACTAACTCATTTTGTATTATCGACGATTACTGCAGAAGAAGAGAGTCTGCTCGGCGACTGTGGTTTTGGGCTTCATGGATTTGAACTCAACTGCTTGGTTAAGATGTTGCTCTGCTAATTTTCCTTTTATTAATTCATTTATTTCTGGGTTTTTTTTGGCCGGTGGCTTTTGAAGCATTCTGGTTTTGGTAGCTAGATCTGATCTTGAGCGGTAGGTGTGATGTTTTCAAATATCAGCTTCCTTCTCTCGGTATTTATGTTTTGTATTTTCTTAATTATACAGAATTTCTTGGCTTGATGTTGATGAGTGTGACATTACTAAATTTTCTGCTGATTAAAGTTATAGGTTTATCTGTTCTTCGTTTTTTAGTCTGCCATAATTTTCTGTAAATTTTTGTTCATTTTAGCTTAATGCTATGGTTGCAGAAAATAACATTCATACTCTTCTGAGCTTTGTTTGTGTGTTTGTGTATGTTAGATGGCAGTAAGTTAAGCGATGATTTGTTAACGAGAAGTAGATTTGCTTAATGTTATGGAAGTGGTGTTTGGGAGGGTGAAAGCTTAAAAAGGATCTGGTAATCATTCGTTGTTACTTAATCAATGATTGTTAAATAAAACTTCTGTTGATTGTTTTATATACTCACAGCAAGAGGTAGAGAGCATACGAAAATTGCAAATGAAGCGCTTGAAGCAATGTATGTAGAGAAACAACTTCTACCAAGTGCTAACAAGAAATACACTTTCAGACTTTTTTTTTGCAGTGATTACTAATTTTAAGCTTCATGGTAGAATATGATATTTTAAGAATTTTATGCAATAACAATGGTAGGGTTTTTTTTCCCCTAATTCATTTGTGGCTGAAGACATATCAAAGAACGCTGGCAGATATACATAATACATGTATAGTCTCATTGTGTTCCCATATTTCAAATTATTATTTATGTTAACTTCATTTTACCCCCTACATTGAAATACTTCTGGATTATAATAATTTCTTTTTATTTTCGGGAAACAAAACCGGTGTCTGATTAATTTGAGTTGATAATTTCCCAGTCAGTGAGCTCTGCATTTGTCGGTCATCCTATTTCATGTATTACAAATCTCTTTGCAATGAATATTTCTTCACTTGATGCATTCATTTTATCTTGATTAGTGTTCTTAATTAATAATCACCTTGAGGTGAGTGCATCTGTACATCCAAGCCATTCACATTATGAACCACGTTTTTTACAACTCCTTTTAAATTTTATATCGAAGGATCAAATAGTTATTTCAGTTGGAGCTTGCAACATTTGGGGCTTGAGAGTTGAGATTTATATGAGTAATCGTTCTTACTAATGTTAAATGTTGGTTGTCATAATTTTATTTGCAAACTTCTATGTTCCTACAGCATTAAACAGGGAATACGATCTGATGTATCGAATGTCGTAAGTGCTGATGAATTTGTGTACAAAGATAAATCAATCTAGAAATCACAAGTATTATGCCATTAATATTTTTCCATTTGTAACTGCTACTTTGGGAGAAGAAAGCATCAATTATATTTTTCCATTTGTAACTGCTACTTTGTGTACCCCTTGGTCTGAAGTAGATCCGCCCTGCAAACACCTCCAAGTTATTTTATTAAAATATTGACACTCATTATCTATCTAAAGCATGCAACTTAACTTTTTATTGGAAAAACAAAAGACAGAGTAAAACGTAATTGCGACGTGCAACGCACGTCCAAAAAAAACTAGTATATAAAAGCAAACATAAACTTCTACTTTTGTTTTTAATTTTTTTTCGATTTTACTCTATCTAGAAATAATTTAATTTTAATCTTGACCGTCCATTAATTAATACTTTTGATTTCAATCATAAAATTTAATTATATTAATAATAGATTTTATTATTTAAATTTTACTTTTTATTTTACAATATAAATTTTGTTAATATGAGAAAATTGATTTATTTAAATATAAATTTGGTAAATATAAAAAATATTATTGGCATATATTTATATTTATTTATTTTTAAATTAAAAATATAAATTTGGTAAATATAAAAAGTATTATTTGCAATATTCTATTTATTGTCAATCAATATAATAATTTTAAATCAATATACCAAGTAATATATTTTAATTTAATTTATATATAATATCAAATCTTTCAATGCAATCTTTGGTAATTTTTCATTTTTTTCCTATGTCGTTGATTGTTTTCAATCACGATCGTTCATTCTTTCAAACCATTCTATATAAACATTTTCATTACCTAATCAAATTATTACTTTTTTTGTGGTATTTCTTTTTTTTCTTCTCTATTTCACTTTCGTGCTATTTCAAATATACTTTAATTTGTTTTATCTTTATATTTACTTTTATTTGATCTTGTAGGTTTCATTCTCTATGTATCATTCTTTTTTTTTTCTCATCTGTTTATTTATTTTAATAAACTCTATTTCTATACTTTAATTTGTTTTATCTTTTGTACTTTTATTTGATCTTATTTTTATATTCAATTATTCTCATACTTGATCTTATGTGCAGATTCAATCATTTTCATTTGAAGTATTTTTTTTTTGAAATCTTATTTTCGTTTCTCTTCGATTTTTGTATTTTCTTTATAATAATTCTATAAACCTTATTTATATACTTTAATTTAATTTATTTTATCTTATACTACTTTTATTTGATCTTATTTTCAGGTTCAATCATTCCATTTGAGGTATCATTCTTCTTTTTTGTTTTTCGTTTATTCATTCTTTAAGTATCATTCTTCTTTTTTATTTTTTGTTATTTTTTTCTCATCTATTTATTTATTTTATTTATAATTATATAAACCCTATTTCTATACTTTAATTTATTTTATCTTTTAAACTTTTATTTGATCTTATTTTTATATTAAATCATTCTCATACTTGATCTTATGTGCAGTTCAATCATTCTCATTTGCCCCCAGGGCATAGTTCAAGTGGTAGAGGGGAGGGTGTAAAGACCTTCCAACTGAGCTTGGTTGCTGCAGGGTGGGGGTTCGAATCCTGCCTTTGGCATGAATTTGGCTCATTGCAAGCACAAGTTAAACAGTGAGCCCTCTCTATATGCCACTTGAGGCACATCCTGCGATTTACCTCCTCCACCAATCCCCAGGGCAGGGGCGGTGGGAGCCCCTAATGGTGGGGTACACCATTTTCAATCATTCTCATTTTAAGTATCTTTTTTCTTTTTTTTTTAAATCTTATTTTCTTTTCTTTTCTATTTTTGTATTTTCTTTATAATAATTCTATAAACCTTATTTATATACTTTTATTTATTTATCTTATATACTTTTATTTGATCTTATTTACATGTTCAATCATTCAATTTTAGGTATCATTTTTTTCATATTCTATAGTTTATGTTTTTTCTTCGTTTCTTTTTATATTTTTCATATTCTATAAACCCTGTTTTTATAATTTATTTTAATCTTATTGACTTTATTTTATTTGATCTTATTTGCAATTTAAATCATTAAAAAAATCATCAATGTTTGGAGTGATAAATTTGGACAATCCATAATTAATTTCAGAATGTTTTCTTTATAATTTTATAAACTCTATTTTTAAACTGTAATTTGTTTTATCTTTTATATTTTTAGTTGATCTTATTTTCATATTCAATCATTCTCCTTTGAGCTATCATTCTTTTTTTATTCATTTATCTTATAATTTATGATTTTTCCTTCGTTTTTATTGTTTTCTTTATATTTTATAAAATCTATTTTTATAATTTTGTAAAATCTTATTGTTCTTATTTTTATTTGATCATATTTGCATATTCAATCATTAAAAAAGGCCAGTGTTTGGAGTGATGAATTTGGACAATCTAGAATTAATTTTAGATGGAGTGATGAATTTGGACAATCTAGAATTAATTTTAGAAATTTTAGAATTGGAGATTCAAAGCGCACGTCAAGTATATTTTTTATTTAAATCTTATGGATTAATGTATGAAATTTATTTTCAAAATTTTGTACTTTGTTTTAATTTTTTATTCAATTATATTTTCATTAGGATCGTCTCTATAAATATTCTTTTAATTTAATCTTTAGGATTAATGTATGAAATTTATTTTTGAATTTTTGTGATTTATTATAATTTTTTTATCAATTTTATTTTTATTAGGATCGTCTCCATAAATATTATTTCAATATTTTTAATTTATTATATTGAATAATATTTTATATTTTATTTATCCATATTTTATTCAAAATATGAATTATAGTATACTATATCTTTCTTAAAAATAGTAATTGATTTTTACAAGAGATTATATTTATTTTTTAAAAAATAAATAAATATCAATTAAAATAAACTTATTTTAATATAATTAATAATAGAAAGGTAATATATATTACTCTATTTATCTAAAATACAGAATTAAATTTAATATTATAAAAAATAAGCGTATAAACAATGAAATTTAATTGATAAATATAAAATTACGTTAGGTTAAAAAATACATTTATATATTATACATACTTAATTAGTAATTTTTATAAAAATATAGATAGATTCAAATAAATAAATAAATATATTTATATACATACATATGTTATGGTTAAAAATAAATTAAATATAAAAGTACATAATTGTAATATCCTTAATTCTTTCCGTGCAACGCACGGATGGGTAATATCTAATTTTTTATAACATTAAATTTGATTCAATATTTAAGATAAATAGAGTATATATTAACTTTCTAATAATACTGTTTTTTAAGAAAGATATAATATACTATAGTTTATATTTTATTTTTAATTGAATAACATATGGATAATATAAAATATAAAATATTATTTGATATAATAAATTATAAATATTAAATAATATTTATGGAGACGATCCTAATGAAAATAAAATTGAAAGAAAAATTAAAATAAATCATAAAATTTCGAAAATAAATTTCATACATTAATCTTAAAGATTTTATTAAAAGAATATATATAGAGACGATCCTAATAGAAATATAATTGCTTTGAATCTCCAATTCTGAAATTAATTCTAGATTGTCCAAATTCATCACTCCTGGTGATCTTTTTATGGCAAAAGCTCCTGCACCCCCGGGGACACGGAGGGATGCTCCGTGTCCCCATGTGAACACAGCTCCGTGTCCCCATGTGAACACAATCCCCCTCTATATTCTATTTAAACCTATGTATTGCTAGGAGTTTAAATTGTAAAGGAGCACGAAAATTACAAAGGCGCACGAAATGTGTTTCGTGCGCCCGGGTGCACATGAGCCTCACTCTTTTTTTATATGATTGAAACTACAAATAAGATCAAATAAGGATAAGAACACTAAGTTTAAAAAAATTATAAAAATAGATTTTATAAAATATAAAGAAAACAATAAAAACGAATAAAAACCATAAATTATAAGATAAACGAAAAAAAAAATGATACCTCAAAAGATGATGATTGAATCTAAAAATAAGATCAAATAAAAATATATAAGATAAAATAAATTAAAGTATAAAAATAGAGTTTATAAAATTATAAAGAAAACATTATGAAATTAATTATGAATTGTCCAAATTCATCACTCCAAGCATTGATGACTTTTTATAATGATTGAAGTTGCAAATAAGATAAAAAAAATCAATAAGATAAAAAAATTATAAAACAGTGTTTATAGAATATAAAGAATATAAAAAAATAAAAAAAACATAAATCATAAGATAAAAGAAAAATAAAAAAGAAGAATGATACCTCAAATGGAATGATTGAACTTGAAAATAGGATTAAATAAAAGTATAAAAGATGAAATAAATTAAAGTATATAAATAAGGTTTATAAAATTATAATGAAAATACAAAAATCATAGAGAAACGAAAATAAGATAACAAAAATTAAAAAAGAAGAGTGATATTTCAAATTAGAATGATTGAACATGCACATAAATCAAATATGAGAGTGATTGAATATAACAATAATATAAAATAAAACTATAAAAGATAAAATAAATTAAAGTATATAAATATGGTTTATAGAATTATAAATAAAACAAAAAATCAAAGAGAAAAAAAAAAGGTAACACAAAATATAAAAAAGAATGATACCTCAAAGAATTATTGACATGTACATTAGATCAAATCAAAGTAAAGTATAAAAAATAAAACAACTTAAAGTAGATTAGAAATAGTATGAAAGTGAAATAGAGAAGAAAAATAAGAATAAGAACAATAAGGTTAAAAAATTATAAAAATAGATTTTATAAAATATAAAGAAAACAATAAAAACAAAGAAAAATCATAAATCATAAGATAAACGGAAAAAAAAAGAATGATACCTCAAAAAATAATGATTGAATTTGAAAATAAAATCAAATAAAAATATATAAGATAAAATAAATTAAAGTATAAAAATATAATTTATAAAATTATAAAGCAAACATTCTAAAATTAATTATGGATTGTCCAAATTTATCACTCCAAACATTGATGACTTTTTTAATGATTGAAGTTGCAAATAAGATCAAATAAAAAAATCAATAAGATTAAAAAAATTATAAAACATGGTTTACAGAATATAAAGAATATACAAAAAACGAAGAAAAAAACATAAATGATAAGATAAACGAAAATTAAAAAAGAAGAATATACCTCAAATGGAATGATTGAAATCAAATAAAAGTATAGAAGATGAAATAAATTAAAGTATATAAATAAGGTTTATAGAATTATAAAGAAAATACAAGGAAAAATTACTCTTAGGTACACACTTTGTACCCATAATTACTGTGAGATACATTGATTTAAAAAAATTACTCTCACATATAAAATATTAAGTAAAATACCAAATATAACTCTACACTCATACACTTTTAAACCACAAACCCTAAACTCCTCACCTCCGCGCGGACCACCTCCGGACCGCCGCTGTTGCCCGACGGACCGCCGCTGAATATACACTTTTTTGCTGCACACACTTTTTTACTGCACACACTTTTGCTGCACAGGAATTTTCATGCTGCACACAAACATTTATGTGCATCACATTGTAAAGGTAATATTGAAACATCACTGTATATTTTTGTAGTTAGTAGTAATATTTCCGTATGTTTGTATCTCATAGTAATAAATGAATTTTTAATGTACCTAGTAGTAAGTACCCCAAAATACAAAAATCGTAGAGAAACGAAAAGAAGATAACAAAAATTAAAAAAGAAGAATGATACTTCAAATGAGAATGATTGAATATGCACCTAAAATCAAATGTGAGAATGATTGAACATAATGATAAGATCAAAAAAAAAAGATAACACAAAATAAAAAAGAAGAAGGATACCTTAGAGAATGATTGAACCTGTAAATTAGATCAAATCAAAGTATTAACGATAAAACAAATTAAAGTAGATAAAGATAAAACAAATTAAAGTAGATTAGAAATAATATGAAAGATAAATAGAGAAGAAAAAGAAGAAAAAAAATAGAGTGAAGATTTGATTAGGTAATGAAAAGGTTTATATAGAATAATTTGAAATAAAAAACTATTGTGATTGAATGCAATCAACGACATAGGAAAAAAGATAGAAATTTACCAAAAATAGCGTTGAAATATTTCATATTATTAAAATTAGTATATTGATTAACAATTAGTAGAATATATGCCAATAATATTATTCATACTTACCAAATTTATATTGTTAATTAAAAAATAAATAAATAACTTATTATTAGCATAAATAGGATCCATGATCGAGATCAAAAGTAATAGACGGTCAAGATTAAAATTGAATGAAAAATAAATTTACTAAAATTGAAAAGATGGAGAAAAAATTAAAGATAAAAATAGAATTAAGTTTGTTTTTATATATGTATATAAATTAAGCATATATTGATTAAAATTAGTCAAATATGCCAAAAATATATCTCATATTTACCAAATTTATAGTGTAAAATAAAAAAGTAAAATTTAAATAATAAAATTTGTTATTAGTATAATTAAATTTTGTGATTGAAATCAAAAGTATTATTTGGACGGTCAAGATTAAAATTGAATTATTTCTAAATAGAGTAAAATTGAAAAAAATTAAAAATAAAAGTAGAAATTTAGGTTTGTTTATGTATATATATAGATATAGATTTTCTTATAGCTAATTAATGTAAGATCGGTTCTGTTAATGTCCAAGTTTAATAAAAAAAAAAGGTTTGAATTGAGTGGTGGGATTAGGCATGTTAAACGAGCCAAAGCTCGAGTAGTTTTCGAGTCAAGCTCGATTCGATTAGAAAACAAGTTATACACGCACTTGAACTCGAACGAGTAATTCTCGAGTCGAATTCGAGTGCGGCTCGGCTTGTTAAGTAAAACAAGTCGAATTTTTCAAGTTTTATCGTGCCTTATTTAATTAGTTTATTATTATATTTAATAATAATTAATGTAATATAATTAAATAATATTTATTATTATTATTGTCGAGTCTTATTGAATCGAATCGAGCTCGATCCATTAACGAAACGAGTATTGAAACAAGCTCGAGTTCGAGTAAGTACGAATCGAGTCGAGCTCGAGACTTAACGAGTCGAGCTCTCGAGCTACTCTTTTCGTTTAATAACACTGGGTGGGATTTAGATTTTTAACGAGTAAAAAGTGAAGGAGAAGATGATTCACAAGTGAGAGTCACAAATTCACATTGAAATTCCGGTAATATTAAGTCTATTAATGTGTTTAAGTTTATTATTTTAATAATTTTTAAAGACTATTAAATAATATCTAATCAATATATAAATTTTAAGTAAACTTTAATCTTAATTAAAACACAACATGTATTAAAATAAGATTCCAATATAAAGACATTTAATTAATATGTTTTAGTAAAAACCTAGGTTGTGTTTGAAAGAAAGAAATTGAGGTCTCCCTCATATTTCAGAACAAAATAAAATCAATGTCCAAAATTTTAAATTAATAAATTTTAAATCATGAATTTCAAATCATGAATTACTTTAAGGCATATCATTTGAAATCCTACTATTGAAAACAAAAAATATTTTAAATATAATATTAGATGAACCAATTAAATTTTTTTTAAAAAATTATTTTAACCTCACCACCTGTGCCAAACCCCCTCCCCCAACTTACACATCTATCCTCCAACCCCCACCCCAATATTCGGCACCCATCATCCACCACCCCACTCTCAAAACCCCCACCCCCACAACCCTCTCCGCCATTGAGAGTTGTTATTCGAGCTGAGCGAGTTCGAGTAATGCATACTCGAGCTCGACTCGAGTAGTTTTCGAGTTAAATTGAGCTCGAGCTCGGTTTGGCTCGTTAAGCAAATCGAGTCGAGTTTATCGAACTTTATCGAGTTGATTTTAATAAATATATCTTATATTTGTTATTTTATTTAATATTTATTATATTATTATTAATTAATTATAATTATTATTAAAATAATCGAACCTTGTCGAGCCGAGCTAGGAAACGAGCATAAGAAGAGCTCGAACTCGAATTCAATTAGTCACGAGTCGAGCCGAGCTCAAGCTCTAACAAGTAGAGTCGAGCTTTCGAGTAGCTCGTTTCATTTAACAGCTCTACCCCTTTTCCCCTCCCCTCCCCTCCCCTCCCCTCCCCTCCCCTCCCAACCCAATTTTTTCTTTTAATAAATTCATTACACATCCAAATAAGTCAAATAAATTGATTTACAATTCATGAATTTTAAATCCATTAAATTTAAAATAAATTAATCCAAACCCAATGTAATATTCAAAATCAGTGCACCATGCAATTAGAGTTTTTTTCATCAACTGCTACTAATTAGTTAATGTATATTTAAACTTCAAAACTGATACATTTATTTTAAAAAAATCCATGAAGCACGACTTTTGAAATCGGGAAAGAAACACGACAGAAGATCACCTGTCGACCACGACCTCGACCTCGACCTGCAGTACGTAGTGCACCTCCTCGTGGTAACTCCGATGGCAGCCACAGGTTTGGCAGTTGCGGTCCCTTGAGCACCGGGCACAAACCGTTGACAACTTTTAAGTACAATATGACCTCCACCATTAGTTACATGATTAATCTGACATTTACCTAAACGCACTATTGGAACCACATCACCACTTGGACTCAGCACGTCTTGCCTCATTCTTTCCTGTTTTTCTCAATCAACAATTTACACTTACTAATTAAAAAGAAAAAAAAATACATTTAAATTATAATTTTAATTAGCATATGCATTTTATTAAGATATTTAGAAACGTAATTTAAATAATAATTTGAGCCATTACTATCTAAGAATTAAATATATTCATTGAAATTTAGGGTGATTTTGGGTGCACAATATTTAAATAGGGGTGTGGGTGTTTTTTTTTTAAAAAAAAATTAATCATTTTATTATATTTTATGGTTTAGATTGAATTGTAAACTAATTTAACGGTTACAATTGTACCTAGTAATCCTCACTAAAGAAAAACAATTATGGTGTAAATTTTGTGGTTCCAGCATGGGGTATAATAGAGCCCTAGCAACATATTTGAGGATTAATCCTCACAATCATGAAAAACAGTTAGTCTCTTACAAAGAACTGGATTTACTGTGTAAATTTAGTAGTTCCCCTTTAATTTAAATCTAACAATACATAAAGTATAATAGAACCCTAGTAATACATAAGGTATAATAATATGAAAACTCATACTCCAATTATTTCCGAAAAACAATAGATAGATGCAGTGCAAAATATTGAAAGAACGAGAGAAAAAAAAAAGTAAGAAAAAGCTAATACGATTATATTCTACAATAAAATCAGAATAGCAAGATAAATTTATACTCAAATATTGATTCACACAGGAATACCTTGAAAGTAGACGAAATTCGTTGCTTCGATGGTGAATACCGAAAGAACACAATGATGAATTTCAATCCTAATAATTAAATTGAACCCCCCTAAACCAATAATAAGATATCGTATTTATAGAAGGAAATAAATATCCCATATATATTTATAAATGATAACAAAATCTGCCACGAATAATGATAAATAAACATATAAAAGGAAACAAACTAGAACAATTAAAACAAAATAAAAGGAATCAAGTTGAATTCTCTGTTACATTTTCGGTGTTTCATTAGTGTTTCACAATATAAAAAAACTATACCCTACAAATGACCATTAAACATTGGGGCAAGTATTTAATTTTATGCATTGATCATGACATGTGACAATCATTTAATTAATGGAATATGTGATGAAACACCATTATGAAACAAGTGATCCCATTTGAAAAGAAATAGTTATCAATTTTGATTATTCGAATTCAACTCACAAAAATAAAAATTGGGAAGTGTTGCGTGAGGTTGATGAGACAATTTTACAAAAATAATTATCACAAGTGTTTGCCAATAAAAATAAGGTTTTTTTTTTATTAGTGATAATAAAATCTATCACAAACAAACATTTTAAAAATAAATAAATTTAAACAATATATTATTAATATTTAACGTATCTAATTTATAATTATGCTAAATCTTCTATATTTTTATCGATAACTTATATAGGGTAAATTTGTGCGAGAGATCTCATGAATATGTTAAACGCATATTATTCATATTTGATTAATATATTTATTTTACATTTTTTAATTAATTTATTATTTTTTATTAAAAATATTATCACTTTAATTAAAAGACATTATCACTTTTTATCTTATAGACATTATCACTTTTTATTTTCATGAAAAAAAAAAACAAACAAGGAAATAGAACATAAAGTACGTGGAATAGGCTATCCAAATTCCACTTTGCAAGGTAAAAATTTATGGAGTATACTGAAAAAAATAAAAAATAATCGTGATGCGTTATCTACTAGTTCCGACTTCCGATGCTCATATCCAAAGACGGTTGCGCGCCCATCTTCTCCATGATACAGCCACGCCAAAGGTTTAAATTTCCGGATAATTCCACGATATTTTCACAATATATTCGTATTTGGAGAGTATCGATATCAATATTGAGAAAAAAGATAGTATATCTTTTCTGATGTTGAGGATATATAAAGAAATATTGAGAAATATCGGTTATAATATCGATATCGGTTTGCCACAATTCAAATTTTTCAGATGTCGAGATATATCGAGGAAATATCGCTAAAATATCGAGGATATATCGAAAATATCGAAAAATTATCCATATTTGTAAGAATTTTTTTATGATTTTTTATATTACTTTTACCAACTAAATACAATTTTTTTATTAATTTGATCAATTTTAAAAATAAAATAAAATAAAATAGAGCAACACTTGCATGAAATTATTAAGACTTTTCATTTTATTTAATTAATTATAACTTATTATCACTCTTCATTAAAATTATTACTATAAAGTAAATGATGAGTTTCCTTTCATGTACACAGTATGATAATATAATATGATTAAAAATACAATTATTTTGGTACATTTAATCGGATCGGGACGGAGGAAGTATTTTATTGGTACATAACAATACTACTCGCACGTTTAGAACTATGTTCAAAATTTCTCTAATTCGATGAGTCAATACCAATATTGTTTAAATTAAGATGGCATCACATGCTTTACATTTGAGCATCATAAATTATCATTTTGATATTAGTTATTAAAAGTATTGTTTGACTTATTTAAATATAGGTATACTTACTTATAAGTATAAAATGGAGTCCATATTTACTATTAGATACAAGCCTAAATTTTAATTACAATGAGATGCAAAATTGCACAATGAAATGCCATATTGTCCCCTTAATTATTAAGGTGTAGAAACTTAAAAATATGAATTTATTTCTCTTTCATCAATCCCTTAAATAGTGAGATTTGCACAATATCCAATTTATGTATAAAAATATAAAATGTATTGCTCTTTCATCAATCTGTTGGATTTGCACAATATATAATCGTATGAAATTTATTCTAGAGATTACAATCTACGTTTATTTCTCTTTCATCGATATGTGAGATTTATACATTAATGAAATTTATTCTAGAGATTACAATCTACGTTTATTTCTCTTTCAATAATGTTTAAAAATATGAAATTATTCTAATATTTGATCAATATCCTACCATTACATAACAACGCAAATAAAATACATTCAAATATATTTGAGAATAAATATTTGAGAATAATTACAAAAATTTAAGTAAGATGTTTACCTAGTAGGATTACAAAATAATATAAATTCCAAATTTATTGCATATATTTAAAATATTTTGAAATCTAATTTTGTGGATATATATTGTTCATTAAATTCTAGTGAGTAAGATGTTTACATAGTAGGATTACAAAATAATATCAATTCCAAATTTATTGCATATATTTAAAATATTTTGAAATCTAATTTTTCTGGATATATTTTTTTTATTAAATTTCTAGTGATATATTTTGCATAATGAATTAAATATTTTTGCACAATTAAATATTTCTATGCACAATTTCTCATAAATTTGTTTAATTATTGCCTCACAATATAGTTGTATGGTTGCACAACACATAAAAACATAGTGATATATTCTATAAAGACCATTAAATATTTTGCACAATTGGATACGATTTTGCACAACCAACATATAAATTTGCACAACCAACATATAAATTTGTACAACGCAGTGGCTGCAGTTAGTTTGAGACTTTCAAACGCAATGACTTCGGCATCATGGCCAGCGACGGGTAGTGACATCTTCCTAGCAGAGGCAACGGCGACAGATACAGATTTGACGAACTCACTGACAGTGGATGATGAAAACTAGGGTAATATCTCTTCAAAACAGACGATGGTGGTAGATGGCGATTTACTCCGGGACAAACGGCGCAGTGATCGGCTGATCCGAATGGAGACAGTATTGGCATTTGATCATTTGGTTAACGTGAACCGTTAGAGTTCCATACGTTTCTAATTCAGTGGAAGAAAGAAATCAAAGAAACGTATTACCTTTCACCAGGGTATGTTAAAGAAGATGGATTCTCGCCGACAGCCTGCGCAACCTCCCGATTTTGGCATAACTCTCTCGTCTGATCTTTGATTTGAGTGATCTATACGCCAAAACGATCCTCTCTTCAGTGGCTTTCCGTTAGTATATCACATGTCGAATTCTGACTTTTGTACAATTTTATAAAAATCGTGTAAGTTGACGAACAGTAGCAGCAAACAACCTTCCAGTCTTCTGCTGTATTTTCAAGTCCAATCTCGACATCGTGTGGGCGACGATCTTCGAGATCTTCTCAATCTGCTGTTCTATCTACCCTCTTCATGTGTTAGGCATGTCTCTCTTATTAGGGTTTCCAGACAGTTGAGATGACTTATATATGGACTACAGCAGGGACCAGAAGGAGAAATTAGAGTTGGGCCTCCATTTGGCTTAAGTATTCAAGCTTAGCCCAAGTTTATATTTAAGTCTAATAATAATAATATATACCACTAAAATATTATTACTACACTACCGTTCTAATCTCATTATTACGTTATGGGCTCCTTCTTATTATGAGTCTGTTAGTCTCCCCATATTTAAGATATACAATGTCCATTAATTAATTAAGTTACTGACAACTCCATTAATTAATATCTCATCCGAGAGTAGTACCACTCAACCTCATTATCATGCCGGAATAAATCCACTTGCAGGGTTTACATGATAATTCTTATGAGCTCCTCAAGGGGACATCATCAACCTATAACGGACACAGATTCCTTCTACAATCAACATCACACCATAGAAACATCAGTATTTCCCAACTCACCGAATTTATTGATTTAATTACATGTAAATCTCACTCATTGATGAATCAAAGAAATACATATTGCTTTACGTGTCGAGATTATTGTATAGGGATTAAGAGCACGAATATCCATAATAACAGAGATCAAGTTCTCCTATATAGTCAGTATAAATCGAACGATCTCAAGCGGTCCTGCTCAATACACACGAAGTGTACTAATGTGATTCTATAGTCAAGACAAACTAATACCAAATCATACTACAACCATCCCAATAGAGAGTCCCCGTCTATCTCGGTTGTGAGCATCTGTTTATACTTTATTAAGAAATCGATAATATGATCTTCCGCGTGTTGTCGCACAACATATTATCTATAATATAAAATAAGTGGACTATTGCATCGGACATATAAATAAATTATAAGACGCAATCATTTGATCATTGATTCTCATTTCAAATAAATTGTTAAAACATTGTTCATACTAAAGCTAGACTTTTAGTATACAATCCAACAGACAGATCGGTGGCTGGCGACGATGGGCGGACTGCTTGGAACGAGGACGTCATGGCGCAGAGCGGGCAGCGATTAACCGTGACAACATATTAGAGAAAAGATTCGAAGGAAATGATCCGATCCGGATGAAGACAGATCAGTGGTCGGCGGCGATGGGCGGACGGCTTGGAACACGACGTTGTGGCGCTGGTAATATATTAGAGATGAGATGAGACTTGAAGGAAATGGTGTGGAAGACGTGTCTACAGGGAGAGAGATGATTATAGTGCATGCGGTTAATTAGGCATTTAAGTAGGAGATAGAATTATATTTATAAATATTTAATTAATATTAGGGTTATACTCTTTCCGTCCGCCCGAAAGGTGGACATTTTGCCATTTTGGGCGTCAGCACCAAAGGTCCACATTTCCCTTTTTAAACACATGAGACCCACACCATCACTAATACAATAAATTTATGGGACCCATACACCCCATTAATACAACTATCAACTACACATTAAATAATAATACTCCTTAATCACTTGCAAAAAGCAAATATCCACCTTTGGGGCGAACGGAGAGAGTATTAAGTATATTATTCTAACTTTTTGTATCTGATAGTAAAAAAATTGAATGTACGTATCTCTCAATAATAGTGTTTAAAACTATGTATTAGAAAGTAATTATTGTAATGGATTTGCTTATGATATGCTACGAGATTTTAAATTATATTTATATATTAAAATTAGTTAAAATATATTGAAAAGTTAAATAATTAATTTTCTCTTTTTTTTCAAGTTTCCGTGATTTTTTTAATTTTAACCGATATCAATATCCGATATATCTATCAATATATCCATAAATTTAATGTACTGATATTTTTGTTAATATCGATATTTTAAACCTTGTGACACCCTTCTACGCTTCTAGCTGCCTTTTAAGTTTTAACACTTGAGTTTCTCCCTCTCCCTCTTCCTTAGTTTTTTTCGTGTTTATATATTTATTTATTATTATTATTATTATTATTATTTATTATTTTTTTAATTTTAGGGCTCTTCCATTTTTCGCTGTTGCCCGTCGATTCTCCCTCGCTTCTCCAATTTTGCGTAATTATTTACTCTCCCTCTTCCTGTTCTTAGATTTTTTTCTCCTTTTTTGACCTGTGCTACTAATTGAATTCGCTCCTCCCCACTGCTGTCGTTCAATTATCGTGCTTCATCTGTTAATTATTTGTGAATTGCTAGAGTCTAGTCTTGAGGTATATACTGTTTTTTAATATCACCTAAGCAGCTTATATCTGCTATTTTTTTGAATGGGAAAAAATGATGAGATGAACGGTAATCTAATTATAATTTTCAGTTGTTCTATTCGTGAAGACAATTATGACTATTCATGTCCTGTGATTTAGCGGAGGCTTTCAAAGATATTGCTCACTTTAGAGGGAAATTGCATAGCTGCTGTTTTTCTAAGTGGTCTCTATCTAGACAACTTTGTGTGTAGGTTTACTGCCTCTAGTTTTTAAGATTGTAGTTCTTGCAAAGGTTAGATGAATGAATGTTTCATTTTCAGCGATACTTTGGAAATGTACAATTTAGATTACAGTGCTACTTTTTGCTATGTAATGCCTATATATATGGAAAAAGGAACTTAAACCCACTTCAGTTACAGAGAATTTAGGGAATGAACTTATATTTATATTCTTATGTACAAGTACTAAATAAAGTAGTATTTATAAAAAAAAAAGGGCTTAACAATGATGTGATTCATTGTATCAATAAAAATAAATGACTATAGTAGTAGGTATAAAACAAGAAATTCTGTGATAATTGTTTTAGAAGGTTAGAAACATGGACCCGTGGACAAGAATGACGAAATGACATTCTGAAAAAGAAAAAAAAGAAAAGAAGAAGATGCAGTCTAATTTAAGAATCATAGAAAGGGGGAAAAAGTGTGTAATAAGACTGAGATGGTTTAGAGGGGCAATTAGGTTGTGGCTCATATTTTGCTGCCTTGTACATTCGGTAGACATGACTCTCTTGTATGTCTCATACCACTCCATATGGTTTCACTAGAGCCAAGTTTACATTTTTTTAATGGAGTTACGCTAATCATAATTCCATATTACTTCCAACAACAAAAAAGGAAAGTGGTTGTTTGCATAGCATTTAGATATTCCCCCTTGATATAAGTTGAACATAAGAAAGTAAATGTGCTCTAGTTTAATGAATACGATGACTGATGCAACTGTGAGTAAGGTCAAAATATTTATGCATCTCAGATTTATGCAACTGTGAGCAAGGTCAAAAATTAACTCAGATTTCTGACTGTAGTGCATAATTTTGCTATTTGCTCTTGTTAATTGAGTGTTAAATGACTTGTCTGACATTTTCCAGATTCAAAGGACTACAAGGGCTGTGGATATTACTCGGTAAGTTGGCTACCCTGTCTTATTATATGAAACTACTCGGTGTGTTTTCTGTATGATTTACTTTTGACATAATAAAGAGGTAAGTATCATCCTCCTAATGGTGATAAACCTTTATGTCTCCATATGTCTGCACCCTCACATGTAAGTATTTAATTATGGGGATGTTGTGAGAACAAAAAAAATCCATAAAAGATAGAGAATGATATTGGCAATTATTTATTTTTGTGAAAAAATATTTCTATCTTAGCACCTCTTGATTGCTGATTTCTGTCGGGAGTGTGATCATTAAAGCATTTTCCTATAAATTATATGGAGATGAATTCATATGTTTTCTACCCTACCTATGAAACTCTAAACCCATGCTATATAATAAAACCATTAGCTGGTGTAGATGATTACATTCTTAAATTTTCAAGGTATGAGAAAAACCCATCCAAAACAAATTTTTATTGTTTCCTTGAATATATTTTCAAATTAGTGATCTTTATAATGAAACTTGCCAGTAAATGAAATTCTAATGTGCATGTAATATCTCTTTGAAGGCACCATCACCAGATTTTAATTGGTCAAGACATAGATGTATATACTTGGTTTAAACTGGGTTCCAAACTTTTGTTGTCTTTTTTATGCATCAATTTTCCTGAATGTATGAGGTATTTAATTCTAAAAATTGAGACTGTCAATGTGTGCCATTCCTCCTTTGAATCACTCATTGTCATTTTTTATTGTTATACTAAAAGATGGAATTCCTAGCAGTGTCTCTTTTTCATTTTTTTATTGTTAAAGATTTGCCAATGCTATTCGGGTTTACCATGTTATGGTCCTTTTTATCTACCGTTTTACAACTTAATAAATGCCATGTGTGACTTGTTGTGTTGCAAGATAGGGTGGAGCTCGTGGCTGTGTATGTTTAGTTTTTTGTTTTAAATACATCACATTGGCAAATTTGTGGACATTTATTACCTTTTGCAATAATTATAGAATTATTTTTTTGGCTTCATGTTTCCGTCGGTATAATCGTATATATGCAGAAATTTTAAACCTTACTACATACATATCAAGAACATTAGCACATTTTTATATATGACTTAAAGATGATTACCATTTTTACTACAACCTACAAAATTATTCAACCTAAATGATTTATAAGCTTCTATGAGACTATCTCACGGTGATATCGTTTTACGTTTTTTAAATTAGTTATTACTTTTATTGAAAATGTTACTCTCTCTATCCCATAATGAAATTCAAAGTTACTGTAAATACAGAGTTCTAAAATAATTGTTGTTTGACTTTGCTTTTAGGAGTAGTTTAGTATTTTTTGTATTTTTAGGTGATAAATAAATTATAAAGTAAGTGATGCAAGTTGTAAATTGTTGACAATTTTGAAATTAAAGTGTGTTGTGAGGTTGTTGGGTTGTGTGCTATTTCTTTATTTGGGGCTATGAAATTGTTTGTGGGACGGACAAAAATAGTTAGTGTGAATTTGTTAATGGGATGGAGGGAGTATCACTTTTCATTAAAGATGTTATCTCATTTTTATTTATACTTCGATTTATTCATGAAATAGTCACTTGAATGGTTAGCACTTTTCATTAATGAGGTATCATTTTTTTATTAGAATGTTATCATTTCTTATTCATCTCACGAAAATGATTTTCGTGAGATGGTTTCATCCAAGTATTTGACAATGATTAAATTTTAACAATAAATTATATCGTATTAGAAGGAAAATCTGAACCTTTTCCCTTGGGGTTGATTTTTTAGGGCATAAATTTTATCCATATCTACTTGTACTCGTGAACTCCTTGTTAATAAAAATGAATTATATTACATTTATTAATCTATGTAATAAATAATAATACTAATAAAACAAGCTTCCAGTACTGTTGTTCTTTTAGTTTAGATTTTATCATTTGTTATGTTGGTGCTCTGCTAAAATGGTTACTTAGTGAATTAAACTGGAGGGAGAAGAGGTGAGTGCAATTGTCATAGTTTCAATTTATGCTAATGAAGTGAACTTTCTCGTACTTTGCAAAACCCTAATTCAGGAATGCTGCTAAAGCTAAAGCTAGAGCTCAATTCATGGCGTCGCTCCATTTATCAACCCCAATTCTTACTCATCTCTCGCTTCCTCACCCACACTTTGCCAGCCAAAGAAGATGATGAGTTTTACGACCCCCCATTTTCCCTCGTACCTACAAAATCTCCCCAAAACAAAAATAATTCCAAATCCAATACAAGGAAGAATCAACCACCAAAATCCACCGAAAAGGTCGTTAGTTCCAATATTATCAGTGAGTTTCCGGTGAAGTCTGAACTGCCATTCGATTGTATGTACTCTTACTCGGAGATCAGCCCCGGTGTTGAGCCAATTGGCTTTCGCGAGCCACCGAGGTTCTCTCCATTTGGGCCGGGCCGTCTTGACCGGAAGTGGACTGGAACTAGTGCCCTTGCCCAGCAGAAGCCCGATTTGGAGAAACTGGCGGAGGAGCGCCGATGGATTCTGGGAGACCCACTTTCTGACGCTGAGATTTCTGAGCTTGTTGAGAAGTATCGGCACAACAATTGTTCCCGCCAAATCAATTTAGGTAAAATTCTTGTGCATGTGTGTGTTTTATTGATGATCGACTAGCACTTTATCTTAATTTGGTGTTTAAAACATGATGAGAATATATGTTATCTTGTTTGACTCGATTTATTTGGGAAAATTTTGTGTGTTCCGATCTTCTGAATTAGGTTTGCTTAGTCTTTCAGGTTACTTCATCAAGCAAACACCTTGTTGCTGCTAGTTTTAGACAGACATTGTCATGAGATATATGGTGATTAACATGCTAAGACTAAAGTATTTTGTGGGAGGACTGGTATATTAGCCCCTAGCACTAGGCCTAGTGGACGAATGGTTTATGAGATTACACAAACTCATTAACATCTCCATGATTACTTTTTTTAAATATGTACCGCTTTTCATAAAAGATTTATTACTTCTAATCTACCCTATACTAGTTGTTAATGAAATACTTCATTAGATGGATATCAGTTTCATCTAACATGGTCATTCCGTGATGCCGTCTCACACAAGTTTTTGCCCTTTGATTGGGATAAGGAGTAAAGACTTCAATTAATGGACTCTTTGGTCGATTGGCTGTAGGCTACTATTTCTTCCTTGAATACCAAGTTGTATACCTCTCTTGAATTCATCAGTAGCCTGAAGTATTTAGTCTGAGTTTGAACTTGATTTTAATTTTTGAAGCCTTTTCATATGATGGAATGGAATTTTCAATTTTGATAATGATAGGGAGGGGAGGTGTAACGCATAACACACTTGAAGATATCCACAGCCACTGGAAAAGGGCAGAGGCTGTGAGAATAAAGTGTTTGGGGGTTCCAACTATTGACATGGACAACATTTGCTTCCATCTTGAGGTCTTAAAACCCAGTCAATTCTTATAAATTTACTGTAATTCACTTGTTAACTAACGAGGACTGCAGTGAGTTTGTAGGATAAAACTGGAGGGAAGCTTATATATCGCCACATTAATATTCTCCTCCTATATCGCGGTCAGAACTATGATCCCAAAAACCGACCGAAGATTCCAATTATGTTATGGAAACCTTACGCACCAATTTATCCCAAACTAGTGAAGAATGTTGCTGATGGTCTGACATTTGAAGAAACTAAGGAGATGAGAAACAGAGGGCTTAATTCTCCTCCTCTAATGAAACTCAGTAGGTTGTTCGAATCCAGTACTCATATTCTCTGGTTTAAATAAGTTGTTGACTGAAGTTTTCCATCTGTCTTGTTGCAGCTAGGAATGGTGTGTATGTAAATGTTGTGGAGAGAGTGAGAACAGCATTTGAGACTGACGAAGTAGTTAGGTTGGATTGTACGCATGTGGGCACAAGTGACTGTAAGAAGATTGGGGCCAAGTTGAGAGTATGAAAACCATTTTTTAAGCATAAGATTCTTTTTTTTTTCCCCATTTCCAAAGAGATTGGGAATTTATATTGCTTCCATTCTTCACTCTTATTCAGGATCTTGTCCCTTGCGTCCCTCTCTTGTTCAAAGATGAACAGGTTATACTCTGGAAGGGAAAGAAAGAGCGTGAATAAGATCTTTGCATACCACTAGAATTTTTCAGCCATGATTGATATTTACTAAGGCATCCGGGAAAAAATTGAAATGCAGATTCAGGTTCAGGTTTGCATGATTTTTTTCTAACTTGAGCACTGGTCATGACGGCTCGATAGATGTGAGCTGTTGTATGTTATCCGAGTTGTTGATGTTTTCACATGCGATTGGGAGAGGAGATTCTCTGGTCAAAAAATTTTTTCGACTCATGTTAGCATACATCTAGAATCTTAGATTTACACATCTCTCTTTAATGTAGAAACTTGAAAGTATGCGAATGTTATTTGTGTATACGATAGAATAGATATGGCTAGTGATGGAATCAAGCATGTGTAGGATAGATTACCCCACATTGGGATGTGCAGAGAGCTGTTGGAGGTGTTTGCTGGAGTTTTTCTTGCTTGTATCTCAGATTAAGCTTTTGAGAATCCAGTTTGAGTGTTGTTAAAATGGAATGCTTGTTAAATACTAAATTTATAAGCTGGAAATGGTTGCCTACAGGCCCTATACTGTGCATGCATCAATCGATTCGTCAAACAGTTGAATAAAAAAAAACTTTCTAATCAAGTTTGAACATGAGAACTTTATCAAATCCACCTAATTTCAAGGGGCATCAATTTTTATAGGTTGATGATGCATACATATACATATTATTCTATTTTTTCAAACACCCTAAACTCGATAGTGAATGAATCCACACTTGATCTGACATCACGGCTTCATCGTCATCGTTCCTATGCCAAGTCCACAGTGCGTGAGTCGAGTTCACAACGTCCAACTCACCATGACCAAAACTTGCTTCCCGGAAGGCTGTCCATTCAGGCTGTGGATCCTTGAACCTGCCCAAAACATCTGGTTTAAGAATGCCTACCGTAATATAGAGTTTACCAAACACTTACCAGCTTGCTAGGCCTTCTTTATTACCACCATCACCTATTGTGATGTGTATAGCTCCACATGGATCTGACTTGCCATTAAAAACGTTCTTCTGTTGAAACATCAACTAGTGCTCAGTGGTTTAACGAGTGATATTTGATTTGAAACCAACTAAAACCTACATACCTACCGAGCGTTCATAGGCGTGGACATGACCAGCAAGCGCGATGTCCACACCAGCAGAGTATAGCACCGGCTCTATTGCTGCCATCATGCCATCGCCCTCACCTTGGTGAGCCACGTTGCTGTTATACCAAGGTACATGGAATACTACAACGATCCAGGGTGTTATAGCTCGATTCACCTTTGCAAGATCCACCTAATCAATTAATAGCAGAGTTTTTATTCTGTTTTTACCACACAATTCTTCATCAAAGGAAAAAACAAATCATGATGTTGAAATTACGTGCAAATTCTATCATAGCATACCTTTAGCCAGTTATACTGATCTGAATTCGTGTCATAATGAGCGTACGAACCGAGCATGATAGTATGAACTCCAACCACATCAAACGAATAATAAAGATTCGAGTCAGAGCCACTCTCCTGATAGGGCATCTTCCATCTTGCATTATAGGATAAGAAACTGGCTTTCACTGCGGGTATATGCTCCTTATCATGGTTGCCCTGTGTGACCATCCACGGCCTTGCACTAGCAAGAGGCTGCACCAGCCCCCCGAACGTATCCCACCTAGGCTGCACATAATCAGCATAGGATAGGTCCCCCGGGAGCAGGAGAACATCATACTTGAAACGCTCTATATGCTCCAAAGTCGACTTAGTCCATCCGGTTTGACCTAAATCACCAGCCATCACAAACTTAACCGGGAATCGAGAAGGCGGGGTCTTGAGCTGGAACTCCGGACCTCCTCCTCCACATCGATAGAAGTAGAAAGTATCATCTTCCAATGGACCAATGACGGTGTGGTGAATCCTCCCAGAGTGGTACATAAGATAATGATAATGAGTATCCTCTCCTTCAGCTCTGGAGCTGTAGTTCTTGGATGACTTCCCGTATTCAACCATGGATGGAGACGTCTCGTCGTTCGTGATCCACGTGATTCGCATGTGCTTAGCTCCAGCCAAGGAGACATGAACCTGAATCATCATCACATTGGATTTTAATTTATATATTACTTCTTAGTAAGTCTTGTGTGAGACTGTCTCACGGTAAAATTATTTTACGTTTTTTAACTATCACTTCCCTGTAAAATGTTATCACCTTTTATTTATACTATAAATTGTTAATGAAAATAATTCACTGTAATATTATCACTTTTATCGCATAACACTAAGTCTTTGTCTACTTGTTTATAGCTCCACTTTTATTATCATAATTAATCTAATTGTCATCATTATTAAAGCATGCTTGAGCAGATAAATTGATCAATTCCCTCATATAAGTGATACAGCTGAAACAGAATTGTTATTCCTATCAGTGGAATTCCAAATTATGCACAGATAAGATAGTCGTAATCAGCAAGAGTTTCTCAAACAGTAATATGCAATAATATATTATTGCATACCATTAATTATTAATTCAATTAAATAACAGGGGCGGATCTACTGTGGGACAAGGGGTACAGCTGTACCCCCAAAATGAAAAAGGTTATACATATATATAGTAATTTGTAACAAGATTTAGAACTTGTCTCAGTGGTCTTCGCTAAATTTGTACCCTGAAGGTAAACTTCTACTACTTTTTTTTTTCATTTGTTCTTTTAAAAAAAACTATTTTATATCAAAATTTAAAAAATTGATTCTTTAAAAGGAACGATGGGACTACTTTTTTATTTTGATTTATTTATCGTATAATTTTAAATATAAAAAATAGGAATATATTTTTATAATTACATGCCGTCCCGTACCCCGAAAAAAATTTCTTGATCCACCCATCTAGGATTTCGTACTTCAGGCTAGCCTTTTTCCATCACTTCCTCGCTCGAGAGCCCCTGTTAAATAATAACTACATATCCACGCAAATTGAATCGAAAATTACCTTAACCAATTAAGGCCGATCCTATAATAGAATTCATTGAGTCAAATTTTAAATGGAGCCCAATTTTTTTTGTTTTATTTTTTATTATATGAAATAAAGTTAGTAAAACTAATTTAAAACTTAATTCGATTAGACAGATATTTTTAAAATGATTATTTTAAACATACTTTACCAACAAAAGAGCTAAAATTTTAAATATTTATAAAATTCTAATTTTCAAAAAAGACAATGATAATAATCTCTTGATATTTTTCAATCTCATTTTTCAAGTTATCGTGTATGAAGGAAAGACACATAATAATACATAATATTTCATCCTAAAAGAAAGTTAGAGGTTATATAAAACTTATTTTTTTATTTTTTTTATATATCATTGTTAGATTAATTTTTTTTAAAAAAAATTATTTGAAGGATACATAATAAAAAAGAATAAGAATGAAATGGTAAATTAGAATAAAGAAAAAGAAATATTAAATTGTAATAAAATAATTTGAAGAAGGTGAAAAATACTTTTAAAAAAAAGAAAAAGATTGATTCGTAAATATGATTTTTTAACGGTAAATGTTAGTTGTTAGGTTAGTGAGGAGTCCAGTGGCTAGGTGTGCTAATCCACCTAGTTGAATATAATTAATTGGATAAAACTTGTATGTCCTGAGCACCGTGAGCCAGATTCGACGGCCACAGTAAGATATCCTTTTAGTATAAAAACTAATAAAATTTTTCAAAAAAAAAAATCTTATTCAAACATTATTATCATTCATATTTCAACCGACACTCTTATTGAAGAAATAATCTCCTTATGAATTAATGTATTTTTTTAGAACAAAATATTATACACTTGTATGTCTTGTGCGCTCGAGCGCACAAGAGACAAACTCTTACTTAAGCTGTAATTTAATCTCAATCTTTGAAAATTAAAAAAAAATTATTACTCTTCAAATTCTTGCACCCTGATCTTTAGTACATGAATATTTTTTTAATTAAAAGATAATACTTTATTAATTAAAATGTATATTTATTATAACAAAATATTATACCCTTAAATATTTTGTACAATGGTAAAATATGAAATATATCATTTTATTAGAATAAAATAATGAGGATCACTTGGGTGACCACGGGTCACCCAAGAATTACCCTAAAATAATTTATATACATATATTTTTTATTTTTAAATGAAACCTTAGGACCTTAGTTAATCGCGTTGTTGGACTCAAAATATGCACGGTCCCGAAAGCAACACCATATAACGACAAGCACGTGTCTGATAGCATTCCACGTTCAAAAATAAATTTAAAAAAAACCCACCGCAAAGAAGTTATTCCCCTAGTTCCACGTATTTTTACTCACTTTCCATTGAAGTATCTTAAGTATTTTTACTCATTCCATTAATTAATGTTAAAAATATACTATACACCTTAATTACTTTTTTACATTTTATTCATCAATTTCAACAACTTTATTAACATTTTCACACTTTATTCATAATTCTCAACAACAACTTTATTTACCTTTTCACAATTTATTCATAATTCCCAACAACTTTATTTACTTTTTCTCTCAATATTATCAATTTATCAATATTTTTCTTACATTATATATTAAAAAAAATACTTCTTAATTTTCATGTTCGTACAAACAGGTAAAAATACTTGGGATGGAGGGAGTAATATCTGTGTACAGGTACAGCTGCACTTGGAGATTTATAGGATAAAACTTGACAAAAACTTGTGTGAGATCGTCTTACGTAAGGCTTATGTGAGACAGATAAAAATTGATAATTTTTATAATGAAAAGTGATAATCAATTTATGAGTTTAACTACGGTGCACCTAAATAATCTTAGTCATTAGATCGCATTTGTATTTAATCTTCACCACTCAATAAAATAAAATAATAAAAAATAAATTTAAAAACTACCCCACTACACCCTATTTTTACCCTATAAATTACCAAGTGCACCGGTGCACTTGGTGCACTACATAATAACCCTCAATTTATAGTAATATAAATGAAAAGTGATACTAATATTTTATAACGAAAGTAATAATATTTATAACAAAAGTGATGACTAATTTAAAAAAGTATAACTGATCTCACATTAGATAGTCTCATACAATACTTGCCCATAAAATTAGTGTTAGGATAAAATAAAATTTTAATCTTAATGGTCTAAATTATTTGTTTAACTCTAAAACCTGATCACACACCAAAATCTTCAGCCCACCTGTTCAGGAAAAGAAGAGGGTTTGGATCGCCATGGAAAATGAAGCATCTCCCGAGGCGGCGGCCTAACGTAATCAGCGGTGGCAACGAGTGTCGTCGCTGCCACCAGTAGCAGAAGTATATTTTTATCCATCTAACTACAAATTAGAAAAGATTGATGTTTATAGTTCCTACATACAGCGGTAAATTTATATGAAAGATATAAGTGTGAGAGTGTAAGCAACATGGGTATTGTGTTTGATCTTCGATCCTTTATATGGACGTATGCAATAAAGTGGCCCTGATTCTGTCGCCATTATTTGGATGGGACTTAGTAAATACATTTCCTTCTTGTTTCTTGTAGGGATATAACCAAATATGGAAACAATATGTAATTTATTGATTCCAAATTCTCACAATCATCGACTTGAATTCATTATTTAACTTTCAATGTTTCATTAGTATTTCATAACATAATAAAAATATATCCTATAATTTACCCTTGGGGCATGTATTGAATTTTGGACATTGATTAAGACACAGGTAAAAAATCTAATGAATAAAATATGAAATGGAATACGGAAATAGAATAAGTGATCCATTTGCACCAAACATGCATAATGCATAAACGAGAGATATTTCACCCCGTCCTTACAATGGCTTTTTCACTATATAATATTGATAAATACTCAGTTGAGATCGATCGTCTCATGGAATTTCAAGGGATGACTTTTATGAGACGTATAATAAAAAGTGATAACTTTTTAATAAAAATTGATACTCAAAGGAATGAACAAAGAAAAAATATCAAAATTAGTCTTATATGTTTGCCATAATCCAAATTCAGTCCTCAAATTTAATAAATTCTCAATTTTGATCATCCAGTGTCCGATTTTGGTCCTTTTAATCCAAATTTTGTCTTATAATTTTGTACAAATTTAATCTATTATGTTAGAATTTGTCTAAATTTAGTCCTTTAAGATAGAAATATGTCCAAATTTTGGTTCAAAATTATGGGACTGAATTTGATAAAAGCATTAAATTTGAACAAAAAAGACCAAAATCGGACACTAAGGATCAAATTGAGAATTTAACAAACTTGGGGACTGAATTTGGATAACATAAAATATAAAGGACCAATTTTGATATTTTCACGAATGAACAATAATAGTAGTGTAGTGAATTATTCCCTCTGTCCGCTTTCAAGGGTATCATTTTTCCATTTTGGGCGTCCGCCCCCAAGGGTCTCATTTCCTTTTTTATACAGATGAGACCCACACACACCCACTAATACAACTAAAAAATAGGACTCACACCACACACAAAATATTATACCCTTAAATATTTTGTACAATGGTAAAATATGAAATATATCATTTTATTAGAATAAAATAATGAGGATCACTTGGGTGACCACGGGTCACCCAAGAATTACCCTAAAATAATTTATATACATATATTTTTTATTTTTAAATGAAACCTTAGGACCTTAGTTAATCGCGTTGTTGGACTCAAAATATGCACGGTCCCGAAAGCAACACCATATAACGACAAGCACGTGTCTGATAGCATTCCACGTTCAAAAATAAATTTAAAAAAAACCCACCGCAAAGAAGTTATTCCCCTAGTTCCACGTATTTTTACTCACTTTCCATTGAAGTATCTTAAGTATTTTTACTCATTCCATTAATTAATGTTAAAAATATACTATACACCTTAATTACTTTTTTACATTTTATTCATCAATTTCAACAACTTTATTAACATTTTCACACTTTATTCATAATTCTCAACAACAACTTTATTTACCTTTTCACAATTTATTCATAATTCCCAACAACTTTATTTACTTTTTCTCTCAATATTATCAATTTATCAATATTTTTCTTACATTATATATTAAAAAAAATACTTCTTAATTTTCATGCTCGTACAAACAGGTAAAAATACTTGGGATGGAGGGAGTAATATCTGTGTACAGGTACAGCTGCACTTGGAGATTTATAGGATAAAACTTGACAAAAACTTGTGTGAGATCGTCTTACGTAAGGCTTATGTGAGACAGATAAAAATTGATAATTTTTATAATGAAAAGTGATAATCAATTTATGAGTTTAACTACGGTGCACCTAAATAATCTTAGTCATTAGATCGCATTTGTATTTAATCTTCACCACTCAATAAAATAAAATAATAAAAAATAAATTTAAAAACTACCCCACTACACCCTATTTTTACCCTATAAATTACCAAGTGCACCGGTGCACCCGGTGCACTACATAATAACCCTCAATTTATAGTAATATAAATGAAAAGTGATACTAATATTTTATAACGAAAGTAATAATATTTATAACAAAAGTGATGACTAATTTAAAAAAGTATAACTGATCTCACATTAGATAGTCTCATACAATACTTGCCCATAAAATTAGTGTTAGGATAAAATAAAATTTTAATCTTAATGGTCTAAATTATTTGTTTAACTCTAAAACCTGATCACACACCAAAATCTTCAGCCCACCTGTTCAGGAAAAGAAGAGGGTTTGGATCGCCATGGAAAATGAAGCATCTCCCGAGGCGGCGGCCTAACGTAATCAGCGGTGGCAACGAGTGTCGTCGCTGCCACCAGTAGCAGAAGTATATTTTTATCCATCTAACTACAAATTAGAAAAGATTGATGTTTATAGTTCCTACATACAGCGGTAAATTTATATGAAAGATATAAGTGTGAGAGTGTAAGCAACATGGGTATTGTGTTTGATCTTCGATCCTTTATATGGACGTATGCAATAAAGTGGCCCTGATTCTGTCGCCATTATTTGGATGGGACTTAGTAAATACATTTCCTTCTTGTTTCTTGTAGGGATATAACCAAATATGGAAACAATATGTAATTTATTGATTCCAAATTCTCACAATCATCGACTTGAATTCATTATTTAACTTTCAATGTTTCATTAGTATTTCATAACATAATAAAAATATATCCTATAATTTACCCTTGGGGCATGTATTGAATTTTGGACATTGATTAAGACACAGGTAAAAAATCTAATGAATAAAATATGAAATGGAATACGGAAATAGAATAAGTGATCCATTTGCACCAAACATGCATAATGCATAAACGAGAGATATTTCACCCCGTCCTTACAATGGCTTTTTCACTATATAATATTGATAAATACTCAGTTGAGATCGATCGTCTCATGGAATTTCAAGGGATGACTTTTATGAGACGTATAATAAAAAGTGATAACTTTTTAATAAAAATTGATACTCAAAGGAATGAACAAAGAAAAAATATCAAAATTAGTCTTATATGTTTGCCATAATCCAAATTCAGTCCTCAAATTTAATAAATTCTCAATTTTGATCATCCAGTGTCCGATTTTGGTCCTTTTAATCCAAATTTTGTCTTATAATTTTGTACAAATTTAATCTATTATGTTAGAATTTGTCTAAATTTAGTCCTTTAAGATAGAAATATGTCCAAATTTTGGTTCAAAATTATGGGACTGAATTTGATAAAAGCATTAAATTTGAACAAAAAAGACCAAAATCGGACACTAAGGATCAAATTGAGAATTTAACAAACTTGGGGACTGAATTTGGATAACATAAAATATAAAGGACCAATTTTGATATTTTCACGAATGAACAATAATAGTAGTGTAGTGAATTATTCCCTCTGTCCGCTTTCAAGGGTATCATTTTTCCATTTTGGGCGTCCGCCCCCAAGGGTCTCATTTCCTTTTTTATACAGATGAGACCCACACACACCCACTAATACAACTAAAAAATAGGACTCACACCTCCACTAATACAACTACCCACTACACATTAAATAATAATACTCCTTAATCTACGTGCAAAAAGCAAATGACACCCTCAAAGGCGGACAGAGGGAGTATTTGATGAACAATTTGTATATTAATAAAACTAGATTTTACTTATCTGTGTGTTGCACGGAAAGATTTATATTATTAAAATATACTATCATTTATTTTAGATATTTATATTTTTGTTTTTACGTTAACTATAATAGTATATATTTATTTATATGAATTTATGTATTTTATAAATAAAATACTAATTATTTATATATAATTTATAAATGTAATTTTTCTTTTTATTTATATAACATAATTTTATATTTATTAATTAAATCGTATAATACGTATATTTATTTTTTCACAACATCAACTTTACTTGTATGTAAGGATGACAACGTTTATTTAATGATACCCGTATGTGTTTAAATATTAACTACTTGTATCATTACCCGTTTATTAAAAAAATTCATTATAATATACGTACCCCTCCCAAATTCATTTATAGATACACGTGGGTTACTTGTATCAATTTAATATTTATTTATTTTATATATTTTTATTTTTTAATGATTAAATTAATATCATAATAAAAATTATCTAAAAGTCTTTACACTCCTAAAATAGTAAAATGATCATAACAATTAAGCTTTCACTTACACTTTATTTACAAAAATATCATCCATTCCTAGGGTACCGAAAAACACCTGCCTCGTAGTCTTGACGAATTTTATCGTAAAATAGATTAATTAATTAAATTAAATTAAGAGGATATTGTTGGCGTTCGATCATTTGGTTAACGTGAATTGTTAGGGTTTCATGCGTTTCTAAATCAGCGGAAGCAAGAAACATAGAAACGTATTACCTTTCACCAGGGTATGTTCAAGAAGAAGAAGAATTATCGTCGGCAGTCTGCGCAGACTTATCGTTTTGGGCATAACTCTCTCATCTGATCTTCGAATTGAGTGATCTAAGCGTCAAAACGATCCTCTCTTTTGTGGCTTTCCAACGGTATATCACACGTATAGTTTGGAGTTCTACATGATTTTATAAAAATTGTGCAAGTTGACGAACAGCAGCAGCAAACCTCCTTCCGATCTTCTGTTGTATTCCCAAGTCCAATCTCGAAGTCATGTGGACGACGATCTTCGAGATCTTCTTAATCTACTATTCCCTCACCCTCCTCACAATGTTAGGCGTGAATAATCAGTTAGAGTTTCTGGATAGTTGAGATGACTTATATATGGGCTACAGCAGGGACCAGGAGGAGAAATTAGAGTTGGGCCTCCATTGGGCTTAAGTATCCAAGTTTAACCCAAAGCTTATACTTAAGTCCAATAATAATAATAATAATAATAATAATAATAATAATATATACCACTAAAATATTATTATTGCACTACAGTTCTAATCACATAATTATGTTATGAGCTCCTTCTTATTATGAGCTCGTTAGTCTCCCCATGTTTAAGATATACATTGTCCATTAATTAATTAAGTTACCGACAACTCCATTAATTGATATCTCATCCTAGAGTAGTACCACTCAACCTCATTATCATGCTGAAATAAATCCACCTGCAGGGTTTTCATGATAATCCTTATGAGCTCTTCAAGGGGACATCATCAACCTATTTAATAGGACACGGATTCCTTCAGCACACCATAGAGACAACACTATTTCCCAATTCACTGAGTTTATTGATATAATTACATGTAAATCTCACCCATTGATAAATTAAAGAAATACATACTGCCTTACGTGTCGAGGTTATTGTATAGGGATTAAGAGCACGAACATCCATAATAACAAAGATCAAGTTCTCATATATAGTCAGTATAAGTCGAACGATCTCAAGCGGTCCTGCTCAATAACACAAAGTGCACTAATGTGATCTTATAGTCAAGACAAACTAATATCAAATCACACCATAACCATCCCGATAGAGAGTCTCTATCTATCTCGGTTGTGAGCATCTGTTTATACTTTATAGGGAAATCGATAATATGATCTTCCGCGTGTTGTCGCACAACATATATATTATCTACAGTATAAAGTAAGTGGACTATTGCATCGTACATATAAATAAAATATAAGACACAATCATTTGATCATATGATTCTCATTTCAAATAAATTGTTATAACATTGTTCATACAAAAAGCTAGACTTTTAGTATTCAATCCAACAGATATTTCAGAGTACATATTAAATTTAAAATATATATCAAAATCAAAATAAATTTAATTAGAAAAATATGATCTTTAAAATTAAATTAAAATGAAATAGTTTAAATAGATTGATCAAATATTAAGAAAAAAATAAATTATCAATATATAAATCTTATATAAATTAAATTAAATTAAATCTATTAAATATTGATTTATAAATTTATTGAAAATTATTCATTGATAATTAATCAAATATGCCAAAAATATCTCCAATATTTATCAAACTTATATTATTATTAATTAAAACTAAAAAATATATTATTGGCATAAATAGGGTTAATGGTTGAGATAAAAAATATAAAATTGACGATTAAGATTGAAATTGAATAGTTTCTAAATACAGTAAAATTGAAAAGATGAAGAAAAATTGAAGATAAAAATAAAATTTCAAGTTTGTTTTTATATATGTACAAAAGTAATAACATTCTTAATGAAGAATGATAATATTTTTAAGAGAGGGTGATAAATATTTTTAAAAAAAAATTGTAAAATAAGCATCATACAAATATTGCTCAATATTTTATGTAGCGTGGTTTTTGGATTCTTTGAACCTTTTTGCTCACACCTTTTAATTTAACATAACACTCCCTCCATCATGCATTTAACTTAATTAGTACTGTAAATAAGTAGTTTTAAAAAAAATATTTTTTTACAAACTTTGTTAAATTTTTAGAGGTATTGTAGTGTTTTTAGATAATAATAAATAAAAAAGCTAGTCTCTTGTAAATCGGGTTTACATCATAAATCTTTATAATCCAGTGGTTCCATTTAATTTAAACACCCTAACAATACATAGTAACATAGAGTTTATAGGATTGGAAGAGGAGACCACAGTTCTATACCGTGAATCTAATTTACACAAGTGTTTGTATAAATAAAGTAGGGATAATTGCTAAAAAAATCTCATCATTTACTTTAATGGTGAATTAATCTAAATTTTTGAGAATTTGTAATAAGTACTCCACCTTAATGCTAAGTTGCAAATTCAATTATCAGTTAGCATCCTACTGCCTGCTCCACCTATTAAAAAAACATCACTCCCTCCTTCCCATTTAAAAAGGGTCTTTTTTTTATTTTAGTCGTCCCACCCAAAATGTCTCATTTTCTTTTTTACACACATGAGACTCACACACCCCCTCTAATACAATTAAAATATGGGATTCACACTTCCACTAATACAACTACCCACTACACATTAAATAATAATATTCCTTAATCTACGTGCAAAAAAGCAAAAGATCCTCTTTTGGCGGGACGGAGAGAGTATATTTATATGTATTTTTAATGTATACTCCTCTATCCCACGTCACATTCTCTCTCTTAAACCTTCTTTTCTTTGTTTGATTCCATTAACCCCCAACCTTAAATTCCTTGAATAACACCTCAACACTAAGACAATGTTCGTTTTCGAATTTTAAACTCAGGTTTGGTTTTCAAAATCTATATTAAGATTTTAAAAACAACCCATATATATGCATACATTATTCTATCTCTCTCATTTAACTTTTTAAATAAATTAATACATTGATTTGACATAAAGTTAAAATCTGTCCTACCTAAAACTCAAAACAAACATAGAATGACTATTCATGATTTTCAAACCCCACGTAACCCCAAACCAAACATCACCTTAGTAATCTCAATTTTTCGTGTTCAGATTCTAATCCAACATCTTGGTGATTAGCTTTTGGATTTCCGCGATAACCACATGGGGCATTTGAAATCGCCAGACTCAGCCCAGAGGGTTGTCGTGGTGGGCCTAAGCCCATGGGCCAACTTATGGGGGGCCTAAGCCATGAGCCAACTTAGATGGATAATGTTTAAGGCCCATTAGTTTTATTTATCTTTTTTATGTTAAGGCCCATCAAATTAAGTTAACTTTAATCAAAAAATTAATAACGACTTTTCATTGATTAAAGCAAAAATCATTTACTGTTCTCTCAACAACGAAGGGACATATCTTAATTGTCAAAGTGAGATTTTCTCACCAAATCCATCCATTTTTTCAAGTGATTCCTTAATCTGATTCATCATCCATGTGTATGTTTTACTCTTGTTTCTTCAAACAATCTGATTAATGTTAAACTTGTGTGCTATTCAATTCCACTTTACTTTTCCAAATCTCCCATTTTTCAGTTTTTTGTTTTTTTGATTACTCTCATTTTTTGTTGAGGCTTTCTTGATTATCTTTATAGTAACTTTGAAGTTTTGAATATTTTAGATTGAAGAACACTGTTGAACTTTTGAGATTTAATTTCTAGGTATTTAGAAAAGAATGACTGTCGACTTTAAGAAGTAGAAATTCTGCAAATTACACTACATGATCTACATTTCATTTGGGTTCATTTTAGTTTACTCTCACAATCAAGATTAATATATTGCTTGGGTGTCTGCATTATTTAATTCTATAGTTAGATGTTCTTTGTCTAGTCCAAAATTTTTGATAAGGAATTAATGCTCTGATGATTTCTTCTACATCAGCACGTGCTCTTTTTTAACATTTTATATGATGTGAAAAAAAGGTAAATAAAGAAGACAGATGATGTTAATCTAAAAACATAAGTGAAAGATTAATTGCACTTTGTAAATTATAATTATCATGCGAAAAGATATATTTTTATACTCCTAGTAAATATTTTTTTATGAAGTTTATCAATATATATAAAAAAAAATTAAGTGCCTCAAATTTTTATTTTGCCACGGCCCCTTAATTGTCTATGGCCTGTCCTGGAAATCGCCTCTGTAATTTACCGGTAAAGGTAAACAATGTTTTCATCCTAAATTGGCAAATAACCAGATATATGCCATTGTATCCTTTTTTTTCCTAGCACCTTCAGCACGAAGCCGGCGTCGTACGCGTCGTGTGCAACATACCGTCATGGAGATGGTCGGAAAACGTACTCAAACTGAAATCAGTCACTTTTAGATTTCCTTCTTCATCCAGCAGCAGATTTTCCGGCTTCAGATTGCGGTAGTAGACGCCGGGGTTGTGGCAGAAATCGATCGCCGATGTGAGCTGCTGAAAGTAATTCTGAGCAGTTTCTTCACGCAGCCGCCCCCTGGTTATTTTGGCAAACACCAACGAATTCTATAACGAAATCGAAATACACCAAGGAGAATCAATCCCTCCAAGAAACCTGATTTCGCTGCAATAGAGTGGTGTATTTCTTCATTTTTGGACATCTTTATCTTTCTTTGCCCCTACTTTTTTTAATTCATCAAATTTTTTTAAGAAAAAAGAAAACCCCACGAAATTAAAAATTGAATCTTTATTGCCTTAGTTTGGAAGAAAATTTGTAGATTGAACGTGAGGAAGGGTGATTTTGAAGTGGCCCTTTGTTAAAAGAAAGTCTAACAGTAAGAGAGAGTATGTGTAAGACATAGAGTATACATGGAAAAGAAAATATATACTCCCTCCGTCCCGTAATAATATTTACGCTTCCTTTAATATATATATATATATATATATATATATATATATATATATATATATATATATATATATATATATATATATCAGGTGGCATGAAACATGGATAATGCAACTGACACGTCAGTGATCGGGCAATCTCTTGTTGCCTGATGGTTCGATTTGCAACTCGACATTAAAGTGAAGTACTTTTTTTGTAATTTTTTAAAAATTTAAACTAATATGCCATTAAAGTACAGATTGAGACTTTTTGGTAATTAACTCAATAAAGTATAAAGTATGTTCTGTGTATTAGGTATGAGTAATATATTTTTTAAATTAATATGATTTTTTGAGGTAGTTGATTGATGTGATGTTTTATCTTTTTTAATGGTGAAGATAAGTATGAGACGGATGAAAATGGAAAATATGAAGATAAGTGCTGAACAGATGAAAATGGAAAATATGAAGATAAGTGTGGAACAGATGAAAACGAAAAGTCTGAAGACAAGTGTGGGACGGAGATAGTAACACATTATCTAATTTTTAATAGTTTTTTTGGAGTTTTGTTATAGGATGTGCTATCCATATTTACTTTTAAAAAAATAATTGATACTACTTTCGTCCAGGACTTATCTGCGTCGAAATTATAGATACGAAGTTTAAGAAAAGTTATTTTTTGATAAACTTTATTGACTTTTTAGGGGTTTTGTGGTATTTTTAGAAATTAAATAAATTATAAGTATGTTATATGAGTTAGGTTGGAGTTGTGTTTTTGAAATTAAGATAAATTTTGAGGTTGTTGGTTGATGTAAAATTTTATTTTTTGGGTGGTGAAGATAAGTGTGAGACGAACGAAAATGGAAGTGTGTAGATAAGTGTGAGAGAGAGGGAGTACTTTGTAATGAGATAGACTAAAATAACAAAATAAATATTCCCTCCATCCCACAATAATAATTACTTCATCCGTCCCAAATTCATCTTCACGTTTACTATAAATACAGAGTTTAATAAAAGTAACTTTTTGACTTACTTTTGGGGTAGTATGATATTTTTTGATAATAAATAAAGAGACACTCTCTTGTGAGATGGATTTTTCGTGAGACGGTTGTGAGACGGGTCGATTAATTACTAAAATATGCTTGTTATATATGTAAAGTATGTTTATTTGTAGTTAAAGTATATCAATAATGAATCATATTATAACACCCTAAAATCATACTTCAATTCATTATTTATCATACTTTAGAAAACATATTTTAACAATCATTAAACATACTTTATCTATATAATAGAAATACTTTAACACGTCTCACATGTCTAACGTCTCACAAGAGAGTTTGTCATAAATAAATGATAAGTATATTATGTGTGTTGAAAAGGTGATGACAAATTTGAAATTAAAGAATGTTACAGGGATATTAGTTAGTTATTTTATCCTTTTATGAAAGTGTGAAGTTGAATTTAGGACGGACCAAAACAGAAAGTGTGAAGTTGAAGTTAGGACAGAGGGAGTATATATTTCCAAAAAAATTAATATTATATCTCTATATGGCCCAAACACAATACTAATACGATTATCCACTTTATATTAAAATATTATTTTCCTTACCTCACTATAATTAAAATATTACTCTCTTCGTCCCACAAATGTTTGCACCCCTTTTACGGCACAAAAGTTAAGAAAAGTTATAACTTTTAGAGATATTATGCTATTTTTTTTGTAATAAATAAATAATAAAGTATGTTAGGTGTATTAGGTAAGAGTTTTTTTTTTTTAAATAAACGGCGTGTTTGATAGATTATATTAAGGGCAATTCAAATGGTGTTTTATGGCGTTTGGTAGAATGCATTGAAAAGTGGAGGGGCTCGGTAAAATATTTTCAGCCCGTTACAATATATTGTTTCGCTTTACATAATTAATATTGGCCAGATCATAGTATTAATATTACAGCTTCGAACAGTAACCCGTATTATAGCATGAAATTACCGCGGTACCCTCCTAATAATGAAATTAATAAACATAATTTGCTCTCATCTTGCTTTCATGAACTCCTCTTTTCCATTTGCTTCAAATCCATTTGATTTTTAATTTTAATTTATTTCATTACTTATTAAATACAGTATATTATAAAAATATACTCCATAATATAATGTTAATTTATTATTTACTTCTGTAAAAATATTAATTCAAATAAATTTAAACACCAGTTATATTGAAAGTTTCTATTCTCAAATAAAATAAAATAAAATAAAAAAGGAAAAATTACTTATAAATACACACTTTGTACCCTAAATTATTAGGAGATACAATGGGTTTAAAAAATTACTCTCATATACAATATTAAAGTAAAATACCAAATATAATCTTAATTCATTATAATCTCATACACTTTTAAACCACAAACTCTAAACCCTCACCCATCCACTGCCACCGCCGGCCGCCAGACCACCGCCGCTGGAGAGTAGGAGTATATAAATTTTTCGTTGCACATGACTTACGATTCACACTTCTTTTGCTGCATACACTTTTTTTACTGAACACACTTTTTTACTGTACATAACTTTTGCTGCACACAAACATTTATGTACAGTACATTGTAAGGATAATATTGGAATACCACTATATATATATATATATATATATATATATTTATATATATATAGTTAGTAGTAATATTTTTGTATGTTTGTATATCATAGTAATAAAGAAGTTTTTAATGTACCTAGTAGTAACTCTTCCAATAAAAAATTTCATATAAACTAAAAATTCAAAATATAGTAAAGTGTTAATGTAATTGGCGTCTTGAAAATTTTAAATGACCAAATAATTTTAATAATGAAAAAAAATAAGTATTTAAATTAAAAAATGAATTTATATTTAATTACTATATTTTAGAGTATTAAAAATTTCAATAAGTAATGTATAGCATTTTAATTTTTAGTAAATAATAAATTATAATTATATAGTATAAAATAATAAATTTAATAGATTAATTTAAAAATATAACATAAAACATAAATTTGATTTAAAAAATTATGTTTTACATTAAAATATTAATTTATAATATTATATATATAATTAAATTTTAATTATATAAAATTATTTAAAGAGAATATAATTAAAAATATTCAACAAATTATATAAGGGTATAAAAGTAATATTACATTTTATACATAATACTACTATTAACTACCAAACACTATATGAAGTACTACACTTATTTTTATACATTTTATCAAATAAATTCACTTATTCACATTACCTCCTTATATTAGTATACATAATACTTACCTCTATAATACTCCTTTATTTTATTTTACCTATCAAACGAATCCTAAAGTGTATGGGGAAGAAGTATTAAGTTTGACTTTTTGCTTTTTTAGAAAGGTGTAAACTCTTGTGGAATAACCCTAAAAAAAAGTATGTCATCTAAAATGAGACGGATAAAATATATTTTTAATCCCCGTACAAAAAGTAAAAGTAATTATTATGGCAGAATGAAAGGAGTACATTCTAAGGGGATAGTGAGAGTATTATAAAGAAATTTTTTTAAATTATTTCCAACATACACTTTAATTTAACTTTAAAATTAAAAAAAATTTCCCTACAAATTTGGAGAGCATTTTAAAGAATTAATATTTTTTTAGAACGTAAATTATAAAATGAAGGGCATCTATTAGTTTAATATATTTTATTTTCTTAAGCTCTTCCACATACTTTTTAAATTTTACTGTTTATTAGTTCATGTCCCGCGTATGTCGTGTTGTTCATTATTATCTGAATATTTTTTAATTTTCATTTCATCAGCATTTATTACATATTTCTTTTATAGTTGAACAAGATAAAACGACGTAGTTCGATGTAGTCAGATCATTAGCCACTGAAAGCTTAATGAAATGATATACATATTCAAAACCTTTATTTGATATATTTTATACTTTAACTAACCTCATATTCAAGTAAGAACAGGGGTGTCAATTTTATCCACGGATATAGATATCCGTCGGATAATACCCTATTGGGTACGGATAGGGTAGGGTGTTTCGGGTTTCAGGTAGGGTAGTACCCGTACCCGCATTGAAATATTGAGGGTAAGGGTAGGGTAGGGATTTTGTAAAATATCCGATTACCCTACCCGATTACCTGTTTATTTTATTACGCATTATATATTTTACATAATATATATTATATATTTATATAATAACATAATATATACATAAACATAATTCCATGTATTTGTAGTTAATTTGTTAGCATTATTGAATTAGTTTGTTTAACTATTACTTTGTAATTTTATATAATTTAAATTTTAATAGTGTCATATACATAATATATGAAAGTTACATGATTATATTTTTAAATTATTTTTATAAATTTATGAATCTCATAATATATTGCATTAATAATGATTTCTTTTAAATAAATTGGTCATGTATGCATGATATGATAGGTCGGACATTATTTTTCGCATTAGTTTTTAAAATCGCGGGTAACCATTTACCCGCGGATTATCCATGTATCCGATGGACAATATCCGTACCCTACCCGATAATATATTTAAGGGTAATAGGGTAGGGTAAGGGTCCTAAAAATAGGATTGAGGGTAGTATATGGATTAGGCATACCCGTACCATACCCTACTCGTTTACACCTCTAAGTAAGAATATGATCACGTTGTAGCCATTTATCTTTAATTTTATTTAGGGGGCGGCTATTTGCATCCCCGAATATATTAAACGAACTCCAATTACTAAATACACCCTATTAAAATTACAATTAAGAAGCATCAATCACTAAACATACCCTATACATGAACATTTTACCTTTTAATTAGAATTAAACATATGATACAATTTTTATAAATAAACCTCTTAAATAAAATATGTATTAATCAAAAGAAATTAAAAAGTAAAAATAATAATTTTAATTAAATAAATAAAAGTAACAACTAGTCATCATTAATTTTAGACTCTTCTTCTTCTTCTTCTTCTTCTTCTTCTTCTTCTTCTTCTTCTTCTTCTTCTTCTTCTTCTTCTTCTTCTTTTGTCCGTAGATTTTCAAATTGAATTTCAAGAGACCTCTGTTTCGTTCTGAGAACGCTTTATGAATTTTCGAAATGTTCTTGGAGAATGTTCCATGCATCTTTAGCAGAAACACGATTAGATCGAATATTACCATGTCAACTTACATTGAGAGCTCTAGCATTGAAGTTTGCAAGATTAGTTTTTTAAATAGTCCACTCAATTTCAGGTTTGTCCACTATTTTGAATTCATTGAAGGACTCCATCCGATCAATATGCAATGCCAGAAGTGTCCATCTATTGATTTTATGATAGCATGCATTTTGACTTTCAATATGGAATAATTTGATCTATCAAGGATTGGAAGACGATATAAAGAAGTAGAAGGAAATTTCATTTATAAGATAGAGAGAGAAAAAACACGAAGAAAACAAGGATTGATATTAAGTGACATCTAGTACGTACTATTGGCTCTGATACAAATTGAAAGATTCGAGTTGTCCTAATTTCACGAAAAGCGAGAAATAGAGGACAATGCTAAAACAAATGTTAAAACATTTACGATAACAAAACAGAAAATACAGACAAAATAGCGAAAGATATATAGAGAATTTAACATTGGAAATTTAAAACTTTCTACATGGTTTTAATCTTGTAGTGCCTCATGGCAAAACAATCTTATTGAAGAAATTACAAAAAACTTATAAGACAAACACATAGAAAGTGAAGCCTAAAAATACAAGACCAATCAAAGTGATATGATCTAAAATGAGAGAATAAAACCTACCAATGAATGGTAGAAAACACTAAGAATACTCCGTAAAGACTACTCTCTCTAAATATGTGAAACTTTATAAGTTCTGAAAATGATATGTCAATTCTCTACCAAATACGATATCCATCCATGAGATTATATATGCTTCTTAATTAATGGATATGTTAATAAGTACTCTTAATAACCATCTCTAGATAAGGCTTCAACTTCTCCGCCAAATATGTAGGAGGTATCTTCAAATTCAATCTTTTATTCAAATTCATCATACTTCTCATTCTATTACATTCGTCATTCGAGGAACCGTTAATAACAACCTCAAAGTCATTGATAACTCACCCTGAAACATATCCACTGATAAATACTAGATGTTACATGGGAATATTAGCAACAACGAAGATAACATAAGATGGAAGTAGAAAGTTTAAGAAAGGCAAAACATAATAAGTGTTACACAAAAATCACACTAATAAACTCGATCTACAAGAGAAGTTATTTACGACAGAAAATAATAGATAACTTGATTTAAAAGATGAGCTATTTACCATTGCAGAGAGAGAGAGAGAGAGAGAGAGAGAGAGAGAGAGAGAGAGACACCATGGAGATAACTCAAAGCAGAAGAGGAACTATTTACTTGATCTGTCAATATGATACTCTCTGCTCAAAGCCGAAGAAGAGGGTATGCAAAGAGAGACAGCGAGCTGCATAATTGGAAATATTTACAAAGAAAACCTCGTAGATAACTCGATGAAACTTAATCAAGATAAGGAACTATTTGCTAGAGTTATCTATAACATCAATACATAAAGGTTCTAGTAGATTGCTGAAGAGGAACTACTTACTAGATCCATCAACAAGATATTGTTCACTCTAAGAAGTGTGGCCCACAAAAGGGCTTTCAAATAACTTCAAAGGATCTTTTTACGATATTGTCCGCTCAAAGAGCTGCGACCCTTTAAAGAATGATAACCTAGAAAGGACTTTGTGAATAACTCTTTTGTGACCTAGTAGATAATTGAGAGGAATTTTCTACGATATTGTATATATGCTCAAAGAGGTGCAGACCACAAAGGACTATGTAGATATATAACTCTCTATGCTCAGAGATTCGTGGCCCACAGTGAATTTCGTAGATAACTTGAAAGGAACTATTTACTGCATCACACCAACAAGACAATGTCCACTCATAGAGCCACGACCTACAAAGACCTTGTTGATAATTATTTTATGACCCTAAATAACTTGAGAGAAACTTTTAATGTATAGTTTGCTCAAAGAGCCATAGCCATTCAAACAGTCGCAGTCCATAATGAACCTTATATATAACTCTTTTGTGACCATAGATAACTTAGAGAGAAACAATTTATATTATGATATTGTCTGCTCAAAGAGTCGTAGCCAATAAAGGGCCTTGTAGATAACTTGAGAGAACTGTTCATGGTAGAATTTGCTCTAAAATTCAAACATTGTGTACAACTTAAAGGATCTTATAGATAGTTTGAGAGAAAACTACTTACATCGATCAACACGATATTGTCTGTTTTGAGCCACTCCAAGCTCTCACGATTTTGTTACTAATCTCACACCCCAAAATACATCATGCTAATAATAGACACAAATACATACTCCACTTATTAACCCATTTCATTACTGAAGTGATACCTTAGTTGTTCATTGAATCCACACTATTTCTTGTTAGGTTCATCTTTGTATCAATCGAATATGTTGGTTAGAATTGCTAACTCATGCATTAGCTTCATCGTGAACTCCAGCCACTCTCCTCTAAAGAATATTTTTTCCTTAAAATAGAAAAGAAAAAGGAAACGTGGGAGTAGAATATTCTCTGGATGATTTATACAGGGGCAAATCTGGAAAACAAAAATAGAAGAAAATGTGAAAAGAAAAGAAAAAAAAATGTTGGAAATATAAAGATGGAAGTACCCGCAAAAAGAATAAATAACATAGTAACTAGTTTTGTGTGTTGCTAAATATATTCGAGTAATACTATTCCAATTCCAATTCCAATTCCAATTCCAAATCCAAGCACTTGAGCAACAGCTTCAACTCTCAGATCTCCGCACTCCCTCCAACTTCATCATTCAAACATCCAATACCTAATATTATTGTTTTCCATTAATTCTCTCGTATTCACATTTATTGCATTTAATCAGATGGCCTGTAGAAAGGGGGAGTTGAGGGAGGAAACCAAGAACAGAAACGACGCCAAAGCCGCCGCATCAGTTGCCGCCGTTGGTGATACCTTGCTGTTCACCATGATGTGCATCATTGGGATGCCTGTGGATGTTCACGCTAAAGATGGCTCCATCTATTCTGGAATCTTTCACACCGCCTCTGTCGACGAGGACTATGGTAATCTTTGATTCTATGGTTTGATTTTCTGTTGTTCTGCTCGTGAAGGGGCTTTCTTTATTGTTTCAAATCTTCTAGGGGTTTTGGTTTGCTGATTGTGCCCGAGAAATTATAGTTACTTTTCTGGTTTTTGATGGATATGAATTCTCAAATCTTAGGGTGGTCTGTGATCTTTGATTTTTCTTTGATCTTGTTGCTTTAATTTCTCGTTTTAGTTATATATGATACAGTCTGTTGATTTCATTTTTATTAGTTGATGATTCATTGTTGGCAATGTGGTTTAAGCTGTACCCTAGTTTGTAGTGCAGTACTATTCAAACTTATGATTGTTGTGGTTTACTTTATTGTTTCAAATCTTCTAGGGGTTTTGGTTTGCTGATTGTGCCCGAGAAAGTGTAGTTGCTTTTCTGGTTTTTGATGGATATGAATCCTCAAATCTTAGGGTGGTGGCTGATCTTTGGTTTTTCTTTGATCCTGTTGCTTTAATTTCTCGTTTGAGTTATATATGTTACAGTCTATTGATTTCATTTTTATTAGTTGATGATTCATTGTTGGCAATGTGGTTTAAACTATAACCTAGTTTGTAGTGTAGTACTATTCAAACTTATGTTTTTTGTAACTTTAGTATGTCTTTTGTAATTTGATTTGATTTGTGTTTGGTTCAGCAATTGTGTTGAAGAAAGCAAGGATGATCAAGAAGGGAAATTTAGATGTAAATGTAGTGATTGGAACTCTTATAGAGACTCTTATAGTTCGATCGGAAGATCTTGTCCAAGTTGTTGCTAAGGCAGGTTGCTTGTGCTTTCTCTGTTCTCTAGTCACGTTTTACCTTTTGGTAGAACTCTCTCTAAAGTTCTTAGAACTAACAAAGTTTCCTATTTCCAGGGAGTTCTACTTCCTTCTAATGGAATTACAGGATACGTGGTGGAGGATGGCATACAGGCTGCTTCGGGTTATAATATATGCCTGAATGCGGATACAGAAGTTGTTAAACCTAATAAGTCTAGAGGGAACAAAAAACATAAAAGTCAATCAAGGTAAAACTTACTGGAACATTTTGCTTTATGGCAAAATCCAATTGTACTTTCTTTACACTTTTTGTTTTGGTGGGTGTGTTGGGGTGGGGGGTTGGGATAAAATTCTGAAGATATTATCTATCTGCAGGTTGGCAGCTAAAAAAGAGAACGATTTTCCTTATAGTTCTACAACTAAGGCAGCAAATACCTTGGGAAACTTTTCAAATGATTATATTGAGAGATTGGATGCTGTGAATATCGTACAGGTGGATTTTATGTCGTAGAATATCCTATAGGCCTAATAAATTAATAATGACAGATAATGAAGTTGAAATTCTTTGCATTTGCTGAATGGCACAAAAGTTGTTATTTATCCTGCTTAACATACTATGGATTGCACTTCTTACGTCTTCTTTTCATTTATTTCAAAGTCGCTCTATTCATTTCCTTTTTCCTTTAAATTTGTTGATGCAGATGGAAGAAGCACAAAATGTTTCGGCTGATGGAAGGTAATTATTTCTGTTTATTGGCATTTTTTTTTGTGCATTCTGTCTGAATCTGCTATTGTTGAAGTTGTTATTTTTCATTCACTTAGGTCAAGTTGACCTCAACATCCATCCGCTAGAGACCACTAACCACTTGGATGTTCCTTTTGTTTTCCCATTGTTTTCGTTGTTGCTTTTCTTTTTACAAAAAAATTGTATTATTGCTTTTCATTCATGCAATTATTGTTAACAGACTTGTTCGGGATTGCTCTAAGAGTGAATTGCAGAATAGCCTAGAGTTTCAAGATAAGGGAATGGTATGCTGATAATTTATTTCCTATAATTTATCTCTTCTATTTTTTTCCTAATGAAATATCATCCCCGTCTTTGGCAGATCAATGAAATTCGAGGCTCAAGTCCAACTAGTGAGTTACTTTCTTGATCCCTTCGGAATATTTGATAACAACTAACGCTACTGTGTAGAGCATTTTTTTCTATGTTCTCAACATTCCACCGCTCTTCCAATTCCATTTCTAATTTTGAAAATCTGGGGATTTGAAGTAGTTTATGCATTTTTAGTTTTAATACTGTTTATTCTCATTGTCTTTATATTCCCTGTTAAACTTGCCAATAAACAGGCAGGTCTTCCCAGCTTAGTTGCCCCCCTCTCTCAACCCTTCCATCTATAGCTTAGGCAAAGCTTGGTCTCTCAAGCATTCTGATATTTCACCACTTTTTCCCATCAAATTGTTGAGACTGTCTTCTCGTTTTATCATCCTTTTAACTTAGAGTTTGAAGGAAGAACTCAGAAGTCACAACTAACCACCCAGTTCCAAAAAGAAACCATATAACATATCTCCTCCCCCTCTAGAATATAATCCTGTGAAAGTAACTTCCTCATTGGCAATGGTTGAATAATTTTTTAGTTCATCTCTTAAATACTCTCATAGTACCTGTACTTGTGATTTGACAACTGAATTTGTGGACCCTAATTCTTTTGTTATTAGAGATATAGTAATTCTTCAGAAAATAAAATTTCTGACTACAACCAAATATAATCTGATTCAGGAATTACATTTCTATCGTTTGGAAATTAACACATTACCCTATATTTTTATTATCTTAAATTTTATTCTTAAAAAAATCAATAAACATGAAAACGACCAGAAATACTTTCCAACATGAACTAATTTGTGCTGACTGTGTTATATCTATCCATATTGGTACACCGTACATATCTAGAGCTTCGATATCTTTACTTAATTAAGGATATTTGGATGTGTCTAAAAAGGACCGGCAATATGGATGTAGGAATAGGTCTATACTTACACCTATAGCAAATATAAATATTTGATATATAACAGTTCAAGGTACTTGCCTTATTAAATCATTAAAATTTCAACTGCTAAAAAAATATAATATTGCAGTACTTCATTTGCCTTAAGTTCAAGATAAGAAGGATTCACTCTTAGGATGGAGGATCCTTTAGCTTTCTTGTATTCTATAGGCATGGGATTATGCCTCTCCAGTTATGAAAATTCTGAGCTTCAGATCACATGGACATTTATTAAAATAATATTATTAAATGTGTCAATTGGGGACAAAGTGACAAACTCACCTATAGAAACTTTAATTCGGGCCTGGCATGTGATAATTCTTTTGATTTTACCTGTGAGTATTACAGTCAGTGACACCAAGCATACAAGTCCCACTCTGTGTCTTCTGTTGTGACACTCTTGTAAGATTCAAGTCAGGTGAAGGGATGAATTACGAGAGAAAAAAATGTGCAAGTTTTAAGAAAGTAAATTAGGGGAGACAAGAAACTTCCTCAAAGATGAAATTTCTCTATGCAACATTACTAATTGTAAGATGCAGCAGTTATGTTTCCAGATAGGATGTTTGTTCTCTTTTATGAACTGGTTTTAGATTTTTAAAATCCTAGACTTGTTCCACTTAGGGATCTTATCTTAAGATGCTTTTTAAAACCATCTCTACTAATAAATCCCCAACTCACTCAACCTCTATATATTATCTCTTTTCATTTTATACTCGTTTCTCTCTTTCCCTTTTCTCTTTTCTCTCCTCTCCTCTCCTCTCTTATCAATTAATTCTCTCTCGTATCTCACCACCCACATCAACACCCTTCTCTTACACATTGATGTTGACGTAACGTTAAATCCTAATTCACACACAAAAAAAATTAACAAGTATATATTATTACTATTCATTTGGATTTCAAAATCCACTGAATTTTAAAGGTTGAATTTCAGAACCCACCATAAACTATAAACAAATATCCCCTAAAGGTATAGTATCTGGTGGACAAGAACATCCTTCTAACATGTATATAAATTAGTAGTATCCTGCTCGGTACCCTGTGATTTCTTTTATTATGCATAGATTGCTGAATTTTTCGTTTGCCTAGGTCTTATACAGGCTATTAATATACTCTGTCACATATTACATGTTCTGAAACTCAATCAGCTCTTCAATACTGCTTTGTATTGCAGATGATACCTTGCACCAAGAACCACAAGGAGTACCCTCTGGTTGTTCTGATGCTCTGGTGGACCAGGATCAAGAGAAAGTTACCTCAGATGGGGCTGCATCTACTGTTGATATTCCAACAAATATTACTGTTACTTCAACTCCTGTTACTGATGTTAAATCAGACACCTGCCTTAGTGCATCATCAAATCCATTTCTTTTGATACCTCCAAAAAGTTCAAGTGTTAAGAGAACAATCAAGGTATTATGAATGCTGATTATTTTCATGGTTTGAAGTTAGGTTTAAAATTTCTCGATACAAAATTATTTATGATAATCGATAACCTGGATCATATATTTATTTATATGTTTGGCACCTTTCCTTTATCATGTGGATCAAGTGCTTTGGTGGGCTCAAGCCAATATATGTGATAAATTATTCCTGAGTTCATGTGATCTATGGCATAATTTTTCTCCTCCTAGGAATCTAAGCTCAATCCTGGAGCTAAAATGTTTTCTCCATCAACGATCCACCATAGAACGGTGACTCCTCCTGCAGCTCCAAATGGAGTTAGTGATTCTTACATGTCAGGCACTTACACGATGGCGCCAATGGCCACTGCACACGAAGAAATTGATGGAAATTCTTTTGCTCGTTCTTCCATGCCTATTAAGTTTGTTCCATACAGTAATGTTGCCTTTGTGCGTGGTGGCAATGATGCACCATATGTCCAACCTGTTAAGTGTTTTGTCTTTCTAACTCTTTGTTCTCTCCAGAACATGGAATATAAGATAGCAAACTTATATTCATATTCATGTATTCATCACTGGTACTCTTTTCTGTGTGCAGATTATGAGGCAAGTGGTGAACAGGACACAACCTGTTAGATATACCGGACAATTTCAGAACATTCAGACAGGGCATACATATGTTCATCCAAGTTCACAAAATGTATGCTAAATTATAATTTAAGATTCATCCTCTGCAATGTGAATAGTATATCAATGGTTTTGTAAGGGTTTTTCTTACAACTAATTGACATTCTCAGGTTTTTGGGAGAGCAGGACCGCTTGTTTGTATGCATCCCATCCCTAGCGTAAGATGCCATGCCTATATCTACTAGAAGTTCTTATTAGGTACCCCCTCTGTCCACCAAAAGAACATACCAAACTCTGCACAACATTTGAGGAAAAATGTATATTTTTATGTAAGATATTAAATGTGAGTGGACATGATTTCAATAAAGCAAGTGGTGCAATAAAGGGGGTTTCCATAAAGGGTATGTACTTTTGGTGGATGGACGAAAATGAAAAGTGTATCTATCTTTGGTAGACGGAGGAAGTACTATTTTTTTTTCTTGCCTGTGAATATTCGTTCTTGGTTCCTTGTAATTTCTATGTTTTTGCATGTGAGGGTTAATTTTCTTTCTGCTATGATGCTTAATGGTAGTCTATGTGCATTTTTACTAAGTTTTCTGCTTTATGTTTATATTAGGATGTTGCACAGAGTGCTGCAGGTTTCTCTGCAGCAGCTTCACGACCTGCATTAACTCCACATCAGGTGCATTTTCCCAAGCACCAAGGTACGCATCCGTGAGCTGTTAAATTATTTTTCTACAATGAAACCGTCTCCTTATTTAAAATGGAAGGAAAAAATTTCAAATGTTTTTTTGACAAGTAATCTTAGTAGCGGAAATACAGAAATCATTTAATCAGGTTAAGTTATTTGTTATACATCAATGGTAACCATTTCTGCGATTAGTCTGTCAATATCCTCTAAAGAGCATTTCTTGGTTGAAGATTATTATATATTTAGTTCAAGCAAACAACAACATGCACATGCAGACAACAACACGCACATGCACGCTCTTAAACACTCCACATTTTTTTTGCCCCTTAAACTGAACTGGAAGGTCATCTTCACAGGAAATGCTTCGGCACAGGCATTGCAACTGTACATTAATCCCCCAATTATGGCAAATGGACCGCCATCTTTTGTAATGCCAAGTTCCATTCCCATTTCACAGCCTGTATTTCCCGTATTACAGCAAATTGCAGTTCCGGGGACAAACGGTTTCTTGAGCTCCAAACTTGCCTAAATTTGCACAAATCTATTGCAGCTTTTCAGTCTTCATTTTTCTCACAGAAAATTTTGACATAGTTTGTTTCTCTTGCCCAAATTCCTTTGTTTACTCGTCATATTTCTTTGGTTTATGAAGGTGTTACTAGAAATCTGAGGCATTGAAACATTGTAATTTGAGGAATTTTTTAGTATTATATCGTTGGAAGTCTTTTTGAGGTTTGGGAAGGTGGTATTTTGTTTCAGTTGTAATGGGTTGATTTTCTCATTAGCTTCCTGTTGATATTTAACTAGGCTAGTAGCCTAAACGTTTATAGGTAGTCAATCCTTCAAGCTGACTACGTTGCAAAATGTTCTACCTCGAAGGGTAATATAATATCTTTAAATAATAAATAAATAAATAAATTAATGGTGGGTGTCGAAACAAAAAATAATAATACCTATTAAAATTACTACTTGTGATAGTGATGAGCAAAGTTGAATCCACATATATTGGTAAAACAGATTAATTTGACAATATATATATATATATATATATATATATATATATATATATATATATATATATATATAACAGAAAAGTGGCTAAAAATGGTAGGTCCAGATTTTCCCGTCTAAATCACTTTCTAAATATAGAAATGTCATTTTTATATTATATAATATTTTTTTTTATTCTGATCAAAAACCTATTAAAGTCATAATTGCTTTATTTTTAATGATCTTTTATGTGATATATAATAATATATAATAATTACAGTTCTTTGATAATGGAAACAAAGCTCTTTTTTTATTTAATTTTTGTTTTCTTTTGAACGCATGAATTCCCGACGCATGGATTCCCGATTTGGACTGATGCATTAATTATTGGGCGGTGCAGAACGTTTTCTAATATCAACCTCCCTAACATTATTATTTATATCTATCTATGGATTAATATGTTAAACATAATTAAGTAAAGATATTGAATTATAGTATTTATTTTAATCTTATAATTATAATATAAATTTGTAACTAATAATATACTCTATTTTTATATGAATTCCATAATTATTAACAATAGAGAAAACTCTTTAATTTATAATTGTTTACTAAAAGATCTCATTCCAAAAATTTAAAAATACGTTTTAGTTTAAATATTGTTATGAATTTTCTTTTAACACATCTATACATAATATACTTTATACAATATTTATAACCTAAAAATATTAAACTATTTCTAAAAGGTTTATGAAATTAGTATAAAAAAATAATTTTTGTTTAGAATAACATATAAGTTCAATAGGCTTCACACAAATCTTTATTTAATATACATTTGTTTATTTGGTAAGGTCTCTTTTAGAATGTAATCCAATAAATATCAAATTTATGTGTGCACATATATAGATAATATAAGATTAGTTATAAAGAAAAAAAATATATACATATATAAATACACATTAAAATTACATACATATGTAAGTTACATATTATAAATATATGGAATATTATAAAAGATATATTAGAAAAATCATTATAATGGAGTATAATCTTATATTTGCAGGCATAATTTGAATTTAATTTTTTTTTGGAATAGAAACGGTTCAATTTCAATCCCGAGATTTCTTTATGCCAAGGGTAATGCCACAAATGATGGGACCACCAATCAATGTCAACAACTTTGAATTTAAGCGGGTTTGATTTCTATGGTGAGAGAGCAACAATTTAGTGGAACCCCGAATGAAGATCCTAATGCTCATCTAGCTCAATTTATTGAGATTGCCAACACCGTTAAGATGAATGGGGTGAGTGAAGATTGTATCAAGATGAAGTTGTTTCCATTTTCGCTGAGGGATCGTGCGCGAACATGACTATCTACCATTACTCCGGGTACGTGCAACACATGAGATGAACTTGCACAAATGTTCTTGAACAAGTATTTTCCGCCTTCCAAGATGCTTCAAATGAAGAGCTTGATCACTCAATTCAAGCAAATGCCTCAAGAAAGTTTCTATGAAGCGTGATAAATGTTTAAGGATATGCTTCGCAAGTGTCCACAACATGGCTTCCCGAAAAATCAACAAGTTGGGTTTTTCTACCAAGGTTTGGTGAATGGTCAAAGAGTGTTTGTTGATGTTTCAGCGGGTGGATCAGTACTAGGAGTGACTCCGGAAAGTGCTATAAGGATTTTTGATGAGATTGCCACAAATGTCTACCAATGGCCATCGGAGAGAGTAAGTGGGTGTTATGGGTTTGAGAGCTTCGATTAAGGGCAACAATTTAGTGTGAAGAGTGCTAGTGTGGAACCAAGTATACCAAGTGTTGAAATGATAGCATTAGAAATCTTGAGGCAAATGAACTTGAATTAGGGTATGAATAATCAAGGAGTTAACATGGTTGAACGGCAAGTAGAGCAAGGGGTTCTTCCTCCGAATAGTGTTAGTGGGGAACAATGGGCTATGACAATGTCACGTGTGGAAGATGTACAATACATGCAAGGAAGGAATTACCAAGATAACTATCAAAACAATTACCAAGGTAATTTCAACCACAACCAAGGAAACTATCCACCAAGGCAAGGAGACTTCAATAGTCAAGGTAGTGGAAGCTCATACCCACAATAACAAAGGAGGAAAGATAACTTCTCTTATTCAAACCCGAGCAATGCGGTTACTTATCCCCCGGGGTATCAGCCGGGAGCTAAAGCGCCAAATAATGAAGGGAAAGCAACCACCGAAGAACTCATTGAAAAGTTGATTGCATCTAACAAAGCTTAAGATGAGAAAAGAAGAAAGATTGATGAAGCTAATGATAGAAGATTCAAAGCCTTGGAGCACTCGGTTGGTCAAATTGCTAGTTCATTGAGCGCGAATGAAAAAGGGAATTTTCCTTCTACCACCGTTGTAAATCCAAAAGAGCAATGCAAGGCAATCACTTTGAGGAGTGGAACAAATTATGAGGGGCCTTCTATACCTATGGAAAATGAAAAGGTAGAAGAGAAGGAGGTTGAGGAAAACTTGGTTGAAGAAGAGTTTGTGGAAGAAAGTGAAGTTGAAGTAAAGGAAAATGATGAAACGGATGTGGTTGAGTCAGAAGTTGTTGAAAGGAAATGACAAAGAACCAAGACAATGAAAAAGAAAGAGGATGAAGTAGAGTTGGAAAGGGATAGTTGGGGCATACCAAAAACTCAAGTGCCCATCCCTTTTCCACATAGATTTTTGAAGAAGGGCCTTGATGAAAAATTTGCAAAATTTTTGGAGATCTTCAAGAAAATCCACATCAATATACTTTTTGCGGATGCTTTGATAAAAATGCCTCATTAAACCAAGTTTTTGAAAGACATCATGACAAGAAAAAAGAGCTTAGTGGAGAATGAGACCGTTAATTTGATAGAGAAGTGTAGTGCCATAATTCAAAAGAAGTTGCCTCCAAAGCTCAAGGATCTGAGAAGTTTTGTCATACCTTGTGAGATGGGTAAGAGTGAAATTCATAAAGCTCTTTGTGATCTTGGGGCTAGCATCAATTTGATGCCTATGTCTATCTTTAAGAAACTTAGTATAGGGGAAGTAAAGCCTACGTCCGTTATATTGCAACTTGCGGATAGGTCTTTGACTTATCCTAAGGGAATAGTTGAGGATGTGTTGGTTAAAGTTGGAAAATTCATATTCCCGGTGGATTTTGTGGTGCTTGATATGGACGAGAATGCAAATGTTTCATTTATTTTGGGGCGTTCATTTTTGGCCACGGGAATAGCTTTAATAGATGTGCACAAGGGGTGTTGATATTGAGAGTAAATGAAGAAGAAGTTGTGTTTTCATTGAGGAGTGCGATGAGGCATCCGGATGAAAAGGAAGAATGTAGAAGGATTGAAATGATTGATGAAGTTGTTCAAGAGAATTTGCCATTCTTCTTATCTAAAGATCCTCTCTAGACAAGCATAAGCCACTCTCTTACTTTATCTCTTAACTCTAACTTTTCTTTCCATTGTCTAGAAGATGATGATATAAATGATTGCTTACATGATATGAATGCTTGTAGGAAAATGCAAGAAGATGAAGCCAAGTTGATGTACTATGGAAAGAGGGAGTATCTTCCATTGGAGGCCGAGAATGAAGAGTCAAAGGTTGAAAAGGGAAAAGAGAAATTAAAGTCATTACCCGATCACCTTATGTATGCGTACTTGGGGGACAACAAGACCTTTCCGGTAATTGTATCATCTTCTCTTTCATCCTTAGAACTTGAAAAATTGTTAAGGGTTCTCCGAAATCATAAGAGTGCTATAGGATGGAGTTTGAGTGATTTAAAAGGAATTAGTCCCACAATATGCATGCATCACATAAGGTTGATAGATGAAGATAAGTCATGCATACAACCTCAAAGACGTTTGAACCCAATTATGCAAGAAGTGGTAAGGAAAGAAGTTTTGAAATGGTTAGATGCTAATATTGTTTATGCCATAAGTGATAGTCCTCATGTAAGTCCTTTGCATGTTGTGGCTAAGAAAGGGGGTCTAACCATTGTTAAGACGAAATTTGATGAAGAGCTTGCTACAAGGGTGAAAACGGGTTGAAGAGTGTGCTGTGATTATAGGAAACTTAATGAAGACACTCATAAAAATCATTTCCCTTTGCCTTTTATTGATCAAATGCTTGATAGGTTGGCGGGATACAAGTATTATTGTTTTCTAGATGGTTACTCGGGGTACAACCAAATTATGATAGCCCCCGAGGACCAAGAGAAAATAACTTTTACTTGTCCATATGACACATTTACTTTTTATAAATTGACCCTTTGGGTTGTGCAATGCCCCCACCACCTTTCAACGTTGCATGATGGCCATCTTTGGGGGATTGATTGAAAATATAATGGAGATATTTATGGATGATTTTTCCGTCTTTGGAACTTTATTTGATATATGATTGGCTAATCTTTCTATGGTTTTGCAGCGATGCCAATATACAAACCTAGTCTTGAATTGGGAAAAATGCCATTTTATGGTTCAAGAGGGTATCGTACTTGGACATCTCATTTCGGAGAAAGGTTTGAGAGTTGATAAGGCGAAGGCTGTAGCCATTGAACATCTTTCCCCACCAAAGAATGAAAAAGGGGTTAGATCGTTCCTTGGCACGCCGGGTTCTATTGACATTTTATAAAGGATTTTTCTAATATAGCCAAACCTTTGTGTAAGTTGTTTGAAAAGATGCTCCGTTTGAATTTAATGATGAATGTCTTGATGCTTTTAAGGTACTTAAGGAAGCTCTAATTTCTTCACCAATCCTTGTCTCTCCCGATTGGAGTAAGCCTTTTGAGCTTCATTGTGATGCAAGTGACAATGCATTTAGAGTGGTGCTTGGTCAAGTGAGGAAGAAGAAGTTTCGAGCTATCTACTATGAATCCAAGACGTTCAATGCAAATCAAAAGAATTATACCATCACGGAAAAAATTTTTTATCCGTGGTTTATGCATTCGAAAAATTTCGTCCGTACCTTGTTGGCACGAAAACCATTGTTTATACGGATCATGCCGCCATTAGGTATTTGATGAGTAAGAAAGATGCTAAACCTAAACTAATTCGTTGGGTTTTTTTGTTGTAGGAATTCGATGTGGAGATACGTGACAAGAAGAGAGTTGAAAATGTTATAGCCGACCACTTGTCACGTTTGGAAAATGCTGATGAAGAAGGAACCATGGAGTTCATTAAGGATGTGTTTCCGGATGAAGAGTTACTTCAAATTGATTTTCAAAGGATGTACACTTTATGTGAGACCGGGAGGCCATGGTATGCGGATTTTGTGAATTATTTAGCTTGTGGTCTTAAGCCTGATCATCTAATTGAGTCTAAGAAGAAGAAATTCTATCATGATGTCAAGGAGTACTTGTGGGATGATCCTCTTCTATTCAAGAATTATCTGGATGGAATCATACAGAGGTATATTTCGGAAGAGGAAAAAGTAAGTGTCATGGAGATGTGCCATAGTTCACCATGTGGAGGACACTTTGGATTTCAAAAGACAGGAGCAAAGATCCTACAATCGGGTTTGTATTGGCCAACTTTGTTTAAGGATTGCAAGGAGTACATCAAGGGTTGTGATCGGTGCCAAAGGATTGGAAGTATAGGGCAACGTGATGAAATGTCCATGAGGAACATTTTCGAGGTTGAGGTGTTTGATGTATGGGGGATGGACTTCATGGGCCCATTTCTGCCTTCCAATGGTTACATTTTACATATTGCTTACGGTAGATTATGTGTCTAAATTGGTGGAAGCAATTCCGACGAGAACAAATGATGCTCTAGTGGTCAAGACTTTCTTAAAGAAGAACATCTTTGCTAGATTTGGGGTGCCAAAGCCCATGATTAGTAATGAGGGATCTCACTTCATCAACAAGCTTATTGAGAAGCTCTTGAATGCCTATTGGGTGAAGCATAAGGTTTCTACACCTTACCATCCTCAAACAAATGGCTTGGCGGAGGTGTCAAATAGGCAAGTGAAGTTTGTACTTGAGAAGACGGTCAATGGAAATTGAAAGGATTGGTCTTCTAAGCTTGACGATACTCTCTGGGCCTATCGAACGACTTACAAGACCACCCTAGGTTTTTCTCCATACAAGCTTGTTTATGGGAAGGCATGCCATTTGCCCGTGGAGTTGGAACATAAGGCATTATGGGCCATTTGGAAGTTGAACTTTGATGAGAAAGAATCCGGAAAGAGAAGGTGTGTCCAATTGGTTGAATTGGAAGAGTTTAGAGAAAAAGCTTATTCAAACTCAAGGATTTTGAAGGAGAAGCTCAAGAGATGGCATGATGAAAGGATCAAAACAAGGGAGTTTATTTCGAGGGATAAAGTTCTATTGTTCAATTCAAGACTTAAGTTATTCCTCGAAAAACTTCGTTCCAAATGGACCAGTCCATATTTGGTGATTGAAGCTAGAGATGATGGTTCCTTGAAGCTTGAAGGATTAGATGGAAGTGCTGTTGTAGTTAATGGTCAAAGGGTGAAGCATTACCATTCTCCCTCTCAAAGAGAGTTGGTATATGTAGATACCTTCACCTCTTGAAAGATCGTATCCTTTTTAGTAGTTTAGGTTTGTAAATAGTTTCGTTTTCTTGTTTTGCATTTTTGGCCTTGTAGGTGAATTGTGCTCATGAGAAGAATATGTATTGAAGATACGAGAAATGCTTAATTTGAAGTGTGTAAGTATGTCTCACCATTTTTTTTGCAAACTTAATTCTCGATTCTTATCTCGATGTAAGTTTGGGGGATGTTGTGTGGTGTAACATACATGTTTTATTAGTAAGCATATCTTGCTCGTATTTTTGAGGCAAATTTGAAAATTTTCTCATATGCTCGGTGTGATTTTGGTCCGGTTGGTTGTGTTGAAGTACATGATAACCTGTGTTTTGATAACTAATCTTGAGCTAATGATGTTTATGTGTTGTGAGCATGAATAAGGAGTATTGGAAGCATAAAAATAGGGGGAGACAAGATTAGAAGTTGAAAATTGAAGAAAATAGAACTGCAGGTACACGAGCCATGTCGCCAACACGACCCTGTAACATGTGACCGTGTTCTGACATCAATTCATCCGACACGGCCACCCTTTGGCCGTGTAGCGTCACATGAGTCATATCCTGTGTCGAGACTCGAGCCGTGTTGCCGAAAATGGGCCTGTAAGGAATAGCCATGTGGCGACATCAATTCACGCAACACGGCCAACCTTTGGCCGTATTACGTCACACGACTCGTGTTGTGTCAAGAGTCAGTTTTTAAAAGCCAGCTGTTAGAACACGGCTGCTCATTCCCTTCGTGTTTAAGCACTATTCGTCGTGTGATTTCATCTCCAAAACTCTACAAACTGTTAATTAATATCAAAGAGTGGTAAGATTGTGTGATTAAAGAGTGATTCTCAGGGGTTTTACATCATTGTTTCCATTTGATTCCAAAAAAACCCAAGGTATGACACTTCGAACCCTAGTTTTCAATTGAAGGTTTAAATGTTGAAATTCTTGTATGGGTTTTTGATGATAGTATGTTTGAAGCATATCTAGGATGTTGAAACATGAATGTGCAAGTTTAATTGTAGGATTGATTGAAATTGTTCAAGAATTAGGGTTCATGAACATTTTGAATTTGGGGAATTTTGAAGTAATGGAATTAAAAGCATATGTTGTTGCATATTGATTGATAACGCTTTTGTGATAATTGTATTGTGTACACTAGCTTAAGCATTGAGGATTTGAGCATGATGGAATTGAAAATTCTTGTTGAATTGATTGTGAAAAATGTGAATGTCAAGTGTTTGATGAAATGACTAAGTGAAGTTTTGAATAGAATTAAAAGCTTTTGCATCCCATAGAAAAGAAAGGTGACGAATTCATGAAAGAATGGAAAGATTGAGCTGTTGAACTTGATTGAATTAATAAAATTTTTTTTGAATAAATTGATGCTAAAGTTGCTTGGATTAAAATGTGAAAATCATTAGAAAATATTGTTCGTTGTGCTTGAATATGTGTTAGAATTAACACTTAGTTGAATAACTAGTGATGATTCTAAGCAATATGAGATATTTTGCCTTGAGTTGAAGTTGAATGTAATTTGAAATAGGTTGGATATTGCAGATGGCTGAAAGAAGAGTGAGGAAACACAATGAGGATTTCATTATTGTTGAGACAGATATGAAACTATCCAACCTCGATGCACAATTGATGATGAAGGAAACGCACCCTGTGAATTTCGGAGTTGAGTTCACAGAATGGGAGAAGTATGCATTAAGATGGGAATACATAATACCCAAAATTAGGCCAACTCGATTCCAGGATCAAGCCACTATGGTTGGTCTTGGGATAGAGGGTGATCTGAGAACCTTGTTCCGTCGGGTGGACATGGAAGAGTTCTTCGACAAGAGACCTCCCACTTACCTCCATCTTACAGCCGAGTTTATGAGCACCCTAGAGGTTCAGAAGGATAGGAACAAGTTTCCTATCTCGATCACATTTCAGCTGAACAATGAGTTATGGGAGAAGATTCCTGTGAATGAGATAAATAGGTTCTTTGGGTGTCCGATTATGAGAGATCATCAGAACTTTCTACCAGGAGGGGGGTTTCAATCAACAAAACTGGTGGAGAAAGTTGGTTGACGATGGGATAGGACCTGGTGAGTACATTCCAAACTCTTCAAAGGGGATAGCTATAAGAAACCCGGTCATGAGGTACCTTGAGAAGATTGTATCAAATACCATTCTGGGGAGATTTGAGAATGGAGCTGTTGGTGAGAAACAACTGTACATCATGTACAGTTTATATCAGGAGTTTAGAGTGAACATTGCAACTCACTTCATTCAGCATGTTGAGAGGGTGGCAAAAAGAGAAAATACTCGAGGGATTATGATTGGAGGAATGGTGACCATGATTGCTCAAGGGTTAGGCATCGACCTTAGAGGTATGCCACACATGATGGTTAGTGAGGGGCTGACTTACACATAGCTCATAAGGATGGAGTTCCTATCGTTTATAGGAAACATGTATTGCTTGAGGCAAGATAAGGGAGCTCCATTTCCTCTACCTGCTCCTGAGCTCACCACAGTGCGCGGACAACGAAAGCAGCAAAATCTAGCAATGGCGAGTCCCAACCACTCCGCAGTTGTGAGAGCCTTCTACAGACAGAATAGAGAAGGAGTGGAGGCAGTGCTCCGACTGATGAGAGTAGAAGAGAATCCGGAGCTAAGAAATCTGAGAACTGAACCAGTTGACATGGAGGTAGGAGATGAAGAAGAGCAACCTCATCATGTGGAATTTGAAGAGCAAGCACCAGAGCCTCCAGTATTTGAGCAAGAAGAAGATGAAGTCCAAGAGGATGAGTTTCAGCAACAACAATAGTTTATGGGATCCAGAGTGGGGAATGCAAGGTGAAATTTTTTAGAAGATGAAGTCAGGGAGATTAGGCAGACTCAGCAATCAAACGAAGATCAGATGCGAGAGTTCCGAGAGGAGCAGCAGAGACAGGGTGTGATGATGAGGGAGATCCATGAGGGGCAGCATAGGAGGGACTATAATGATGAGCAAGTTCGTGCCCACTCAAACAACATGGAGGAGATGCTCACTATGATGTTTAACTTCCAGTTTCCGACTTCACCTCGTGCCTACAACCCTTGGGTAGCTTACCAGAGGACACCACCTCCTCCTCCGGAGAATTGAAGGGAGTACTTTTAGTGCTCAACACTTCTTTAACTCATTTCTAGTTAATTTGGATTGTGATGAATTTGATACTTCATTTGATTTGTTTTGGGATGTTTTAATTCGTAATTTAGGATTTTTTTTCAATTAAGGATGAGATGAGATGTGACTTATATTGATCATGGATGGGTGGATTTTATGTTTCATGTCTCTATGTGGTGATTTGTGTTATTACTTATTTGGTTTCATTTTCTTTTATGTGTGGTCATTTTATATTCTTGTTTAGGAGTTGTTTTGGTGGTTTGTTTTTGGAATGTCGTGAGTCATTTTTGAATGTGAGTGATGATATGTTGTGGTGATAAGTGTTGACATGTTATGATTAAGAATCTCTACACTTTCGAATTGTGACATGTTTTACTTAACTGGTTCAATTTTGAGATGAATGTGGTGTAATAAGTTCCTTAAGGTCCGAGCATAAGCTTGTGAGAATTTGAGCCTCAACCGTGCATACATGGTATTTCTTCATGAGTGGATCGGTTGTGTTGGATAAGCTAGAACTTGCTCAAGGACTATAGGAACGAGCCCGATTAGTGGATGTTAATGACATGATCTAAGGTCATCTTTGTCATTTATAGTCATTGACAAATATTTTCTTACCGTGAACATCATCCCTAGTCAACCACTTTGAGCCTTTAAGCCTATTTATTGTGATATAAGCACATTACAAGCCTTAATTACCCACATGAGCCTTATATATTTACCCTTTTGTGTGAGTGATTGAGGAGATGGTGATTAGAAAGGTTTGATGAGATAACAAAAGAAGGAAAGGAAATGGTAACAAGTGAGAAAAATGATGAAAAGAGTATGAACAAAAGATGCATATGCAACCTTTAAAATAAGTAGAAGAGCGAAGCAACAAAGACGCTCAAGAAACAAAAAATCAAAAGAAAGGAGCATAGAATCAAAAATAGTTGAAAATAAAAAGTGAAGTGATGATTAGTGCTTAAATGTTGCAAAAGATAAGAAGGGAAGAAAGAAAGTGGGGGAATGAAAGAAAGTAGCTACCTCTTCGATTACTTACACGTGTTTAGTCATTTTTATCTAAATATTTCCTACCCTGCCAAAGAGCCTATCATTACATCCTTAATGAAAGACTTTTTTGATCATTGATTGAAACTTTGGTGGTTTATGAATGTAGTCCACGAGCAAGCCTATAGTAAGTCAAGCCAATCGATTGATGAGTGTTGTTTTATCCTACTTAAGGAGTGTTGAGTGAAATTGATAACCTATGTGAGGCTTGGACTAAAAAGGGACTATATTACACTTTATTTTCTTTTGATTGAACTTGTTAATTTCTCATGTCATGAATCTAATGTTGTAGGATGACTTAACATGATTTATAGTTCTTATTACTATTACTGTGTTATTACTTATGTTCGTTTAGTCTTTTCCTAGGTGAAAATCTCTCTCCCCTTGTTTTATTATTTTCGCTGTTCGGGGACGCACAACACTTTAAGTTTGGGGTGTGATGAGTGATATTTTCACCTAAATTTTAGTATCTTTTTAGGTCCATTTTCGTGATATTTTATCCATATTTATGTGTTACTTGGTGGTGTTATGTGTTTTTGTGGAAATGTGCGTGAATGAACTTAATCATATGTAAAACAGGTGAAAACGGAGCAAAAAGGGGGACGGGAGATAAAACAAGGAAGAAGAAACAGGGCAACATCAACACGGCAGGCCGTGTAGGGTACACGACCGTGTTGCAGCACACGGCCCGTGTATCGAAAATGGGCCTGTAAGGAGTAGCCGTGTAGCAGCATCAAAACATCCAACACGGCCACCCTTTGGCCGTGCGTCAGCACACGACTCGTGTACCATTTTGAGTAAAGTTTGATCGAGAAACCCTGACACGACATGACTAGTGTTGCAGCACAAGAGTCGTGTCGGTGCCAGAACAAAATATTTTCCTACATCTTCTAGAAGGTCTCCAAGGGGTATAAATACCAATTCATTCAATATTTTGATCATCTTGGATCTGAAATTCAGCTGCTCACACACCCCCACACACCAATTTCTTCATTTTACACCACATCCTTCATCACTTTCATCCATCTATTCACTCCATCATCATCTCACCATAAATCTTCATCCAAGTGAAGAGAAGAAGCAAGGAAGAGAGGAAAATTGCAAGGAAATGAAGGAGATAACCATTGGAGGAAATCCAAGGGAGTTTTCATTTAATTTTTATAGTAAACATAATTATTTATCATGACTTGTAAGGTTTTTAATGTCTATGTTAATTATCTTATGATTATGGTAGGTTAATCTCCCTTGTGAGATTAGCAACATGATAGTTGTTGGTTAAATTTGGGGATCTATGTATTTTAATTCATGTGTTGATTGGAGTTATGATTTTCTATCATTGATTGTTAATTACTTGATTTGTATTGTTGAATTGTGTGATTTATTGTCATAGACATGTGGTTAGATTGAGAAATCAATTATATGTTTAGGATAGTTCATTGAATCAATTCATCATACACCTCATGTGCATTATAAGTCTTAAAGAGAGAGATATCCTTTAAGATTTAGAACCCTTTGATAGAACATCCAATTGGTTTGATCGAGAGGTTGGTTGATTGTGTGAGAGGTTTCTCATTTAAGCTTAGTACCTAGTTGGAATTGTTTGAGTGAGAACCAATCCATTGAGCTATTTTGGGAGTCTTATTAGGATTCACATTCTATTCATTTTGAGAGAAAGTTTAGAAGAAGTTAGTGTTGGCCCTTAATCATTTATCCATAATGCATATGAATTTGTTACATAATTCCTAAAGTTAGCACTTCTTAAATGTTGTTAATCTTACTTTTGTTTAACTGGGAAAACCAGTCACATTCATTTTAATTTTGTTTGCTTGATCATTGCTTGTTTACTTGCATTGATTGATTTAATTACTTGTTTGACAAACAAAACTTTGATGATCCATCTCTATAAAATTACGAGAAACGTGAGATCGCTTAAGCACTAGTGCCTACCTCCCTGTAGTTCGATAAATTCTTGAATTGGTCAACCCGACTACAAGGTATGACTAATCAAGCACAAGTGGATTACAAAATAAACAGAGATGGTAAGTAGGAGCAAGGACTTTGAGATGATGCAAAGAAATCCATAACCTTACATATTTCTCACCCTTCAGATTTATACTTATTAGAGAGACCGATGATGTCTTTCGAAATTACCCAAATGAAGATGTGCCTTAATATTCTTGACTTCGAAAATTCTAATCATAAAGTGTGCAATTGATGTCCCCTAAAACTTAACAATCTCGAAATTAAATTGCCAAACTATGAACAATAAAATTGATTTATCCGCACAAGAAAAAAAAGCCAATTCTCTCTGAGTGGGAATAAATTTTTCAAAAAGAAGAACAAAGAAAACATAGAAAAGATAATGAAAAACCTCGTTTGCTTTAGGTGGTGTCGTGGTGATCATCAATTATTGAAAATACCCTCAAGTCATCTCTATCAAATTCAAAATCGCATAACAGGAAAAAAAAAGATAAACTAAATATTCCCTTTTGCTTTAAGGAGTAATTAAGTATTTTCCCAACCAAAGCTTTTCAAATAAACATTCAATGCACGCTCAGCGTTGCCGACGATTAAAGGAAAAAACTATAAGATCATCCGCAAACATACACATAATCACTTCATATAAACTTGTCATTCATGCCCGACTGAGAGAATGCGACTTAGTAGAGATGACTAAGCTTGTTGTTGCCATAGCAATGGAGATCAGTGAATTCAACCGCAACTACAGGTACAGTATCTCAAATCTTCGGTAATAATAATGAAGATATATTACGATAAATTGTGAATAAAAGAAAATAAACAGGTTATCGGAACCAAGTGGGTTAGCCTACTTGGCCACTAGGCTCCTCACTAAGGTGAGTAACCCAAGTTCGATTCCTTTGGGGAACAAATTGGAGAGTTGGGAGTTATAAGGAGGTTAAGGAACGAACGAATTGGAGAGTTGGGAGTTATAAGGAGGTTAAGGAACGAATTGGAGAGTTGGGAGTTATAAGGAGGTTAGGTGAATAATCTTGGAGGGTTGGGAGTTATAAGGAGGTTAGGTGAATAATCTTGGAGTATATGAGTGTACTAACTTCTAACCACTAACAAACTAACTTTGTTTGATAAAAAAAATTGACATTATTAAAATTTTGAAAGAGTATACATATATATATATATATATATATATATATATATATATATATATATATATATATATATATATATATATATATATAATTAGATGTAACAAGTTCTAGTTATAAAATATAACTAGAAGTATAACACCAAAGTTGGAGTTGTATACCACCAAAACGAATATGAAAAGAGTTGGGAGTTATAAGGAGGTTAAGGAACGAATTGGAGAGTTGGGAGTTATAAGGAGGTTAGGTGAATAATCTTGGAGTATATGGGTGTACTAACTTCTAACCACTAACAAACTAACTTTGTTTGATAAAAAATTGACATTTTCTTTTTATTTTTCAATTTAAAATTTTGAAAGAGTATATATATATATATATATATATATATATATATATATATATATATATATATAATTAGATGTGACAAGTTCTAGTTATAAAATATAACTAGAAGTATAACACCAAAGTTGGAGTTGTATACCACCAAAACGAATATGAAAAGAGTATCATGGTAGATTCTACTTGTATTAAAATGAATTTGCGAAAAAATTGTAAAAATCTCAAAAATTCGGAAAATCCTCCAAATTTGCGAAATTTGTCGAAAATAAAAAAAAAAATCTTAGAAATCCTCCAAAAATTGAAAATTCTCGAAAATCCTTCAAATATCCAAAAATTTCAAACGTGAAAAATTTTTTCAAGAAAGAAACCTATTTTCAACTTGCTTGCAATAATAGGTATAATATCATCATAAATTTAATTCCCTTTAAAAAGATTGACACATTCTAAATTGAAATAAGAAGAATATTTTTTGAAACTATTTTTAATAACAATATTTTGATGGGAGAGTTTGATTTTAAACTTAAGATAAGAGTGAAAGGAAAATTCACTTTGCTAATTCAACTAAGATTTTCGATCTACTGATCAATTGTTACATCACAAGTTTTGCATATTTAAAGATGTGTGGGTAGGATTTACTCTTATGTTTGTTTTTTACCTGATTTAAAGTAGTATCCTCACTTCTGTATTATATTGTTCTTGTTTATGATTGGATAGAGTTAAAATTATTTCTCGCTTAGGATGACTATTCTTCTTACCTTAGCAGTGAGTTTACACATAAATATGATGGGTATGATACTTTATTTACTTTTATTGTTCATTAATACTCCCTCCGTCCACTGAAATGTTTTCATTTTATTATATTGGACGTTTTATTTAAAGGTTTCATTTTCCCATTTCGGTAAAAAAGTCTACCACTACCCATCACATTCATCTAATACAACTACCCAATACACATAAAATATTAATACTCCTTAATTCACGAGTAAAAAGTAAACGGCCATCTTTGCCTGGGACAGAGGGAGTATTAAAGATGATTTTTATTTTTATTGATTAAAATGTATATTAATTATATTAAAAATTTTTAGTTGTTAAATTTAATTTATTTTCTTTTTGTTTAGTCATGTGTTTTTATAGGTGTTTTTTCAAACTGAGTATCTAATACTCATTCCGTCCCATGTTAAGGTCTACATTTTTCATTTTTGGTTGTCCAATGTTAAGGTTTGCATTTCCTTTTTTATCAACTTGGGCCCACACAAAATAATTAATTATTTCATGTAGAACCCACACAACACTGATACAACTACCCACTTTACATTAAATATTATTTCTCTCACTTCACTGCACATTAAATTATTATATCTCTTAATCTCCATGGAAAAAGCAAATGTCAACATTAACGCGGGACGGGGGGAGTATTTATTAAAAATTTCTTTATATTTTAAATCTTTAATATATTAATTGAAAGTTTTTTTCTTTTGGCCTAGGTGTCGCTTTCAGAAGTCTCCTCGTGTTAAATTATATTTGAGTGAGGCTATTGTGCCCTCGTGGACACACCGTGAGCTTTTAGAATTTAGTATTATGGGTAAGAGTATACACTTTAATTAATAAAGGTACATCATTTATAAAGGATATACACTTTTCATTAAATTTTTTATTTTTCTTTAGAAAATAAAGGGTATACATTTTTATACTAAAGGGTCTACAATTTAAGACAAAATTCTAAAAGCGTGTGCCCGGGTGCACACAAGTTTTTGTCATTATATTTACTACTATCAAATTTACATTTTAATTAGTTTCTTATGTTTTCGTATTTTTTTAATTTAATTTGTTTTTATTTTATTATAATTTTTTTCATACATATATTATATTCTTTTGATTTTTTTTTAAATTTTTTTTCCTTCTAACTCTTTATATTTTTTTAATTTTTATAAATAAAAAATTTAGGTCTATTAATTTTGTTTTTTTAAACTTTTTAATATATTTTTTTGAAATTCACGTTTTTTTAAATTTATTTATTTAATTATAATAATTTATTACTTCTTCCGTCCCACTAATTATTGCACATTTTCTTTTTTATCCGTCCCAACATTTATGCACGTTTATAAAAATGGAAAAAATACATTACAATTCTACCTACTTTTTACACACATCCTAACAACTTTACTTTTTTCATTAAATTATCTAAAATACTCACTTTTTAGACACATTCCAGTAACTTTACACATCTTTATACATAAAAAAGTAACTTTTCTTAATTTCCATGCACTAGAATACGTGCACAATTTATCGGGATGGAGGGAGTATTATTTTTATTTTTTTCATTAATACATATTTTAAATTTATTTACTTTTATTTAATTTGATTAGTATATATAATAAAATTTATTATAATTTATTTTATTAATACAAATATTAAAATTTTTAATTCTGTATCTTTTAATTTTGGGAGGATTACTATTAGGTACACAAAAAAATTCTTAATTACTATGAGATACAAACATTCAAAAAAATTACTACTAACTACATAAATTTATAGTGATATTCCAATATTACCCCTACAATATGCTGCACATAAATGTTGTGTGCAGTAAAAAAAGTGCATGCAGCAAAAAGTGTGGTGGTCCGGCAGAGCTCCAGCGGCGGCAGCAGTTTTCCGGCGGTGCTAAGGCGACCGGCCGGCGGCAGTTCGGTAGCGGCGTGCGGTTCGACAGTTTTTCGGCGGTCCGGCGACCGGCCGGCGGCGGTCCGGTGGTGGGTGAGGGCTTAGGGTTTAAAAGTATATGAGTTTAGGGTTGTATTTGGTATTTTACTTTAATATTTTGTATGTGAAAGTAATTATCTTAAATCAATGTATCTCATATTAATTAGGAGTGCAAAATGTGTGCTAGTAGTAATTATTCCTTTTATTTTTTAATAAATTTTTTAGTTTTCAAATACATTTTTTTTTACTTTTTAATTAATTAATTTTTTTTTTTCGTTATAAATGTTTTAAAAATTTTATTTACTTCTCCTTTATTAGTTTTGTTATAAATTATTTAATTAATATTGATTACTTTAAATATGTTAAATGTGTATTTCTATTGCATTTGATTATTTGATCATTTATTTATTTTTTATTAGTTTCATTATATATTTTTATAATTTCTATTGATTGATATATATTAATTTCTTTTTTTATTTTATTGAGTGCAACTGTGGTACGGTGTATTTAATGATCTTAACCGTTAGATTATTTTAGTTTAATCTCTACCGTTAACCAGAATAATATAATTAAAATTTTATAATAAAACCTACTCAATATCTATTTTAAACCTATTAACACATGTGCACCCTAAAATCACCCAATTTGATTATAAATTTGTAGTTGTCAAATTACATTTTTTGTTTTTTGTTTTTTTTGTTTGGTTTTTTAACGATTTTTTTTAAAAAATTTATGTGATTATATTTTTTTCTTCAACTTATTTATGGTCAAGCTTAATGATATAAAAGAGGTATATGGTTCATAACTATTTATTAATTATTGCATCTAATAAATAAATTAATTTTTAATACACTCTCTTCATTACAAGTTAAATTTCATACTTTTCATTTTCATTCGTCGTATATTAAATTTCATCTTTCAAAAAAGAAATATCACATCAATTCTAAATCCTAAAAGTATATCTTAATTACAAGTTTAGACAAAGACTTATACAGCATCGTTTTGCGAATTTCGTTTCATGAGACCGAGCTTTATTACTTTATATGTAACCCGCTTCGATGTGTATTAGTATCCATATAATATTTGTTTGAAAATTAAGCATGTCTCAATATTGGTTTGGCGGTAGAGACTCGGTCTTTCAATTATCTGGCAGAAAGTATGAGCTTTGCGATCACCGTTAGTTTTATCCTCTTCTTTTCTAAATTTAATTATTATTTTTAAATAAGTTTAATTGTTCTTTGTTCTTAAAGTGTATATTAAAACCATTTAATCTTTAAATTTAATTTATATAATGAATATATTTAATTGATTTTTTAATAATAATGGTGCAGCAAATTATATTAATAATTCATAATATAAATAAAAAATAATAACATTTTTTTTAATTAAAAGTGATAATATATTTAATAAAAATGATAATTAGTTAATAAAGTTTAAAATTGTCTCAAGCTAGTATTACTAGGACAAATACAAAATGATACTATTTGATTAAGGGAAAGCCCAATTAAAGCATTTCATAAACAATTTGTATGATGGATAAAAAAGTGATAATATTTTTAATAAAAAAAGTGATACTTAATCAAGAAAAAGTGATAACCGTCAATTGATTATTTTATGCACGAACGATTGATAGAATAAATAAAAAGTAATAACATTTTAAATAAAAAACTAATTCATGATTATAGAAAAGTGATAATTGTCTAATTAAATTATTTCTTAAACATTTTGTAAGATTGATAAAAAGTGATAATACTTTAATAAAAAGTGATAACAATTTTAATAAAAAAATGATATTGATCAAGAAAAAATGATATCCGTCAATTAATTATTTAATGCACGAATGATTTATAGGACAAATAAAAAGTGATAACATTTTAAATAAAAAGTTATTCATGATAATATAATAGTGATAACTATCCAATTAACCTGTATTTATAAAACAATTTATAAGATGAATAAAAAGTAATAATATTTTAATAAAAAGTGATAATATTTCTAATAAAAAGTGGTAATATTTCTAATAAAAAATGATACTCCCTCTGTCCGATTTTAAGGTATCCGTTTGCTTTTTGCACATGGATTAAAGAGTATTATTATTATTTGTAAAGTGAATAGTTGTATTAGAGGGAAATGATGGACCATATTGTGTATTTTTTATTAAATAGAGAAAATGAATACCTTTGACCTAGACGCAAAAAATAGCAAAATGGACACCTTAGAAGCGGACGGAGGGAGTATATGATTATAGAAAATTGATGATCATCAATTAAATTATTTAGTATATAAACAATTTTTATGACATGAAATATAATATCTTATTAAAAATAATTCAATTAATTATATTATTTTATTAGAATAATATACTAAAATTTATTAACTCTATTTTTATTCAATTATTTATTTTATATTTTTTTATTTTTAAAATTGAAATAAAAGAATTAATTAAAGTAAAAAAAAAAGCTAACAGAATAGTAAAAAAGAAAAAAAAAATAAACATATATAGATTAGGCCGTTAACCGAAATAAATTGAATGATTCCCGTTCAAATAAATTGCTGAGGGCACAACGCCTTTAAATAACGACAAAAGCTACTGCGCCTCGGGGAGACGGTCTGTATGTCCATGTGAACACAAATCTTCCCCTCCTTATTCTATTTAAACCTATGTATTGATAGAGAGTTTAAATTGTAAAGGACACGAAAATTGCAAAGGACACATATCTAAATTCGTGTGCCCAGGGCCCCAGGCGCACAAGAGACTCTCTTAAATAATATATTATATTAGGGCAATAGGCAAAAATACCCAAAATGTCAAAGTCAAAAATCAATACCAAACTTTTTTAAATTTCATATCTTTTCTGACCAATAGGACAAAAGAGGACCACTGTACCATTATATGAGATATTTGGCAAAATTATGTGGGTGACTTATGATGCGCGTTTTCTTTGCACACAAAATTAATCTCCAAATATTAAGGATATCAGTTGCAGACCAAGTGAAATATCGAACCCAAAGGAAGGTGTATTACCAATTTAATTATTTATTAAATTAATTAAGACAAGTGACAATAACGTTTGAGAATAATTATCTAATTAACTAAATACTAAAATTAAATAACAACTAAAATAAAAGCACTTCAGAAGAATACGATAGTGGATCAAGTAGGAGAATGGGTAGCTATAAGATAATTCAGTTTCACTCATTAATCTCCCTTTCATGTATCAATGTCCGACTCTGCCTCGTGGAATATGGACGCATCACTAAATATGCAAATCTACTTTATAGACACAAGTAAATAAGCGTGTAACACGTGTGAATAATCTTGGAGCAAGAGATATAACTTCACCCCCCTTTCTAAGTACTATAAGTATCAATTATTTCCCCTATGATTGGTACTCTAACCCGATATGATCTCCCTTTATAGGTACTATAAAGTTAACCTCTTTATCTTGCTTACTAACCCGAATTCAATTCAATTAATAAACATTCATATATAATAGTTCTAATAAAGTTTCGGAGTCCCCTCACTTATAATCATAACATGGAATCCTGCTCAGCAGTGAACACGTTCTTGGTGTGATCTACATCCCCTTTTATACTTGTAAGCTCTCCTTATAGACCTAGGATGAGCTTTTTAAGACGAAAACACGCAGAAACACGCACTAGGGGTGTAAAAATATGGATCCGGTGCTGTTCAGGCATGTGGTTCGACTATGGTTCGACCTATAGGCTTGGTCGAACCATGGTCGAATCGAAATCAGCGATTTTTCGCACTCCAGGCATGTGGTTCGACCATGGTTCAACCTCATGGCTGGTCGAACCATATCATCGTGGTCGAACCACGCTTTTCTCATTCTCAGGCTTTTGGTTCGACCACAACAAGGGTGGTTCGACCACTGGTTCGGGTCGAACTAGCTTGCGCAGTCTCACTGTTTCACGTATAACTTCCACATATAAGCTCCAATTTGAGTAATTCTTACGCTCACGTGATCCTCTCTTCCTTGGATTTCTATCCATATAAAGTACTCTCAGAAAATCCAACATTTGAATATGTAACAATTCATGCAAAGTAGAACAGCTGTTCTGTTCGGCACAGCTCGCGCGACGTCACCATTTTGATCATAACTTTCTCGTTTGGATTCCGATTGAGGTTTCTTTAATCCAAAACGATCCTCTCTTCTGTAACTTTCCAAGAATATATCTCACTACAGTTTTGATCTCCACAGAAATACAAAAAATTATGAAAATTGAACGTGCATTTTTCAGCATTCATACACAAGTTGCACCTTTTCTCTAACTTTGCACTTTTGATCCTTTTTCCACCTAAAACATAATAAAACACCTTAAACACACTTTTTTCTAAAATATATTGAATATAAGATATTTTTGCTAATATATGACAACAATTCCCATCAAAATGGTGTTAGATCGGACACTAAAACACACTTATTTTCACTCTCATCAACCTACATGCTCACCCATATTGTTACCACAACCCTTTACAAAATATTTCAACATATTTTCACCCATTATATTCTACAAGTATTTTCAATATTTCCTCATACTTCAGAGTGGTATCAGAGTCCCATGTTTATTTATTTATGAACGAAAAATTATTATAAAATCATATTACTTAATGAGAGGAGAGTTTCAAAGAAATATGGATTCGAACGAAAGTTCGACATCCGAGAGTGCCAGAACTATGGGCCCTGTTCAAAATTGGAGCAACGACATCTTCTGGCCCATTGGAAATAATGAAATGAAGCTCTATATAATAATACTACAATATTTTGTATAGACAACAAGCAGAAAAGAAGGAAGAGGCCGCCGACCATTTCTGGGATGGTCTCGACCAAAGACGGAAACTGACAGAAGCCCGTGCCAATTACACCGAGGAAGAACATCTGGAGGAAAGCCACCAGATGGAGATAAGATACTCCAAAGAAGTATCAAGAAACACAGTGAAACTCCAAAGTTTCACTGAGATCCATGGACGTGTCCCCAGACACGAATAATAGAGAAGATGACCAAATCAAGGTCCAAGAAAGATCTGCAAGCCCTATCACTTTTCATGGTGGACAAAATGATTGAGTGGAAAGAGATCGAGGCAGATAACTCTAAGCTGAACCAAGATCTTAGAGAATTACAAAAGACGGTAAAATTCTTTGGAGAATATTGCCAAAACATGTCCAAGACGATACTTGAGATCAGCCTCAAGATGGATAAGGTGGAGATGTTGCAGAACAAACAACTCGACCTCATCAAGAAGCTGATAAAGCAAGTAAAGTCACTGGAAACCAAGGTGACGGGGAGAAGGCCAGGAGGAAGGTTGCCACCAACCTTCGAAATAGAACCCCTTTTACACCAAAAGGGAAAGACGACGGAGGTCATAAGGCTGAAGACGCAGAGTGAAAAAATGATCACTATCCTTTGAGTATAATCCACATCCTAGGATGGAAAGAGCGAATCTTGAGGATCTACAATATCTATATGAGTCCTTCCAAGGACTAATTATCGTAGATCTGAAAATGAATGTTGGAGATACTTCAGACTCTCAACAACAATCTCATGCTCCTCAGACCCGACAGGATCTGAGCCAAAATGAAGGAACTTCTAGATCACACGGAGTCCATGAAGCAAGACAGGAAGACGCATCCCAAAACCAATGAAATTTCAGGATGAAGGCGTTGGGATTGTCAACAGGAGTAAGCCGAGTTCGAGGATCTAACCTACACAACACCCCATATGGTCGGTCTCACATTGAATTGATAAATCCATACGGTTGATCCTAAACCTCGATACTCTAGACTTCAAGAACAGAGAGACCTTGATAGACGAGTGGACAAATGCAATAAAGATTGCAGGAGGAGCACCAGAACTGGATAAAAAAGGGTTCATAAAATTCCTAACTATGAGTCTGGAAGGATCAATGAAGTGCGCCTGAGAGGTACTTTTAGACGAAGTCAAGAAGGAGGCCATGGAAGGCGAAGACCTACGCAATATTGTTGATCGCATGGCCAAGATCTTCAAGATCCACTTCATCGGAGTAGGTTACTTTGAAGGAATGGAAGAAGAAAAGAAGAAAAAGTATAGGAATGCCCTATACAGCCTGGAACTACTTGACATCTGTTATGTAGATGAGTACATCAAACTCTTCACAGAGTATAGATGGAAATCGAAGATCAAGAAGGAGAAAGTATTCCATCTATTCTTTGCCAAGATTCCAAGTCCATCAAGGGAAATGCTGATCAAAGAATATGAACCCTGTGAGCTGGATTAAATAGCAAGGAGGATATCTTTTCTCAAAGCCATGATTGCAGAGTAGTGTCATCTAGCATCACTACACAAGAACTACAAGAGACTAAGGGGAATCAACAAGACAGTACCCTTATGTTGCGAGAATAATGATCTTCCAACTATAATTGGAATTAGTCATAGGAAGTAGAAAAGGATGAAGAAAAATCATCCTTACACACAAAGGAGCGGAAGATGGAGGTCCAGAAGATCAAGATCCTTTTGGTCCAAACAAAAGGCCCGAAGCTATAAATCAGGGCAAAGGTCTGGACCATCCAGATGGAGTTCAAGAAGTCAAGCCTCATCCTCAGGATCAAACCAGTGGAGTACAGGGAGAACTCCCACAAGAAAGACGTTCCGAAGAGCAGCTACACGAGCTAATGAAAGATTCAAGGATTGTAACTGCTACACGTGTGAAGTCCGAGGACATATCTCACCAGATTGCCCAGAGAACCAAAATCGAGGAGTGCGATAGTTCGAAACCAATCCAGAAATGGAGGAAGCTGTTTACTTCCAAGATCTAGTACATGTATATCAGTTTGAAGATATAACCTCAGACGAGAGCATCTATGAAGAAGAATTTTTCAGCCAAGATAAATCCTCTGAAGATGAGTCGGAGTGTAGAAGAAAACTTCAGACAGGAGATGTAAGAGGACATGTCTGGATTCTTTTCCCAGACATCCATTTCTCATAAGACTCTTATGAGAATCATGAAAGAAGATCCAAGACTCAATCTATTCGACATATTCACTGTGGGAAGATTAGAGCGGTTCCTCAGCTTCAAAAAGAGAAAGCACAACATCATATACAAGGTAACTGAAGGGGAAATTGCCATCCCTATGAAGCTTACGGGAAATATGATAGAAATACAACTGGTTCCCTATGAGGAGATCAAGAGGGAACTCAGTAAACTCCCAAAAAAGGTGTCTAAGACTATGTCTTGGGTCTATATCGGAGCCATTCGGTTCCTCATCAAAGCAACATTCAAAGAAGGTGGCATCCTACATTTACCCGAGGATCACCTACAATCTGGCGGATCGAGATTTCAATAGGGCACTCACCCTTCATCAAGATTTCAAAAACAAAGACTTGATGAGAGAAGGGAATAGGTCTTACTCTATCACATATAGTATCTCGTATGCTCTGTCCAACACTCATCATTCAGATTTATTCCAAATGAAGGAGTATATTGAGATACCAGAAGTGTTCGAAAGGGTTGCATGCACAACTAGGCCAGAGATAATGGAGTTACCGCCGATTCACGACATGGATTTGCGAATCAAAGATAAGCTGGTCTGGAGCAAATAAAATAGCATCAGATTCGAGCAGAGAAGGATTTCTTTCTAAGAAGATATGATGATCAATGAAAAATGGGGAAAAAAACCAATCGTGGAGGTAATCCAGGAACCAGAGAAGTTTACAACCATAGGTGAACTAAAATGCCTAGAAGGATGGAGAGAAGTTGAAGTAATATTTGACATCACGAAAAAGGAAAACTCTATTCCTTTTGATGTCTTGTATTATCTCAAATAACCAACAACTGGGAGATATCGAGGACAACTCAAACTCGGAGAACTTGGGCTGGTGATTAAAAAAGTAGCAGGAAGATTCCAGAGCAACTAGTACTGGGACTGGAATTTCTCGAGGAACACAAACCTTGGGAAAGATTACAAGATGGAATGGAATTCACAGTCAAAGGGAAAAGATATAATGTTCAATAGCAGAAGCTCGGGTTATAAGCTCTGATCTACCTATGACCACAAGTCCATTTTTGATATATATCACCGTAGGAATGATATATAAGGAGCATCTTGCAGAATATTTTATGGCATATATCGATTCAAGAGCCTGTATCTGCACAGTAAAGGAATGGGTCTTTTCTAAAGGCTCAGGCGAGGAATTGATAACGGTACTAGGAAGAGATTTCTCACAAAGGGTGCTAATCCTTAAAAGAGGAATCAAATAAGTAGAGATCATGATCGGAGGAGCGGATCGTACCCAATTGTACAAAGTAAAAATCCATCGATATACTCTCATGATACCGGAGCAGATATTCTGTTAGGAAATAATTTTCTACAGATATTCAAGCATTTTACCCAAGAAAACGCAACAAGAAGGCTTATCTTCACAACCCTTTGTGAACATAAGATCGTTGCACCAAGATTGCGTAATGCATTCCAAAGAAAAATGACAATCTGATTTCGCAGCAAGCGTGGTGATAATGAAGGAAAACTTAGTCATCCAAAGATGAACGATCGAAGGAAATATGGCGAAGTTTTCCTTCAGATGAGAATCGAGATTGTAGGAGGATGGAAGATGGAGAAACTAAAAGAAAAAACAATCCACCTTCTCAACGCAAGTTTGGGAGAAAGCTTACAGAAAAACGTCACAATCGAAGAATAAACATCTTTGGAGGACGTAAAAAAGAAGATACAGAGGAACTTCAATGAGGTTCATCTAGCCTGGTGGGATAAAAACGAGCTCAAAGCCTCACTCAAAGTGAAAGAAGGAAAGGAGCATGAGTTCATAAGATATAATCCTATCCTGATGAACCAAGAGGATAGAAAAGATATGCAGCAGATACTTAAGGAACTCTGGACCTTAAGTTGATATCACCAGGAGTATCTCCATACAGCAGTCTAGGATTTCTAGTTCGAAATCATGGAGAATTCAAGCGGGAGAAGTCGAGACTTGTGATCAACTACAAATGGATCAACAACATCTTGGAGTTCGATGGATACTACATACCAAGTAGGGAACACTTGGTCAACTGTATCAAGAATTGCAAGGTATTCTCAAAGTTCGATTGCAAATCTGGGTTCTACCGGATTATGATGGAAGAAGGGAGCAAGAAATTCACAGCCTTCTCCACACCTCAAGGACATTATATTTGGAATGTCATGCCGATGGGCTTGGCAAACACACCCCAGATATACCAAAGGTAGATGGATAATCTTTTCAAAGATTATTTCTCATTCATGTTTATTTATGTGGATGACATCCTCATAGACTCAAAAAGCTTGAAAGAGCATTTAGCGCATCTGGAAATAGTTTCAGAGGTATGTCACAAGGAAAGATTAGTGCTTTCTGAAAAGAAGACAATAATTGCAACAAGACAGATCGAGTTTCTTGGAGTAGAGATTGATGAGTCAGAAATTATTCTACAACCACACATTGTAGAGAAGGTTCATGGATTTCCTGAAGATCTAAAAGACAAGAAACAACTCCAAAGCTTCTTAGGAGTTGTCAACTTTGCTGGAATGTTCATCAACAATCTAGCGCAATATAGAAAAGTGTTCAGTCCTCAGTTGAAGAAAGATGCTAAGTTTAAATGGGAGGAACCACACCGAGAAATGGTTAAACAATTAAAGGAGATTTGCAAGAAGCTTCCGAAGTTAGCCATTCCTAATGATGAGGATGATTTGGTACTATATAAAGATGTCAGTGACCATTGGTGGCGGCAGTGCTTAGTAAGTCCACACCAGAAGGAGAAGTGTCGTGCAGATACTGTAGCGTACTCTTTGCGGAGAATGAGGCAAAGAGATGGCACATCAATGAAAAGGAGTTCTTTGCATTTCGAAAGGCGTTCAAGAAATGACCGCTATTTCTTCTCGCGAAGAAATTTATCTTTAAAATTGATAACACGAGTGTCAAAGCCTTTTTGAAAAATAAAATTGAATCAAAACCAGAAAATGCTAGACTGTTAAGATGGCAAGTTGAATGCCAATATTATGATTTTAATATTGTCATTATTAAATCTGCTGAAAATGTTTTGGCAGATTTCTTGACGAGAGATGGAAGGAGCTGAGATAAACTCCATCCTAACCGTTTCAAAGCACCTGATGGACAATCTTGAGTTGCTCAAAAGGGAATTCGAGAATCTGGCACTCAACGCAATGCGTGCTGGAAAATTACAAGAGAGTGATTGGGTCAAAGTATCCAATCGCATACGAGATTCTATTCGCAATAATGCTAGTCTCTTCGAGTCACTACGAGAGCCACTCATTCGGGCTGTTGATAGCAATTAACAAAAGGAATATATTAGAGAATGGGGCTCTAAACCCAGAGCAAAGGACTCAAGTACCCTTAGCACGAGTCCTGAATTGGAACTTCCAAAAGAAGAACTGGTCCAAGAAAAAATCGAGGCTCTGGAGTCACATCTAGAGTCGTCGAGTCAACCCAGCACCTCTGGGGTAAAAGAGGAAAAGATCAGCCTTAGGCCTATGACAGACACTGCTAAGGCTGGTATTAACTTAGCTGATTTTTCTTATTGGCAGGAGTACCAGACCAGTTGGAAGAAATTGAATACAAGACAAGAAATTCGCCCGGAGAAATGCCGGGTAGATGTATCGGGACTATACCCCAGAGTTTGGATGAGAGAAGGCTCAAGTTCGAACAATGTAAAGCAATGGTATGATTTTGGGGCACTAGCCTCAATATATACTATTGCACCAAGCTTCCCGGAACTTTCAAAGCTGCCAGATTGGCTAAGAAAAGCAGTTGTGAAGGCCTTGGAAAATAACCCGACTTTGTCTAGGGGAGATGTATTGGAGCTTTACTTCACTAGTGTAGCTCCATAACCAGTTGGGAAAGGCTGCCACGAAGCCTTTCATTTTATAAAACTAAGAAGACCAGATGTGGGAGCATCAAACAAAATCAAGGAGTCTTTTGAGAAGAAACCAGTCTTGGTTTCTACATATTTAGAGGATCAAATCTCTACGCGAAGAGTGAGGGGTTTGTACGCTTGTATTCAGGCCATGGATCAAGTAAAGTTCCTATTTAAATTCGAGCACAAAATAATGAACGAGTCCTTCCTGCTGAACACCTTAACTGGAAGAAAAACACAATTTGCAGAGGATGCTCTCGAAGAAAAGCGAGAGCTTCTTTGGGATAATAAGTTACCAATGAGTAAACAAACCCATTGGAAATATTGTAACATGTCCTACTTTGGGCAATGTATATAAAATATATGCTCAAGCTGCTCTACCCAAAAGGAACCAGAATTTGGGAAAGGAGTAAGATTAGGCATAGGAAGAAGAAGGACTGCTGGACCCTCTCCAGCAAAGGATACACGTGGAAAGAAGAGGGTAAAACCTCTTCAAGACACCCAAAAGCCAGAGGACCCTTCAGATACCACAGGGGAGAAATGACTCTCCAAGAAAGTAAAAGCTAGGTGACCCCGCAAGAAAACAAAGCCATGTGATCCTGCAACAAAGGGGCCAAAAGAAGTGGACCTGGCCAGCTGATAAAGAAGGACATCCAATCCAGCCAGTTAAGGAAAGCATCTAATACATGTGACGTAAGCAGTGACGTCACAAGAAGTAAAGAGGCTTTGAAATCCGGATTTCAAGTCCACAAGCCTCTATAAATAGAGAGTTTGAGAAAGCAGAAGGCATCGACCATCACCCTCTGTTTTCTCTTTCAATAAACATTGTAGTTTCTTTCTTTTCTTTGTATGCGTATTTCTGTTTCAGCTACCATAGGTAGCTAAAGGAATCTTCTCCTCTTGTTTAAGTAGTATGAGTGTGTAATAAATATTTCCATTCCATAAATATATAATCTTGGGTTATTGCCCGAAGCATGTAACCTTCCATTCTTTCTGCAACCTTAATATCCATACTTTCCAATAAGAAACAGTAGAAACATCCTGTACACCCGGTGTAGGAAACAAACCAGGGTTATACTGAGGTCCACTGAAGGAACGGGACTGAACCATCATAATGCGGGGTGCATGGTTGGTTGTGAGAAGCAGCTGTAAACCTATCCCGGATACCCGGTGAATTAACGGTAAAAAATATACTGTTACTGTTTTAAGTCGGTTAATTATGATAATATATTATTTAATTAATGTACGGAAGCATGCTTGGTCTGATATGGTCGTAATGGACTATGTCTATTTTGAGGAAAAGAAATGTTGAAAAAAAATTAGTGTGAAGTGTGGATCACCCACGGTGGTACCTACACCTACACCACATGGAATATATTGGGTAGAATGTTTCAAACAGTAAGGGTCCAAAAAGGTGCTATTATTTACAAATGATATAAAACAAAAGGGATGGTTGGTAAAGATATTGGATGTTTGACTTTTGTATATTTTTGCAATCCTCTCATTATATTATGTAAATAGATTGGTTGGAGCCCGTGGAGGATTCATCCCACATAAATGGGATCTGTAAGACGGTCTCATTCAAGACTCACCCCAAATTTATCATTCTCACATAACACACATAACATACTTTTTAATTTATTTAATACTTAAAAATACCACATCATCCTTCAAAAGTCAACAAAGTTAGTAAAAATCTTCTCTTAAATTTCGTACAATAATGGTGAAATAAAGTTAGGCAAAAGCTCTTATGTCTCTGGGTGCACGGATTTAGACCCGTGCGCCCAAATTCGACCCTGCCTACATTATACCCCGACTCGGAGTTTATAAGAGAAAAAAACCTAAATTCATTCTCAGCCTTCACGCCACTGCACACTCTCTCTCTAATTCGCGTTCTCTCTCTAAATCTCAGTTTTGTATGTAGTCTTCTCCTTAGGTTCTTTGGCTACTCCTCGTCATCGATAAACGACAGTGTATCCAGTGGCTCAATCCAAATATGGGCTGTAAAATTTCTATCCGCTGTAGAATTGCAAGGTATTTTTATGTGTGTGCGCTCTCCATCTCTCTTACTGCATTTAGTTATCTCTCTCTTACTACTTTCCTCTCTCTATGTGTTATGTATTAATCAGAATGTAGTATTATATTGTAATGTATGCTCTCATGTGGTTATTAATCAGACACTCATTGGCCAAATCGATGTCAATTTGATTAGGGAACCTAAAAATTAATCTACCTGAAATAAGAAAATCCCACTCTAGAAGCATAATGGATCTCTCAAGCCTCCTCTGCAGATTGAGCCACCTTTTGGAACAAGATATTATACAGATGGTAGGAATAAATTATACTATCCTATCTATGTGTGTGTCTATTTAAAAAAAGGAAATATAGCTATGTTGAAAGAAATTATATAGGAGATTGAATGTTATGAGTTTGGGGAGAAATGGCCAAACTGAATTTATCAGCCAAAGTTTGAAATTACAGAGTAATTAACATGTCTTAGTTCATGTCTTAATTCGTACACTCAAAGTTAATTTAATTTTTAATTACTATAGTACCATTTGAAGTTTTCAAATTTGAAAATGTGTCATTTAAATGACAAACTTTAGAAGCACCAATTTTGATGCATTATCTAAAACACTTCAATGGAGTGGCATACACATCTCTTGATTTGAGCAAGTTAATTTGTTATGACTAGTAATTTTATTGGTATATTTATATGCGAAGTATAATTTTAATTCATTATACAATTACTTATTATGACTTTTATTTTCCATGAAGCATGAAATTCAGTTTATACTAGGGGCTTAGATTTGTGCAACAATTATGCTGTCAAATCAAAATGAGATGAGAGCTCGAGTTCCTAAATTTTCATATGAATTTTTCGAGAAGAAGCCTCAAATTTTGAAAGGAAAAGCTGAGAAGAAAAATGAAAAAGCGTCAAAGGCTGTAGAAGAGAAAAAAAAGGCTGCTACGGAGAAATTGAAAGAATTAAAAAAGTTAAACTTGTAAAGAAGTATAGTTGATGGTGTTTGTTGATTACTTCAATTTTTGGATATATTGTGTTGATGACTAGTATATGAAGGTAGTTATAATCAAGTTAGAGCTACAACTGTGTATGCAATAAATGATTAGTTTTTGCTATTGATTGGTCATTAATAGTCGGGATGACCAATTAAAAAATTTATCAAACCACAGGGAGGAAGGTACTAGAGTTTAAGCGATCTCAAGTTTATCGTGATTTTATAAGGATGACAGAATGAGATGGATAGATAAGCATGCAAATAAATGTCAATTTTTTTGTTGGCACAATAAAAACATCCAATAATTTTATGTCTTTTGAAATATGTGACGTGCCAATTTTAGATATAGGTAAATTTGTACCATTACCGACGATGACGCAATCTCTGCCAGAGTAAGCTTGAGAGGTGTCTAAAGAAGAAGTCGTGGGAGTCATAAGGGCAGAGGCACCTGTGTCCAAACACCAATCAGACACAGCATCTGGAGATACGTTGCAGTTTGCGGAGAAGGCCTCAGCTAAGTTGGCCATCACATTATTTGGATCACCGACATAGCGTTGGTCGCATGCATCGGCCGACGATTTCAGAAGCAGTATTAGCAAGAGCTCGATATTCAGATTCACAACTTGATCGAGCAACAATGAATTGGTTCTTTGCGCTCTATGAGACTAAGTTACCACCAAGGAAAATGGAATATTGATTGGTCGTTATAGTCGGGGCGACCAAGCAACAAAATATCGAACCCAAGGGAATTTAGGATTCATGGCCTTTAGATATAGCATCGTGATTAGTTAGGGAGGAACGAAAAAGAGGTTTAAAAATAAAAGAAAATAAAATGCATGGAAAAATAAATCTAATTACAGTATTTTTGATTTTCAATGACATGGTAGTTTTCATGATGCACTCATATAATCAATCATCCAACATCTTTAATTGTTTTCCATTTTTAAGCAAATCATGGTAAGGGCGATCACGATTTCCACCTATCCCCAATGGCCATGGTGAATAGGATGTAGATTATTTTCACAACCCCTAAAAAGCTCATAGGATTGATCCTACTTGCAATTCCCTTCAAGGTACTATGTTCGTATGGATGAGGTTCCCTTCACTAGTTTAATCCTCGGGCACAAGTAATTTCACTAGTGTTCATTTACGTTGTTCTAAACATAAGGACTCCTTGGCTAGACTCCCCTTATATTAAACCCACATGTAATAAATGGAAGAAACTCACATATGATAATCATGCAAAACAACTAAGGACATGACAATACACAATACACAACTTAATCACAATGCACTAATATCAAAGACATAAATCCCATATTACTACAAGACATGTGAATTTCATAAATAAAACCTAATCAAAGCCGGAAATTCAATCAAGACATTTTCATAAATTAATCAATAATCATGACTTCAATCAACCACCAAAACATAGAAAATAGAAAAATAATAAGTTAGATTATCTTACACCTTAATGAAGTTTTATATTCATGAAGATCATCTCCTCCTTGGTGTCTCTACCTTCTTTGAAAGTAATAAAATCCTAATCTAGAAAAACATTTAAAACTAAAATGGATTCCTCCTCCAAAGGGGAGGAATCTTAACTAGTGGAGATCTATCTTGGATGAAGATTGGTGGTATGGTGTAGCCTCCAAGAGGAATTGGAAGTTGGAGTTGGGAAATTGGGGGCAAAAGATGAGAATAAGGGTATTTATATGTGTGGAGGGTCAAAGGAAATTAGGGAACAATTGAGTCATGGGCTCGGGTGGAGAAAATTGGGCTTAAGTGGAGAAATGCGCCTTTTTTGGATAAAATTCGGTTCCAGTGATCAAGTTTAAGGCTGATTCCGTACAGTTCATAACCAACAGCTGTCTGTGTCCAAGCGGTGGAAGTCTTCCTCATGCAAATGCGAGGTCCTGTGTTCGAGTCATTGTCTTCGTGGAATTTAATTTAATTATTTCCTTTTTAATTAAAGGAGGCCCATCATGTACGCGGCCCATCACCGCTGCTGGCCCATCATCATCAGCCCGCATCACAATCTTGCGTAGAAACAGAACAGGTGACGTGGCGCGCATGTCAAAAAATTCGACCGAGGCAGAAATTTTCGATCGAGTTTCTCAGAATTATGCCCTGTTTCTGCAAATAGACAACATTTCTGTGCCATAATAGACAAGGCTTTCAGCTGTTGTCAATGCTCTCTTTTCTCAACACCCAGAAAAAGTGTTGTGGTAGCCTCTTCTAAATCTGTTGTCTATTCAAATGCAACCCTTTTTTCTCCTTTTTGTCCCGATTTAATTCTCATTTCCTCCTTCTCTCTTTTAAGCACAAAAACACTCTTTTTTCTACAAAAATACAGAAAAACATCTATCTCCAAGTAATCAAGCAATTAATAGTATTTTCATTAAAATCATGCTTGATTATTAAATTGAATCCAATTAAATTCATGCCATTAAGCCCAAATAGGTGAATTTCACACCAATCAAATCTCCATAAGTGGAAAGATGTGTGTCTGGGCAACGAGCCCAATCTGCATCTGAATAGCCAAGAAGAGTGAACGACGAACCACGAGTGAAGGACATAGCAAGATTCAAGGTACTTTTAACGTAACGAAGAATTCTTTTTACCGCCGCAAAGTGTTCTGTTATAGGAGATTGCAAGAACTGACTCACATGGTTGACTGCGTATGAAAGGTCTGGACGTGTAATAGTTATATATTGTAAGGCTCCCACCAAAGAGCGATAGTGTGTCGGATCCGAATATGGAGAGCCATTTGTTGTGAGAACTTGTCCAGCTGCTAGTGGTGTAGAGATGGGTTTGGATTCTTCCATCCGAGCTCGAGTTAATAAATCATAAGCATACTTGGTTTGACTTAAGAACAATCCATCAGCAGTGTATTCAACTTTGAGGCCCAAGAAATAATTTAACCGTCTAAGATTTTTTATTGCAAATTCCTTGAGAAACCTGAAAATAAAATTAGAGAACAAAGTATTGTCATTTCCCATTATTATAATATCATCAACATAAACTAACAATATAATAAGGAAGAACCACTAGCTAAAATAAATAGCGATGTGTCTGTCCTACTCTATAGAAAACCAAGACCAACAAAAAAGTCACTAAATCGTTGATACCACACTCGAGGAGCTTGTTTCAAGCCATAGAGTGCTTTCTTAAGTTGGCAAACATGGTTAGGGAAACGAGGATCAATAAAACCTGGAGGGTGTTCCATGTAAATTAGTTTAGATAAGACCCCAGTCAATAAGGCATTCTTGACATCCAATTGGTGAAAATTCCATTTGTTCATAACTGCGAGGGTCAAACCACCCTTACTGTGGTGGCTTTGACAATAGGACTAAAAGTGTGGGAGTAATTGAAATCTGGAAATTGACTGAACCCTTGAGCTACCAAGCGTGCTTTATGATGATCAATAGACCCATCCGACATAAACTTGGTTCGAAACACCCATTTTGAGCCGATAATGTTTACTCCTAATGGCCACGGTACAAGCTCCCATGTATTATTTTTTGCAAGAGCTCTCATTTCTTCATCCATGGCAGCCATCCAGTGAGGGTGTCTAGCAGCAGATTTGAAACCACGGGGTTTGTTTGAAGCGACAAGAGTGTGTATGAGCGAGGTTGAGGTAATATCTGCAATGTGCCTTGGTTTAAATATGTCTGCCTTTTCTCGTGTTATCATTGAATATTTAGGAGCAAGTGGGGGATGAGATAGTTGGATGGGGCTACAGATGATGTAGCAAGTGGAGATTGTGGAGGATCTGGCGCTACACGTGGCTCATGAACAAGGTTTTGGTCTATTGAAAATAACATGGATGTTTCTGACTAAACGTTCGAAGTAGAGCAAACTTGGCATGGACTGGAAATGGTGGTCGAATTGTCTTCAAGAGAAGAAGATTCTTGTGACTTTGGATCAATAAAATAAGAAACAGTTAATTTAGAAATGCAAGAATGTGTTGTTTGTCCATAATAAGGATAAACCAGTTCATCAAACTTTGCGTGGCGAATGATATAAATACGTTGAGTTGTAGGATCAAGACAATGGAAGCTCTTGTGTTGTACACTATAGCCGTGAAAATGCAGGGTTTGCTTTGAACATAAAATTTATTTACTGCATAATCTCGTAGACAAGGAAAGACCCTGCAATCAAAAGGGTGAAAGTGTGCAAAATTCGGATGCTTATGAAACAATATTTCAAATGGAGATGCCCCTTTTAACACAGATGATGGCAACTTGTTTATGATATAAATAGCATTAGTAAAAGCTTCTACCCATAAGTATGAAGGAACATGAGCATTGAACATCATTTACAAGCCGGTTTCAGAAATGTGGCGGTGTTTTCGTTCGGCCAAACCATTTTGTGATGGAGTGTATGGGCATGACATTATGTAATGAATTCCTTTTGAAATAAAAAATTCTCAAACACGATTATTAGTAAATTCAGTTCCACCATCACTTTGAAAAGTTTTTATTTTGCATGAAAATTGCGTTTCTACTAAATTTGCAAAAGACACAAAATTTGCAAAAAAATCCGATTTGTTAATGAGAGTATATAACCAAGCAAACCTAGAATAACCGTCAATGAACAACATGTAATAACGAATACTAGAGCGGGCTGTTATAGGTGCAGGACCCCAAAGATCACAATGAATTAATTCAAGTACGTTGTTTGCACGTTTTTCATTTATTGTAAAAGGTAGTTGAGCAGTTTTAGCAAGTTGGCAAGGGGTACATATTGAAGGTTTTGGCAGAAGATATGCGACTTTCAAATGGCCTAATTTATTTAATAAAGAGACAACGCCAGATGAGACGTGGCCTAATCTAGCATGTCATTGTTCAAATGAAGCACATGAAATAACATTTTTCAAATCAGCAATGAGTGTAGGACGATCCCATTCCAACACATATAACCCATTTTCACGCTGGCCTTTTGCCAAGATTTTCTTTGTCTGGCGATTCTGAATAACAAACAACTAGTCAGTGAATAAAACATCAACAAGAAAATCAGAAGTAAGTATACTGATTGAAAGCAAACTTTTGGTTAGATTTGGCACAATAAGAACATCCAATAATTTTATGTCTTTTGAAATATGTGACGTGCCAAATTTAGATATAGGTAAATTTGCACCATTACCGACGATGATGCAATATCTACCAGAGTAAGCTTGAGAGGTGTCTAAAGAAGAATCGTGGGAGTCATATGGGCAGAGGCACCTGTGTCCAAACACCAATCAGACACAACATCTGGAGATACGTTGTATTTTGTGGAGAAGGCCTCAGTTAAGTTGGCCATCTCATTATTCGGACCACGAAGATAGTGTTGGTCGCATGCATCGACACCTTATGCGACATATTTGACAGCGAGGAATACGGCATTGAACACCACGCCCTCTACCACGATGACTTTGGAAATTTTTGTTTTAATTTGAGTGAATCTGACTCATGTTTTGATTTCCACCAGATCTGTGCTGATTTTGTCCATAGAATGCAACATTTGAGGAATCTGTGGAATCAAGAGAATCCTGAAAGAGAGAAAAACTTTCAGCTTTTGATAGTAAGTCATGAAATGTGGGTAAAGGAGTGAGGGCCATTTGGGTAGCAGAGAAACTAGAGAACATAAAACAAAGGCCTCGAAGAAACCAATGTTCCTTGTCCGTATTGTCCACGAGTTTCCCAATGGCAGCAAGTTGGTCACACAAGGATTTAAATTGATGACCATACTCTGTGATAGTATGGGAACCTTTCTTCATGAGCTGCAAGTCGTTTTTCAGACGTAGCTCGATGGATTTGGAATTGTGGCTAAAAGCGGCTTCAAGCGCTAGCCATACTCCTTGAGACATTGAGCAACCGAGAGTTTCGGCTAATGATTCATCAATGAGAGAAGAAAGAAGGAGGCTAAGCAGCTTTAGGTCATTCATTCGCCAATCTGTGTATGCCGGATTTGGAGTTGAAGTGCCACCATTTGTGACGACGGTGATGGGTAGGGCTGCTTTCGTACCGTCAATATAGCCTAAGAGATTTTGGCTAGATAAAAGTGGTGTCACTTGACTTCTCCACAAGAGATAATTTGTAGTTGATAACTTAACAGTTATGATATGAATGAGAGTAGAATAAGGGAGAACATCACTTTGTTGCGCCATTGAAAATTTTAAAGAAGAGAGAATATGGCGAATGTAGAATGGGGTTTCAAACCCTGGTTGATACCATGTAGAAGTAAAGAATGAATTGCTTGATGTTATTACAATGATACAAGAGATTAAATAGCAGTACCATTTTATAAATACAGAAAGTAGAAAATCTCATGATTCCATGATTGCAGGTGATGATTTCTGATCGCTATAACGTTACATTTTAATCTAGATCCCATGATTCCAGGTGATGATTTCTGATTGATATCACCTTCCTTATAATGGATGAAGGTAGGGTATTGCTCTTGTGAGGGTGTATGTATCTAGTCTCTTTTGGATGTGAGTTGAATGTCCTTTTATATTTGAAGGCTCTTCAATAGACCTCTAATGGGTTTTTTAAGTCAAAACACGCACGCACATGCACTCGTAACATGCATTACCTCCATCATACCTTTCATCCATGCATAAACATCACTTAATTGTAATACATTTTTCGGAATGCTCAAGTTATCTAGCTCACAATGATGGTGTTTACTCTCACACTCAAGTGTAAAATGTACACTTATAAGGATGGGTCATGTATATGCTCATAATCAATTCATACATCAAAAACCATAATCTTGTCAAGTGTCTCAACTATCCACCTACAAATGCTCAATGCTAGGACCACAAAGGACTTGTATTCGGGTTGTAATGTTTGGTTCTTTGGTAAAGATAGGAGAATATGGATAAAATGACTAATTCACTAGTAGAGAATTACCTTGGAACTTTGCTTATCATCAAACAGCTTCTTTTTTTTTTTCTCCATCTTCATTCTCATGAAGAATTCTACTCGACTCGACTTCGCCATCATCCCTAAATGTTCAAGAACAAAGATCCAAATCTGTAAGAAAGGTTAATAATTTTTATTTCTATTTTTCTATTTATTGTAATAGTGATTGATTGGTGTACATATAAACCAACAATCGTAAGAAAAAACACCTAGCCTCTACATCTTTCAATCACCATGACTAACGCAATGGATATTGATGGAGTTGAAACCTCCAATGCTAATAATTCTCGAACAGTTAATGAGAATCCTGTTGGGACCGATTCTCAAAGGATGTATCCTCCAATGGGGATGACAAGATCATTTATTGCTCCGGCTCTAGCGGAGTAGCCCGAAAAGTTTGGGGGTGCCAACTTCAAGAGGTGGCAAGAAAAGATGTTGTTCTACCTCACCACGCTGAATCTGGTGAACTTCTTAAAAGATTATGCACCAGTGGTGGATGAGAATGAGATCAAAACGCAAAAGCATGTGGCGTATGAAATGTGGAAGGGATGTGAAACGTCGTACAAATACCTCAAAGCGTGGGGGTGTTTAGCAAAAATGTGCAAACTCGTGCGATCATCGTATGGAATTAAACAAGCTTTGAAACAATAGAATGTAAAATTTGACAACATAATAATGTCAAATGATTTCCAAATCAACAAGTCTGATAAGTGCGTGTATGTGTAAATTACACTAAATGGATTTGTCATTGTTTGCCTTTATGTTGATGATATGCTTATCATGGAAAGCAGTAATGACATAATCGTCGACACTAAACAGATGTTGAGTCAAAACTTTGACATGAAGGACATGGGAATAACGGATGTGATGCTTGGAATTAATATCCAAAGAACATATGATGGAATTACATTGTCTCAATCTCACTATATTGAGAAAGTGTTGAAGAAATTCAATACATTCGATGATCCACCAGCTAAGACACCCATGGATCCAAACGTACACCTTAGTATAAATAAAGGTGAACCAGTGGCTCAATCTGAGTACGCAAGGATTATAAGGAGCTTAATACATAACCAATTGTACGCGTCCTGACATAGCTGATGAGAGTAATATTTCACATATTTTGAGCTCCGATTTGTGTGGAAATTGAGTATGATTTGGTCTATTATCAAGACGAATCGAGATGTTTATAGAAAATCCACGAATCAAATGCTACTGAGACTATTTGAGCCCATTTGTATAAGAAAATACTTCGAAAGTGCTCGGAATTGGAAAATACATTTTTCGAGGCATAGTTCGACCAAAGGGATGTCGTTCGATCAAGCTCAACCTAGTCGAACTGCACAAGTGAGGTCGAACTGGAGGGTTTCAGTTTATAGAGAGGTTGTTCGACCAAGGAGGTCCAGTTTGACCAAGTGAAGCAAAGTCGAACTATAGAATTCAAGTCGAACTGCAGACATGAGACGAAGTTCAGTTTACAGACACGCCGTTCGATCGTGGTTCGACCAAGGGGGTCCAGTTCGATCAAGCCAAGTCTGGTTGAATTGGGACACATCAGCACTGAAACGTCGGGATTTCACCTCCAGTGCGTGCCTGTGCATGTTTTCTATGAAAAAGCCCAGTAAAGATCCATGAGGAGAGCTTACAAGTATAAAAAGGGATGTCGATCACATCAAAAAGAGAGTTAGATTCTACATCTATCCTACATCAAAACTAAACCCTAACTCCATCCGCAGGAGCTGTAGAGAGAGATTCGTGCAGCGAATCAAGTGAGAACCAAGTGAAGATTCAAGACGGAGCGAGAAGCGACGACATCCATACCTAGGTTTTACTTCGCCACTTAATCTTTCTTGTAATTTTCAAGACTATGGGTAAGATCTATCCAAACACCATGAACGTTCTTCGAAACGTCATGGGCTAGAACCATTTTGGTAGTTCTAGGGTTTATGAAGGTTTTATCTAGTTAATTGAACTTTTGTGTGTATACTCCGTACAACACTACTTGTGGATTTATTTTATATAAGACTATGCATTTTTAATTCATACTCAGAGTTGTTTTATGCATTATTAACTGTTATGGAGAGCCTGAATACATATCTGGGTTATTGATTGAGTGCGTTCACTGCTGAGCAAGATTCTATGTTATGATTTTAAGTGAGGGAACTTCGAAGCTTCATTAGAATTATCTTATATAAATACTTATTAATTGAATTGAATTCGGGTTAGTAAGTAGGATAAAGAGGATAATTGTATAGTACTTATAAAGGAAGATCATATCGGGTTAGAGTACTTAGTGTACGGGAAATAATTTATACTGATAACACCTAGAAAGAGGGGTATAATTATGTTCTTGCTCCGAGGTAATTCACACGTGTTACACACTTATCTGCTTGTGTCTATAGAGTAGATTTGCATGGTTTAATTAGTGATGCGTCCATATTCCATTAGGTAGAGTCGGACATTGACACATGGAAGGGAGATTAATTAGTAAAACTGGATGGCCCGAAGAGCTACCTATCTTCTCACTTGTCAACTCTCATTTATTCTCTATTGCCTTTATTTTATTTATTATTTCATTACTTTGTTTATTATTTTAATAATAATTCTCCAATTCAATTGCCAAATAATAGTTTTAGTTACTTTAGATAATAATAAATTGATAACCAACTGTCCTTTGGGTTCAATAGTATAACTTGGTCGCATGCTTAAGCTACAATCACATCCTTCATACTTGGGGACTAATTGTGTATTGAGAAAACACCCATCAATAGAGTGTTCAGTTAACAAACTGAGTAGATATACGAGTAACCCAAGCAGTGAGCACTGGAAGGCATTGAGAAAAGTATTGAGATACTTAAAATACACTCTTGATGTGGGGCTACACCACAAAATATCCATCAGTGCTCGAAGGGTACAGTGATGTAAACTAGATATCTGACATAAAAGACTTGTTCTCCATGAGTGGATACATATTCATTATTGGAGGCGGAGTAGTGTTGTGGAGGTCTACTAAACAGACCTATATAGCCCATTCCACAATGGAATTTGGGTTCATAGCTCTAAACAAAGTCGGGGAAGAAGCAGAATGACTTTGCAATTTCCTTGAGGATATTCTGTGTTGGAACAAACCAGTCCCTAAGGTGATGATACATTGTGATAGCCTAGCCACAATTGGAAGAGCTCTTAATGATATGTACAATGGAAAGTCTAGACATATCCGTAGACTACACAACGCGATGAGACAATTGATCTTGAGTGGTGTAATGTCAATTGACTATGTGAAGTTTAAAGACAATATCGCGGATCTTCTTACAAAGGTAATTAATCGAGATCAAATGAATAAATTGCTAGAAGGAATGGGGTTAAAATCTATAAAGTAAAGATTCAAAACAGTAAAAATCCAACATTGACTAGAGATCACAAGAACTTGGTTCAATGGGACAATGAAATTATAAAGGTTCAAGTTGAACTTGGTACCTACCATTCTTTAGTAGAGCAATACTACCAAGTACGAAACTCGTATTATAGTGAGGTTAAGTCTTTGTTTTTTAATGATTCCTAAGACACCTCAAGGAGGTTGAGTATAAAGGGGTACCCAAGATGGGAGATCACCTATATAAGTGTGAAGTAAAATACTTATGAATCCAAAGGGGGTCCATGAGCGAAACAGACCAAATGTGAGAACAAGGAGAATGCTAGACATTGATGTGTTCACACTATTATCTCAGTATACGCTAAGAAGGAGTAGTTCAAAGATCTTGTGTCTACTAAGCTACTGGTATACTCGATAGTTGGATTACGAAAGGTTAAAAGTCCCAAGCTACCTATCCAGATGCATTAATATTTCACGATAACTAGATTGTGTGTCTGCATGCAGGCACCAAATTCCACTCATGTGCGGGATTGTTGAAGAATTTAATTGGTTAGTAAGGATTAATTAATAAATTAATCACCAATTAAATAATAATTAAAGTGAGTAAAATTAGTCTCAACTATGGAATTGATCAAATATAAATTGGTGATTTTGTGTGTGAACACAATCAATGATAAATTGTGTGTGATCACAATCACTAATTAAAATAGCAATCATGTTTTATGAGAGTGGTCTATGGAGCCTATAAATAGGGTTATTCTGCATTCATTCCATATATAATAGAGTAGAATACACCACACGACATCACATCCAAAACACTTGCATCATATTACGATCTAGTTCTCCATTCTCTCTTAATTTGCCGGAGTTCCTGCTATAGCGGTGCTGCTTTGCCGGAAACGAGAAGTCATTTTACCTTTGGGAAAGATCCGCCTAGAGCACTACCAGGGCGTGTTTCTCCTTACGGGAAGAGTTCTATTCTACTCGACTTCGCCATCATCCCTAGACGTTCAAGATCCAAGATCCAAATCTGTAAGAAAGGTTAGTAATCTCCTATTTATTTTTCTATTCATTGCAATAGTGATTGATTGATGTACATATAAACTAGTAGAATTCTCTTATAAATATACTTATACAATCAATCTATTGAAAATATATTTATACCTAAAAGTTAATATTATACATGAGGTTAGTGTGTTTGCGTTTTGAAAATAAGCCACATACTTATAATCTTTGTTAATCTTCAAAATCCCACGCACCCCCTATGCGATATTTCTTTTCAATTAAAAGAATGCCACACTTATTTGATTATATCTCATGATGAGACTATTTTATACTTTTTTAATTAGTTATTATTTTTTATTAAAGATGCTATCACTTTTTATCAATTTATATTATTTTTTTATAAAAGATGTAATTACTTTTTATCCGTCTCATGGAAGTCATTCTGTGAGACGATCTCACATAAGTCTTTGCCTTAAAGAAGAACACGGTTATTTGTACTCCATAAATATACAAGACTATAATATCCTTATTTGTTAAGATATAAATACACTTACATAATAATTATTCTTATCCCCAATTTCTATATATACGTACCCAAATGAGATTGTTATACGTACCCCAATCTCATGAATTATAAACCCCTACTAGTTCTCCATCATCATAATCCAAAAGATGGCCACCGAAACTTTGGAATCTTCATTCTTTACTTGAAGAAGATTTGATTTGATTTGATCGATTATTACATACTTTACAATCTTGCTCTAAAGAAAATCGCTTTTCTTCCATCGATGAAGTTGCATGTTTTTCATCCATGGTGCAAAGAAAAGCAACCACCCTCCATCCTCTGAAAAAAGAAACCATGTTTTAGCAGAAGGGATGAAGAAGAAGAAGATCATGAAAAAATGCGGATCCATCAAGCGTCCTAAGTACTCCCTCTATCCCATAATAAACTTCATCGCTATTGTAGACACGGAGTTTAAGAAAAGTTGTTTTTAAACTAATTTTATTGACTTTTGGAGGGTAATGTAGTATTTAAAGCAGTGTTTTCAGAACCGGACCAGACCGGTTTAACCGGGAACTGGTGTTAGAATCGATTCGGAAACACCCTAAAATTGTTTTTGCTATTGAACCAGGAAAAACAAGTTTGGACCGGACTGAACCGGGAAAATCGAAAAACCTGTCTAAACTGGAAACCACCGGTTCAATTTTTTTTGAAATAAATAATCACTGAAGACAATATCTTCCCCGTTTCCTTTCTAATTTGATAAACTTAAAACAGAGATCAGAAAGTACAACCCATAAAAATCTAAAATTCAAAATCAAAATTTCAAAGGAGATGCGGCCGATAGACTCTTGGCAGTAGACGGCGGTGCCATGTGGGCAAAGATCGGCGGGTGTGGGCGAAGCGAGCTTGGTTATGGGGCAGGCCCATGATGAGAGACTGGATGGGGGCCACGAGCGAGAAGCGGTGGACTCTGATAACGGGTGGTGGTTTGACGGAATGAACTTTCTAGATCTGCTATTGGAAAGATATATTCCTTGGAGAGAGAAAGAGTCATTGAAAAGAGAAAGAGAAAATCTAATGATATCCTTCCAGATCTATCTTTTATCTTCTCACAAAATACTGTAATATGGGCTAATAAATCATACAGCGTTCTCAATACACCCTTAAAGTGTGAAAATTATAATTTATTGGGCTTCATAATTAATATTCACCTATCAGATTGTGGTCTGCTAATTCTAATATAAATTGGGCTTAGGAGAATTGTTTAAATTATTACCCATGTTAATTTAAATTATATAAAAAATAATAGAATATTATTTAAAATGGGTGATTTTTATTTTTCCGGTTGAACCGTCGGTTCGACTGGTCTGACCGGTTGAACCTCAAATCGTTGGGGTTACCGGTTCGATCTCCGGTCCGATTATGAAAATACTATTTTAAAGTAATAAATAAGTTATAAAGTATGTTATGAGTGTTAGGTGGGAGTGGTAAATTTATAATTAAGATAAAATTTTAAGGGTGGGGATTGATGTTATATTTCCTTTTTGGGTGGTGAAGTATGTGGGACGGACGAAAATAAAAAGTGTGAAGTTTGAGGAAGTAGTTCGAAAAACCACTGTCGCCGCTCAAAAAAACGTTTAATTACATTAAGTCCACCAATAGTTCCAATGCAAGGAAAGAGCAATCGCTGTCTCCGGTGAGTGTAAAAAATCTGTTGAATTTACGCCAAAAAAGTTTGGACAACGACGAATCGTCTGGTAAGAAAGTGACTAAAACGTTGTTGGCTACGAAGAACCGCAGTTTCAAACCATTAAGGAAGTGATCTCTGGTTGTTTTATGTGAGGATTTGGATGCACAAAGGGCGACGTGGTCGTCTACTTTGAAGGTTTGTAAGTTTCTTGCTTACCTGAGTTTGAATCTGGGTGGGACGAAATTAGAAGGGAGTTCCCCCATTAAAGTGTGTCCTTACACTTACTATTCTCTGAATGCAAATCACTGTGCTCCTCTGCCGTTGTTGAAGTACTTCTTGTCGGCACGACAACGGATGATCAGAACATAGAGGAGCATGAAGCTCGGCTATTTATCGCTAAGGCAAGCGAAGCCTGTTGTGGATGATGAGAAGAAAGATTTTCTTCATTGAAATCGACACCAACAAGGATTAAGATGAAAATCAAGAACAAGTTTCAGAGACCCTTTCTAATGCACCAATTTATGATGATTTTAATGATGTTCCTCGTATGAACAAGAGTTGATGATGGATAATGGCAACACATGCTTGGTAGGGGTTGGAGTAGAACTAGAAGATGTGTTGAAGATTCTGATATGGATTAGGAGAATGTTAAAGGGTAAAATGGTTTAATAGGGTATGTTTAGTAATTTATATATGCATATTTTAATTTTGGTGAGTTACATTTAGTAATTTAGTAGAATTAGGAAAACGAATAGCCACGCCCCTGAAAGAATTTTTCTTTCTCTCTCAAATTATTTCTCATATCAATCAGTAATACTGTTATATATATATCAACACTTACCTTTACCACATTTATTTGACATGAAAACACAATTATTATTATTTATAATTTACTAAACCCGCATAAAACTTAAGCATTTATTTGACATAAAAACACAAATATTATTATTCATAATTTACAAAACCCACATAAAACTCAAACTAACATATAGTATGAATCATATTTCATATAAGACAAAGTCTCGAGATAGTTATTATGTTAGACGGGTCGATCCATTATTAAAGTATCATTATTATATAGGTAAAGTATGTCTATTGTTCCTTAAATAAAGTATATTGTTTTAAAGTATGATGAATAATGAATTAAAGTATGCTTTTAGAATGTTATAGTATGATTCACTATAAATATACTTTAATTATTAATAAATATACTTCCTCCGTCCCACAACAAGGAGTGCATTTTATCATTTTCGTCTGTCCCAACACAAGAGGTGCATTTTCCTTTTTAGTAAATGAAACTCATACAAAACCATTAATATATCTCCATGGGACCTATACACCATATTAATACATTTACCCACTATACATTAAAATATTATTTCGTTCACCTCAACTACACATTAAATATTATATCCCTTAAATTACGTGCAAAAAAGTTTCACCACTCTTGTGGTGGGACGGAGGGAGTATGCTTTACTTATATAACCAACATACTTTAACAGTGAATCGATCCGTCTCACAATCCGTCTCATATTTACCCATCTCACAAGAGAGTAGCTCTTCATATAAATCCCCTATTTTTAGAAATGGTAAAGACTATGATATCCTTAAATATTCTGATTCATATTCTAAACCTTAAGAATAAACATTGGTTACTAAGGATATAATAGAACATAAACCAGTAGTTCGCATAACTAACTATATCAACTCATTTCACTCAGGTGTTTGCTTAAATTAATACAAGGCTTACCCTAGCCCTAAGAGTCATTTAAATCATGAATCACAAATGTATATATTTTAAATGAACTGAAATTATAATTATACCCTAAAAGTTAACACTAAATCCTAAAAGTAAAGATTAAAAGTAAAATAACATCTGAACAACAACGTTTAATAAATCAAGGAATCAAAGAAGACATGCACCGTAAGATTATACAATCGTACAATTTAATACACTGCTTTAATTTTATTTATTTTATTTAAAAGATAACAAGGGAAAAAAAGAAAAAAGAAAGCATGGAATGAATGGTGAAATCCAGTTTCATCGTCCAAATTAAACTACCACACAACACATGGTCATCATTATCAAACTACACATGGTCGTCATTGCTCCGTTAATGGGAAGAATGAGAATCCATCTCACGAAATAGCATGGATCAATGAGACGGTCTCCACAAAATTGCCTCTAAAAATTCATATTGTACCATATCATGTACACTCCTACATTCCCAAGTGATCATTAGATATAAATAAAGTGATCTTCAGATGCCATAAATGAGAAGTTGTGCTTGTGCGTAATTCAACATGAGAAAGAAGCTCAAAACTAGTGCAAATAATAGAACAGTAGGAAGATTAAATTATGAAAAGCAGAAAAGATGAAAGGGTGAAAGATAGCAAATGTATCACAGAGAAGTTAAATAAATCGACATAAAACACCCTCTCAGCCTAGAGGATAATCTATTCCTGTTCCGTTTATCTCTCCAAACCTGATATCTAAGTCAGTCTGCCAGGTATCTGGGGAGCTGCCACCAGGTTTGAAAGATAGATCACAGGATAACAGCTAGCCATCACGCCAAGCTGTTTTTATTCTTACCATCAGCTTCTGTTGTTGTCGTTCCCTCCAACTCGACTTGCGTTGTGAAAGTTGATACTTCAGCAATTTGCGCCCGCCTGTCATCTGCATTCTTCTCTAAAACCTATGATACAGATATGACAACTTAAATGGGCATGAAAAAATAACATCTTAATTGCATTAATCACAAAAGAAAAGGATATCAGACCATGAAAAAGTTAGTTCCCCAGAAAGTACAATGATGGAGCATTTTTAAGGATATCACAATCCCAAAAGGTTTTTTAAATATTGCAATGGGGTAAATTAGACAACAATCTTTATTGGTTTTCTTTTATTAGTTGTAATTAGGCCAAAACTGAAAGTAGTTTCTGTAAGTATCCATTGATATTGACATGACTTGGCTAACCTTTAAAAGCCGAGTCATCACTCCATGTTCACAGTCAAATGAAGGCTCCGGAAAAGATCCAGGATACAAAGACTCTGTTGGAAGGCCATATATATCTCTATTTTCTTTCTTGGAAACAATACTTGATTCATCTGTTGAGGGTTTTAATCCTTTCATACCATCCTTAATTGTGCAATCTAATGGTTGTGAGGAGCCTCTCTCAATATCTTTTTCTTCTTCTACAACTGCAGTGGTGCCTTTAGACGAACCATCGCCATCATGCTGCCTTCCTGGACCAACTTCATTGCTAGAATGAGGTTCTGCTGAAACAAAAATCTGCCCAACGGGTACAGATTGATCTGGTAGTACCACGGACAGTGGTTCAGCCATCTCCACATCTAAATCCCCATGGTTGGAAACTTGCAATCCACCTGGATTAACAACTATCTCTGGTGGCTCATATTTGCATTTTGAAGGCACCACAGAAGTCATCTGAGCAACAGTTTCTTGGCCAGGATACAACCCCACATTTTCACCAGTGAAACGGACATCTCTTCTTTTGATCATATGAACATGAGGAGCAATATCATTTTCTGAGGTAATGGGAGCACAGTGTCCTGGTTTGAAAACAACGCCTCTAAAATTGATGTTACCAATTCTAACAGTTAGAAGATAACCAGACTCAAATGCAGCCTCAACAACACCAGTTACTGACTGTCCCACTTTACATTCAATTCCCTTCTTTCTGTCAATTTTCTGATGATGGTATTCTTTCACTCCAACAGAAAGAGATGCATGGGCTGCTTCAGGGGGCTTCAGACTTTGATCTTTACGCGGTCGACCACGCCTTCGCTTTGTTGGCTGGGCAGATGGTCCAGAGCTTGCCCCTTGATCATGTAAATTCATTTTATGAGATTATGGAGAAGTGTCGCTTCTTGACCTATAATTATTAGTCTTGGCCCCTGCAAGCAGAATCAAGTACTTATTATGTAAAAAGCAATGCGAAAAATAACATGGGAAAACATGAAACAAATACGGTAATGAATATAATGATTTGACATGGCATGCACCACACATGCAATCTTGCACAAGTTCTTCATTAATAATTGCACAAAATCCTCCCAAAGAGGAACATGATTAAGAGATCAAATCACGTTAAAGAATAAAAAATATTCTATCTCATCTTTATCTTCTGGAGTACTATAATGGTGCAATCATACAAGTGACTTCTACTCTTGAGTATAAATGACTCATGATCTTAATTCCATTTTTTATTGAAAAGATAATCATATATTATTAAAAAGGTAAATTGAGAACCAACCCTGAAATAACCTCATGAGTCTATATTTCCGAGAATATGGTTATGGTTCTGGGTTCAGTTGGGAAATTTTGAAAATAAAATAACAAATGATAAGCATTAAAGCATATACTTTTAAATCATGATAATAGACAGTGTAGATAATTTTCTGAGGCAACACCAAATAGTTTTGACAGCAAATGTTCAGAACAATGTCTCATTTCCAAACAGTATTCACAAAAGTGTAAAAGCATACATTCTACCAAACCAAGTAGTTTTGACAGCAAAGGTTCACAACAATATCTCATTTCCAAACAGAACTCACGAACGTGTATAAGTATACATTCTACCACACACCAGACTTTTAAGAGCTTGTTTAATATTGAACAGCAACTCAACTATACCATATACCCAATAACCATTGGTTGAACAAGTAACAATAGTGCGAGCAAGAAGCAGAAAAATTGATGAACTTTTCCTTCTGGTGGTAGAAGTGGAGTATTAATTTAATGCATGCCTAATGGATAATTCAAGATACTCATGAACCTTCAGATTTGGTATAACAGGCAGCTCCATTCAAAAATCTGAACCACGAATTACATGTGAAATGTAAATCTCAGAGTCTCAGCCATTTAATAGCACTATCAAAACAATTGCATACAGTCCAATATAGAAGTTTTAGAATATTAAGGTCAAATAGAAGCATAACCTATATTAAATCACCAAAAGCTTAAAATTCAGAGAATTCATGGAAGCTCTCAAATATTAGAAGATTTTAAGCCTCATATAATATAACGATTTCTACATAACTAAGTTATATTTAATAAAAATAAAATTTCAAATCAATTCATATCCCTAACAGATTAAAAATTGTCACTTAAGGGGGGAAAAAAAGATTGCCACACTTAAATAAATATAATTTACAATAAAAATCATAAATTGTATACCACGGAGGATTACCTAAGGCATTTAAGAGATAGATTTCAAATATAAAATAACAATTGAGCAGAGAAATCATGAGTATTTCACTTAGATATGAAAGATATTAACCCTAACCTAAGTAGGGTGGTTTTCTTCACAAAAGGCGGCACCGCAGTACCATCAAAAGGGCACAAATGAAGTTGGGAACAACTCGTGTCATATTTAAAGCTAAATTTCTTTTTAAAGAATTTGCATTGCTGTCCAATGCTACGACAACTGTATTATAATGACAAGGTTTTATGACATTTGTCGTAAGTCAGAGCATCTAGAATAAGCTACTTCAGGTGACAGTCAATTTTTTAAACTTTTACTTTTTACCATTTTATCTGAATCTTATAATATTAAGTCAATCGTATTTACTTAATGTGGCTTTGAGTTGGTAACTAAGAGATATGATATTCAAGTGGTTCAGGTAAATTAATATCCAAACAATCTATCGACGTTGAAAATGGTCCATGTAGAAATTCATATATGGGAAGGGAGCTAACCAGCACTGCAACTATTCAGCCCAAACAGAATTTTGTATTGCAGCATTTCAGCCATGCGTTCTATATATCACATAAGGACTTGGTGCAGGTAGCTATGGTGCAGGTGTAGTAGTAAAGGGCAAAACACTGAAACTTTCACTGCTTCCCGAATAAGTTTCAACATCATCAGTCACCTAACGGCTGCATCAAATGCAGCAAAGAAAACTCGCTGCATCAAATGCAGCAAAGAAAACTCAGGATTATTTTAAATACTATAAATACCAACAAACGACACAACAAAAGAAATGAAACCATTGAAATGCACATGGCCAGGGGCTAACAGAATCTTAAAAATTGTATGCACTGAATTGAACAGAATCTTTTTCATTAATGTTAACACAAACTGCAATTTAAATTAAACTTCCATTAGTTCACAATAGTTGATGTTTAGGTGTTGACTGTTGAGACCACAATGGAGTGCCTAACTAAAGTACAAGTTTAATGTAAACATTAAGTTGATAGATGCCTTATTTCCATTCACTATTAGAATGCATGTCATTAGTTTATTAAATCAATCAGTAGATCACTAAAATTAAATCCAATTGAATTCAAAAGGTATATGAACCAAAGGACTGAGTAAATTACTTTAGAAGCCTTTGTTCTTATATGTCAAAAGGAAAACAGCAGACTAAGCTATAAGAATTCAATGCTTCATGACCTATATAATTAATCAGATCCCTTTATTGCAAATAATAACTCATCTCATAATTGAGTACTTTTAAGTTTCAACACACCTCACTTCTGCTATTTTGCAGTTTCTTCTCAAGTTTTATGAAGATATATTACTCTGATTGGAATTGCAGCTTCATATTTTCATCACAAGCTTTAGGCTTTAAATAATTTCTTCTTCCACCCCTAAAACTTCATCTATAAACAAACTTTATTTTGAAATATAGGAGCATTTCTTTAAAGCTACAATTAGCTACATATTCCTTCTTTTTTTTTTACACCAACAAAAACCAGTAACTGAATCTTAAACTCCTCGTACATAAAACCATTTCAAAAAGTTCAGAAAACCCGCGCCACAAACAAATTCAGTTTTAAAAAAACCCCAAAACAACAACAATTCCAAAAAAAACATAAATTGCACCAAACAATGGCAAGCCAATCCATACGAATTCAATGTCGCAACAAACAGAGCATCACAAATGCACATGTAGTGATTGAAAAAATGCATTATAAACGACGATTTTTTAAATTTTGAAAATCAATGCGTGTTAAAAGAAAAATGCGAGCATAGGGAAGTTGAAAAACTATACCTGTGAAACTTGGCGAGAATTTTTCTCGATTAAAATTATTTCTGATAAATAATGAATGTGGTTCGAAAATTTGAAACCTAGAGTTGTTGAGATAACTACGAAATAGTGAGGTGAGTTTATAGCTTAAAGGTAGTAATATATATATATATATATATATATATATATATATATATATATATATATATATATATATATATATATATATATATATATATATATAAATAAATTACTAAATATACCCAAATTTTTACTATTTTACCTTTTCAATTTTTTCTTTTAAAAAAATAAAAAAACTCATTTAGCCTTTTTTAATTAAATAAAACACTATCACAAAATTCAATCCCTCCTCAACCTCCATATGCCAACAGAAAGCAAAAACGATGATGAAAAATTAAAAATCGAACTGAAAGAAACAAAGATGATTGAGAACTTAATAGATCTTCCCTTCACGTTTCTTTCTCTATATCTACGCTGTTCTTGAGTATCTCTACGCATTCATTCTAGTTTACGAGTGTATAGAGTCTTTGCATCATCTCAAAATTCCGAAAGATTTTCAAATTAAAAAGTTCAGATGTTCAATGGAAGTACATTAATCTCATCCATATATTAAATTGTAGCAGTAATGCATTCTTATAGTGAAATAGATTCTTTTCTTTCTTGATTTATTTTTATTTTCGTTTGCAAGCTCCGTTTATGCACTCAAAGAAGGGTTTGCAGTGCCCATGCCTTGGCCGAATCACTCTGTAAATTTGCTCAATTACATATATTATTATCTCATCGTCATTCTATCGTTTGTATTGTGTATATATACTCATTGCTGTACAAAATTGGTAATTATGGAGTAGATTATATATATATATATATATATATATATATATATATATATATATATATATATATATATATATATATATGTTCATGATGATTCTCCTTATTCATAATTATTTGTTGCTCTATTATGTAGATGGAGAACTAATGGGATATACAATATTGTTCATTACTGGGTTTATAATTATGAGATTGGAGTGTGTATAGAAATTTCTTGGGGTAAGTATGGTAATTAGTGTAAGAATAAATGAAAAATATTAATTATTAATCGGGAGTGCAAATAGCCGCACCCGTTAATTAATTCTAAAATTACACCACTTCAATATATAACCCGAATTATTCTGAATTAAGTACATTGGGCCTTTTCTATTATTTTGTATTAGTAATATATACTCAATTCCATTTTTATGTAATTAAAGTCTATCACATAAAGGTTTCTAATCATTAAGATCTTCATTTGGTTGGCTAATACAAATTTTAAAAAAATAATTAATTTAGTATATTATTATTTATTAAAAATATATTGGAAATTACTAAGAAAAAAATGTTAAATAGCATACACATAACAACGTACTTCAATAAACGATATATAGAGTATAATCTTCGATTATTCTTTCTCTCATCAATCGATTCAATGTCTGTTATCTGATGTCTAAACACATTAAGCGATATTTCTTTATGAATTTAGCGTAACACCAAGGCATAGCACCAAATAATTGGGAACGATAACATTAAGAACAATAAAATTAACTTGTTGATTAAATTTTTTAGTAACATAATATGTCACATATCTTATTTGACAAACAAAAGAGATATTCAGTTTATTTTCATTGTCATCCTCTATCGTGGAGGCACACCACTTCCAGGATCAAGAGGTGCATCATAGGTTTACCCTGAAATCCTAATCATAGTCTTTTCGAAGGAGGATTGTATGCCAATCTCTTCACTGCATATCCACCTTTCCAGATTGATGCAAATTTCTTGTAAGAAATCCACGACTATCACACAAAGAAATTTGTAAACATTCTATGTAACACAACATTTTACAGTTAGAATAACACATTCATGTTCAAATTAAATTAACATCAGAAAAAGAAAAAAATGGTTCAACAAATACAATTACATGACACTTAGAACTAACACACTAGATTAGCAATCTATTCTTAGAAAATGTTTTTGGAGGGAAAGTTTTTACTTTCTATTATAGGCAACTTTCATATATATATATATATATATATATATATATATATATATATATATATATATATATATATATATATATATATATATATATACTCCCTCCGCCCCTATGTAAGAGTCTCATTTTATCATTTTGGTTGTCTCACCCAAAGGATCCCATTTCCTTTTTTGGACATATGTGACCCACCCACACCCACTAATACAATTAAAACATGGGATCCACACATCCACTAATACAACTACCCACTACACATTAAATAATAATACTTCTTAATCCACGTGCCCAAAAGAAAATGAAACTCTTACCAAGGGACGGAGGGAGTATATACATATATATATATATATATATATATATATATATATATATATATATATATATATATATATATATATATTAATATTATCACAAATTATTGAATCATATATATCCCACGTACAATTTTTATTCTCTAAAATATTTTCATGTTTCTCAATTTCATTATCAATATCTTCACCAACTTTTTTGTTGTTTTTTTGGAAATCATCCATATTCATATTATTTTCATTCTCAATTACATTGACAATTGTTTCTTTGTCATTTTGGTTATTTTTTTACATTAAAATTAGAATTAGAGCAGTCGAAATTGGTTGGTGGAGCAGTTTAGCCCGCAACCCGTCATAACATACCATTTAGTGAGCTCAAATGGGGAAGACCTACTCGCGGTGCGGGTCATTGGTGGGGGAGGTCAGGCTCAGGTTGGCCCAATTCTATTTTTTTTTCAAATTTTTTTCTCGATTTTTTTTAAATTTTATTTTGATAATGTTTCACTTTTACTTTTGTCCTTCTTAAAACATTATATTTAAATTTTGGATTAAATTATAAGTTATGATATTGTTTATGAAGTATGAATTATGAAATATATATATATATATATATATATATATATATATATATATATATATATATATATTTCATTATTCATATTTTTAAATTGAAATTTTAACTTTATAAAATAAATTTTGTAATTATACATTTTTTATGAATAGTGATTCTATAAAATATATAATTAAAAATAAGTATAATTCAATTTTTTAGTTGAATTTATTATTGAACTGGTCTGACCGATTGAACCTCGAATCATTGCCTTCTCTGGTTCGAGCTGCGGTTCGATAATAACAGCAATACTATGTAAATCATTAAGAATTATATAAATATATATAATATCGATTCTCTAAAAGATGAGAAGATTCCCATGAATGCCTAATGTCCTGAGTTGGCGTGAAGGAATCATGTGAGAAAGTGGTAATTGTTTGAAGATGGCGATGAGTAGATCTAGATATCCAGGTCAAGGTTTAAAGTTTGTGTACAAGTCGAGGGTGGTATTTGTGTTAAGGTGCCTCAATCGGACCATACTTCATATATTTGCAACGACAGCAATGCCTAAACCGTATTTTTTTAGAAAAAAAGAGAGAAAAAAGAATACCAATGTTCCGGTTGCATGAAAGAGAAACCGGAACCGAACTAAGCTAGAATATATCCGGTTTCAATTCAATTTTTGCGGGTTTCGAAACCACTAGTTCCGGTTTAGATTCAAACCACCAGTTCCCCGGTTCCAACTACTGATTTCGATTATAATGTGCATATTTAAAAAAAAAAGATTAGAGGTTGGGGTGGTAGGGGGATTTTTTTAATTTATATTTTAGTAATTTTTTAATTTTAAATTTTTATAAAAAATTTCAAATTATTTATTCTTTAAATTTATATGTTAATTTTTAATTATTGAAAAAATATTTTAAAATAAAATATATTTAAGATTTTATGGATTTTGAATTACAATAAAATAAAATAATTCATAATTATGGGGATTATTTCTGATAAATGTTAGAGACAGTTATTAGTAGGTACACTACATATATAAAACTTATTATTACATACAAAAATCTTAAAACATTACTCTTTACTACATTATTTTATTGTTGATTGTCAATTTTACCCTAATTCTGATTAAATGCACGAAATGCAGATTTGACCTCAAATCCCATTTATCACCCAATTTCCACAATTAATAGCATATTTCTCTCAAATCCTGTAGGAATCGTATTCTTAGTAAATGAGATCAAAGAAAATGAAAGAAGTATAGATTATAAGAAAGTTTTGTAATGCACGAAGTGCAAATTATAGTAAATGGGATTATAGTAAGGAAAATTTTCAATTCACAAATTGAAATCGGTGCAAATTATTGCTTGGTGCAATCATCATTTGCTTGAAGAAATATTAGGGGAAAGTTTTTCATTAATCAAATTGAAATCGTGTGGAAATTGTATCAAATATCATGATGGATTAAGGAAAGTTTTGAATTTTCAAACTAAAGAAGCGTGGAAATTGGAACAGACATGTTGATAGGATTTATTTTGAGTGGTTATAATCGATATTTTAACCTTTTATATTGTATCTACAAGTAATTTATTTTGAATTATTAATCTTAAAATAATTATATACAGTAACTGTGTATCTAATCTAGTAGTAATAATTTTATATTATATATTATTATGTATAGCCTAATTATTATTGAATACATTGATCCAGAATTAATATTGATGGATACATATATTATATTTTTTGCCACCATTACCCTTATTCTTTAAATCGGGACAAATATTAATATTTCATATATAATATCATTGCACTTTGATTTTCAATAAAGATATGAAACACGTAATTTCAATCAAATAATAACGACAAGCTAAGAATCTCTCTCTAAAACCAGCAGGTGAATTTTGACTACAAATTATACATATTAACCCTAATCGGGGAACCAAACGAGAACTATCACTCCATATTAACACTTCTTCTCGTACAACGACATCAAATCATCCAACTTCTTTACATCATCTTCCATAATATCCCCTCGAACGGTGTCGTTCGAAATCCTAGAGGAAGATTTAAATTTGTAATTGGCTAGGAATTTTTCAAGTGAGGATACAAAATAATAATTGACAATAGGGTCTTGAGTAGCATGAATTATCACTACAAGAAACTGTCGTTCATTATTTCTGACCTCGTTCCTAAAGTACTCATCCCGCCAGATCGTGCACCCATCAGGTTTCGATACGGCAGTATTTGACTCTCTTTCTCCAGTAGCGAGTACTACACCCCCACCCCCATCCCCATCCCCGTCTGATAATCCTCCACGTGATCCCTCGGTTAGAACAGCGAGTTCTGCGACACCACCGTGAATCCCAAGCTCACCCCACCTTCTCATCTTCAGTCGCCGCCGCCATGCACACCCCGTGTAATCTGGAAGCCCTAAGACTTAAGCTTATTCGACGAAGTCGGAAGCCCTAAGCACAGCAACGATGAATTCGATGAAGTCATACACGTCGGAACGCTTCTTCCACCGTGCACCGGTCCTGCGTATACAAATCATATCATTGGTAATTGTTCATATCATAATCGGTATTTATTTTTCCCTTTATTTTGTATATCTTATTTTTTGGGGAATTTACTCTTATCTCATACAATTAAAGTACATAATTTATTTAAAGTATATATTTAACCAACTTAACTCATACATAATTTAGTTATAAATTGACATTTAAATTTATTAAAGTCTCTTTTTTCGATGGAATTTTCATTGAAATTTTCCATCGGCTTAAGTTTAATTGGAATTTCTATTAGAAATTTTCAATGATTTATCAAGTTATTGGAATTAGCATTGAAATTTTCCAAAGATTTAATTTTATATGGAAATTTTCGTGGTTAGGTTTTATAGGAATTTTCGTTGAAAATTTTCAATAGTTTATCAAGTCTACAGGACCATGACCGTGCTCTGATATCACTCTGTCACAATAAAGTAACAACTTAATTTCAATTCACACAGATCCACTTCTGGAACAACAATTTCACCTCAATCACATAGATTCATTTATAAAATAACAATTTCACCTGAATCACACGGATCCCTTTTTGGAATAACAACTTCATCTCGGATCACACGGATCCTTATAACCAATATTTTCTCAAATCATACAGGTATCTTTTCAACAGTTTCTAATTACACAGATCTATATAGGACAATGATATTATTTCATATGATATAAATCTACAACTTGTATTGCAAATTTATCACAAATAATTTACAAATAATATTGTTGAATATGAACCCTACTTTTCACAAATCACATAAATCCATAACTTGCATAATCAATTAACCTCAAATAATTCATAACGTAATTAAACTAATCAAAAATAATTCATGACATAATTATCACATATTAATCACAAATAATTCACACACAACATGTTTATACATTGTAGTTGGACTTCTACTTACCTGGATTCCAAATGGTAATAATACTATAGAACTCGTGAAGAATAGTGACTAATCTCTAATCTCCCGTTCCGGCACGCTCTTCCCTTCCTTTCCTTTTCTTTCTCTCCTTCTCTTTTCACTCCCTTTCTCTCTCTTATTCTCCTTTTCTTTTCTCTCACTTTTCTTTTTTTTTAATAGTATGTTAGTGATTCTTGAATGGGTTATCAACCCAATTTATACATAAATTTTGAGGGTGAAAGTCGGCAACCACCGCCTCAATTTACTAATAATATTACTATTTATAGTAATTTACTATTAATAGTAAGTAATTTATTATTATTATTATTATTATTTACTTAATAACAAAGTATGCCTTGTGGTGGCCTACGTGTTTACACACCAACAAAGTAAAAATTGAGTCGTCAATTAAATCACGTAGTTGACGAAAATTATCAATTTATTTTATTTAATTATTTATTTATTTATATTATTCATTACGAATATACGTGTAATACTTAATAACTAAGATATGATAAATTTACAATGTACAAAAAGGTGGTTCGCCCACCCTATGCACCCCCGCACGTCGGCAATGATACATTTACAAATTAATACATATACGTATACATTTTTTTCCATCACTATTATTATTACGAGAACGCGTGTGATACTTAATAATTAAGAAATAATATATTTATACACATAAGACAATTTAATTATATATTCAAATTAATGCATGTAAATATTTATGCACACATATATTCACATATTGTCACTATTTTTATCACATATGTCTCAAATAAAATGTAAAAATAAATAAAATGTAGAAACAATTACCACATTATTGTCACATATTTTATAAAAAATTGTAAAATACAAATTATAAAATAGGAAAAATTCTCGGGTATTACAAGTGTACATACCCTTGATGCTGAAAGAAAAGAAGAAAAATACTCTCTCATTAATGTGGTTGAAGAAAGAATTGAATAATTTGTAGTTGAGGAGGAGTTTACTTGAAAAAAAAGTGATGAGGAAAAATGATAGATTATGATAGATGACCACTTGATTGATCCGATTTTTGAGCCACTTATCCATATATTTCTTACCTTGTCCAAATAGCCTAAGTTACAATCAAATAAAAAGTCCTTTTTGATTCATGATTTGCTAGCTACAAGTAAAGGGAGAGTTGAGACAATGGGCAAACTTATGGTTACGCATGCACTTGAATAAATTGAGAGCACTTATATATAACCTAAACATGTACCTTTATACACTTTGAGCATCACCTTGAGCGTGAGAGTTACACTATGTATATCCTGTGAGCATAGGCAGATTAAGCACTTGAATAGGTGAAGTAATTATCTTAATTAACTTGCATGTTTTGAATGAATTGATACTTTTGAATTTGAAGTTAAGTGTCAAGTTAAGATTGATTACATATTTTGGAGGCTTAGTTGATGTTTTGATCATTCCCTTTGAACATGACATTTCATCTCATTATTCTCTGAGTTTTTCGTTTCATTGTTCGAGAAAAATAACACCTTAAGTTTGGGGGGGTTTGATGAGAGTGAAAATTCATGTATTTTTTGATCCGATTTGATACCTCTTTGATGTGTTAATTGCTATTATTTTCACAAATCTTAATACTTTGAATGATTATTGACTAAATGGTGTTTGAGAGGTATTTTGTTGTGTTTTGATAGGAAAAGGGATAAAAAATGTAAAGTTGGAATGAAGGATATTTGTGCAACATTCAAGAAAACAGAGGATCACTTTGCATAATTTTCTATATTTTTGTGGAAGTTAAAACTGGTGGTGTGATAAATGGTTGGAAATATACGGAAGAGAGGGTCGCATGGGCGCAAGAATCCCTAAAATCGAAGTTTAGATGAGAAGTTATGTTCAAAATCGTGAGATCGCGCAGCTGCCAGCGAGAATTTCGAAAATTCACGAAAATTACCTTTTTTCTTATTTTCTTGGTGGCCAAGTTATTTTCTAATCTCATACATCTCCATATCTTCCATAATTATTTTTTTTTTCATATTTTTCAAGATCCCACATCCTTCTACTCCTTATCTTATTCCATTCTCACACCTATATATACTCAATTATCATCACCACATAAAGGTGTGGAGAAACCGTCTAATCTACCACCACCACATCACCTAGGGTTTTAAACCCTAGTCCACCATATCCACCTTTCAACTTCTATCCATCATCAGCCATCCACCATCTGGAGAGGATTCAAGAGAGTATTCTTCTACTTTATCAGAGACGAGAATTCTTGAGAGGACGGAGTTGAAGAAGGAGAACCAAACAAATAAGTTTTCTTTTTTTATTCTACTCTTTCTAGTTTTTAGACTCATTCATGGGTAAGTCTTTTTCCATAGATATGGTTTTTTCTTGTAACGCCATGGGCTAAGTATCTTGTTGGTAATGTTAGGGCTTTAGACAGTTTTGACTATGTGATTTGATTGCCCTAAACTTGGATTTCTTATACAACAGATTGTTTATTTCCTTATTGAAGAAGATATTTTGAGACTTCATATTATTGTGTTTTGAGTTTGATTCATTTAATTATTCATGACAGTATCACTGATTGATAGTTGATATGATTCTTTATTTCTGCATGATAATTGTTATTTCATGTGGCAGTTTTAAGGGATTGACCTATAATTACTAAGACAGCTAGACAATTAATTTGGGATATTAATTACTTGGTAAAACATCATTATTAGGTATTGGTAAGGAGACAAAAGGGGTTAATTATTTAGTACCTAGAAAGGGAAGTCTAGTGCTCTAGTCTTTAATGAAATTTAGTATGAAGTACCTATAGAGGGAGTGAGAGTTAATTCCTAATCGGTCCTAGGATTTGAAGCTCATTATAAGTGTTAGATCTTACCCGATCAAAGTTGTTTAACTATGCTCAGCGAGCCTCTTATAAATATCTGCAGGTAATTAATTTGGGTTTAGAATAAAATATCACATGGTTAAGCTGGATTGTCCTTAGCATTATCAGTCTCTTATCTCGGAATACTTGATTGTTTTCTCGGCAGCGTATCTTATTTATTTTATTATTTGATAATTAATTTTCATAAAACTTGAGTTTGTCTTAAATAGAAATAGTCGTATTTGATTTATTTGTCACTCTGACACTATCCCGTGAGTTCGATAATTTAACATGGTCACATGCGCACTACAATTGATCCCTTACACTTGAGGGTGAGATTCATATTTTCCTAAAGAAAATAGTGAACAAGTTTATAGAGTTTGTTCTCGTATATCATCCTTTAATACACTCTCGTTGCATCAGTTGGTAATCAGGGCCAGATTCTCGATGTTGGATTCGAGATTTCAAGTGGTTTATGATACCTTTTATTATGATCAGTCATTGTATAAAGATGACGTTACGCAGATCTACCAATAAAATAATTTGTTGGTATCCGATACCATATCGTTTGATGGATATGATGGACCGCCATTTTCAATGGTGAAATCTCCTTCGGTAACTATGATGGTCCACCAATGTTCAATGAGAAAGACGATATTTTCTACAGTGACTATGATGAACCACCAATTTTTCATAGAGAGATAATCAAAGTTGATAATAATGATGCGTTTGATCTAGAAGATTCGTTTGATCCACAAGATTCGTATTTTTTTAATCTTACAATTAGAGATAATATTGAATATGAAGGTGCTCGACTGAAGGATTTTCGGTTACATGAATTTAAAGATATTTCGGCGCGTCTCCGCACTTATTTTGTTCGTGATACGACCGGCATGATTCGAGGACGAATCATTTCCAAGCAGAGGAGATTGATGCAAATATGGTGGAGATATAAAATAATTAATATAATTAGATTTTGATTTGTTTCCTTTTATTTATAATTGTCATTATTAAGTTGGATTTTGTTATCACCTATAAATAGGTGTTCATGTTCTTGTATTAGGGGAGTTGAATTTTATTAATGAAAAGTTTGAGTTAATCCCTTTATCGTGTTTTTGTTGTATTCTTCTGGTATTCCTCTTGAATCAACAACTCAAGGCAAGTTCTAGAATACACGCACAAGAACGATATGCTCAAGAATAAAATTAATCATTCATCTATGTAACATGATTTATAGGCTCAAATCTCACTTGGTTTTTTCATAGAATGAACGATCACTCTTCAAGGCTACGCATACATCATAACAAGCACATAAAGAACTTTACTTAAGAATTCAAGCATGTCTCCCTTATCAATCATAATCAACATCTTATCAAATGCATCATAAAAGCACATAGATTCCCATAAAATTCATGTCATAGAATTTAAAGTTCATGCTCCTTACTCACAAGAATTCAAAACATATAAAAATTTAGAATAAGGAACGAAGTAACCTTATTTTAATCTCCTTCACAACTTGCAAGCTTCTCGAATTATCCAACTCAGACAGGCGTAGGCCTCAGATAGAACTCACTTATCTTCATTACCTTCAATACCCTTCTCAATCCATACAGCTTAACACAAAACTCATCATCACATGATTCATAAGAGAAAAAAATATCAGAGACATCATAAAATCAAGGACAAAAAAATATCGAAAAGATAAAAATTAATGTCTGAGCACCAAGGGACACAAAAAACAAACAAAAATACATAAGACACCTGGGTAGTCGCAAAAAAATTCGAAAGATTGAAAAAAATTCAAAAATTCTAAAAAATGACCTCCAGGCACACGGGGGACATAAAGACACAAAACGATATAGAGTTAACATACATGGTGCGGATGGATAAGGGAAGAACATCACACCCCCCAAACTTAGATGAAAATGTGGGTTGAATCTAAGTTTAAAAGGATGTAGGCGTACGCATGCACCTTGAGTATAATTCACGTAGCACAAGACACAACAAAAACAAACAAAATAAAAGGATGTGTTTCCTCCCATCAAGCACAAAGTTTAACGTCCTAAACAAAAATAATTAACAAAAGACTTATAAGTATCTAACGCTATCCCCGGCAACGGCGCCATAAACTTATTCGTTATTTTCTTTAGAAAAATATGAATCTCACCCTCAAGTATAAAGGATCAATTGTAGTGCGTGTGTGACCAAGTTAAATTATCTAGTGTCAGAATGAAAAATAAATCAAATATGACTATTTATATTTAAGACAAATTCAAGTTTTATGAAAATTAATTATTAAATAATAATAAAATAAATAAGATACGCTGACGAGAAAACAATCAGGTATTCCAAGATAAGAGACTAATAATACTAAGGACAATCGAACTTAACCATGTGACATATTATTCTAAACCCAAATTAATTATCTGCAGTTATTTATAAGAGGATCGCTAAGCCTAGTAACACCACCTTACTCGGGTAAGATCTAACACTTATAATGAGCTGCAAATCGTAGGACCGATTATGAATTAACTCTCATTCCTTCTATAGGTACTTCATTCTAAATTTCATTAAAGGCTGGAGCACTAGACTTCCCTTTCTATGTTCTAAATTATTAATCTCTTTTGTCTCCTTATCAATTACATAATAATGATGTTTTACCAAGTAATTAATATCCCAAATTGATTGTCTAGCTATCTTAGAAATTATAGGTCAATCCCCTAAGACTGCCACAGGAAACAACAATTATCATGCAAAAATAAAGAATTATATCAATTAACAATCAGTGATACCGTCATGAATAATAAAATAAATCAAAACTTAAAACACAATAATATAAAGTTTTAAAATATCTTCTTCAATAAGGAAATAAACAATCTTTAGTATAAGAAATCCAAGTCTAGGGCAATCAAATCACATAGTCAAAATTGCCTAAAGCCCTAACATTACCAACAAGATACTTAGCCCATGGTGTTACAAGCAACAACCATGTCTATGGAAAAAGACTTACCCATGAGTCTAAAAATTATAAAAAGTAAAGTAAAAAAGAAAATTTATTTATTTTGTTCTCCTTTTTCAACTTCGTCCTCTCTAGAATTCCCGTCTCCGATCAAGTATATGAATACTCTCTTGAATCATCTCCAGTTGTTGGATGGCGGATGATGGGTAGAAGATGAAAGGTGGAAATGGTGGATTAGGATTTAAAACCATAGGTGATGTGATGGTAGATTAGGCGGTTTCTGCACACCTTTATGTGGTGATGAGAATGAAATATATATATGTGTGAGAATGGAATAAGAAAAGGAGTAGAAGGATGTGGGATCTTGAAAAAATTAGGAAAAAATTAATTATGCAAGATATGGAGATGTCTGAGATTAAAAAATAACTTGGCCACCAAGAAAATAAGAAAAAGAGGGTAATTTTCGTGAATTTTCGGAATTCTCGCTGGCAGCTGCACTACCTCACGATTTTTAACATAACTTCTTCATCTGAACTCCAATTTAAGGGATTCTTGCGCCCACGCGAATCTCCCTTCCGTATCTTTCCAACTATCTATCACACAACCAGTTTTCACTACCACAAAAATATAGAAAAATTATGCAAAGTGATCCTCTGTTTTCTTGCATGTTGCACAAGTTCACCCTTCATTCCAACCATGCATTTTTTTATCCCTTTTCCTATCAAAACACAATAAAATAGCTCTCAAGCACTTTTTAGTCAATAATCATTCAAAGTATTAAGATTTGTGCAAATAATAATAATTAACACATCAAAGAGGTATCAAATCGAATCCAAAAATAAATGAACTTCCACTCTCATCAAGCGACGATCAGCTGATAGAGGCAATTCTGCCACAGGAGAATGGGCTAATGACACTGCTCCTCTGCTGTCCCAAATCTAAAACAATCTCCGCTTCTTCTCTTTGTTATCACTTTATCTTCCTCTCTCTCATATGGAGATTTGTTCTATGAATTGATAAATGTATGAAAATAAGCTTAATTGTATGTGAAATAGGTGAAAAACGGAGCAAAATGGAATTAGAAGCCGAAATTGAAGAAACGGGCACCAAGTGCTTGCACTCACGTCGAGCTCCAAGCTCGTGTCTAGCTCGACTGTACAGCTCAACGTCGAGTCCGTGCAAAAGGTCATCTGTACACATCAGAGACATGTACTCGGACTTCCCTATTCATCGAGCTCAGCACACGACTCGAGCTCCGTCGTGCCTAGAAAATTGCCAGGGAATCGACGCCGACTCACATCGCGTTCAGGACTCGAGTTAAGTTTGGCACAATTTTGAAAATTAAATGAGCACGATTTCTAGAATTTTCCAGGTCTATAAATACATAACTTGTGTAAAATTGACACAGGGAATCATTTTGGATAGCAATTACATACTTTTCACCTTAGAACACACACACATCCTCTCCTTTCCATCATTTGATCCATCCTAAATTTCTACCTCTTTCATCCATCAAATCCACTTGATTTCATCACATCTACCATAATTCCATTCACTCTTACCAATCTAAGAAGATTGTTGTAGGCTATGAATGGCCCGGCCGAACAGAAAAATGCTGATTTTTGAAATTATTGTAGGTTATGAATGGAAGGAGGATAATAATTCATCAAAGTATCCTTATTTCTTTCATTAACATAAATATATATTTCAAAATTATATAATTTTGATTTTCTATTTCTCAAACTTTTGTAAATATAATCATATTGAAATTTTATTCAAAAAATTTGTTGATGATTTTTTTAATAGGTGTTTATTTACTTGTACATTAACTATGTTAACGTAAAATTATATATAAAATAATAAAATATTAAAAAATAGGTGATTTTCGATTTTTGTTTGAACCGCCGATTCAACTGTGAACCTTTGAAGCAAATGATTCAATCTCCAATCCAATTGTAAAAACACTTTCTGCGATGATATTTCTTAAATGAAAAAAATGTCTCTTAATATTACGGGAAACACCAACGTACATTTCAGATACAGTAATTGCATTAACTTTTATCAAAATAAATATTTGCTATATTCGTCAGTTTATTGGTATACAACTTTTTCATTATCTTTTATTGAACGGGAGTGTACAATTTCTGCACCATGTTTTATGCATAAAATGACATTGCACATCAGAGTACATTTTATGAAATTCACGAACATTACGACCAACACCAATGTGCATTTTAGATATTGTTGTTTCATTATTATACTCCCTTCATCTCGGTTAGCTCTTCATCATTATTGTAGATACGAAGTTTAAGAAAAGTTTTTTTTACCAATTTTATTGAGTTTTATAGGTATTATGGTATTTTTAAGTAATAGACAAATGATAAAATAAGTTAAGTGAGTTAAGTGAGAGTGACATTTTTGAAAATATGTTGTACTGAGAGGTTATTTGTTTTGAAACTTTTACTATTTTTAAATGGTGAAGAGTGTAGTAGGACAAACAAATGAGGAAATAGTAAAAAGTTTGTTTGGACCAAGGGAGTATATGCTATTTCCGTCAATTTATTGGTGTACATTGGTGTACAACTATTTCATTATCTTTTATTGACCAAGAGTGTATAATTTCTAGACCCCTATTTTTATACATAAAACAACACTACACATCGGTCTACATTTCACTCCGAAGGGCTACAAACTACATGACTCAAAACAATAATACTCATAACTATACAATTATGATTGTGATACCATAAATACTCCTACGAGTTTGCACAAATTTGTTTTTGCACAATTTGTTTTGCTCAATTTTGTTTTTGCACATTTTGTTTGCATATTTTATTTTGTACAATTTTTTTTTTGCACATTTTGTTTTGCAAATTTTATTTTGCACAATTTATTTTACACAATTTATTTTGCACATTTTGTTTTGAACTCTTTTTTTTTTTTACATTTAAAATACACAAGTTGAAAGATGAGATCATAGTCAAAATTGATTGTTAATACAGCCGACTAGTTCTGCAGTTCATAGAGACAAACGTATAAATAGTGTAGAATATAATAGCTTTGCAATTTTTTTTCGCATTTTGTTTTTGCACAGTCAAGTAGTTACTTCATGAAAGAAGACGCAAACGACCATCATTTCCATTGAATACCCAAAAAACTGAAAACTAATGAAAAAAGGAAAGGGGCCCCAAGTGTTTTGCTCATAATACGAGATCGATTCGTTTTTCCTCTTCAAGTTCCAGTATCTTCTTCCCAAAGTGTTGCTTGAGAGTGGTATCATATCCTCCAAAGAGTTTCATACGTGACTGCAAGATGAGATTTATATAGGATAATTGTTGGAAATTATTAATTTCCATTATAATCTAATTGTGGGCAATATATTATTATACAATTATATTAGCTATTCAATTATATTATGGACTTAATTAAGTGATTCAATTAAGGTTAAAGATTCATGGGCTATAATAATAAATGATATGAGCTTATTGAGTAGATACCCAATACTACATGATTAGGTGATTATGGGTGGTCTAGTCAAGTAGTATATAAAGGCTCCCAGGTTATGGTTCCCAATATACTAAGCCGCACATGGTCTTACCTTCTCCCCATCGGGAGGGATTACTACGGTCCCCATAAAGGAATTAAGAGGGCTTAGTTGAGGAAGACCATATAACCACTGATCCTGAGTTCGTGTTCCGCCTAGAGACTCATTGGATAAGGTATGCTTCCGTTTTACGATTTTGATCTTGGTTTATCATAATAGGGTTAAGGTCTCATGGATTTATTTCCAACAAGTGGTATCAGAGCCACCCTATTCGTGATTATTTGAGATTTGAAAAATTTGTGTTTGAATCTCTGTACGTGAAGTCACAATTTTAGTTATGGAGTTATTAATTTAACATTCAGATTCAATTTAAATTAATATTTCTTGTGGCATTACGGACGAAAAATGATATGGTATGAACCATTATCTAATTTGGAATCTTCATACATAGCAATTGCCTATAATATGATCAAAGTATTTAGTTTAATTGAATTAAAATTGGGTGTATTTGTTATTAATATTCGTGCACATTAATTTTGTTCGTGTTCATATGTGAATGGAAGGAACACTCATTAATAAATTAATGTCGAACATCATGGAATGTGTTCATATGGCTTCTGATCGAATATTTATACATATGAGGGGGACAATTATGCGATTCAGTAATATTTGGTTATATTTTATTTATGGCATAAGAAATTAATTGTGCAATATTTATTATTGATTCTGGAATCAATTACGAGTCCCATTATTTTGGAAATGATCGAGTTTTATATTAAATTGAGATTTTGGAATCCATAATTAAGTAAAGAAATCTTTCATTATTTTTAAGTTGGTATGAATCATCTAATTTTCTCATTTGGTTATTGGAATAAAATTAAGTTAAATTTGGGAGACAGTTAAATGTCGTTTAATTAAATTAAATATTTTAATATTTATTTAATTAGTCTAGTAAACCTTCAATCTAGTCAATCGAAGCACCATGTTGCCACAGCAATATCGTGTGTGGAGAAAAGCTTTATTGAAATTACATAGATGTGTGTGGTATTATTTATGTGTTCTGTGTTCGGCCCACAGGTAGACACAGTTTGACAGAATAATAACACACATGTGATAATAAGTATGTGATAATTATTTGGATTATTCATGTGAACATGAGTCAGTCCACAGATAGACTCTTGTTTGACAGAACTTATTGTCAATACTTGATTGTTACACCAAGATTACTCCTGCAGTTAATTTTTGTCCATAGACGAGATTAATGTTGCACAAGGTGTCTTGTGATGGGTCCCTAATTAATAATGTTGTGCAAGTGTATCTTCATGCGGGTATTGATCGGCTCATAGGTAGATTAATATTTGGCAGAAATACACAAGCACCTGTGGTGGTAAATACGTGACAATTATTTGTTTGACATGTGAGTAATAAGTCGGCCCAAAGGAAGGCTATTGCTTGACAGTTTTATTGTCAGTATTTGATTATTACGTAGAGAGTGTCACTTACAAATTGGTATTGATACTAATAATGTGATAGATTCTTTGAGATTATTCTAAACTATTTAAGATTTGAAAGATTATAACGTTTAGTGCAAGCATGATAATCATTTTGGATTAATTCTCTGTACAATTTAGAAGTCTGTTAATTAAGTTTAACCTATGTCAACAACAAAATTATACATGATGAGAACTTCTACAATAAGGATGAACTAATAAGTTTCTAACAAACTCTGTCTCAATAAAGTATAAGGGCAACAAAGAAAAAACCCGTTTGGAAAGGTATTAAAAAGAAACTAAAGTATAACCTTTTGTTTTCTCCTAAAGGCTTGTGGAATTGTTTTATAATACACCACATTAAGATTACTTAGTATGAATGGTGTTGTGGTGTAGTTAAAAGACAAAAATAGTACTCCACAATATATGGTTACTAATTGGAGAAATACTAAAGATTGCAACTTATGGTCTCAATAAAGTTCCAACCAAAGTTGTTGTGAGAACTCTTTGAGTTTCACATATGGTGATATCCAACTAAGGCTAGATCATTGGGATCTACTAAAGAAAATTGGATTCAAATAGATACAAGCTACTTTATTGGTATTAAATAAAGATAATAAGTTTATGATCCAATTGATCGAATCATATTTGAGACGGGTAATACGGTATTCTGTGAGGATGTTGATTTTGGGAGAAGAATAATATTAGAGACATTGTCCTTAAGGGGAGTCGATTCGATCCCCACTTATGCTTTAAAGAATTGGTGCAAATTCAGAATAACGATATGACAATGTCAATAATATTTAAGGAATAACAAATTCAACAACCTCGAGAATTAATGACACTAAGAAAACCACTAGAGTTGGGTGAAAGACAATTCGAATGATTATGTAGTTTTTCTCTTAAATAATGAGGACACTATAGAATTAATGGTAGAACATTCAAACAATGTTCATCAAACCATGAAAGGTCCAATTACTCCAAAGTGTGTTAATGCTATAAGTTATGAGTATAAATCAATACAAGATGATTAGGTTTGCATCTTGATATAGGATTATACTCAAAAGGGAAGGAAGACATTATTATAAGATAATCGTGACATTAGTAGCACATTTTGATCTTGAATCATATTAGATGAATGTAAAGATAAAGTTCCTTGATCGCAACACTGATGATACGATCTAAATGGTTTAAGAACTAATAGGAAATCCATCTATGCATTCAAGCAATTTTTTCGTAAAGGAATCACAACTATCATCATGAAGTAAGTGTCTCATTTGGTTTTGAGACAAATGTAGATGATTATGTGATTCAGTGGGAGAATGTTTAAGTTAAACTAAGGGAGACAAGTGCAGTCTCAATCAGGTGCCCTAAAGTTAAACTAAAGATTTAAGAAATGTAGAAACATTCCATATTCATTGGTTGTTGGAAGTTGTTGTATGATGAGGTCTCTACAAGACCTAATTTGGCTTATGTTGTTGGTATATTAAGTAGACATTTAAGTAACTCTAGTATGGATCTTTATAAAGTATGTATAGAGAATTAAGAATAATATGTCTGTACATCAGGGATCAGATTTGTTAGAGATCATGAGGAATTCTGATTCTGATTCTGATTCTGATTCTGAGTTTGTTGGATGTCAATACAGTATAAGATCCACTTCAGGCTATATTTTCTATTGGTCGGAGAGCTATACAAGTAAAAGTATTAAGCAAACACTTTAGCTCATTAACCATGACAACAGAATTAGTAGCACACTAAGGACATTCAAACATGAAATAAAGATTGCGAAGATTTGTCACATAAAGTTCATTGTGACAGTTAGTTCGCAGTAAAGTATTTATGACAGGAATACTTATAAGTCAAACAAATTGACATAGAATTCTTGGTTGTTAAAGAAAGTGTTTTGTGTAGATAAAATTTTAGAAGAGCATATTATGATAGACTCTAAATATGGATCCACCAATTATGTATTCAACGCCCTGCAATTTTATGAGCTAGCTAATCATGTGGGTGTTATATGGTTTTAGAATACATTAGTTCAGTGGGAGTCTATATTTATTGTTCTTTAAAGTTTTCAAGACACTTTGATTTGGATAATTCAGTTTTCTGCAGTATTAAGTTGATGGTTTTGAATTCATTGTGAATTTACTAAAGTTAATTTTTCATTTTGTAATATTTTATATTATGGATTGATCTCACTAAGGATTAAAGTTGGACCAGTTGGAAATAGACATGATGTTGATCACATTTGACATGTAATTTCCATGCTACTCACCATATTTGATCTATGTCATTGAGTATATTGATATGGTGATTGTCGGGGTTTAATCACGATTTATAATGTGGTGAATGCCGCGGTAGTTCCATATTAGTATATGAGATGGACCAGATTGTTAAGTATAGCCTAAAGAGGAATAGCATAAAGTTGCGCAACTAAGGACTCTTGATATAATTGCTAACGGAAAATATATAGCCCAAGTGGGAGATTGTTGGAAATTATTAATTTCCATTATAATCTAATTGTGGGCAATATATTATTATACAATTATATTAGCTATTCAATTATATTATGGACTTAATTAAGTGATTCAATTAAGGTTAAAGGTCCATGGACTATAATAATAAATGATATGGGCTTATTGAGTAGATACTCAATACTACATGATTAGGTGATTATGGGTGGTCTAGTCAAGTAGTATATAAAGGCTCTCAGGTTATGGTTCCCAATATATTAAGCCGCACATGATCTTCCCTTCTCTCCATCGGGAGGGATTACTACGGTCCCCATACCTGAGTTCGTGTTCCGCCTAGAGACTCATTGGATAAGGTACGCTTCCACTTTACGGTTTTGATCTTGGTTTATCATAATAGGGTTAAGGTCTCATGAATTTATTTCCAACAAAGTTAGTTTTCTCATAATAAGTGATTTGGCAAGCAATTGTTTCACTTCAATATTCAAGAAAAGTATAATAACTAGATTTGATTGCTCAAAAAAGTGCCTCTTTCTTCTCCAACCATATATTTAACCCATTCAGTTCTTTATCCATGCTATTCTGCAAATATGTATGCTCCAACTCCTTCACTGTATCTTCATCAATATCTCCAGAATCACCTGCAAACCTCAAATATTGAATCCACCAAAACTATCTATTGCTAAAAATTTAACAGTATTTTCAACATAGAAAAGAACATAATTCTCTCACTCATTTGGTAATCACAAGACTCAATACTCCATCAGACGTCCAAACCTTAATTGGTGGAAACGAATAAGTAATGGGTCACATTAACCTGGGATCATAAGTAAATTACCAAAACCTAAAACAGAAGCGCCAATCAACAATAAAGCATGTAGAACAACAAAATCAAGATTATAAATTCAAATATTTCCTAGAGATCCTTCTGGAAATCTAGATGCAGAAATTCAAAATTTCCCAGAGATCCTTCTGCAAATTCAAGCCAGATGGAGAGAGAAAAGAGATTACCAGCACCGAATTATCAGTTTTCAACCGAACGCCGATGGATTGAAGATACCGCAATTCAGAGAAGGTTTCGCCGGAGGGACTTCGGAGGATTGTATGAGAAGTCGCAATCGCCATCTGCGCCAATAAGGGGCGATGGCGGCAGCCAGAAACCCCAATTCAGAGAAGGCCACATGAGATGTGGAATGTGAGTTTGAGGGTGGGGTAATTTTGTCTATCTCTTGTTAAATTGTGTACTTGATCGGATTTTGTTTTTTTCAGTGTATCTAGTGGCAAATAAGCTTTAAATCGTGTATGCCACAGTAATAATCCCTTATTTTTACTAATAAAATTTTAAAATAATTATATTTTTTCACAAAATTAAATTTAATGATATAAATATTTTTTGAATATGTTAATTTGCAGTACTATTTTTAAAATTATATTTTCATTATATTAAAATTGTATAATTCATATAATGATTTTTTTAATTTAAATTTTATTAGATAGATGTAATTTACCAAAAAAATATAATATGATTTTTTTTTGTTTAGATTTTAAATGTTGAGATTAAATCGCAATTTAAGCAAAGATTACATTTTTCGTGCAATAAATTCAAAAATAACATGAAAGCTGATGTGGGTCAATGCCATGTTATCTATCAGGCAACGTTTACTACTCGATATGTGCAATTCATAACATATTTCAAAGGTGGTGATTTTTTTGTTAAATCTCAAAGATTATGAAAAATTATAATTGAATTAAATATTTTGATTTTTTTGCACTTAACTCTTTAATATACAATAAAATTTAAATTTAAATTTTAATATTTTTTTTGTATACATGTTGTGTGGTATACTAAAGGTTATAAAAATATTTAATTTGATTTATTAATTATTATAAATAATAATAAAATAAAAAGAAAATGTAGATTTGAAATTTAAAACTAATATAAAAAGAAATTAAAGCAAAGGAAAGAAAAAATCGATAATCATTGAATGATTAAATTAAGGATAATTTTGTGGTACACCTATTGCACTATTGCATATGTCGTACAAGTGCATTCTAAGATTTATAGAATAAAAATTAGTGTTTTGTGATGTATTTTTTTTGGTTGATTGTGCAATTGCTATAGATATATGTAGATGATGATTTTATTTTTTTAGATGATGAATTTCATGTACATTAAAATATTGAATAATAAATATGTTAATGTGAATAGTAAAATTATATATAAAATAATAAAATATTATTAAAAATAGGTAATTTTCAGTTTTTCTGGTTGAACTACCGGTCCGATTGTTAACCGTAGGGCTCACCGATTTGATTATAAAAACACTGATTTGTATTCAATAAAAAAATTATGTATATATAAAGGGAACTTAAAGGAAAACTTGTAAAAGAAATTTATAAGATGTCAAGAAATTTTAATAAAAATGAATATACAAATTAGAATTATGAAACGGTAAGAGATGTACAACTATAAAAAATTTAATAAATAAAGAATTAATAAAAAATATTAAGAGATCACAAGTATAATAAAGAAATCATTAAGAAATAAATAAATTAATTAAAATTAAAATAAAAGTAGTCTGAATATATTTTTTAAAAAAAATTGAAAATTAAAAAAATGTGAGAATTCTATTATTATAATATTCTGTTTATATATATATATATATATATATATATATATATATATAAAGAATTGAGACCTCTAAAATTTGAGAGTCCTGAGAGATCGCCCTTCTCGACTGTAGTCAAGGCGGCCCAGGGAAAGTAAAAGGGAGGAGGGGAAAATTGAGAGTGATTTATCTACGTAAAAATGAGGAGAGAGAAGGTGGGAGTGATTTGTTTGCTGAGGGAGTTACTCCCCACCTTATGTGAGAGAGAGGTGATAATATGGGGGAATTTAATGTAATTAAAATTTTTTTTTTTGGTCTCCTATAATGCTTGATTGCTAACATCATATGTATTGATCAAATTAATTTCTACTTCCCATAATAAACTACATACTTTTCATTTTCGTCCGTCCCAACTTCACCACCCAAAAAAGGAAATATCACATCAATCCTCACTCCTAAAATTATATTTTAATTATAAATTTATTACTCTCACCTAATACACATAACATACTTTATCATTAATTTATTATCTAAAAATACTATATTATCCTCTAAATATTAATAAAGTTGATCAAAAAGTAAGTTTTCTTAAATTTCGTATCTAAAGTAACAGTGAAGTTTATTGAAGGATGAAGGGAGTAATTGGTTTGACCTGGGTCATTAGTGAACACGAGCTAGCCAAGATTTGCCCTAAAATTTTATCTGTTGATTGCACCGGTGCACCAGGAGCACAATAATTAAATTAATCCTCTTCTCGCTTCTCAATAAAACTATCATTTTTACACCTACCTATTCCTGTAGCCCATTCAACTATTTACATAAATATTTTATTTCAATAATTTTAATAATAATTTTCCAGTTATAGAAATAAATTTTGAAAGGGAAATAAAACTCTCTCTCTCATCCTCAATAATTTGAACATTTATTTTGGACCGTCCCACAAAAGTTTGCACCCCTAAAAAAAATCAAAACTATCACCCTCTCTCAAATACTTTATTAAAAATAATCCACTAAATAACAAATCTAACATACTTTATCAATTAATATTTATTATAAAAAAAAGTTACCATAATACCTCTAAAAATTGGCATTTTCCTTAATTTCCGTTCTAGATGAGGGGTGCAAACAAAGGAGTGAGTACTTTTATGGCAAACTTTGTCTGTTTATATATATATATATATATATATATATATATATATATATATATATATATATATATATATATATATATATATATATTTATATTTACATACACGTATTATTTTTTAAATACAGAGATAAAATAGTTATTTTATTATTTATCTTACCAATTATCATTACTATCAAATAATCATATATTCTCTCTTCTTGTACAATGTATACATTTTGCAAGTTTTTGCTTGTATCACTATTGTTAGATTGTATATTAAAAGTCTAGCTTTTGTATGAACAATGTTTTAACAATTTATTTGACATGAGAATCATATGATAAAACTTTTTGCATATTATAATTTATTTATATGTTATTGCAAAAGTCCACTCACTTTATATTGTAGATAATATGGTGTGTGGGGTCGCACGGAAGATCATATTATCGGTTTTCTTATAAAATATAAACAGATGCTCACAATCGAGATAGACGGGGACAATCTGTCGGGATGTTTATAATGTGATTTGATATTAGTTTGTCTTGACTATAAAATCACATTAGTATGTTTTGTGTGTATTGAGCAGGGCCGCTTGATATCGTTCGACTTATACTGACTATATAGAAAAACTTGATCTCAGTTATTATGGATGATCGTGCTCTTAATCCCTATACAATAATCTCAACACGTAAGCTAGTATATATCTCTTTGATTCAACAATGGGTGAGATTTAAATATTAAATCAATAAACTTGGTGAGCAGGGAAATAGTACTGTCTCTATGGTGTGTTGTTGATTGTAGAAGGAATCCGTGTCATATTAAATAGGTTGATGATGTCCCCTTGAGGAGCTCATAAGGATTATCATGTAAATCTTGCAAGTGGATTTATTCCGACATGATAACAAAATTGAGTGGTACTACTCTCGAATGAGATATTAATTAATGGAGTTGTTAGTAATTTAATTAATTAATGGGCATTGTATATCTTAAACATGGGGAGACTGTCGGACTCATAATAAGAAGGCGCCCATAACGTAATTTGGGATTAGAGAGGCAGTGCAGTAATAATATTTTAGTAGACTATATTATTATTATTGAACTTAAGTTTAAGTTTTGGGCTGAATACTTAAGACCAATGGAGACCCGACTCTAATTTTTCCTCCTGGTCCCTATTGTAGCCTATAAATAAGTCATCTCAGCATATCCAAAACCTTAATTAGACATGCCTAATTGTGAGTGAAATAGAGAGGAGAGCAGATTGAGAGGAACTTGAAGATTGTCGTCCACACGACGTCAAGATTGAACATGAAAATACAGCAGAAGATCAAGAGATTGTTTTCTGCAGTTGTTCTTCTTCAACATACTCTGGTGAATGGTAATACGTTTCTATGTTCATGCTTTCACTGATTTAGAAATGCATGGAACCCTAACGGTTCACGTTAACCAAACGATCGAACGCCAACAACTATAAGATATACATTTATGTTTTTGATAAGTGAGTTTCCACACAAAACAAATAATACTTATGAAAATTTTACAGTATTACACAATTTTTCATAATTCATATTAATGTTAGGTAAAAGATAAAAGTACAATTAAAGCTCTCTAAGTATCAATTAAAATATCATATCACTTAATCTACGTACAAAAAATAAATTCATAAATGTACTTGGGGGCGGAGATACATAGTATTATTAAAGTGTAGCGAATGAATTTGTTTACAAAAATCCCAAATTTATTGAGGAAATTTTGTATTTAAATAGATCATTGCGACAACATTTTGCAAAAGGAAAGTAATACTAGATTTGATCCTTTCAGTACCTTCCAATTAGAAGTAACATTAGTCAATGCAAGAATAGTGCATCAATCTAATAATGGTTAAATGGGGGTTTGAGAGTGTGGTAAATGGTGGGCATAAGCAGCATGAACCATGTGTACATATTCATCGATTTTGTCAGCTGTCCAACCATCAGTTAGCACTATTAGGATTATCGATCGTCGTGTTTGTAATGCTAAATGTATAAATCCCTATTGTATAGCACATCATCAAACATTACTAGTTCATATTTACCAATCCTTAAATCAATAATTTAGCCCTCCAAGCTCATCACCAAATTAATTAACTAAATTTATATATACCTACACCTACATGCATGATGTATGAATTGAGAAAGAAATTTCATATATATGTGCAATACTTAATTATCTTTTAATGATCTTGCCTTCTTATAAGGTGGCAGCGCCTATTCTTGGATCGCGTTCCTTCTGGAAAAATTATCAAAGATAGATTGTTCTTCATAACTACATTGGCGGCCTATGAAAGTTAAAATGAAACGAATCAAGAATAAATATATATTTATGTACATAGCAATCAAAAAAATATGAAGATATATTAAATGGACAAATCAAACCTTTTTCATGGATTGGATAGCCGTCGTGGGATTAGATCTGTCAATTCAAAGATGGTTCACCAAAACATACAATTGTCCGAAGAGTGGATAAAATATTATCTACACAAACATTAACAAATCTTCAACTTGATTTATAACATCATATGTGTGACTATAGGACATCGCACTAGTAATGGGTAAGCTTCAACACTCTAAGTCGGCGGAAGCTGAAGGTCGATGAACAAGGCTAATGACCTAATAGACTTATTATATAGGCACTTGATTGGTTGAATATCGAAATATATGTATTGTATTTTAAATTTTACCTAGTATTACATGATGTGAAATTCCCATCAAGGAGGATCTTCTAGTACAGTCCTTGGAGTTGTACTTGATGAATGTAATTTTGACAATATAGTTGCTATTAATTTCGTAAAAGGATGATGATCATGAAATCTTATATCTTCACACTTGCCTTTGTTGGAGTAGGTTTAGTTACTTGGGAAAAATGTTGATAGCTATTTAGTTACAATATTTTAATGTGCTAAAATATGTTTAAATCAAGCTAAACATATATTTTAGTGCAAAAATTCAAGTTATTCGAGATTTTCTATTAAAAATGTTGAGACTATCTTAATATAAGGACTGAGAGACGTATAATGTAGTTGCAAGTTAGTTTGGCTAAATAAAATAATACTATGTCATGTTAGTTAGAGTAATTTTGATTTGTTGTAGCATTAAATGTGCAATTAAAGAGGATGCTCCAGCATATTCTTTGGAGCTGTGTTAGATGGGTGTGTTTTTTACATTACATGTGTATAATCGTTGTTCACCATTGTAGTGTTGTTATTATCATCTAAGGTAATCAAGAAATTTTATACCTTCAAACTTGCCTTGTTCATATCAAGTTTAGTAACCTTGAAACTTTTAATATTCTAGGTTGGGTTTATTATTTCTGTTTTGATGTGTTCTAGGGTGTTTTAAAGCCTCAGCGTCATAGGTTGAACCTCATGTCAAGAATAAATCGTATATAAATTAGCGTGATCATATATTTGGCTTGATTGTATATATCTGATCATCGTCGTTTTCACCTAGTTTTTATAGGTTTATTTTGGTGATTATAACATGTTTTTATTCTCATTTTTTGTATTATTGGTGGAGTATAGTGACTTTTGGGTAGTGGCTGGAGTGATTTTATAATTATCTAGGATTAGATCAAATTATGCTTAAAACAAGTGAAAAAGGGACAAAACTAGAATCGAGAAGTACAGACAATGAAGAATGCAAAATGTGCCCTAACTCGCCACAAGGCGGAGACTCGATGCTGAAATAGAGCAAGTTTGGATAGCTTCAGATCTGCAACACCAACTCAGCCCTATCAAAGGACGAGGACGGAACTCGCCACGAGTGATGCAACTCGAGGCGAGCTGTGACAAAATGTTCCAACCATCCGAAAAGCCTGAAGATTCCCCAATTTAGATATATTAATTCCCTTTCATCACACACAATTCAATTTTCGTATCCTAATTCACACGCGTACACACATTTTTCACTTCTTTTCACACACTTTTTCTCCCATTTTCATCATCCATCTTCTTCCTCCATCACCCATCAATTAACCCATAATCACAATCCATTTTCACACCATTCACTCACCCATCTTCTATCTAAGGAAGGATCATCAAGAAAGTGGAAGGATAATCAAGAAAAGAAAAGACCAATTAAGAAGATTAGGGAGAATTCTTATATATTTTGTTATCTTTTCAAATCAAGAATTATTATGGAGTCATGTAACGATGTTGATATTATTACTATGGTTTCTATGATAGGCTAGTCTCACTAGTGAGATTAGCCACATGATGGATTAGGGATATTTTGGATTTATGATGGTTTATTGAATTGATCATGGATGTTTCTATCTTAATAATTATTCCTTGAATGTTATTTTGATAAGTGTGGTTGATTTATCCTTGCATGTAATTAGAACTGCAAATCTCATTAGATGTAGGAATGGTTAATTGAATCATTTCATTATAAGATTTAAGCATGTTAGTGTTAGGGGAGTCTGGTCAAAGTGTCCAAGATCATTAGATTAGTGAGGAGAACTCAATTCATACGAATATAGCAGTGTTCTGAAAATAGGATCGGACCAGCCGGTTCAACCAGGAATCGGCCTGGAAATCGGTCCGAATACACCCTACAAACCGTTTTTGTTGTTAAACCGGAAGAAATTTGAACCGGGAAAATGGAAAGAATCGAAAATTGCCAGTTATTTGTATTTTTAAATTCAAAATTTAAAACACTCAAACTCAGTTCGGCGTGTGCTTCTGTTAACCTTAACCATCTATCTACTTGACATTATTCACAAAAATTAAACCCTCAAACTCCTTAATTGCAAACCCTCAATTGCAAAAGCACAGTAGTCAGAAAAACCCAATTCTACACAACTGTTGTTGAATAATAGAAAAAAACATAAAAAATTAAAGCCTATTTCGTTCGAGGCAGAAGATACGCCACAGATTGAGAGGGCGGCGGATGGAGGAAAAGAGCGGCGGAAGGAGGGAAAGTGCGGTGCGAAAATAGTAGAGAGGTGCGAAAATGGGAGGGAGAGAGAGAGAGGGGGGGGAGTGGCGCCGCTTGCAGTTGCACCTACCTGCTTTCTTCAATCAAAAACTATGAATTATGAAATGCCCTAGATATTTTTCAAATTTAATTAATATGAAATCTATATGGGCTACATGACTGAGATTCTAGGTGGGCTTGGGCTTGGGCTTGGGCTTTTTCTAAAGGTTGGATGATTGAATCATGTTTTATTCAAAAAGTTTATCGATTATATTATTTTTTTATGGTTATTGTAAAATATAATTAATAATATATAAAATTAAATTTTTCGATTGAACCGGTCCGACCGGTTGAACTTCGAACCGTTGTCTCCACCGGTTTGAGCTCCGGTCCGATTTTCAAATCACTGGAATATAGTACACTTTTTGGGAATTGCAAGTAGGATCAATTCGAGGAGCTGTTTTGGGATTGTCATAATATTCCCCATCCTATTCACCATAGCCTTGGGAGTAGGTGTGTCGACCGATAGTCTCTTTGTCCTGACCAATGAGAGAAGCCATTAAATTTCCATAAGTCTAAAATTATCTTTAATACTAGTGTGGTTAGCCTTACTACTTTCTTAAATCGACATCTCATCTATTTTCATCCCCTCTATTGTTTTTATTGCTTGTTTGTTCGTTTAGTTACTTACTTTAATTGTTAGTTGATAATCGTGATTAATTTCACACCAAAGCCATATTTTTATCGCTCGTATAAAGATGATTAAACACAAATCCGTATACATTTAAAGTTGATATCTCCCGTGTATCAATATTTAACTGAGTTCACTTGCTCTTATCACACACAAAGAATTTAGTGATCAAGTTTTTTATATATCTCTAATTAATTTCCAAGTAATTAATATTCTTTTTTAATTGTAAATTTAATTATAAATAGTGAAAGGATCCATATCCATCCTCAATTGAGAAAGATGGATATTGTTCACATTGTATCACCCTCTTTTCGCTGAAAACCCACTTTTCTCTTGTCAAAATTCTCTTTCTTAATGGCGGATGATCCTCCGACCTCAACGTTCAATGCTTATCTCACACTCCAGGCCATTACTCATCTCATTCTGGTGAAACTCATGGTCATGAATTACCTGATATGGCATAGCTAGTTTTAGTTTAATCATTTCGTAGTGGTTGTTCTTTAAACTCTGCTCCTCAATTTAATTGGTTTGTTGATACTGGTGCATTTACACATATTGTCAATTCACAAAGCTATTGCGGGAAATAGTAATTCTCTCACTATTTCTCATATTGGTTCTCATTCATTAACAGAGATTTATCATTACTGGATGTTTTCATATTGCCACATATCATAAAAAATCTACTTTATATTAGTGAACCCACAAGTGAGTTCCTTTTTAATGTTGTGTTCACTAACAACTCATTCAAAATTCAGAATCAATTGACAGGAATTCCTTTGGCCTGGGGTACGTGTGAGAATGAGTTATTTATTCTAGAACGTGGGCATAGGAGTCTGATTACTGCACTTAAGACAAAAAAATTTAGAGGTTCTTTTTTACTTATGTCATGCAAGTTTTGATGTTATCAAACTTTGCATAATTTGGATCTGTTATCAGTCATATCTCCATTCTACCAAACCTCAAAGTTTTCACATCTTTCCACTGGCAAAAAGTAAACAACTCTATTTTACTATTATTGAAAAACGTGATGCTCATATTTTGGATATTATTCATTGTGATCTATTGGCCCATCACCTATAAACAGGAATTCCTTTTATCCATTGAATCGAAGTCTATTTTTTATAATGCATTAAGTCAATATAAAGCTTTGGTGGAAAATCAGTTCTCTTGCTCTATTTAACATTTTCAATTAGATGGGGTTCTGAATTTACGAATAATAGATTGCAAGCACTATTACGCAGCTCTGGCATTAGTGATTTAAAAACCGAACCAGAGGCCAAACCGGTGACCCAAACAGTTCAAGGTCGGACAAGTGGAATCGGCGGTTCAACCGAAAAATAAAATTACGTATTTTTAAATTTTAATAATATTTTATTATTTTATATATAATTTTTTATTAACATACTTAGTGTATATGAAAAATAATGGATTGAAAGAGTAAAGATAAATGTGAAAATAAAATTATTTTTGAATTTTAATTTATATTAATATCTAATTTAATTCAAATTTATTTTGAAATTGAAAGAAAATTAATTAAGAATATTAGAATTGAAATAAAAATGAAAAGAAAATTGTCAATTCTTTTTATTTGTTAACTCTAATTTTAATTAATATTCATTCAAAATATTTTTTTCAAATATTTGGATACAATTAAGAAATAAATTTATTAGTTTCAAAATTAAATAAATAATGAGGGATAAATTACATGTAGTCAAATGTAGGAGTATATGTTTATAGGAAGGGATAAGATCCCACATTGGTTAATTATAAGAGAAAAGAGGCATTGGACCTCCATATATAAAAACCACATTTTCTCCCTTTTTTCGAACAACTTCAAGATCTCACATTGGAAATTTATTAAAGAGAAGGGGTATTGTAATTTTATATATAATGATCACTACTCCTTTTCTTTGCAACCATCATATCTTGAGATGTTGGCTCTCAAATTAGTCAACGACTCAAATCTCAATACAAAAATTTTAAAAAAAAAGAATTTGAAATCGACAATTTTTTGTTCGAACGGTTCAAACTGATTTTTTCTAGTTGGATTCAGAAAATGATTTTTAGGGTGCATTCAGACCAATTTCGGTTCGATCGGTTGAACTGGCCGGTTCGATTTGATTTTTTAATAATTGTCTGGAATAATTCATCAAATGTCATGTTCTTATACTCCTGCACAAAATGGTAGAGTTGCGCGAAAGCATAGGTATATAACTGATAATGGACTTTCTATGCTTTTCCATTCTTTAGTGTCGTTAAAATTTTGGGTTGAAGCATTTGCCACTGCTGAGTATATCACAAACATGCATGTTTCAATCTTCTAAATTGCAGAATAAATATCCATACGAGTTGTTTTTAACTGTCCCACTTGCTTATGAGAATTTCCATGTGTTTGGTTACCATTTTTTTCCTTGTCTTCTAGACATTACTGCTCATAAATTATTTCCTAGATCGGTGCCTTGTGTATTCTTGATGTATAGCTCTACACATAAGGGTTTTTGCTATCTGGATCTTGTCTCTTTTCGACTTCAAATTAGTCGATGTGCTCTTTTGATGAAGACAACCTACCTTTCAAGGCCAACCTCTTATTGTTGCTGAAGATGTACAATCCCCATCTCCACAACATCAACAAGTGCTTCATCCAACCCATCCAATGTGCACTAGGGTACAAGATGGCATTTTCAAGCTTAAGTATGTGCCATCCACTGCTCATCTTGCCCATAGTGTCTTTCTTTCGATCTCCATTCGTCAAAAGACCCTAAGGCTTTAAGTCTACTAAAAAAATCTCCCCAATGTGTTACTGCTATGAATGATGAACTTCAGGATTTGTGCTCAAATAATACATGTGATTTAGTTCCTCATCATTCCAATGAGAATGTCATGGCTCTAAATGGGTTTTTCCGTACCAAGTTTCTCGCCGTTGGTTCTATTGATCATTATAAAGCATGCTTGGTTGCTTAATGGTTTTTTCAATTTCTCTGTTTGATTACGACCACACCTTTAGTTTGGTCGTTAAAACTTCTACTATTTGTGTCATTCTCTCTCTTGCAGTTATGAATAACTGATCTCTATGTCAACTGGACATCAATTAGGCTTTTTTCTTGGCCTTCTCACTGAGCCGGTGTATATAGGGAAACATCCCGACTTTAATGATCCGTAGCATTCTACCTTTGTTTGTCGTCGTCTTAATAAGGCTATCTATGGTTTCAAAAAAGCTCCTAGCACTTGGTTTTAACGCTTTTGTGGCTTTCTTCTTAGTTCATTGAGAGTAAATTTGATACTTCATTGTTCATCTTTCACCAAGGTAATGTCTTACTTTATCTTTTGGTGTATGTGGATGACATCATTGTTACGGGCAGTGGCAACTCTTTTTCACTCATCTAATTGCACAAATTCGCCAAGAGTTTGCTGTAAAGGATATTTGTGAGCTGAATTACTTTTTAAGTGCTGAGGTTGTTAGGAATTTAGACACACACACGCACACGATGACACGAATAACACAAGATTTGTTTATCCAGTTCGTCTTTCGACTACATCTGGGGGTGATACCAAGCCAGGATTTTTCTCACCTTGTTGGACAAGTCAACTACAATGAGAAAACATCTTGATCTAGATAACACAATGGATAACTTCTTGATCAAGATAACTTGCCCTAATCCTAAGCCCATTAGGATCAACTGGGCCAAAAGAAATACGGCCCCAAATAATTTAGGCTCCATACTCCAACAATCTCCCACTTGGAGACTAAATCCTCCATGTAGCACATCTTCTAGTTCTCCTCTCGTATCCGCCTGGCATCGCCTAGCCTTTTCTTCAAGTTTCAAGGCCAATTGAAGCTATGCATAACTTCAATTTCTCTAAGGTCACCACCTTAGTAAACATGTCCGCTGGATTCTCATTTCCAAGGATCTTCATAAGCTGTAAGACCTTCTTCTCCAAAAGGTGACGGATGTAGTGATACTTCAATTCAACATGCTTTGTTCTTGAGTGAAATGCCGGATTCTTTGCAAGAAATATAGCACTTTGACTATCACTGAAAAGTACTATTTTCATGCTCCTTTCCAAGTTCCCCCAAGAAATTCTGCAACCACACCATCTCCTTACTTGCCTCTGTCACAGCTATATATTCTGCCTCCGTGGTGGACAATGCAACAACCTTCTGCAACTTAGAAGTCCAAGATATAGCAGTACCACTATAAGTAAAGACATACTCGGTTGTACTTCTTCTCCCATCAAGGTCATTAGATGCCAAGTCTGCATCCACATAACCCACCAGCGCCACACGCTTGCCTTTGAAATATAAAGCATTGTATGTGGTACCTCTCAAGTATCGCAGGACCCACTTCACTGCTTCCCAATGTTGCTTGCCCGGATCACTCATGAACCGGCTTACTACTCCCACTGCATGAGCAATATCTGGTCTTGTACACACCATGGCATACATGATGCTACCAATTGCTGAAGCATATGGAACACTCATCATTTGTGCACGTTCCTCCTTGTTCTTTGGTGATTCCTTCTTTGAAAGTTTGAATTGACTTCCCAGTGGAACACTCACAGGCTTCGACTCTGACATGTTGAATCTTTCCTGGACCTTCTGAATGTAACTCGCCTGCGAAAGATATACATATCCAGTCGCCTTATCACGTTCAATCCTCATGCCCAAAATCTGTTTTGCCTCTCCAAGATCCTTCATGGAGAACCGTTCTGACAACTATTTCTTCAACTTATATACCTCTCTTGCATCGACTCCTATGATCAACATATCATCAACATATAGCAAGAGAATAAGGAAGCTTTTGTCAAACCTCTTGTAGTAGCAACAATGATCAGCGTGGCATCTATGGTAATCAATCTCCATCATGAAGCTGTCAAACTTCTTATACCACTGCTTTAGGGCTTGTTTTAGGCCATACAAATTTTTCTTTAATTTGCATACAAGTGGCTCATTTCCCTTCTCTACAAACCCTCAGGTTGTGTCATGTACAACTCTTCCACCAATTCACCATGGAGAAATGCCGTCTTCACATCCATCTGATGCAATGTCAAGTTTTCTGCAGCTACCATACTCAACGCCATTCGAATAGTGGTCAGTTTCACAACTGGAGTAAAGACATCGGTATAGTCAATACCATGTCGCTGCTCAAACCCCTTTACAACCAACCAGGCTTTGTAGCGTCTGCTACCGTCAGCTTCATTCTTGATTCGGTAGACCCACTTGCAGTGCAAAGCCTTTTTACTCTTTGGGAGCTCAACAAGTTCCCAAGTTCCATTCAACAGAAGAGATGTTAACTCATCATCCATAGCACCTCTCCATTTTCGTCTATCTTCACTCTGCTCTGCCTCTGCATAACACTCATGCTCACCACCATCAGTAAGTAACAAGTAGTAGTTAGAGGGCGAATACCTATCAGGTGCAAGTCGCTCTCTAGCTGGTCTCTGCAACGGATCCTCCAATGGTGGTGGTGGTGTCCTTGGTTCTCCAATGAGAACCTCTTCCTCATTCTGACTCTCCTTGCTCCCACTCGAGTTTGAGATGTCTAACTCGACTTCTTGGGTATTAGTCTTGTCAGAATTTGATGCCTCCAATCTGTTCTTGTACATAATCTGTTCATTGAAAACCACATCTCTACTGCGAATTATATTTCAGTTGTTCTCATCCTAGAGTCTATAACCGAACTCATCACCACCATAACCAATGAACGTACACTTAACAGATTTAGCATCTAACTTGCTTCTATCATTAGAACTAATATGAGCATATGCAACTCAACCAAAGACACGCAAGTAAGACAGATTTACCTCTTTTTCTGTCCATTCTTCCTCTGGTATTCTATTTTCCAACGGAACTGATGGACCTCTGTTAATTAGGTATGCTGATGTGTTTGCTGCATCTGCCCAAAACATCTTAGGCAGTCCACTCTTCAATCTTATGCATCTAGCTCGCTCATTCAAAGTTCTATTCATTCGTTCTGTCACTCCATTCTGCTGGGGAGTTCCTCTCACGGTCTTCGCCATGCAAATCCCATTCTCAGCACAATATTCCTTGAACTCACAGAGTTCATATTCACCTCCGTTGTCAGAACGAAGACACTTTACTTTCAGCCCCGTTTCATTCTCTACAAGGGCTTTCCACTTCCTGAAAGTATCAAATGCATCAGTTTTATTTTTCCGAAAATAAACCCATATCTTTCGAGTGGAGTCATCGATGAAGGTCATGTAGTACTCCGAACCACCAAGGGACTTCGTGGGCGCTGGTCCCCATAGATCGCTATGCACCAACTCTAACTTTTCTGCCTTCAAGGATCTGCCACCTCTCGAGAAACTTACTCTTCTCTATTTCCCGAAAACACAGTCCTCGCATAGGCCAACTTCAACAGATTTCAGCCTTGGAAGTCTCCCTTTCAAACACATTACCTTCATCCCTTTCTCGCTCATGTGACCCAGTCGACAGTGCCACAAATCAACATTGGTCGTAGCTCCTGTAAGATCAATGCAGTCCTTAGAGTTAGTTGTAGTATACAACGTCCCCTCCTTCCCTCGCGCTACTATCATTACTCCTTTACTGATCTTCCAACTGTTGCTGCCAAAAGTCACTGAGTATCCTTCTACATCAAGCTGTCCAATTGAAAGCAAGTTTCTTTTCAATCCTGGAATGTGCCTAACACCATTCAGTTTTAATGTCAATCCATTTGGTGTGGATATCCGAACATCTCCTTTCCCCACGATCTTCAAGGGCTCATCATCAGCAAGGTAGACTTGTCCGAATTCACAAGACACATAGTTCTCCATTATTTCAGCATCACTGCATGAGTGAAATGATGCTCCAGAATCCAACACCCATGATTCCAGCAGACTACTGACACTCAAGACCAACGCATCTCCAATATCATCTATGGTTGCGTTTGCTGTCTTCTTCTCATTCTGTCCCTTCTTGTTTTTCTTGGGCGCTGTACACTGATTCCTGTAGTGACCAAACTCATCACAATTCCAGCACTGGATTGAGTCTTTATCTTTCTTGGATTGACTCTTTCCTCTGGGCTTTGATCTACCACGATTCTGCCTACCCTTTGATCTGCCCCTATCCTCCGTGTTCAACACTGACCCTGAAGTAGATCCAGACTCTTTTCTGCGAACCTCCTCGCTAATCATCGGATCTCTCACTTCGTCAAGCTTCAATTTATCTTTCGCGGATGAAGCACTAACTGCAGTTACTGTGGTAGCCCAACTATCTGGCAAAGAAGATAACAAAACTAAAGCAAGTACCTCGTCAGTGAATTCGATTTCGACTGAACACAATTGCCCAATGATCATGTTGAACTCATTCAGATGTTGTTGCACAAGTGTGCTCTCCGACATTCTGAGGTTGAACAATCGTCTGATCAAATGAACCTTGTTCGCAGTTGTGGGCTTTTGGTACATCTCCTCCAGGATTTGCAGCATCTCCCTTGCGGACTTGGCTTTAGTTGTGTGGTAGGCTACGTTCATGGACAACGATAAATGTATCGCACTCATCGTCTTTTTGTTCAACAGATTCCACTCCTTCAGATCCATCTTTTCGGGTTTCACCTTCTCTTCTAAGGGCACATACAGATCTTTGCCGTAGAGATAATCCTCGATCTGCATCTTCTAGAAACCGAAATTTGATCCGTCAAACTGTTTCATTGAAATCTTCTCGTCGCTCATCGTGACTGCTCCCTTCAAACCCGAGGCTCTTGATACCAGTTGTTAGGAATTTAGACACACACACGCACATGATGACACGAATAACACGAGATTTGTTTACCCAGTTCGTCTTTCGACTACATCTGGGGCGATACCAAGCCAGGATTTTTCTTACCTTGTTGGACAAGTCAACTACAATGAGAAAACATCTTGATCTAGATAACACAATAGATAACTTTTTGATCAAGATAACTTGCCCTAATCATAAGCCCATTAGGATCAACTGGGCCAAAAGAAATACGAGCCCAAAGAATTTAGGCTCCATACTCCAACAGAGGTTACCTATACGAATGATGTTCTTTACTTAGAGCAATCGAAGTATGCTCATGATATTTTTTCTCGTGTCAAATTGCTTGAGTCCATGACCGTCTTGACACCTCTTGCTACTGATGAGATACTTCGAGTAGACGGTGAACCCTTCTCTGGTCCCACATTGTATCGTGCTCTTGTTGGTTCCCTTCAATACTTGACTATCACACGACCTGATCTTTCGTTTGCATTAAATACAGTAAATCAGTTTAAAGCCAAGCAACGTACTACATATTTTCAACTAGTCAAGCGTATTCTGCACTATGTTAAATGCATTATTGATTTTGGTCTTGATTTCTCATGAGGATCTTCAACCCTCTTAGTTTACTTTGATGCCGGTCGAGCCCATTGCTTGGATATTTGTCGTTTGACATATGTATACTCTATTTTTATTGGTCCAAACCTTGTTTCTTAGAATGCTAAAAACCAACCCTCTGTCTCTCGTTCCAGTTGTGAATCTGAGCATCGGGCTATGACCAATGTTGCCTTTGAAATTATTTGGGTTACTCTTCTCCTTTGAGAACTTCATACTTTGCCTCCAAAACCTCCAACACTTCTTTGTGACAACAAGAGTGCCTTGTTCCTTAGTCAGAATCAAGTGGTACACAAACGTGCTAAACATATTGATATCGACAATCATTTTGTATGTGAGCTAGTTTCCTCCAAACGTCTACTCACTCAGTTCGTCCCATCGAATCTCCAACTTGCGAACATATTTACCAAGAGTCTTCCATGTCCGTTGTTTGAATTTTTCCGATCCATACAAGCTGCGCGTTAGTCCTCACTCGCTTCGCTTGCGGAGTTTGTCAAGAATAAATCGTATATAAATTAGGTGTGATCATATATTAGACTTGATTATTTATATCTCTAATTTATTTGTATTTATTAGCTTCCTTGTAATTAATATTTTAAATAGTGAAAGAATCGTAACCATCCGTAATTGATTAAGATCAATATTGTTCACATGGTGAATGTACGAATTGGTTTCTATCAATTGAAATGAGTTGTTTACAATAATTTATGGTGTTTATAAAGTATTATTTATAATTATACGAAATAGGTTTTGGTAATACAAATTAATTAGCATTTTATTATGACATAATATGCCTTTTGTTATAAGACATTATTCGTACTATAGATGTTATAGTATCAAAATTTCTTTTTGATACAATATACTCCCTCCGTCTCATAATTATCTTCACACTTATCGTTTTCGTTTCCACATTTATTTTCACCACTCAAAGAAAGAAATTTCACATCAACCAATAACCTTAAAAGTTATCTTAATTTCGAAATATCACTCACACCTAACACACATAACATACTTTATAATTTATTTATTACTTAAAAATACCACAGTACCCCTATAAAGTCAATAAAATTGATTAAATTTTTTTTAAACTACATATTTACAGTAACGGTGAACATAACTATGACACAGACGAAATATTATTTTTGGTATCCATAGAAGGTTTTTGATACTATTGTACTCTTCCCGTCCGCTTTCAAGGGTATCATTTTTTTATTTTGGGCGTCCGTCCCCAAGGGTCTCATTTCCTTTTTTTATCCACACACACCCACTAATACAACTAAAAAATGGAACACACACCTCCATTAATACAACTACCTACTACACATTAAATAACAATACTCTTTAATCTCCGTACCCAAAAGCAAATGGCACCCTTGAATTCGGACGGAGGGAGTATAATGAATTAGTGTCAGATAAGGCTTCTGATAAAAAAAATTGATATGATAGGAAGTTCGATTCTAAGAATATTATATGACAATGACTAGGGTGAGAAGGATACACCAATTTTGAAATTTACAACCTTTTTTCTTCACCTTCAGTGTGTGTTTTCATTTTTTTTAATATACTGTTACTGTTATTTTTTTCCTTTTTTGTTTTTTATTTATTTAATTTTAGGGATATAATAGTAATTTTACCCTTGTGGTTTAGGGTATAATTTATCCATAGGGTTTAGGGTATAATTGTAATTTTATCCTTGTGGTTTAGGGTATAATTTATCCTAAGGGTTTAGGGTATAATTGTAATTTTATCCTTATGGTTTAGGGTATAATTTATCTCTAGGGTTTAGGGTAGAATAGTCATTTAAATATAATAAATTTAAAAATAAAATAAAAAACAAAATTAATGAAGGAACATTAATTAATTAAGAAGGGTGATGACCAAAGGGGCACCAATTCAATTTGTATCTTGATTGTACAATAGTCGCTCTCAAATTATATAAAATTTTAATAATTAATATATACAAATGTGGATGCAGAGAGTAGGTTGTATGCTCGGATGCACTGAATATTTTGTCATACTATAACTTTAAATTTAAAGAAATACCTTTCTTGGCAATGCCGACAGTTCCTACAGGAGTCAACCACATTATAAGGAAGATGTCGATGGGAGATGCATGATTACTTATATAAATAGCCCTCTCCTTTGAATATTCAGCTCCTTCTATTTTTATAGGGTTCCCTAAAATTCACATCTACACTGAAAAATACGAATGTATCTTTTGCAGATATTAGATTTTTTAATCACTTTGACCCTTTTAATTTGAAACAAAAGACAATAAAATTTTTAAAATTAAACTTTAAAGCAAAATAGTGAGATGGTATTCAAGTGTGAATGCCTTTGCGTAGAAATAAACTCCTAGACATGTACATCAAATATTATTCTAAGTGCAGCGTAATTTAAGATTACAACATCAATCTTGAAATGATAAATATGTTTCATTCCTATTTCTAAAATAATAAAAACACCAAGCCTTGGTTTTGATTTCTTCAAACTATTTAGTTGGATTGATCTCCAGATTATAAAAAATCTTGCAACTTCAAGCTTTCCAAAGATACCACACAACATATGTCCAAATACATTCTAAGATATGTTTCTTCAACTTTTAACCAAGTATTCTCATATGTCGTAAGAAATGTAGTACTGGTTGGTTATTCCATGCCATGGGAGCACTTAGCTTTGAGTATATGGTAAAATAATCATATCTGGTGTGAGAAGTCACATTCAAATAAGAGGTGTCGAGTGCATTTTTCAAATTGACCGCATAAGCCACACAGGTAATGTCGTCACCGTCTCTCAATACTCTTCTTTTCATCAAAGCGATTTGAGTACAGTGCCGGTCCTGACATTTTCGAGGCCCGGGGCGAACAAAAATAATAGGTCCTCGTTGCTTTCTACATATTTATTAACTAAAAAGTTTTCATTATTTTCTTCATTAACACTTTCTTTTCTTCCATAAAAAACCAAAAATTTATTTCTAGCAAGGTATTTTATTATAGCAATTATTCTCAAAAGAAATTGTCTCCAATGTAATTTTTTTTTGAAAATTCGTTCTTGTAAATCTTTATTTATGGTTCGTTTTAATCTAATTTGCAAATCAATCAAACTATTCATATTAGTGATGTGTTCCATAGTATTTTTATACATGTTAAGTCTCTCATTAAGATGTTCTAATCATTATATCCTTTATGTGGTAAAGCATTATATCTTTCGAATCTTCCAAATTCTTTGAAAAAATTTATCTAATAATCTTCTTTGTGATAAATGTTATGATCTTTTCCTTTTTCCTTTATCACAATTAGGTTCATACTTTTTAATATCTAAATATAGGGCCCATTTTCAAGTGCAATAGATTGATAGACTAAATTTTATGAAAACTCTAATGACCTAATATAAAATATGTATTTTATTAAAGACAAAGTTTCTTGTGAGACGTTACTTATGTGAGACGATTTGTGAGACGTGTTAAAATATGTCTATTATTTAGATAAAGTATGTTTAATGATTGTTAAAGTATGTTTTCTAAAGCATGCTGGATTATACATTAAAATATGATTTTATTGTGTTATAATTTGATTTATTATTGACATACTTTAACTGCAAATAAGCATACTTTATCCATACAATAAGCATACTTTAGTGATGGGTCGACCCATCTCGCAATCGTCTCACAAGAGAGTCTCTCTTTATTAAAATATAATTTTATCAAGTATTATATATATATATATATATATATATATATATATATATATATATATATATATATATATATATATATATATATATAAATTTTGAGCCCCATATTTTTGGGGCCCAGGACGATCGTCCTTCTCGCCCCCCTCGGGTCCACCACTGCTCGAGTAGGAACTCTTTCCCTCGAGACTTTTCATGCCAAAGCCGATATCTTGAACAAGATTAGTACTGGGTTCTAAAGTTTCGAGAGAATTGAGATAAGATTCCCATCTAGGTGTTGACTCACGAATGCCAGTGATGATTGGACAATGTAGGCGCTCTTACTTGAGTAAATGTCATCATCGGATTGCCTCCACAACCATTTGTCTTCCATGCTGTTTTACAATATTTATAATAGAAAGTTTATTATAAAGGTACTCATGTTCTCAATTGAAAAGAGGGCGTCTCCAATAAAAACTCAGTTCCAATTATTTTCTAACCAAGCACCCCTCCCACAACATTTTTAATATTACATAAGGAATAAAGTTTTGGAAATAAGATCATGAGTTTTGTATTCCCAACCCAAAATCTCTCCAAAATTTAATATCCATACCACAAGTAATTTTTTTATATAAATTTGATTCAAACCAATTAACCTAATCAATAGAGAAAAATAAATTAAAAATTTCCCTCCACCACCGTGACATAAATAAATAGTTAAAGTCCAATATTTTTATGTCCAATTTATACCCTTCTATATGATTTTGGATGTCACACTTTTATATATATATATATATATATATATATATAAAAGTATTATTCTTTAAAAAATAAATTAATATTACTTTTATGCATGATAAGTTAATTTTTCTTAGAAAATTCACTCAAATATTCATAATAGTAGCATTATATATTCTAAATAGTATTCCCTCCATCATCTGCACAAAGCTCTGTTGGAACGGAGGAAGTAATATTTTTAAGAACAAAAAGTAATATTACTCTTATGCATGATAAATTATAACATTTTCGAGAAGAATAACATCAAAATAATTTAAAGAATAACACTCGATATTCTAAAAAATAATATTTAAAAAAGACACTACATTCGATTACTATATTATATATATATATATATATATATATATATATATATATATATATATATATATATATATATATATATATATATATATAAATGACCTTCTGCACAAAAATAGAGTGCAGGTATTAGAGAATATAAAAAATGGAAGATATTGGAGTAAAAAGAATGTGGAGATCTAGAGAAGCAATAAAAATATAAAGAGTCACCAACTTTACTCGTACTACAAATTAATTTTCACATTAAAAAAAATTATAAAAAGAATCTCATTTTTAAGAATTATTATAAAATACACATAATGTTGATATTTTTCTTAAAAGTGTAGTTCTTTTTTAGAAATTTTAAAAATTAGGTGTATTTTGTAATAATTTTAAAGGTGAGATTCTTATTTGCAATTTCTTAAAAATGAGGTAAAATTGTAATTTTTGTTGTATATTAACTAAAATATAAATAAAAAGAAGGTGTTAGCATGAAGTCAATTCCATTAAAAATTGAATCATGAAATAAATGAAAAATTAACATTTTTTTTAAAAATAACAATAATAAGGTAACAGTTTGTAATGCAAAGAGGTAATAGTAATACATATGACTAATACTTTTCCAGCATAAAATGATGATTCAACATAAATTGAATCTACAAAATCTTCCTCGAATTTTAAGCCATAAATAATAATTAAAAGAAGAAAAGAAAAGTAAAATTAGGGAGGTACGTCCGAGATGATAACGTGGGGAAATGGAGTGGTATTTGTGTGGAATTTTATTTTATCCATTTCTATCCTAATTTTCTAACGTGTGGCCTTCGATTCTTGGATTGAATTAATTTGTCATATTCCACACATGAACCATGGTTCCTTTCAATCAACTTTCCTAGAACACCTGGCAACCGGTGAGTGACACATGTTCAATTCCATTTTGGAACAAATAGGTGAAGAGTAATAAGGAAGCTTGGAGATAAAAGAGTGTATGTGTATTGGTGAACTAACTATTAACTATACTAACAACTAACTTTCTCCGATAAAAAAAACTTCTCCCTTTTAAATGCATGTTGATGAGAGTGAAAATAAGCGTGTTTTAGTGTCAAATTTAACACATTTATATGAGAATTGATTGTTATATATTAGCACAAGTGTCTTATATTTGATATATGTGAGAAAAATGTGCATTTGAGGTGTTTTATTGTATTTCAGGTGGAAAAATGATCAAAACTGCAAAGTTGGAAAAATGTGCAACTTGTGCAAGAATGCTGAAAAACGCACGTCCAACTTGTGTAATTTTTCTGTATTCTTGTGAAGCTCAAAACTAGAAGTGTGATACATGGTTAGAAAACGACAGAAGAGAGAATCGTTTTGGCATTAGGAACACTTCAATCGGAGGCCAAACGAGAAAGTTATGATCGACATGGTGACGTCGCGCAAGCTGTGCCGAAAAGAACGGTTGCGCTACTTTTCATGACTTGTTATACATTCAAATGTTGGAATTTTTTGTAGATTTTTTATATGGAGAGAAAGCCAAGGAAGATAGGATCGCGTGAGCGTAAGAATCACTCAAATCGGAGTTTGAATGTGAAAGTTATACGCGAAACGGTGAGACTGCGCAAGCTGATTCGACCTCAATGATATGGTTCGATCATCTATGAAGGTCGAACCATGGTCGAACCAAATGCCTAAAGCTACGTTAAATCGCCGATGTTGATTGGACCAGGGTTCGACCAAGCCTATAGGTCGAACCATCATGTGGGACAACTCCAGATCCGTATTTTTACACCCCCCAATGCATGTATTTTTGTGTTTTCCAAGAAAAAAGCTCATTCAATGTCCATAAGGAGAGCTTACAAGTATAAAAGGGGATGTAGATCACACCGAGAAGGGACAACACAACACAATCATCCTACACCTCACAAGGGGGGGATCACCCCCAACCATCATCCACTTCCTTTCCTCCATCCATCCATCACTGTGAAGATTCGTCTGCGGAATCAAGAGGAGGATTCAAGACGGAGAAGGACGCGACGACTCCCGCATCTAGGGTTTTACTCGTTTTCTAATTTATCTTGTATTTTCTAGACATATGGGTAAGATCTATCCAACCCCATGATTGTTCTTTGCAACATCATGGGCTAGAACCGTTTTGGTAGATATAGAGTTTTGAAGGTTTTATGAATTAATTGAACTTTCGTATGTATACTCCGTACAACACTACTTGTGGTTTAATTTATATATGACTATGCGTTTTTAATTCATACTCAGAGTTGTTTTGTGCATCATTAACTGTTATGTAGAGTCTGAATACATATCTTGGTTATTGATTGAGTGCGTTCACTGCTGAGTAGGATTCCATATTATGATTCTAAGTGAGGGGACTCCGAAGTTTCATTAGAACTGTCATATATGAAAATTTGTTAATTGAATCTAATTCGGGTTAATAAGTAGGATAAAAAGGATAATTTTATAGTACCTATAAAGGGAGATCATATCTGGTTAGAGTACCAAACGCGCGGGGAAATAATTGATACTGATAATACCTAGAAAGGTGGGTGAAATTATATCTCTTGCTCCGAGGTTATTCACACGTGTTAAACGTATATTTAATTTTATCTATAGAGTAAATTTTCATGGTTTAGTGATGCTCTATATTTCACAAGGCAGAGTCAGACATTGATACACGAAAGGGATATTAATGAGTAAAACTGGATTATCCTAGAGCTACATATTCTCCTACTTAATCCACTTTCGTATTCTTCCAGTGATACTTTATTTTATTTGTTATTTTAATTAATTATTTAGTAATTAATAATTCTATACCTCAACTTTATTGCCACAATTAGTCTTAATTAATTTAGTTAATAATTAAATTGATAATACGCCATCCTATGAGTTCGATATTTAACTTGGTTGCTTGCTTAAGCTGCAATTGATATCCTTAATACTTGTGGATCAATTTTGCGTGCAAAGAAAACGTCCATCATGTTTTTGGCGCCGTTGCCGGGGCTGTTATTATTGATTTTATTATTTCTAGTTGATTAAGACTTTTACAATCATGACTCTCCGACGTTAAACATGAGCGCCTGTTGGGGGTTTGTCCTTCCATTTTATTGTGTTATTTTCTTTCGTGTGAGTGAAGATTTATTATACTCCCACCGTCCGGATTCAAGAGTGACATTTGTTTTTGGGCACGGAGATTAAGGAGTATTGTTATTTAATGTGTAGTGGGTAGTTGTATTAGTGGAGGTGTGGGTCCCATTTTTTAGTTGTATTAGTGGGTGGGTGTGGATAAAAAAGGAAATGAAACCCTTGGGGGCGGACGCCCAATATGGAAAAATGAAACCCTTGAAAGCGGATGGAGCCACGGAGGGAGTATTTGAGGTGCTCACGTTTCGGCAAATATATCTCTTTTCAAACTTAGTTTCGACTTACGTTTTTACTAAGTTTGAGGGGTGTAATGTACTTACCTCGTCTTATGAGCACAACAGGTATACTTTTTCCTTTCGTTGGTTGTTTGTTTGTTAGGAGGTTGATTTTTTATGGCATATTAATATTTTAATCGGTGTTGGTATGTTGATTTTTTGCAACTTACCTAATGTTTAGTGTGTTGTGTTGGTGTGTCTAGTGTGTGGAGTCGATTAAATAGTCAATTGAGTCTTTCTCATAGTTCTCTTATTTTATTATTGATAAATCGTGATGATGAGGTGTGCTTGAGCCATGATGATAGAAACAGGTAAACTGAGGCTTTGACCTGATCGAGTTGAACAACTCGAGGAGTTCGTGCATACATTGAAGAGAAATCAGGTGCCCTCGTTTTCTTATTCAAATTTTTATATGTGCTTTTAATTCATGGAGTGGAAGGATTGAGATCTTGTTTTTTGTGATCCACATGAGCTTATATTTTTAAATTGTGCCTAAAATTCATATGCTTTTGAAATTGATGAATGAATTATACTTGAATTATAATGTGATATGAAGTTCTATGTGTACTTGAGGGATATTTCTTACCATGAAAAGTGTTCTGTTACTTGTTAAAGACTCATGTGAGATTTTGAGCCTTGTTGATCATGTTACATAATCACATGATATTTCTTTTCTGGTGAATATCGTTCTTGTGTGTATTCTAGAACTTGCCTCTTGTCTTACTTGAAATTACATGTGTGTTAGATGATGGGAGATGATTTAGGGTCATCCTTGAATTTATGAGTCACTTAGCCAAATAATTTCCTACCAAATGATATTTATCCGTAGTTAGCCCCGTTGAGCCTAAAAACCTCATTCTTTAGCAGCCTACGAGAAATAACCATTTTGAGCATCCGAATTTTTTTAGCCTTGATTCTATCTTGACAAGAATTAATGGCTTTTCAAAGTGTGTTGATGGAGTTTTGTAACAGCTTGGGAAGGAATGAAATTGGTGTTGAAACAGTGATTGAACTTGAAAATGCATCTAAGAAAAATCATGGAGTAGTGTTTAAATCCAGTATTCCATGGATAAAACACCCTAGGGTAGTGCTTAAATCTAGTACCTTATGGAGGATGCCAGAGGTAGTGCCTGAAACTGGTACCTCGAGAGAAAAAAAATAAAGAAGAAAAAAAAGAAAAGGAAAAAAAAGAAGAGAAAAGAAAGTGATGTTTGAAGAAAAAAGTTGAAGAGTTGAGGAGGATGTTGTGTTTAATTGAAGTAATGAGGAAGAATGAAAGATCGAGAGAGACTGCAGGCTTGATTGATCCAAGTATTGAGTCACTTATTCATATATTTCCTACCTTAACCAAAGAGCCATCATTATATCCAAAAGAAAATTTCTTTTTGATCCTATTGTCAAATCATACTTTTAGTGGTAGAGAGTTTGAGACATATTTGTCAAGCTTATGGTTACGCATGCATTTGAATTGAATCTGAGCGTAAATGTCTTAATCCATAAGTGTACATCTTTTACACTTGAGTGCGAGTGATATATATTTCCCGTGAGAGCATGTGAATGGAGCATTTGAATTGGTGGTGATTGTCTTATCTTGTATGCTATGAATTGATTATTACATGTAACGAGAGTTGCATGACCTACGTTGAGGACAATTGTATATTGAATGGGGTATTTTTCATAGTCCTTTTTCCCAGTAATTTTCTTACTCTCTCTCTCTCTCTCTTTATTTCTATTTTGTTGCCTCGGGACGAGCAACATGTAAGTTTGGAGGATTGATGAGAGTGAAAATAAGCGTGTTTTAGTGTCTAATTTAACATCTTTTTTATGAGAATTAATTGTTATATATTAGCACAAGTGTTTTATATTTGATATATATATATGTGTGTGTGTGTGTGTGTGTGTGTGTGTGTGTGTGTGTGTGTGTGTGTGTGAAAAGGGTGTGTTTGAGGTGTTTTATTGTGTTTTAGGTGGAAAAATGATCAAAACTGCAAAGTTGGAGAAAATGTGCAACTTGTGCAAGAATGCTGAAAAACGCACGTCCAAATTGTGTAATATTTTTGTATTCGTGTGGAGCTCAAAACTAGAAGTGTGATAGATGGTTGGAAAACCACAGAAGAGAGGATCATTTTGGCATAAGGAACACTTCAATCGGAGGCCAAAAAAGAAAGTTATGATCAAAATGGTGACCGCGCAAGCTGTGCCGAACAAAACGGTTGCGTCACTTTGCATGACTTGTTATACATTCAAATATTGGAGTTTTTGTGATTTCTTTATATGGACAGAAAGCCAAGGAAGAGAGGATCGCGTGAGCGTAAGAATCACTCAAATTGGAGTTTGGATGTGAAAGTTATACGCAAAATGGTGAGATTGCGCAAGCTGGTTCAACCTCGATGATATGGTTCGACCATCTATTAAGGTCGAACCATGGTCGAACCAAATTCCTGAAGCTGCGTTAAATCGCCGATGTTGATTCGACCAGGGTTCGACCAAGCCTATAGGTCGAACCACCATGTGGGATAGCTCAAACTCTGTATTTTTACACCCCTGGTGCGTGTATTTTTGTGTTTTCAAAAAAAACTCATCCAAGGTCCATAAGGAGAGCTTACAAGTATAAAAGGGGATGTAGATCTCACAGAGAAGGGACAACACAACACAATCATCCTACACCCCACAAGGGGGGATCACCCCCAACCATCATCCACATCCTTTCCTCCATCCATCCATCACTGTGAAGATTGGTCTGTGGAATCAAGAGGAGAACCAATAGGAGGATTCAAGACGGAAAAGGACGCGACGACTCCCGCATCTAGGGTTTTACTCGTTTTCTAATTTATCTTGTATTTTCCAGACATATGGGTAATATCTATCCAACCCCATGATTGTTCTTTGCAACATCATGGACTAGAACCGTTTTGGTAGATATAAGGTTTTGAAGGTTTTATGAATTAATTGAACTTTCATGTGTATACTTCATACAACACTACTTTTGGTTTAATTTATATATGACTATGCGTTTTTAATTTACACTCAGAGTTGTTTTGTGCATCATTAACTATTATGTAGAGTCTTAATACATATCTTGGTTATTGATTGAGTGTTTTCACTGCTGAGCAGGATTCCATATTATGATTCTAAGTGAGGGGACTCTGAAGCTTCATTAGAACTATCATATATGAATACTTGTTAATTAAATCTAATTCGGGTTAATAAGTAGGATAAAGAGGATATTTTTATAGTACCTATAAAGGGAGATCATATCGGGTTAGAGTACCAAACGCGCGGGGAAATAATTGATACTGATAGTACTTAGAAAGGGGAGTGAAATTATATCTCTTGCTCCGAGGTTATTCACAGGTGTTACACGCATATTTACTTGTGTCTATATAGTAGATTTGCATGGTTTAGTGATGAGTCCATATTCTACAAGACAGAGTCGGACATTGATACACAAAAGGGAGATTAATGAGTAAAACTCTAGTGCTATCTATTCTCCTACTTGATCCACTCTCGAATTCTTCCAGTGATACTTTATTTTATTTGTTATTTTAATTAATTGTTTAGTGATTAATAATTTTATACCTCAACTTTATTGCCACAATTCGTCTTAATTAATTTAGTTAATAATTAAATTAATAATACGCTGTTCTTTGAGTTCGATATTTAACTTGGTCGATTGCTTAAGCTGCAACTGATATCCTTAATACTTGAGGATCAATTTTGCGTGCAAAGAAAACGTCCACCACATGTACACGTTGTGTGAGTATAATTTGGCTCATGTAATAGAGAGGTTATATGAAGTCTTAACGAAGTTTAATGGAATTATTGCAAAATTAATATTACACGTTGAATGTGAAAGGAGAACCTCAAAGTCAGGTCAGCCCGTGAAGCTTAATCCTCTCTACATAAAGATAAGTTGTACCTGAACACAAGTCAAACTCTACCATAATAGTTGATATCAAATTGAGCTCAAATGAATTCTTATATAAACGAGTAATTTAATTTGATTTTTACCCTTGAAATTGATGGAGGCAAATAATTTTTTTTTAAAAAAAAGGTAAATTAATTTTTATTTGAGTGCACTTGTAAGATATTCTTTTTCAGGCCAAAAACATGATTCGAAGTTGGCCCAACAATTTTAAGTTCAATTGAAAAAAAAAAAAATTAACCAGCTCCTCAACCACTTATACTAAGTCCCGACTCCTGAGTACCCCCTTAAAAATACTATACATAAACTATGCGAACTAAGGATACCAATACCATCATCCTTTCAAAAGTAAGGCACTAAATCCTAAAGCCTTGGGGCAATGCCTTAAAATGCACTCGAGTGTTTGCTAACTGAAATAATTCATGGAAGATGTAGGAAGATCAAAGGATATGCATATAACGGTTGCATATTCACCGTTCATGATGATAAATCATTGCAATATACAGATATACATCAGCATATCAACAAGATTTTTTTAGTTCACCCGAAGAAAACTCTTAAGTAAAGCATGCCCATCTACAATATCGTCTAGCAAATGCAAGTGTTAGTTCTCCAAATAACTAGGAAATTATTTTTTTGGAACAGATTTCTTGGCCGTAGTTTTCTTCTTAACAGTCGCTTTCTTCTTTGAACTTGCATACCCCTTTCCACTCTCCTGCAGTAACCACAGTGATCATAGTATGACTGGAATAAGCTTGAAGTTTAGGTAGGATTCAGTATTTTCAACGAGTATTCAAGAGATTTGAAAAGAAAGACACTAAATACACCTACAAACTCTTTTAACCCTTACCTAACCCCCACCATGCATTATCTCTCCTCAATTAATTAATGTGTAATCTTCTTTTCTCTATCATCTTTCATCTCTTCTCTCATATCAATTAATACTTAATTTGACATAAAGTAAATCTATCCTACATAAACTCAAAACAAACATGGAATAACACTATTCATTGGTTTATTTAATCAACTTAAACCCAAATCAAACATTCCCTAAAGTCTTGGGGCAATGCCTTAAAAAGCACTCGAGTTTTAATACTCAAATTCTCACAGCCTCAAACTGAAGGGAAGGGTGGTCGAGGGGAGAAGGGCTATAAGCCTATCACACACATCTATAATCAACATCAGTTGCTCATATACATGAACAGGAAGTGTACCTTTCTATAATGCCCGTATGCAATTTGACCTGTCAACTCTTGCCCTTTATTATTGACGTAAACCTGAACAACAGTAAGCAAATTGGTTATTACTTGATAGGAGGAAAACTATAAAATCACACCCAATAAAGAGAAGAGTTGGATAAGGAGATATAATAATACTACATAGCTTCGTAACTGGACTACTGGAGGATAAATTAAAGTAGTACTACCTAGAGGATGTTTATAAGTGCAAGAAAGATACCACAAAATCACTATATTGCATCCACTGTGAGCATATGCATCCAAAAAAAATCTTCGCCATAACAAGAAACAGGATAAAACAAAGGACGGCTAAAACATAAATGGTGTTGATAAAGAACATAGCATTCATAATAGCTGGTAAGGTTCATCTAAGATTCCTTACAATATTTCAAATTTTGCAGGCGTTGTAATAGATAATGAAATGAAAATAATAAACCATGGGCTATGCTTGATTATACTTTCAAATTTTGGGGATGAAGACATTGGAAGATTGAAAGAATGAATGTAATAGCTTAGGAGAGAGCAAATTTTATTGAAGCAGTCATGTCCTGTATGCTAGTTGGAGAAGAGGGGTGACATCATGACTTTCAGTGTGAAATACATAATATTTAAATATAATGAGAAGATAATACATATTTATAATAACGCAAATGCAAGCTTCACTTACTCTTCGCCCATCCGAACCCGTGAACCAGTGGCCAGCAGACTTGCCATCTGCTTGCACCCTTCTGCTACCAGCAACTTTTTGGAGTCCCGCACCACTTTTAGGATTTACCCAGTTATCTGAATCTTGTGCTATGCTTCCAGCCTTCACATTCTTAGTCTTTTTCTGGCTTTTCGTGGAGCTTTTCTCAAAAATTTTCTTCCCATCTGCTTTCCTAGAATTGCTTTCATGACCAAATTGGCCCCTGAAGACAAATTCTCATCAAATGCAAATTCATACATGTAATAAAACTAAAAAGTAGCTAACGCCTAAACATACATGTAATCAATATCTTGGTTGTTCCCAGCTCCCAAGGGAAAAAAGTATGGCAAACGGTCACGAACTAGTTTTTGAATTCTTGAATCCTTGTGGAAAAAGTAGCAATGAGCCGGAGATTGAGAAATTTCTTCCAATTTCCTCTCATTGCTAGTGTCATTACAGACAGTATCTGGCATACTCTTATTTTTCATATTTGTGAAATATTCTTCTAAAGCCTCATCAAAAGCAGGAGTAGGAATGCGGGAATTCTTTTCTATGCAAAAATCATTCCACATGTCTTTGTCTTCAGAAGTGCCAAATGATACTTTTTTGGTTCCCTGGTTGCTCAAAGCTGCGGATTTACTAGAAACTGATTGTTTGTCCTTAGAAGACAAAATTACATGAGGCATTTCTTTGCAAGTGTCTTCAATCACAGAAGGATCATCAGAATCAGAATCAATCAACTGGAACCTTCTAAGGGGGCTTACAGTCAATTTTGGAAACATCACCTTGCTGCTTCTTGTTTCCACATGATCAGAAGCCAGAGAATTTGAGACTTCTTTACCCTTTCTTGATTTCCATTTGCTTCCAGATTCTAAAGTCACAACATTCTTTCCATTCAGTGATGGCTTTGAGCTGCTACATACAGAATTACTTGGAAAGCTGCCTGCTTTTTAAAAACAAAGAAAAATTGGAATCACATATATCACTGATAAACAATAAATGTAACATACATGTTATAGTATTAGCATCAGAGTTGGTAATGAAGATGCCATTACAACGACTGGTGTCTCAATAACACCCTCCTTTATGAGATAGAAACACAGATATCAAACATAATGAAACACGGAAGATCTCAAGCTTTTGAAATGGCATGCTGCCAAAATGACTTTGCAATAATATGAAATATATCCAACACAAGAGTGCCACCCCCCCCCCCCCCCCCATTACATTAACATCATAACATGTATACAAATGCATATATGCATGTTGATTATGAATTGTGCGGAACGGTTCCACCATGAAACCACCTTAATTATGGATTGAAAAGAGAATTATACCCTAAGAATTATAACTAGACTTTAAGGGTAAACCCAAAACCAATCCCAAGGATAAAATAGGTCATGAACCACATTGTAAAATATTACTTAAATTACAAGGTTAAAGTACAATTATGCTCTTAGTATTAGAACTAAACTCCAATGATAAAATTAAACCCTAGGGGTAAAATAGTACATGAACCACAAGGTTTAATGGATCGAGGGGTAAAATTAACTATGAACCAGAAAGATAAATTATTACAGGAACCACAAAGATAAAATTACAATTATACCCAAAAAAAATCAATACTATATCCTAAGGATAAACTGATAAAGATTAAACCCATGGGGTAAAAGTACACATAAATCACAAGGTTCCATTGAAAAGTTCCAAGGGAGGTTTTGCCATCTAAATTTAATTGGTAACAAAATAAAGACTTGAGTTGAGTACAAAGAAAAACCAGTTCATTTTATTATGTAAATCTTAGTAGTGTATTCATAGACAATTCAAATTCCAATCTCTGAAAAAGAATTTGTACTGGGATGAATAAATTTATAGTGTTAAATCATGTGGAAAACATTATTTTTCACAATACTGAATAATTCTTGTCACTGTAATTGCATACAATAAATATGAAAAGAATCCTATAAGTACAAAATGTGTCATATGAGTATCTGACTGTTCATTATTTGGGAAGTTTATGAAGTCATAATTTATGGATACGCAAAGTAGCACATGGACTGGGGAAAGGTCATGTACCACATCACACGATATTTTTGAAGAGTTGATTCATTACGGCACAACATTGAGAAATTTATCATTAAACCATTTGAGCAAACAAAATCAATTTGAGACATAGGTTGAAACATTCAAATCATCCTTCACGAGGCAAATTTTCTCAAATTTGTGAAACTGAACCTTTTTTTTTTGGAAGCATAACATATACATAATTTATAGATGCATCTTTTACAGTTCTCAATGCAACATTAGAAATTCAAAAAATTCTCCAGTCGCAAAAGAAAAGGTAGTTATAGTTTCAATATATGAAGTTGTATAATTCATATGCAACATTTTTCATGTGTTCTACAATGAAAAAGATTCCTACGGAAAAGAACTTGGAACTATAGAATACCTCTCAAAGGTATTGTCAATGTTTTGCAGGTTGTGAACGCAAGCAAACTAAATCCAGCTTTTCCTTTTAACATCTAACTCAATCGACCCATATTACAGTTCATATCAAATCATTAATCAAGAAAGCAAACTTTATCAATCAAGCAAATGTAACCTTTTTAATAAGACTCGTTCCGTAATAAGCCAGAATCCTAAGGGGGTTTAAGGATGAGAAATGATAAATGGATTCTTGGTTATTATGTAATGATTATACGCTGGAAAAATGAAAGTAATCCAATCATTATTACCCACCATGATCAATCCCATTAAAAACAAGCCATACCACCATGATTATATGTTCAGCTAATTTGAAGGGAAAAATAATCGTACAGATTCAATTCAATTTTCTGAAAATAAACTCCGATTATCCTGAACTGACCAGCCATCAAATAACACTACAGTAAAGAGTGAATCTTCAATTACCTCTCCGTGAATCTTCCTCAGAGGAGAAACCTTCAATCTCATCATCTACATTACACTGCAGATCCTCAAACTTCACCTTCCGGGTCTCGTTTGCGGGCCGGGATGTGGATCCCCTGCGAAGCCTTTTCAGAGCCCGAGGTGGGTCGGAAACCTTACCAGGGGATTCGACATCGTCATCATCTTCTTCGATTGGCCGAAGGTTGGCAACGGTTGACGGCCGTTTAGCTGGACGGAAGACTGGATCGGGTTGAGGGGTCTGCAGGGGCTCGTCGAAATCCAACCCTAGAGAGAAGGATGGAGGCTCAAAATCAAAATCCGCCATTGCTAGGAAAAATGGCGGGTTGGTGTTTTGTCATAAAGGTGAAAATGGTGCGATGGTATGGAAGTAGAAAAATTTTCAATCTGAAGCAATTGGCGCCAAGAAATTGAGAGAAATTGAAAACAGGTTTCGCAAAGAAAGTGGGAGTGTGTGTGTGGCGTTGAGCTTGATATCCAAACGCCGTCTGAGTTCGGCACGTGTCATAACATTTCATTTCAGCACTCTTTGTTCATGTATTATTATTAAAAAAATGATATGTTAATCAAAAAATTTTGGTTAATTGCATTAGAATACTTTTTTTTTATATTTAATGACCTTTTTTCAATTTTTTTTAAATTTAATTACGGACTTTATTATATCAATCAATTAAATATAATAGAATCCAAAGGATAATTTCAAAGAAGCGTTCTCAAAATTGTCAAGAGACGAAGCCATAAAGGCATTTTAAGAAATTTTTGGGGGGGAGGAACGAAGCAAGTTCTTCTTCGCAAAAAACTCCAGAAAAGACTAGCTCATGCAGTCATGAACAACCAAACTACCTTTTGGCCGGAATCTCGCAAGACCCATACGAAGGTTTGCTGGATCTGGACGAAGTTAGTAAAGATGACGTCATGGATGACGTCACAAAGATGAAAAGATGACGTCATGGATAACGTCACAAAGATGAGGTAAGCGCTTACCTCAGCAAGCAACAGTCTGATGGATTTAAAATCCAAACCAAAATTGTAATAGATAATATTTGAGTTCCGACGCCTATAAAAGGGCACATGTATAGTCATTCGGAACATCACAAGTTAGCACACCACACACCACACCACCTACAATAATATTTCCGCTTAGTTTCCTTTATAAGAAGGCCATCTTGGCCAAAAATATGTAAGTATTTAGTTTAAAATTTTGTTTAAACTTTTTATATTTTAAGTTTTTTACAAATCCTGGTTTAAAACCAGAAAGTAGGCTGGGCCTTCACTTAGTGATGTTTCCACTACTCCTAATAAGGAGTCTTTGAACTTATTATGTCTTTTATCTCTGACAATAATAAGTGCGGCTGTATTTAGGCCCCGTCTGGTTAACGGCTGTATACCTACTTGGATTAACCCAATATGTGGGAAAAAATATAGTTACCTACATATTGGGTTAATCCAAGTAGGTATACAGCCGTTAACCAGACGGGGCCTAAATACAGCCGCACTTATTATTGTCAGAGATAAAAGACATAATAAGTTCAAAGACTCCTTATTAGGAGTAGTGGAAACATCACTAAGTGAAGGCCCAGCCTACTTTAAATGTTTCCCAGATTTTTCAATAGCAATACATGATAGAAATGTCATGGATGCTCTGGTGTTAAACATCAAAACTCATGGTTATGATATGCCAGAAGAAACAAGTAATGTTTCTCTAGTATATCAAGTTCATTATAAAGTAATGAATACCATTATACCAAGATTAAGGATAAATCCTGAAATTCTCAGTGCCCAAAAGGGAGAAACAACTCTGTTTATAACAGATGTAAAAAGTAACTTGGTAGTACCAAAAACAATTTTTTGGGATCAAGTTCAGCTTCCCGATGTTTGGAAGTTAGAAAGTATAGTTGATCCAGTCTCTGAAGAAAAAAGAGAACTTGATCAAATTATACAACATCCAGATGGTGATGTAGAGATAAAATTCTCTAACAACCGAAGATTCAAGTTAAACTTGAACAGAACACCATCGATGACAGCAAGGTCCTCAACCTCTGAGGTACCTCTCTCTGAAAGGGAGCAAATAAATGCTGAAATTCTTAGAGTCAGAAGAACTCAAGAACAAGTAAGTCAACCTATATATAGAGTTGACACTGCTGAAAGCAGTAGAGGTAATACCTCTCCAACAGCCTCAGATATGGGTTATGAAGTCAATACTATTACTATTGACAATAATAACCTAGAAATCCCAGAGGTTATGAAAAAATCTTGGGGTAAAGAAAGTAACCAAACCATGAAAAAATGGTTTTTAAGTTACTACTCACTTTCCCAACAACGTTGGTATATAAACCAATATTTAGAAGAAAGAAAAGAACTCACATTTTTCCAATGGATAAAATCCAGATGGAAAAGTAGAGGAAAAGAACTTCCAGACTTTAAAAGTCAACAATTTGTCAACTTCATAGAAGTGGCATATCAAGAGTATAAGTGTGGAAATGGAAAGACTTTTAGATCTATCCATCCACCAAATACTTGGGTAAAAATTTCTCATAATGAGAAAACAACAAATGCCATCCCATTTAAGGGGAAGCTAGAGGAATTAAATTCCAACCATCTAGCAGAGCAAAACAATTATACAAATTTGTTCTTACAATCAATTGGAGAATAAACTTCGAGAATCGAAGAAAAATTATCAAATATGACTTATAGTCCTAGTAAATCGGAAGCATCGACTTCAAAGTTAAAAGAGGATTCAGTCCCTTTTAAACCTCCTCCGGAAATGAAGGATTTCCAATTACAAGCTAAACCAGAAAGTGAATTCATAGAAGCACTTATGGTAAGGCTTGAAAATCTGAAAATCAAGGAGGGAAAAAATAAAGAAACTGTATCAGCCCTTAAAGGGAGTGATAGCAGTAATGAAGAAGCTTCTAAAGGAGTCAATAAAATGACTTTCAGAAAGAATACTTCTATGGTTAAACCATTCTATCCAAGACTCACTCCAATTGACATGCAAATTGAGGAAAGAATATAATTCGCCCAATTTGATGGAAAGTCATTGGTTGAGTGGAATATTGATGGGCTATCTGAATATAATATTAAGATAGTTCTAAAATATATGCTCATGTTTGCTAAAGCAGCTCAGGTCAATGGTAATAACCAAAGACAAATTGCTGAAGCAATAATCGCTGGATTCAGCGGACAACTATCAGGTTGGTGGGATTTTAATATGTCTGAGATTGCAAAAAATCAGATATATAATGCCACTACAACCGATCAAAATTCGGGTGAAACCCATGAAACTATTGTAGATACATTAATCTACACAATAGCTTCACATTTCATTGGGAGAAATGAACTCCAAAAGGACAGGTCTCAAGAACAACTCTTGAACCTAAAATGTCCAACACTAGGCCACTTTATGTGGTACAAAGATGTGTTCTTTACCAGAGTCATGCAAAGACATGATAGTCACATGGACTTCTGGAAGGAAAAATTCATAGCCGGACTACCTGCACTATTTGCAGAAAGGCTAAGAATAAAGCTAAAAGCTAAATATTCGGGAATAATTCCTTATCCAAGTTTGACTTATGGAGATCTAGCATCCGAAGTAATCTCGGAAGGAATAGAGCTCTGTAATGATGTCAAACTGAAACAACAGTTAGAAGAACAAAAGCTCCATCACAAGGAAACCTTGGGGAACTTTTGTGACCAAATTGGTTATGCACCAATCATTTATCCTACAAGGGATAAAAAGAAATTCCCTAAAAGAGAAAAACACTTCTTTAGAAAGAAAAGAAGAAAAGGATTCTTTAAAGAAGAATCAAATATCCCTAACCGAGGGAAGAAATTCCACAAAAGGAAGACTTCTAAAAAGGATCCTATTTGTTGGAAATGTGGCAAGAAAGGCCACTATGCAAACAAATGTCTAGTCAAAAAGAAGATACAATCTCTTGACATAGACGAAGACCATAAAAGGTCAATTTGCCAGGCTCTATTAAATGAGACTGAAGAAGACTTTAAAAGAAGTCTTGAATATTCTTCAAAAGAAGAAACATCAAGCTCATCGCAAAATACGAGTGAAGATGAATCAGAACTCTGCAACTGCACAGACGGCGAGTGCGACCTGTGCATGATTAGAAATCTGGGGTTAAATGTTAATATGTTAACCCAAGAAGAAAGCTTCATTCTGGATATCATAGACAAAATAGAAAGTCCAGAAAAAAGAAGAAAAGCTTTAGAAAGCTATTTGGTTAAACCAAAGGAACAGGAGAAGAAACTCTCAACTCAAAAGAACAGCTACGGTTCTTTAGATCAGTTGATCCAAAGAATGCAGAAGGCTGAAAATAGAGAGCCTACTGTTCAAGAATTGAAGAAAGAGATAAATCAAATTAAATTTGAAATATCTCAAATAAAGAAGCAAATTGAGGGAATTGAGGCCTGTCAGCCATCAACCTCAAAAGCAACGCCCGAATCAACGGACGACGAGGATAATTCCTCAAAAACACCTCAAATGCAGGATGTCAATTATATTGACAAAACTGAACTACAAAAATGGTTCATAAAGGTGACATTAATTGTTAATAAAGAATACTACATGGAAACTGAAGCCATGGTAGATTCAGGAGCAGATATAAACTGTATTACAGAAGGAATAATTCCTTCAAAATATTACAGTAAAACTACCCAAAGGGTAACTGCTGCCAATAAACAACCATTGAATATCAGGTATAAGCTTGATAATACAGTGGTATGTAATGATGGAATATGTATTCCAATACCATTTATAATGGTAAAAGGTTTATCAACCGCGGTAATCTTGGGAAATCAATTTTTGCAAAAATTATTCCCAATTACCTCTATAACAGAAAAAAGAATAATTTCCTTACAAAATAAAAAGGAGATAAAATTTCCTTTCACAACTATGCCATAGCAGCATAAAATACAACAGTTAAATTCCTTAAAGGAAAGAAAGACTAAACTGTTAAATTCCTTAAAGGAAGAAGTTGGATTTAAACAAATCCAAGAGAAGTTGAAAGATCCAGACCTGCAAAGGAAGATCCAAGACTTCGAAGAAATAATCAAAAGGCAAGTTTGTGCCGAAGATCCAAACGCCTTTTGGGAAAGAAACAAATACGTTGTTTCCCTACCTTATGAGGAAGGATTCAATGAAAAACATATCTCTACAAAAGCTAGACCTATCGCTATGGGTACCAAGCATTTAGAGTTATGTAAAAAGGAGATCAATGATCTCTTAAAGAAAGGCTTTATTAGTCAAAGTTACAGTCCATGGAGTTCCCAGCATTCTATGTTGAGAATGCAGCAGAAATTGAAAGAGGAGCGCCAAGACTTGTAATAAATAACAAACCGCTTAACAAAGCGTTGAAATGGATAAGATATCCAATTCCAAACAAGAGGGATCTCCTCAATAGGCTATATAAAGCCAAAATATTCTCTAAATTTGATATGAAGTCAGGATACTGGCAGATTCAAATTGAAGAGAAAGATCGGTTTAAAACCGCATTCACAGTACCATTCGGACATTACGAATGGAATGTGATGCCATTTGGGCTCAAAAATGCTCCATCAGAGTATCAACACATCATGAATGAGTTATTTAATCCTTATACGGATTTTATAATTGTATACATTGATGATGTACTGGTTTATTCACAAACCATTGATCAGCATTTTAAGCACTTAAAGGTGTTTCTAGAAGTTGCTAAAAGAGCAGGACTTGTAGTCTCTGCAAAAAAGATAAGCTTATTTCAGCTTAAAATAAAATTCTTGGGCCATTATATTGAAAATGGTCATATGCAGCCCATAGAACGAGCGATTATATTCGCAGAAAAATTCCCGGATGAAATCCATGACAAGAATCAACTTCAAAGATTCTTGGGAAGTCACAATTATATTGCAGACTTTTATAAAGAACTAGCCATAAAATGTAAACCACTCTTTAACAGGTTAAGGAAAAATCCTAAACCTTGGAGTAGTGAACATACTAAGGCCGTTAAATCTCTTAAAGAGAAACTCAAGGAACTGCCTTGCATGGCTATTGCCAATCCCGACTACTATAAAATAGTAGAAACGGATGCCTCTGAAAGAGGATATGGTGGAATCCTTAAGCAAAGAGATCCACAAAATAACCAAGAACAATTGGTTAGATATACTTCGGGTCTATGGAACCCAGCCCAGCAAAATTACTCGACTATAAAGAAAGAAGTTCTTTCTATAGTCCTGTGTGTCACTAAATTTGAAAGTGACTTGCTGAATAAAAAATTTCTTATTAGAACAGATGCAAAATCTACTAAAGGCATTCTTGAAAAGGATGTGCAGAATTTGGCATCAAAACAAATCTTTGCTAGATGGCAAGCAATATTATCATGTTTTGATTTTGATATTGAACATGTTAATGGAGTTAATAACTCTTTAGCTGACTTTTTAACTCGTGAATATTTGCAGGGATAAAAAGTCAAAGACCTCTGAAAGAGGAAAAACAAAGCGGGATAATCCCAAAAGAACATTTGCCGAAACGGCAAAAGAAGCCAGCAAGACTGCATAACCATATAAGGTTCATGAATTCGCCGATGATCCAGAAGCATACTCAGCAGAAGCCTATTCAATGGCAATTCCACCAGAAGACCTTAAAGGTCGAAAATATCCATATATCCCATATAGCTGGATAAAAATTCATCCAGTGGATATAACCCTTAAAGGGATGCATGCAGATCAGGTTGGAGACATCTTCCTCAACAAGCATCTGTCATCAACCATTGAAGGAAAGTCAGTATATTACTATCAAGCTATCCTTCAAGAAACTCACTCAGTTCGAATAGAACAAGTGGGAAAAACAAGTCATATTGACTCAAACACTGCTTATAGTAAATTCATCATTAAAAGGGTGCTATCACTAGCTGATTGGGGAATCAGACCTCAAGAAGTTAGGTACTTAAAGTTCCAGTATCACCCAAAAAACCCAAAATCCTATAATTACTTCGATTATATCGAAGCATGGGAAAAAGCATTACTCTATGAGAATGCTCAAAGAAAACATAGTTGGTTCCTCTTGATTCAACTGGATGGACAACTTACAAACATTCCAGCTTGGTTCAAGACATGGTTCTACAACTGGGGATTAAATCCCATTATATTACCTAAGGTAATCAAACAGGTCTATGAAGACTTTGAAGAGGCAAACTCAGGGATAGATGCAGTAGAGCTGCTAATGCGTTTTGCAATGCTCTACATGGTCCCATGGATTGTCAGATGGGGATATCATATTGCACGCCCCAAAACAGAGGAAAAACTAAATATCTCATTAAATGAGTATTTTCTCTGGAGAAAAGTGTTCATCAGATGGTGGGCAAAATTCAATTTCTTTAAAGAAGATAATATTTATTCAAAGAACAAGGTTATCTACCTTGATCAATCATCAAGAGCGCCTAAGAAGAATCCAATGGATAATTTCAAAGAAGCGTTCTCAAAATTGTCAAGAGACGAAGCCATAAAGGCATTTGAAGAAATTTTTGGGGGGGGGGGGGGGGGAGGAACGAGGCAAGTTCTTCTTCGCAAAAAACTCCAGAAAAGACTAGCTCATGCAATCATGAACAACCAAACTATCTTTTGGCCGGAATCTCGCAAGACCCATACGAAGGTTTGCTGGATCTGGATGAAGTTAGTAAAGATGACGTCATGGATGACGTCACAAAGATGAAAAGATGACGTCATGGATAACGTCACAAAGATGAGGTAAGCGCTTACCTCAGCAAGCAACAGTCTGATAGATTTAAAATCCAAACCAAAATTGTAATAGATAATATTTGAGTTCCGACGCCTATAAAAGGGCACATGTATAGTCATTCGGAACATCACAAGTTAGCACACCACACACCACACCACCTACAATAATATTTCCGCTTAGTTTCCTTTATAAGAAGGCCATCTTGGCCAAAAATATGTAAGTATTTAGTTTAAAATTTTGTTTAAACTTTTTATATTTTAAGTTTTTTACAAATCCTGGTTTAAAACCAGAGAGTATGTTTATAACCCTAACTTAAAGTTAGAGGTATAAAAAAAAAAATATCAATCAATTAAATATAATATTTAAATTTTTTTACAAATAATTTTCTCAATTTAGCAAACAGCTTTTTTCTAATTTATTATTAGTCACAAATTTTATTTTAATTACAAAAAGTACACGACTCTTCTTTAATTAGATCAAAACACTATATATCAAGAGAATAAAATGTAGTGTGCTCACCATGCACCCAGATTGGAGTCTTATCTCTCACACTTATATTCACATTTTTCTATTCGTCCGTCCCACGCTTATTTTCACCATCTAAAAATTTTTTTCACATTAATCAACAACCTCAAAAATTATCTTAATTTCAAAAATATCACTTCACCTAAGAGCATCCACATTCGTTACCGGTTTAAACTCAAATATATCACCTCATTTCATTATTACACATTTCCACATTAAACTCAACTAACACCCACATCCATTTTTTGTTGGTTTATAGGGTACAACAATAAATTACTATTACAATGAATATGGAAATAGAGCGGAGAATTACTAACCTTTCTTACAGATTTGGATCTTGGATCTTGAACGTCTCGGGATGAGGGCAAAGTCGAGTTGAGTAGAACTCTTCCCGCAAGAAGAAACACGCCCCGATAGTGCTCCGGTCTTGGCGGATCTTCCCCAAAAGTGAAACGACTTCTAGTTTCCAGCGAAGCAACACCGCCATCGCAGGAACTCCGGAGGAACTCCGGAGAACTGAGAGAGAATGAAGAACTAGATCGTTTAAACTATGCACTATGCAAGTGTATGCAGACGCTTAAAAGACTTTGTATTTTTGTGCGTTTGATGTGTTTTGAATGAATGCACAATGACCCTATTTATAGGTTCTAGAGATCACTCTCATATGGTAGGATTGTTATTTTAAGTAGTGATCTTGATCACTATCATATTTGATCAATTACCATATTTGATCAAATTTATCATATTTAATCAATTTACCATATTTGATCAATTCCACATGTGAAACTATTTTACTCACTTTAATAATTATTTAATTGGTGATTAATTTATTTATTAATTCTTACAAACCAATTAAATTCTCCAATATTTTTCAATTTAAACTAACTATTTATGGGACCCACAATTTTACCTTTTTTTATACATAATATAACAAAATATAATACTCTTACATTTTCATTTAAATTATTATATAAATATTAAATACTCTAAACAATAAATTATGATTATACTAAATTTAATTTATTTTAAATAAAAATACATATTTATATTATATATTGAAACTTTAAATATATATATATATATATATATATTAATTTGACTAAAATATATTCAATATTAAAAATAAATGAGTACAACAATTACAACAATGAGTAATACGAAAAAATTAATGAGTACAATAATTAAGACAATGCATAAAATGAGAAAATAAAGAATTATTAATTGTTACCAAAGCATTGCCAAATATGTTGGACTAAATCACCACGAAGTTGGTAATGAGCATGATTATCACGAAGTTTGGAATTCCTTCGAAGGTATTCTTGGAACTCTCGATTTGAGCCTTGAATAAGTTGTGCATGATTATCACCATTGTCATTTGACCAATTTGTGATCATGTCTCCTTCATCTTCGACAATTATGTTGTGTAAAATAATGCAAGTTAACATTATGAGTTTCAATCTTTTTCTATATAAAAACGAGCTGGTCCTCTCACAATTGCCCATCGAGCTTGGAGAACCCCAAATGCTCTTTCGACGTTTTTTCTTGCAGCTTCTTATTTTTTCTTAAACAATCTTCGTTTTGGATCCTGCGGACATGGAAATGCTTTGATAAAAGTCGTCCACTCTGGATAGATACCATCAGTTAAATAATATCCTTGTGTATATTGCGTCTCATTCACGGTGTAAGTAACCGTTGGTGCATTTCCTCGCAAAACATTGTTAAACATGGGAGATTCATTCAATACATTAATATCATTACGCGAACCTACAACCCCAAAAAAATGCATGCCATATCCATAAATCCATAGACGCGACTGCTTTGAGCACAATTGTAGGTGAGCCATGACCTCTTGTAAATTGATATTTCCATGCAATAGGACAATTATTCAACTCACAATGCATACAATCAAGACTGCCCAACAAACCAGGGAACCCATGTTTTTGCTCGAGCATTTGATAAAGACGTTGAATGTCGTTATACATCGGTCTTCTCAAGTATTGACAACCAAATATTTCAACCACGTTTTTGCAAATTTGGAAAAGGCACTTCATTGCAGAACTTGATGCACGTTTTCTTTGAACGCAAAATTAATCCCCAAGTATTAAGGATATCAATTGCAGCTTAGCAAACGACCAAGTGAATATCGAACCCAAGGGACGGTGTATTATCAATTTAATTATTTACTAAATTAATTAAGACAAGATGACAATTAAGTTTGAGGTTTGAATTATTAATCTACTAACAAAAATATAAAATAATAATTAAAATAAAATAACACTAGAAGAATTACGAAAGTGGATCAAGTAGATAGGTAGCTCTAGGATAATCCAGTTTCACGCATTAATTTCCTTTCCGTGTGTTGATGTCCGACTATGTCTTGTGGAATATGGACGCATCACTAAACCATGCATATATACTCTATAGACACAAGTAAACATGCGAGTAACACATGTGAATAATCTCAGAGCAAGGGATATAATTACACCCCCTTTCTATGTACTATCAGTATCAATTATTTCCCTGGCCAATTGGTACTCTAACCCGATATGATTTTCCTTTTTAGGTACTATAAAATTATCCTCTTTATCAGACTTAATAACCCGAATTCATTTCAATTAATAAGTATTCATATATGATAGTTCTAATGAAGCTTCGGAGTCCTCTCACTTAGAATCATAACATGGAATCCTATTCAGCGGTGAACGCACTCAATCTACAACCAAGATATATATTCAGACTCTATATACCAATTGAAGATGCACAAAACGACCTTGAATATGGATTAAGAAAACACAATCATATATAAAATAAATCTACAAGTAGTATTGTACGGAGTTAACATACGAAAGTTTAATTAATTTGTAAAAACCTTCACAACCCTAGTTCTACCAAAAAGGCTCTAGCCCATGATGTTACGAAGAACAATCATGGGTGTTGGATAGATCTTACACGGATGTCTGGAAAATTACAAGATAAATTAGGAAACGAAATAAACCCTAGATGTGGCGTCATCACATCCTTCTCCATCATGAATTCTCCTCTTAGTTCTCCTCTTGATTCCACCGACGAATCTTCAAAGTGATGGATGGATGGAGGAAAGAATGTGGATGATGGTTGGGGGGTGAACCCCCCTTGTGGGGTGTGGGATGATTGTGTTGTGTTGTATCCAATCCGTATCCAATTCGTATGCCTTCTTGGTGTGATCTACATCCCCTTTATACTTGTAAGCTCTCCTCTTGGACCTAGGATGAGCTTTTTCTTGGAAAATATGCAAAAACATGCACTAGGGGTGTAAAAATCGAATTCGGACGCGTCACAGGCATGTGGTTCGACCTATGGCTTAGTCAAACCATGGTCGAATCGAAATCGGCGATTTTTCGCACTTCAGGTTTCTTGTTCGACCAAAATGACTATAGTTTGACCAACACATTAGGTCGATCCAAACTGTCATGGTCGAATCACACTTGCGCCGTCTCACTGTTTCGCATATAACTTCCACATCCGAACTCCGATTTGAGTGATTCTTGTGCTCACGTGTAGGAGTTGGTATCGGATCGGGTTTCAGGTATTTCGGATTTTCGGATCGGGTACCCAAAATTTCGGGTTGAAATTTTTATTATCCGAACCCGATCCAAAAATTCGGGTACCCGATCGGGTACCCGAAAATACATCTTTTTTTTAAGTATTATTATAATAAATTAATTAGGTGTGATTTAAATAAATTTTTTTAATGTTTAATGTTTGAGGCAATATTTTATTTGATCTCTTTTATCATTTTTTCTTCGTTTTTAAATAATTATAAAAGATTTAATAAATTCATATCACATCATAATAATATTAATTTTTATACTAATGTTAGGATTTAGATAGTATATTTTAATTATGTGGTGAGATATTTAAGTTTATAAGTATATTTTTATATGTTATTTTTATCTAATTAATTAAAATATTTATACATTAAAGTAGATGATAACTTAAATCATATTAAAATTAATAATATAAGGAGAATTTAAATTTAAATTTGATAAGATAAGGATGTAATAATACAAAATTGTGTTTTTATTATGTAAAAATTATTGATAATTTTAAAAATAAATAAATTTAATTAAGTAATGTTTAAAGGATAATAAATATATTTTATAATTAAAAAATTAAGAATGCATCAAAATTTTAATATTTCATGAATCAAATTATTTTTTATAATTAACATAAAAGTGTAAAAAAAACTTCGGGTACCTGATCGGGTAATTCGGGTACATTTTCAATACTCGAAACCCGAACTGAAGTTATAGCTTCGGGTTCGGGTAAACTCGAAACCCGAAATTACTCGAAAAATTGGGTTTTTTGGGTAATTTTTTTCAGGTCGAATCGGGTATTCGAAACCCTAAAATAAATGTCCACCCCTACTCACGTGATCATATCTTCCTTGACTTTCTATCTATATAAAGAAATCATAAAAACTCCAAGATTTTAAGGTGTAACAGGCCATGGAAAGTAAAACATCTGTTCTGTTCGTCACAGCTCGCGCGACGTCACCATTTTGCTCATAACTTCCTCGTTTGGAATCTGATTGAGGTATTATTTATGCCAAAACGACCCTCTCTTCAATGGCTTTTCAACCATGTATTATACCACCAGTTTGATCTCCAAAAAAATACAGAAAAATTGTACAAGTTGGACGTGCATTTTTCAGCATTCATACACAAATTGCACATTTTCTCCCATTTTCTCCAACTTTAAACTTTTAATCCCTTTTTCCACCTAAAACACAATAAAACACCTCAAGTATACATTTTTCTTACATATATTGAATATAAGACACTTGTGCTAATATATGACAATAATTCCAATCAAGAAGGTGTTAAATTGGATACTATAACATGCTTATTTTCACTTTCATCAAGTTGATTCTCCCATCCGAAGATACTCATCAAGATGGTCGGCACAAAATCCATAAGTTAATTGGCGAATAGCTGCGGTATATTTCTGTAGTGGTGACAAACTTTGTCTCTTTGCAGCATCGACCATTTTTTGAAAATAAGGAGATAGACTCTCGAGTACTTCTGCTATGTGAATGAACAACTCTCTCCACATTCGAAATCGTCTTCTAAATAAGTTATCCGGATACACAGGATTTGTGCAAAAATAATCATGCACAAGTCTTTCATGTCCAGATTCACGATTTCGTTCGATGAACCTTCTTCATTGGTGTATCTCAAACTGTTGTTGATATGCTTCTAGAAGTTGTCTCCTTGATTGATTAACATTAACATGAATTCTTCGCCTGGTGAATTTGGTCTCTCGTAATTTTCGGCTCATATTCTTGATCACTTGATGAGGCAGAGCTGCTATTGTTAAAATATTGAGATATTTTAGGGTTGAAAAATTGTGTGAGTACAACAAAATATTTGAGAATACAACAATGTCATGGATTAAACACATATATATAGCAAACGCACCTTGCAACGGCTAGTTTTACAACGACTATATTCCAATGACTAGTTTTTAACGGTCAACTATGAAAAAAACTTATATAATAAAATATTAATTTAATAATACAAACAAATAATATTTTAAAATAAAAGATTACATTAAACTAGTGAAAATTACAAACAAGAAAAATAAAACATTACGAGCATTCTACAAATAAGTATTAAACAAATACAACGGTTAGTTATACTTATTTTGAGAATTCCATTTTTCCATAATCTTCTTACATAGTTGCTCGTGTTAGATGAGACTATCTCTAGGTATTTTTTATGTATCTGCATTAATAGTTTCCCACTCTTTCATCATGATGTCGCACTCCTTTAACTCAATTTTTTTTCTTCGCTTCTGTATATTCTGAAAACTTCTCGAGCACATTTGAGAATTTCAAAGACATAGATCAAAACTTTTCAAATTTTCACCTGATTTAGCTTTTTCTTTTCCTTTGACTTTTCTCTTTGCTGCCTTTTTTGTCCAATTGGACGAAGTTCATCATCATTTAGATCAATATTCAGATGAAAATTTCTATCCGAAGATGTATTGCTTGTATCCGACTCCGACGTCCTCGCTTTCTTTGATGTCGCACGGTAGTCACTATTTGTGGACAATACATTGGACGATCCTTCACTATTTTCCAGACATGCTCTAGATTAAATGCAACACCATTATTCTCATTTGCATATTTAGCATAAGCCATTGACAATATATCTGCATCACTTTGTCCACTTCTATATACCTTGTATACACTATTATAGCAAGCATTGAATTTATTCACCTTCCGATTAATTGTTGTATACCAGTGTGATTTCATCAAGCTCGCATTTCTTTTGGCTAAACCTGCAGGACGATTTTTGTTGTAGTAGATTGAAACCGTTCCCAAAATGCACTGACTTTTTGATCATTGCCGATTTTCGAGTCATCACTAATATTGATGAAGGAATATGCGAGTAGTTCGTCTTCTCGTGTGCTCCGTCGAACCTTCTTTTGGCTACTAGCACTGCTATCATCTTGCTCTTCATTCTCTGATTGAGTTGGATTGTTATAGAATTGAGTTTCTGGAATGATGGTTGAAAATAAGTGACTGGATGAATTGAATAGAAAATTTTGAAATTTTGTGGAACTTGTGAATTTGGAGAAGAAAATAATTCATCGAATATATTTTGAGAATCCATAAAATTTCTAAACAATCTACTATTGTTTTTATCCATGGACTTTGAATTAACAATAATGAAGAAAATTTTGAATAAAAATTTTGAAGTAGTGAAATAAATAAATTGTGGTGGAATGTATTTTTTTTGAATTCAATGTTATATTTATAGAAAAATTTAAAAATTTTACCGTTAAAATTATAACGTTAATATTTACTGTTAAAAACTCTAACATTCATTTCCAACTCTGATAAAATATCCTGCAGAAAATAAAAGTTCATGATGTGTCATATTAGAAGAGAGAGATTCTTGAAAAGAAAAAATTACTTTAATAACATAGACATGTTCAAATATAATAAATGGAAGGAGAGTGAATTATGTTAATGGAAAATAATAAGAGCATATCTAGTGGTATGCGCCACTTTTAATATCCCGTAATATATTACTAAAATTACTTATAGATAAACATTTTGAATCCATAATTACTGTGAGATACATTAATTTAAAAAAATTACTCTCACATACAAAATATTAAAGTAAAATACTAAATATAACCATAACTCATACACTTTTAAACCACAAACCCTAACCCCCTCACCCATCCACTGCCGCCGCCGGCCGTTCGCCGGACCTCCACTGAACTGCCGCCGGATATATACTTTTTTTGCTGCACACACTTTTTTTATTGCATACACTTTTGTTGCACACGAACTTTTATGTTGCATACAAACATTTATGTGCAGCACATTGTAAGGGTAATATTAAAATATCATTATATATTTATGTAGTTAGTAATAATATTTTTGTATATTTGTATCTCATAGTAATAAAGGATTTTTTAGTATACCTAGTAGTAATCTCCCCTATTATTAATTATTATAATTTACATATTTGTTGAATTATATTTAACTTAATTTATTCTTAACTTACTAATTAATAACTAAATTATATTTAATATGATTTTTTTCTTATCTTACTAATTTAATAGCGTTAATATAATTTGTATAAATTATTATTATTATTATTAACTTAATTTATTCTTAACTTACTAATTAATAACTAAATTATATTTAATATGATTTTTTTCTTATCTTACTAATTTAATAGCGTTAATATAATTTGTATAAATTATTATTATTATTATTAATGTTCGTTAATATTAATTATTATTATTATAATATGTATCTTTTAATTTACTTTTATTGAATCTAAATTTACTTTTTATATAATATTTTATTTTTTAATGTAATCTTTTGAATTTAAGTAAAATAATAAATTACAGATAATTTATAAATTATTTTTAACAATAAATATTCACTATTATATTAATTTATTAAACTAAAACTTCATTTTTTTAAAAATATAATTAACTAGAATAGAGTGACTACAGAGGGGTTTCATTAATTTTAAAAAAATAAAATAAATTTTAAAGAATGAATTTATTTTTAAACTCAATAATAAATGTGGTGGGCCCCCAAATTACTTTTCCAACACATATTTGCAACACAAAAGTTTGCACGCCTCTTCCGACACGGAGATTAAGAAAAGTGATAACTTTTAGGAGTATTATGATATTTTTTGGTAATAAATAAATGATAAAGTATGTTAGGTGTGTTAGGTAAAAATAATTTTTTTGTAAATAAACTGTATGGGGAAGGGTGATTGTGTTTGACTTTTTGCTTTTTTAGGAATGTGTAAACTTTTGTGGAACAACCCAAACTAGAAAGTGTGACATCTGAAATGAGATGGAGGGAGTAGTTATTTATTTTTAACGGGATGAACCCAGTATATCTGTATAAATTGTCAGAAGGGTGGAGAGAGAATTGTGGGTTTAAAATCCCTCCCACATTCGATGGTTTAATTGATTTTTGGTTTAAACCCAAAAAAATGAACCAGTGCAGATGCTCTAAAACACATAATATACTTTATAATTTATTTATTATTTAAAAATATCACAATTCCCAAAAAAAGTTAATAAAGTTGGTCAAAAAACAACTTTTCTTAAACTCTATATCTACCGTGTCGCCGACGGAGGTATCAACAAGTTATGTTCGGCGACACTGTAGATACGGAGTTTAAGAAAAGTTGCTTATTGACCAACTTTATTGACTTTTTAAAGGTATTGTGATATTTTTAGGTAATAAGTAAATTATAAAATATGTTATATGTGTTAGGTGAAGATGATATTTTTTAAATTATGATAACTTTTGAGGTTGTACGTTAATGTGAAATTTATTTTTTTGGGTGGTGAAGATAAGTGTGGAACGGACGAAACGGAAAGTGTGAACATAAGTGTGGGACGGAGATATTCTTAATAAATATAAGAATAAAATAAAATGTTCATGGTCCTTATTAAAAAATTAGAAATGTCCACTTGCCTTGAAAAAATTCCAAATCTACCCACTTTTGATATAACCGGGAATCGCCGGTTATACAATGAATAAGTTTTGAACACATAAAACTAAATTAAAAGGCAAATGCAAATTCATACAAGTACAATTCTAATACAATGAATGAGTCTTGAACACATAAAACTAAATCAAAAGGCAAATGCGAATTCATTAGTGTAATGATTCTTAATGAAAGCTTTGAAAATAAAAGGGAAATTTGTAAAAATGCCACTTTCAATAATCTTTTTTGAGAATTGCCACCCACCATAAAATATTTAGAAAAATGTCACTCTTAATTTTTTTTAGACATAATTACCCTTCCTCTTACATTAAAAACACGAGGTTCTCTTGAAAGTAAAAAAAAAAATCAAAATAGAAGAAGCTCCTTTATATTTCAAAGGACACAGTTCAAACAATACTTCTCGTTTCTGAAGTCCTGCTTAAGGGTGGACGAAAATACCGAAATATTGGTATACTGCATTTATCGTACTGTAAAATAACGAACTTATCAAAAATTTCAGTGTACCATACCGAATTTTTTTGTACGGTATCAATAAGATGTTTCTAAAAAATGGTACGATGATATTTAAATGTATTTCGATATATACCTATATATCAAATTGTTAATTAAATAAATATTAATAATAATTATGTATAAATTAAAGTGTTTTAGTTTTTAAAGTGTGAATTTACTTTCCAATTGTTGACTAAAGGACCAGAACCCAAGAGGCCTCAAATCCTCCTACCGCCTCACTAACCTTCTTTTCCATTCCCACATTCCTGCTAAACTCCTCTCCCTTCACCATCTTCACTCCCGCCTGTAACCCTCTCTTCATAGCTTTCGCAGCCGCCGCTGCCCCGCTCCTACCACCATCACCGCCGCCCCGCTCCCGCCCCCGCCTCTAACCCTCTCTTCTCCATCCAAGGTCATTCATAGTAAAGAGGCTATGGGCTCAAAGGCCAAAGCTAAGAATTTGCAATCAAAATCATTTCAGAAGTTAAGATGTATAAATCTTCTTTGCATAGTATCGATCCAGGGCTTGATCTTGATGCTAATTTTTATAGGCCTTGATTCCACATTATTATTGTTAGCAATTTTAGATTTTGGCAGTTGATTAGATGTGCTATCAATTTATTATACCCTATATCAAATTTTGCCTAAATATATTACTTCAAATTGTGTTGTTTGATTTTTGAATTAATTTTTTTAGGTGTTTGTGGAATGTAATAGCAACTGCATTTTTTTCTATATGAATCGATATATTGTTATAAAGAGATGTTTCGGTATTCAGTAAAAGACGGTATTGATTACTAATATATCGAAAGTTTGGTATATAGAATATCGGTGTACCAAAATATTCGGTAGGATATCGATATACATAGTTTAATACTTAAAATTTCGGTACGGTATACATTATGCCCAAAATTTTTTGGTATACCGTGCCTTCCAGCCCTAGTCCTGCTCATTCTCAAGCCCTTCTCATTCTCAAGAATCTCAACCTTGAATAAGTAGGGACATTTAAGGCCCGTAAAAGAATGGGTTGTGGTGGAGGAAGAAGAAACCCTAGTGCCAGAAGATGACATTTAGTCGCTCCTAACACTCAAGGGTTGACAGATGAGGTAAATTCCACGCAAGAACCAAACACTATCGAATCTACATCACGAGTCAAGTGAAATCGTTTGTGGACATTCTCAAACTTGATGATGGCACTCCTACGAGAGTCAAGAGAGGTAATGTGTTCACTGGATGCTTTAATTCGGAAATTAGGGCAAAACGAGTGGCATCGCTAAAGTCATCCAATGTTGAAAGAATCTACAATGTTATGAGTTCAGGCTCTATATGCCCCCATTTTACTGTGAAATTTGTTAATCTACAGTATTAATTTTAGGTTGTTGGAATAATATCAAGATTTGAGGTTCATGACAAAATTTTCTAGTTGATAATGTTCAACAATGGCCATGAAGTAAGGAGTTGAAATTTTTTAGGTATTTTAGTGTATCTCATATCGTTTAAAAATTTGAGGCATATATGATAACATTATCTTTTTCATTCCTTAATTCACAATTTCTTAATTTCTGGCTTTGTATTTGTTCAGGATCTTGCTGAGGGTTGATAAATGCTTCTGAAAATTCAAGAACGGTTGGATGAAATAATTTTTTTTAATGTAAGTTTCTTCTCTAACATTGTAGAAACCCCTTTTTATGGAGCACTAATATACTTTTTATTAATCATTTGGACTTAGTATGATGATATCTATTATTTGGCATAAGATGAAATATTTCCTTGTTATGCTCCGATAAGAAATATTTATTCACTTCCAAAATATAAATTTAGAAAAAATTAAGACAAATAGGATTATGGCTAGTTGCAAAACCTTTTGTTTTATTGTCAATAATGTTAAAAGCTGGAGTTCAGTTATTGAAGTTTAAACTCTAGTTCTGTTTCCACTTACTGCATTATAGAGGGCTGATACATCCCTGGAACATATCATTGTGAAACATTATAAAACCTTACATTTATGGTTTATGTTACGATTAAGCTCAAATATACTCATATGTTTAGTTAATTTGAACTTTAAATTTTCCTCATTAATGCTAGTATAGGATTAATTACTTCAATATTCAATTATGTCATGAAACATACCTATTTAATTTTACCATCCAATTATTTTATTAGCAGAAATGGAATTAAAAGTATATGAAAAAAAGGCAATTTAGGGCGAAAATTGGTTGTCGATCATCTTGGGATGTTCTTAAAAAGATCAAGAGTACATTGAAAGGTTAGAGTATGACATAATTATATCATGTTATGTTTTATTAAAAGAGAAATGAAAATAAGAAAGGGGATGAGAAGAGAAATACAAGGTAAAAACATGGCATAGTCATTAGAATAAGCCAAACAAGCGGCTGAAAAATGAGGCCAAAACAGAGAGGCCTTGTAAAAACGAACAGTCTAAATTGTCTAATTATACCCCAATGCTCAGTCGACTGCAGTAAAAATAAATCCTAGTCTTGGATAAGCGGGACCAACTCAATACAAGCCACACTAAGGAATTTGCAGTAGGTATCATTGGCTTCATCAAGGTGAAACAAAATAGAAGCCTCATAGAGGATAAAACAACCAAGCTCATAGGCAAACAAACCAAATTATCCGAACAACCAAAAATTGGTGTTTAATCAAAATCGCCAACACAGCCACATCAAGTATAACAATCTGAAGCATCAGGCAGTGTAGACAGATTCCATAAGATAATGAGGCCTACCCAAATTAGTCATGGAAAGGATTTTGACCTCACTTGAGAAGCAATTGAGCAGCGAGCAAACTGGAGATGATAGTACAGTCTAGGACTATAGAATTCTCAACGAGAGCATGCCAGTGTTGAATTCAGTGAGTAATTCTTCGCTACGTGTAATGTCAAAAGGCTAATCTATCGGAGACAGTGAAGAAAAAATCTGAAGCACAAACAGAGCAGGATAGAGCAAGCGATGTCCTATATCTTATAATCTTCAGGAAATAGAGAGCCATCGCTAGCATTATAAAAAGAAATCGCCATTAATAATCAATGAAAATCTCTGATTCCTTGTATTATGTATTACCATAGAACCCCTAATCGGAAGGGAAAGGGAGGCAAGGAGGAGAAGCCGCAGGGTTGTCTGCTGACGGTAAACCCATCAACATCGAAAAGCGGCGACGATGTTACCCTAGGCAGAGAAGTAATCTGGAATAGGGGATGAAGCTGTCAAGACCATGTTCAGAGTTGACCAGCGAAACCCACGAGTCAAGCTGGATGTTTGTCGAAGGTAGGCCATCTCTAGGAAGAAGAGATGTTTAGCACCGATAGCCTGCTGCTTGGAATGAAAGGCAGGAGCCCTAGGCGTTGTCTTGTCGGGGTCCCAACAATCAGTTGTGCACAGCCATAGACGACCACTGGATTTGAAAAAATAGGGATGAGAATCATAATTAGGGAGAACAAAAAAAATCTCGCGCTAGGCGAGGTAGACGAGGCAGAGTCGCATCTGCCAAACCACATTGGTGCACCAGTGGATTTTAGCAAGGGACTCAAGCGGCGGTGGCGGCGAACAAAACCCTAAAGGGCCGTCGGAAGATACAAAGAAGAATAGACGACAACCTGAAGGGATAAACAACAATCAGTGGGAAATCACACCAAAAGGGGCAGCGATTTGTGAGAACTATCGATGCGAGGGTCGATGGGAGTAATCGACTGAGGAACATATTCCCCAATTCGATTAGGCCGTCATCAAATGTAGGTACTGGAATTCAAGGATGACGTCTGAAAATTGCACCGAGGTGGAGCGACCAACAATCTGCCGGCAAAAGTAAGGCCTAGCGTGGGGTGGGCTCCTGATGAAATCCGCACGTAGTGTGGGATCCCAGTAATTAATCTGACACCAAGTGATTAGCCATTTGTAGTCGGGATGACTAATTAAAGAATTTATCGAACCATAGGGAGGTTGGTACTAGAGTTTAAGCGATCTCAATTTTATCGTGATTTTATAAGAACGACGGAAAGGGAGGATAAGATGCAAATAAATGCAATAAAACTAATGCAAGAAATAAATGATAAAATGAATGCAAAATGAATGGGTTCAAAGTGATGCAAGGATGAGATTAACAACAATCATGACATAGATAATTAAGTAATTATGCAATTAATTCTAATCTCTCATGGACAAGGTATAGAAGCTATCACTAATTCCACCTAAACTCTCTCTCGAGAGGGATAGGATGTAGGCCCTCAATAAGACTCCCAAAAGCATTTAGTATCGAGACCATAGCAAATACCTCCCCTAGGTACTAATTACTCTATGAGTTCTCTAATGAGGTACTAAATCATAGACAATATTCCCTTTTAAGGTACTATGAATTCACTAATGACTTGGTTCTCCTCACCTAATAAATCAATCTCTCGATTAAGTTAATCAAATGTTCTATCAAAGGGTTCTAAATCTAGAAGGATATCTCTATTTCATTCTAAATTAATGCACATGAAGTGTATGATGAATTGATTCAATGAACTATCCTAAACACATAATTGATTTCTCAATCTAATCACATGCCCATGACAATTAATTACATAAATATTACATATACTCAAGCAATTCACATCAATGATATAAATAACACAAATGCCCAATTAAGATTAAAATCAATTTGCATAAAACCTAAATTATCCAACACCAATCATGAAACTAATCTCACAAAGGAGATTAGCCTTTCATAGTCACAAGAAATTCAACATAGATATTAAAATCCTTACAAACCATGATCAACTATAAAGAAAGTCACAAAATTAGAATTAGATTCCCCCTTTGAAGGTCTTCAATGGAGATCTTCTTCTTCTTTTTGTGATCTCACTCTCCCTTGCTTTCTTGATCACTTGGATGGTGGATTTGATGGAGGGGATCAAGTGGATTGGATGGATGAAGGGTATGAAGATGGATGGAATAGAGTGGAAAGTGTGTGAAAAATGGTGTGAATTAGGTGTGGATCTGATCCCTACTAACCTCTCTCTTATTTTACACTCAAAATGGATATTTGTACCCCTTGGAACTTTCTAGAACACATTCTAATCATAAAATTGACTTTGGGCTGAGTTCGGGTTGGTGCAGCGCAGTCTCACCGTTTTGCATATAACTTTCTCATACGAAATTCAATTGGGGTAATTCTTATGATCACGCGATCCTCTCTTCCGTGACTTTTTATTAATATAAAAAATTGACAAAACTTCCAACATTTGAAGGTGTAACAAGTCATGCAAAATAGCACAATCGTGCTGAGTAGGAACAGCTTGCGCGACGTCTCCATTTTAATCACAACTTTCTCGTTTGGGCTCCTGTTGAGGTGTTTCTTATACCAAAACAATCCTCTTTTATGTGGCTTTTCAACTATATATCAGACTTCTAGTTTTGAGCTCCACAAGAGTACAAAAAAATTACACAAGTTGGACGTGCGTTTTTCAGCATTTTGCTTTGACTCATTCTCCCTCGTTTCAACTCCGAATTGAGTTTCGTTTTTTCCTACGTCTTCCTTGTCATGTCTAGAATCTATTTCTACCTGAAAATTATACGTTTAAGCTCATTCCCACACATCTCCATAAAAACACAACACACAACCAAAATACACATAAATACGGATAAAATAATACGAAAACACATATAAAAAGACACTAAAATCTAGGTGAAAATATCACTCATCACACCTCTAAACTTAAATTGTTGTGCATCGCCAAAAAATAAAAATGATAAAGCAAGGGGAGAGATTTTCACCTAGGAAAAGACTAAACGAACATAAGCAATAAAATATCAATAATAATAAGAACCACAATTTATGCTAAGTCATCCTACATCATTAAAATCATAACATGCAAAAAATATTAACAAGTTCAATCACAAGAGAATAATAGTGTAATATAGTCCCTTTTAGTCCAAGCCTCACATATGTTATAAATGTCACTCAACTCTCTTTAAAGTGCTAAAACAACACTCATCAATCGATTGGCTCGACTCGCTATAAGCTTGCTCGTGAACTACATTCACAAACCACCAAAGTTTCCATTAGTGATCAAAAAGGTCTTTTCATTTGGATGTAATGATAGGCTCTTTAGCAGGGTATGAAGAATATAGGTAAGAGTGACTAATCATGTGTAAGCAATTGAAGAGATAGCTACTTTCTTCCATACTTCTCCATTTTTCTTTCTTTCTTTCATGTCTTTAATGTTCATATGCACTAATCATCAACTTTCCTTGGAAAGAACTTCTTTCAATGCATGCTTCCTTCTTTGAATTTTTATTTTCTTGAGCATCTAGTTGTTGCTTTGCTCATTTTCTTATTTTGAGGTTGCATGTTCATTCTTGTTCGTGCTCTTTTCATCCTTTTTCTTACTTGTTACAATTTCCATTCTTTTCTTGCAAAATTCTCATCAAACCTTTCTAAACCACATCTCCTCAATCACTCACACAATAAAGGGTAATTATATAAGGCTCGAATGGGTAATCAAGGCTTGTAATGTGCTAAATTCACAAGAAATAGGCTTTAAGGCTCAAATTGGTTGACTAGGGACGATGTTCAAGGTAAGGAAATATATGGCAATGACTATAAATAACAAGGATGACCTTAGATAATTTCACTAATCTCCACTAATCGGGCTCGTTCCTATAGTCCTTGAGCAAGTTCTAGTTTATCAAACACAACCAATCCACTTATAAAAATAAATACCATGTATGCACGGTTGAGGCTCAAATACTCATAAGCTTGTGCTCGGACCTCAAGGAACTTATTACACTACATTCATCACAAAATTGAACAAGTTAAATAGAACATGTCACAATTCGAAAGTGTATAGATTCTTAATCATAAATTGTCATCACTTATCACAACAACATGTCATCACTCACATTCAAAAAATGACTCACGACATCCCAAGAACAAACCACCAAACAACCCTAGACAAGAATAAAAATACATAAAACATAAAATAAAGACACAACAAACAAGAAACAACCAAAACACACAACATGCAAGAATAAAAATCCCATTATAAACAATGAAGCACACATTCTATATCATCCATGACAATTAAGCTCACAAACATCTCCATCTTTGATTGAAAAGGAAATCCTAAATTACGAAAGTAAACTTCCCACAAACATAACACATGAAGCAACATGCTAATCACATCAATCCAAATCAAATCAAATTATGCTAAGCACATAAAAGTGTAGGGTGTAGAATGAATTCCCTCAATAGGCATTTGGTAGTAGAAGTTGTTAGCTTCGAGCTCAATTCGTGCTTCCAATACCCTTCATACATGCTCAACAAAACCATTAGCTCAATAATTTTATTAAAAATATGGACTATCATGCACTTCAACACCACTAAACGGACCAAAATTAAATTAAACTCATGAGAAAAATTTTAAAATTAGCTCAAAAACACGAAAAGTATATGCTTTCAAGACAAAGTATTTCTCACCACGCCATATCCCCCAAACTTAAATTGAAACAAGAGTTTCGAGTTAAGTTTGCAAAAAGTGGTGTGACATACTTACACATTTCAAATCAAGCACTTTCCATATCTTTAATACGCATTCTCCTCACGAGCACAATCAACCTACATATCAAACTTGCAAAACAAAATCAAATCCACAATCCTTATTTAAAACAAGAAATAAAACAATAAAGATAATGATGAGTTGCCTCCCATCTAACGCTAAGTTTAACATCTTCAAGCCGAAAGATAGTCTTTAGCTCATAGCTCAAGCAATTGTTCTCCGAAGGCATTCTTCACAAGGAATGGCCATTTCCACTTGTTCCACTTTTTTCATGGGGCTCTACATGAATTTTGAACTTCAACTACATCCCCCGGTAAGAATTCGGGTATTGACAAGTGTTGTTGGCCTCTTGCAACCTTTTTCGTACAATCACAAAATAATTTTTTATCAATAAAATCATGAAAGTTCTTAAGAGAATTTGAAATTTCAATATAATGAGAAGATTTAGGCTTGTGGGATGTAGAATCCATGATCTTAGTTTTCAGAGGTTTCTTTTCTTCCATAAGGGCACGAATCTCTTCTTGGTTTCGAATCTTGACTTTCTCTACCATCTCTTCAAGAAACTTGACAAATCTTTCGAATTTCCCTTTCAACTCTTCTTTTAACTTTTTGGCTTTCACCCACTTAGTCACCCTTTCTCTCTTTTCCTTCATAGCCTCATCAACCCCCAAACTATTCTCTTTCCTATCCTTAATGACCATGCATTCACTCTTTGTTCCGGAAGTAGAAGGTTTGTTGTTTTCTTCTTGAAGTCTTTCCACGGTGGACATAACTTGACTTACTTGGTGCTCAATTGAGTTCATCCTAGCACCGAATGCTATGATTGCACTTGTTACCATGTCACACCAATTTTCGATTCGATCAATCCATGCTTCATTACACTTCCTATCATCTTCAATGCGTGCTATCATCCTTTCAAACAACTCTTCTCTAAGCCTTTCTTTGTGGTCACTTTGGATGGAATATGAGGTATTGGAGTCTTGAAAATTTTCCCATAGGTGTGGTTGATTTCTTTATTGACGTCTAGAAAAATTTTCTTGAAAAACATCTTCCACACCTTAAGGGTATACTTGTTGATGCATTTGATGAGGGACTCCAAAATCTTCATAACCTTGTTGGAATTGCATATTAGGAACTTGTACTCCGAAATCCAGTTGCAAATTAGGTCCAAAATTTCGCATTTGAAATCCTTAAAAATTTTCTTGTGTTCATAGAGGAATGAGCTCTTCTATTCACCAAATCACGAAGAATATCCATGGAGCTCATATTTTTGGGCTTGTTCACCTTCTTCTTCCTTCTCAAGGTATGCACCTACAAGAGAAAGAAAAATTTGAACAAAATTTTCTAAAGCAAAAATAAGATGCAAAAATAAAAAAATAAATGTCCTTATTAAGACCACTTTAAACAATCCTTCATTAAACTTCTAGCGACCATTACCTCCCCAACAACGGTGCCATTTGATTAGTCATTTGTAGTCGTGATGACTAATTAAAGAATTTATCGAACCACAGGAAGGTAGGTACTAGAGATTAAGCGATCTCAAATTTATCGTGATTTTATAAGTAAGACGGAAAGAGAGGATAATATGCAAATAAATGCAATTAAACTAATGCAAGAAATAAATGATAAAATGAATGCAAAATGAATAGGTTCCAAGTGATGCAAGGATGAGATTAACAACAATCATGTCATATATAATAAAGTAATTATGCAATTAATTCTAATCTCTCATGGACATGGTATAGAAGCGATCACTAATTCCACTTAAACTCTCTCTCGAGATGGATAGGATGTAGGCCCTCAATAAGACTCCCAAAAGCATTTAGGATCGAGTCCATAGCGAACACCTCCCACTAGGTACTAATTACTCTACGAGTTCCCTAATGAGGTACTAAATCATAGGTAATATTCCCTTTTAAGGTACTATGAATTCACTAATGACTTGGTTCTCCTCACCTAATCAACCAATCTCTCGATTAAGTTAATCAAATGTTCTATCAAAGGGTTCTAAATCTAGAAGGATATCTCTATCTCATTCTAAATTAATGCACATGAAGTGTATGATGAAATGATTCAATGAACTATCCTAAACACATAATTGATTTCTCAATCTAATCACATGCCCATGACAATTAATTACACAAATCTTACATATACTCAAACAATTCACATCAATGATATAAATAACACAAATGCCCAATTAAGATTAAAATCAATTTACATAAAACCTAAATTATCCAACACCAATCATGGAGCTAATCTCACAAAGGAGATTAGCCTTTCATAGTCACAAGAAATTCAACATAGACATTAAAATCCTTACAAACCATGATCAACTATAAAGAAAATCACAAAATTAGAATTAGATTCCCCCTTTGAAGGTCTTCAATGGAGATCTTCTTCTTCTTGTGATCTCACTCTCCCTTACTTCCTTGATCACTTGGATGGTGAATTTGATGGAGGGGATCAAGTGGATTGGATGGATGAAGGGTGTGGATCGAGATGGATGGAATAGAGTGGAAAGTATGTGAAAAATGGTGTGAATTTGGTGTGGATCTGATCCCTACTGATCCCTCTCTTATTTTACACTCAAAATGGACATTTGTCCCACCCCTTGGAACCTTCTAGAACACATTCTAATCATAAAATTGACTTCGGGCCAAGTTCGGGTTGGTGCAGCGCAGTCTCACCGTTTTGTATATAACTTTTTCATACGAAATCCAATTCAGGTAATTCTAATGCTCACGCGATTCTCTCTTCCGTGGATTTATATGAATATAAAGAATTGACAAAACTTCGAACATTTGAAGGTGTAACAAGTCATGCAAAGTTGCACAATCGTGCTGAGTAGAAACAGCTTGCGCTATGTCACCATTTTAATCATAACTTTCCCGTTTGGGCTCCGGTTGAGGTGTTTCTTATACCAAAACGATCCTCTTTTCTGTGACTTTCCAACCATGTATCACACTTCTAGTTTTTGAGCTCTACAAGAGTACAGAAAAATTACACAAATTGGACGTGCGTTTTTTAGCATTCTGCTTTGACTCATTCTCCCTCGTTTCAACTCCAAATTCAGCTCTATTTTTTCCTACGTCTTCCTTGTCGTGTCTAAAATCCATTTCTACCTGAAAATCATACGTTTAAGCTTATTCCCACACATCTCCATAAAAACATAAAAAACAACCAAAATACACATAAATACGGATAGAATGAAAACACATATAAAAAGACACTAAAATTTAGGTGAAAATATCACTCATCACCAAGCAGGGAGAGGGAGGCTATAGGCAGTGACGGCTAGCGCAAGGCAAAACCTAGAGGGGGGGGGGGGAATTAGAGAGAGAAAGTCCACTCCCCTCTCCCCCTTTCAAAAAATAATAAATTTAAAATTACAATTTATTATTATATATGAGTAATAAAATTAAGTGGGAGTGTATTTAGAGTATGACATAATTCAAGAGCTCATGCTTTGGACATTTCTTATGAGTAAAGAAGATTCAATTCCAAGCTCAATTATATTATTATTGATTGCTTCGAAGTTATAAGCATGTCCAATGACAAAGTTTTACTCCTTCCGTCCCATTCAAAGAGGGTCTTTTTACCATTTTAGTCGTCCCACTTAAAAGGTCCCCTTTCATTTTTTACACACATGGACCCACCCACACACCCCCTCTAATACAATTAAAATATGGGGCCCATACTTCCACTAATACAACTACCCACTACACATTAAATAATAATACTCCTTAATCTACGTGCAAAAAAGCAAAAGGGACTCTTACGCCGGGACGGAGGGAGTATTTTACATAAGTGAACATGTGACAACTTTTGGATACAAAGAACTGTGTCTGATCACAGGGTTGAGGTTTGATCTTTGTCTCTCCTTATCCGAGCACTTCTGATTTCTACAAAACTTTCGAGCACTTCTGATTTCTACAAAACTTTCTTAATATATATATATATATATATATATATATATATATATATATATATATATATATATATATATATATATATACTTTTCTGATATTGAGGAGGTTTAATATATCATATGTAGTGAGGATAGTGGTGACTCATATAGGTGCTTTAAGCTTGTCCTGTTATACTTTCTTGAAGGCATCTTGGCTTCGCGTGATAAAACAACTGCAAAAATTAATTTGAGTCACATGCATTTGCTAGATGACATTTCTAAGTTTAATCTATATCCATGGGTAAAAGTAATTTTTTGAATATTTGATATTAGATATAATGAAGTTCCGAGACATAATGTTTGATTTTAAGGAATAATTAATAATTAGTCAAAGCACAAAAAATTGAACTTTAATGTTAATGGATTTCCTTGCACAATCCAAATTTGGGTGTATGAAGCAATTCCTGCTTTGGGTTAGAAGTATGGGGTTCATATGAAAAAATAGAATAATGTGTATCCAAGATTGCTATGACACAAAACACTTCAAATGCCTTGCTTTCATGCATGAAGGCAAACTTTTTTCCAAATCTAGGTGTTCGAGATTCGTTCGGGTTTATCATAAGTATAACTTGTGAAATAATTTTAGTATATTACTTTACTTTATGTTTTACATATAATATACTTTATTTATCTTTTTATTTGCAGATTTTCATTTCTTTTGAGCTAATTCCCACTTCGGTTATGAAAATAAGATTTTATCAATTCAAGCACCGAATTATGGGTAAACTATTAATTAGGGGCCTGAATTATTTTTTCTATCAATCCAAGGCCTGAAATATGTAAAACTATCAATCCAAGGCCTGAATTTGTCAAATATTATCACCTATTTTATCAATTTAGGGCCTAAGTTCAGGTCCCGAATTGATAGTTTTATATAATTCAGGCCCTTAATTGATAATATACATAATTCAAACCCCGAATTGATAGATTATCCATTTTTCAGGCCCTATATTGATAAAATTCCTAAAATAAAATTGGTTTATTAGCTTAGAAGAATGAAATGAAGTCTTAGATAAGATAGATGAAAAAGAAAGTAGTAAAAGAAAGTGTGAAAAAGTGGAGGATTTAGCAGAAAAGAAGTACATCGAGAAATAAGATTAAAGAGAAAGTATGATCATTAGGAGTGGGGAAAAATATCAAAAACTTTGTATGCCGAGCTCGTCGTATCGAAAAATATCAAAAAATAACGAAATTTAGGTATATCAAAATTTTTGATACGGTATAGTCGCCGTACCGAAACAATCAATTTGGTATCGGTATCTGCCGAAATAAAATTCCGATAAATTAATATATTATTTTTATTAATTTTTTTATATATATTTATGATTTTATTATGGGCCATTTACCATTATAATTTCTAAGCCCAATATAACCTAACATGGCTTAGCCCATTTACTCACTCTTCAGATACTCCATTATGATTAGGGCCATTACTGATTCACATACTACAATTTTAATTCACGGTTTTTTCTTGCTTACAGACGCGCCGTAGTGGTTCACAGTTCAAACCCTAGGCGCAATTATCTCGGCTGTTGATTCAATTCCTCTTCTGCCACGTCCTCTTCTCTCTATGATTCAGCAAAAATTGGTTAGTTCTACTCTAAATTGTTGATTCTGAATTACAGAGAAAAGCCCTAATTTGTCTGATTTACTCTTTCGCCTCCTCCTTTTATATATTTTAATTTTTATGTGTGCTCAAACAATATTTAGCTTATATTGGTCGAGCTTGATTTTGATACGCTGGTGAAAATAGGTTCATTTTGATGGGGGATATCTTAGTGTCGTGGTGTTGCTGTTGAGGAGCGACGTGAAACAATTCGCCACTTGAGTAAGCAAAGTGAAATTAACCGTCAATTAGTCAAAGATGCTTGTTCTATTTAATCAATGATTTATTTTGAAAAAAATTATGTGGATTTTATGGTTTATTTTTCGATATAAATTTCAGTATGTTGATAATAATCGGTATGGCTTTATATGTTGAATTTTTGGTATTTTGGTTTTTTTGGTATTTTGGTATTATCGGTATATACCGAAAAAATCGGCACGATATAAATTACAATTTGACAATGGTATACATTTTTAGATACCGAAATTTTGGTATCGACATCGGTATGCAAAATAGCATACTGAAAATTTCGATACGGTATCGGTATTTTCGGTATGCCGTGTTTTCCCACTCCTAATGATCATATTGAGAAAATATATGTTGATGGGGATAATGGAGAAAAGGTATTTTGAATATATAGGTTTATGGTTTTAAGAAGTTTGGGTTATCTTACTATATTTTATTTGTCATATACAAGATGGGTCTCACACTTTGAAATTAAAGGAAATTAATACGAGATTTGATCAAATTCAAGAATATTTTGATAAGAGGTTTGATGAGTTGAAGGATGTCATGCAGAATTTTGAGTGAACCGATGAAAAGGTGGCACATTGCACTGATGAAAAGGTGGCACATGTACCACCTAGAAAGCAACTCCAAAGGAAATGAACATTGCAGCCGTGATAACAACTTCAAAGAAAATTATACATATGCAGTGGAAGACAACTATACATGCATTCCTCAAAGTGTGTCTAATAACTTGCATATCTTTTTTGCTGAAAGATTAATACATGATCTTACCTTCTGCAATGGGAGCAAAATAGTAGAACATAATGTCTATCGTAATAATCCTTTGTCTATAGTTGTCAATTTAGTCTCTCTAAATAAGGAGCCAAGCAAACTGTATTGTAAGGAGAAGAAAGATATCAAGTACAAGAAATCACCATACACATCTTATAGCATGCAGAAGAAGAATCAACAAATTAGGACGACTCAACAATTGAGGTTAATATACAACCCTGCCATATCAGAATATAATCCCAGGAATGTTAGAATTTTTTAAAATTAGCGTTATTCCAACTATGATTGTGTAAGCTAAATAATAATTATGTTAGATTAACAAACAATGTGATGTCAATTATATTTATTCACTTGTTACTTTATTAGAGAAGTGCATGTTAAGTGGTTTGACAAGCTCTATCCTCTACCGTTGCTGTTACTATATTGGCTTGATTTGGAGGTTTGTGAATATTTATATTTCTTATTACTCATAACCATTATTTAATTGTCGAGACATGTTGATTAACATTTTCTATTGCTCGATAAAGCATATTGATGGTTTATTGAGCTTGATTATATTGAAGTCACAACTATGATAGAGTGTTTTCTTACAAAATTGGACTATTGTTGAACTCCAATTTTGGGTAAGTATATTGAAGATTAAATTTAATTTTCTCACCCAACAATTATGATTATTATTTACATTATGTTCACAGAATGCCTTGAAAAATGAGTCGAAAAATTGGTAAACAACTCATACATCAAATGGAACAAACGGAAAATGGGTATGGCAAGATAAAAGTAAGGTGATAATGAATTATATAGGTGGAAATTTACAAGGTTTTCATTGATCTGATATTTCTCGAATCCTAGGTGTTGCACATGTGTCTGGAATACATTGGGTTATATACGAGTTAATGACTCAATGTCAAAAAGGAGGTTCATGGATGATATTCAAGAAGAGTTAAAACATATGGTAGTGATGCTTTTGTCTATTTGTTTAGAGGCGATTGTTTGGGGAAAAAGTATATTAAAAATGCAAAGAATGAATGGACTTTAGTACTCTATGACCAAACACCTAACCAACGTGGAGGAGATAATTGCGGTCTTTTAGCTATCAAGTTCATTGAGTGTCTTACCACTGGACACTTGGTTGATAAGATCGATCATTCAAAATGTATGGATTGGAGGAAACAATTTTGTGCGGAGCTACTTTCGAATGAACTCGTTACACTATAATTAGTAGTACTTCAATTATTAGTTTAGTATTTTTGTTGAGTTGTGTACTCAAAATATTGTGAATTTAGGTATTTTTGTTTGAACCATTGACTTTTTATATATTCGAAGTTCCTTTAATCATTACTTTTCGTATATAATTAGACGTGCTTCTGATTGACGATTGTAATATTTATGTGAAAGTTTCTTGAACTACTATGTAGGGGCTCCTCTATGGATCCACTCGCTAATGCAAAGGCAGCTTCTCTTGTCTTCCTTGCCTTATCATATGATATCTTGAAACTATAACATTTGTGGAACTCAGAAACAATTGCAGCCAGCGGATAACAATGAGTTGGATTCTCAAACCTGAATTTAACTAGACTGCCAATTGTTTTACTTGTTGCTTGACGATGACCTTGATTAAGGATGTCAGTAGAACAAGTATGCTTGCTTTTGTATTTTTGAATCTGCCATGTAGTAGTATGCTTCATACAACTACCTCGTAACCTCTATTTACATTTTGGGTCAACACAACCTAAAATTATTCGTCCTTTGTATGATTTCAACACTTTGAATTCTCTATTCTTTGACATTGAATAAGTTCTCAAACGTTGCACAAATGCATTCTTGTTCAAAAAAATTGACCAATCCACAAACAGGATGCATCACCCTCAGAAGATTCTCTAAAGATGCTAGCATTCGTATTGGAAGACATAGACACTGTCTTTGCCAATTTTCTTTACCTAGCCCCATCTTACTCTTCAATAGGTACTGTTGACCTTGCAAAATTAAACATTGCTGGAGGTATCTATGAATAAGGCTGCGAGGATACACTATAAGAAAAGGGGCAATAGTGCTGGAATTTTTATGACGAGAGCAAGATATGTCATTAAAGGTAATTTTTAATGAGAGGAAAAGGAAAAGAAAGTGTATTTAATTAGAGACATTATTCCCTCTCATTATTATTTCTAATCCTCTCACTAAAACCACCCATTATATTTGTCTCTCATTATTGGTAGAAAGTTGAGAGCCAATTCCCCTCCCCTCCGCAACAAAATTTTCACTCCATTTGTTAAATTAAAAATAAGTTGAAAAAGGAATAAGGGTACGTTCACCCAAATTTTGATTCCAACCCTAAATTTATTCAAAACTTCTCAAACCAAATTAGCAAAAGAATTGAGAGATTCACGATCAGGCAATCGGTCTGAGATTTGCGGGACTGGTAAGACGTCTGAGTGTCGCGGGTCTTGCAAGTGGTCGGCGTCCCTGTGGCATTGAACTCAACAGGTTTGACTTAATTTTAATTTCTTAAACTTCTGTCCCACTCTCAATTCTTATTCCGAATCTAGTTGGTGAACCTCATTAATGGTCTGGAATATCTATACATGTTCCTTTTTCGGTGGAGTTCTCAACCGTGCTTGAGAGTTATTGATCTTGGAAGTTCTTTTGATTTATTGACTTTTCTAGAATTTTTGTTGACACACCCTAAATTTTATAGAAAGAGATTTTCATAATACTCCTAAACAATTTACATAAAAAAAAGGACAAGGCCAATATATTTTATTTTGAATCAGCAAGTAAAAATGAAAGGAAGCAAATTTATTAAAGCATAAGACCTACGAAATTTCTTGAACAAGTATTGCAAGGTGAAAAGGAGTTAAACGAGGGCTAAGTCCTTTACATTACAACCAAATTTTTGAAAGGTGTCTAATGTAGAAACGGTCATTGAGTAAGAAAAGGAGCTGCAAGTTAGATTACCAAATTTGAAATCCATAAACATACAGGACTTATCATTTATTACAAAATACAACTATGATAAAATCTTATATAAAAAAAAACCAACCTGCCACACAAACGAATTAACTTAAGGTCCTTCAGATAAATTTTTACAAAAAAAAAACAGTCAGACTGAATTTAGGCCTAAAATTTCTACCTCTTGTACTTAAACCCTCTAATCAATTTTTTTTTTGTAAAGAAAAAAATTAATTACTCAAAATTTAAATTTAGAAATGTGGCACTGTACTACATCTTATAACTATCTAACTCTTTGCAAACATGCAATAAAAATTGAACCTTACTAAGAAAAATTTTGACACCTATACATATAATGCATGCTCACTGCCAAACATAAAGGAAAAGTAGGAAAAGTAGGAAAAGTAGCAAGATTCATCTTGACTACCTAATGTCACCCACAAGAGGAATCATGTTAAAATTTCCACTAACCTACATTAATTTTTTTCATGGATTTCATATGCGATAGAACCCAATTAAAAACAGACAACGCACAACGATTCTTTCAATACCAGAAGCATTAAGGTTCACAAATTCCAAACAATAAATACTCCAAGTAACAAGACGTAGTTGTTCAAGATAACAAAAATCTAAGAATTAAATATGAAAGTAGCAGCTTATCAATCGTTTTATTTAGCCTCTCCGCCTACGCGCCCCCGCTCGTACGCTTTCGCCACGCTTAACCTGCGATAAGAATATTTATCGGGGTGAGCAACCACACGCTCAGTAAAGATTTAAACATGCTTACATACATCAAATAATCCATATGCGAGAATTTAATTCACTTACAATACAATCTTATCATGTCAAAATAAGTCACCTTTCGGCCCTTATCCACGTAACTTTACGATATCGCGATTCGTTAGTAAGGCACTCCTTCACAGCCCTTACCCATGCTATAGTATGGCACCATTACAGCCCATACCCATGCTATAGTATGGCACCATTATAGCCCATACCCATGTAATATATGATCCCATAACATTCAAGTATGATCATCAACTCATAAGGTGACAACAATTTCAAGTTTATTTCAATCACCACATACGAAATCATCTAAACACATATAAGAATGAAAGAATCCCCACCTTTTTACCGTGTGAGTCTAAGTCTCAATTATCTAACGCCTCGATCGGTGCTTCCTTCCAAACCTATTAAGTCACGACCAATTGTTACACAAAATTATATAACTATCGAAAAGAAAGTAATCTGCAGAGTTTGTAAGTGTTGCAGACTAAGAATAGCAAGGTTAAGGTTTTTAGGTTCGAAGCAGTAAAGGAAGAAGGAAACATGTTTTCTGGTTCTCCATGATGATCGAAGGAAAAGACAGAAAGGAGAAAAAAAGAAAAGAGAAGGAAAAGAGAAAACTTTACCTCTCTCTCCGTTTGCAGAAACCGTGAAGCGAAGTCAAGGTGTCTAGAGAATAAGGAAGATTTTGGACTATTTCTCACGACTGGTTGGGAGTAATTGCGTGTATCTCTTCGTAGGATTTAACAAACTTTCCGAAGATGATGGAGTTGATAAGTGGAAGATATTATCTTCCTCAATGGATAAGGAGATCACATATTTATTTCTTGGGGAGTAAGATAACTTATCTGTTTCAATTTAAACTCACGGCTGATAAAAGAATAATAATGAATGGGCTGAGTTTGGATGTGGGCTTCAAAGAGTTGAAAATCTTGGCTTTAAAAATTGGGCCATGACAGAAAAATTTCAGTGTGAACTTACGGGGTGTTACATTTGTTGTGGATGGTTAATCAATCAATTCTTTTGAATAATAGGGCTCTTTCTAGCTTAAATGCAACTTTTCTTGGTTTCTGTAGCAAATACAACTTAAATAGAATATGTGTATATGATTTGTGAATCTATAAGTTCTAGCTTTCCAAATATATTAGGTTATCCAATTGTTTAATTTAATGTTAAAATTGTTCTAATTTCTTCAGTTTTTCTTAACTTATTACTATCTCATACATGTTTTCTTCATATTCATAACTTTTTAGTGATGAATAGCCTTATAAAATGTAGGAAACTTGTGAAACCTTGATTGGTGTTCAATGAATTAAGAGAAATAATGTGAAAACTGGTATGTTTTGTTAGAATTTCAAGTTTTTAGTTTGAATATTTGGGTAAATATATAGTAGCTTTATAAAGAAATATTCAACTTGACATAGTCTTAGAATCTAATTATAGACTCCACTCATTACTTGTTGGTGATTAAAATAACTGCAGTTTGTTCCAATCATACAGCTTGGTAAAGACAAGTGAGAAAAGTCATACGAGTAGGGGTGAGAAAAAATCAAAAACTTGGTATTCTGACCTCTTCGAACCGAAAAACACCAAAATTTAGGTATATCAAAAATTTTGGTACGATATAGTCGCCGTACTGAAAAAATTGATTCGGTATCGGTATTTACCTAGTTAAATTTTTGATATTTCGGTATATAAAAAAATTATATATTATTTTTAATATTTTATTTTTTATTTTGGGTTTTTATTTTTGGACCCCCAATTTGTTTAATTACTGACAATCCAAATCTTCACGAAGCCCTAATCAAAGCCTTCGTTATTGATTTCTTTTGCAACTCGACGTTTGAATTATGATGGAGCTCGACTATGTATAATACAAGTGAGGTACTTTGTATAATTTATAGTGATAAAATATTACCTTTTGAATGAAGATTAGGGTGTATCGTTCAATGGGTTCACACAACACATATATATAAATTACTATTGTGTGTTGTCTGTATGCCCATAATGTATCTGTGTGCTTGCTTGCCTTTCTAACTCATGATTGCTTTGCATATTTATTAACATGGTGAGAGTGCAGCAGTTCAACATCTGTGTCTATCAGTGCCTACCTCGTGTTCCTTATTATTCCATAAATGTTTATGTTTGCAGATGAATAAGAGCTGCAGCAAATGAGAGGACCAAAGCGCAAGAAGCTAAAAGCTACAAAGATCAGCATGGAGGGTCGTGGCATGTTGAAATATCTCTAGACATGTTGATCACCTAGTTACAAGATTCAGAGGATGATATTTCACCACCAGTCCTTTGTGTGTCTTGGATTTTTCAGATATTTAGTATGAAGTTACTTTCCTCTTGGATTTTTTAGATGTTTATTATATAATTATCCTGTTATTTGTTTGATAAATTCTTGTTTTGTTTTGAATTTGGATATTTTGGCACAACACAAATATATAAATTTCGGTATAATCGGTATATACCGAAAAAATCAGCACGATATTTACTTTGGTTTGACAATGATATGCATTTTCATATATGAAATTTCAGTATACCAAAATTTCGGTATCGGCATTGTCATACAATATAGCATACCGAAAATTTCGGTATAGTATTGGTATTTTTGGTATGCTGTGTTCCCCATACGAGACAAGAATATTTGTCCCATAAGAGTGAAGACATGGAAAGAAGTGACTGAATCAGATAAACAACACATGTGGTTCTTGATTAAGGTATGTGAATATAATATTTTTCATTTGATAATGAAAACTTTTTAAGTTTTTTGACAAGTCTCAATATTCTAAATTATCTTTAGTTACTTATTTCTATATATAATTCATAGGAATGCTTTGCCAATCCTAATATAGAGCTATATCAAGAGCATATGTGTATTTTGTGGACATCATGGTGCTTCTTTTTGTATGTACGCAATGTGAAGAATTGTAAAAGGAAAACTGAAGTTTTATTTTATAAAATTTTATACAAAATTAGTGGTCAGAACATCAATAATCGCAAAAATGGAGAAATGCCTCATCGAACAGGAATCAAACCTCATTGGCAAGTGATATATGAAAAGGTGGCGTTATAGTTAATTTATTATTTTTATATTACGTTCAGTATATTATTTTAATAAAATAAATGTATATGTTTTTTGTTATTTAAGGAGGTAAACTCAACGTGGCAGAGATTTTCTATGAGACTCGACTAAAAAATGAAAACTTTGTCAAGAATATGAAAAGATAAATATGTAACATACTTGTCTTTTCAATTAATTAATATTTCGTTTTTAATAATTCATATTATATGTGTTATGGACATTTGTAGGATGAGCTTGTAGAGATTGTTAACGAGAACCCATCACTCTCACAAATTATGATGATAGAAAAATATTTTGGAGTACAACACAAAGACAATGTCATTAATTTAGGAGGTGGGGTGAAGTGAAAGTGTTGTCTAGATTCTCAGTCAACTTATGTAAAGGAACTTGAGAATCAACTAAAAGAGATAAAAGAGAAAGAAGAAGAAAACAAAATCTTAAAAGGCGAATGAACACTTTTGGTAGTAGCAGGGCTGGCCCTGGGCATCGACGAGAAGGGCGACTGCCCAGGGCCCCCAAGTCTTAGGGGCCACCAATTCTTACCCGTATAATACTTTTTATTGTAATAATTTTCTTTTCGATCTCTTTCTTTTCTAATTCTTTAATCACTCACTAATCTATCTCTTAGTATTTATTAAACTTTGATAGTTTGATCTCTTTCTTTTTTAATTATTTTTTATTCAATTCTAATTGTGATCTATTTCTTTTTCGATTCTTTTTTTATATTTTGATCGTAGATTAAACTTTGATCGTTTGATATCTTTCTTTTTTCTTTAGTTGCTTTTTTATTCTATTCTTAAATTTTTTTCTTTATTTTTTTGTTCAATTCTAATGGTTGTAATCTCTTTCTTTTTTAATTTATTTTTAATTCTTTTTGTTGATCTCTTTCTTTTATAATTTTTTCTTTTATATTTTGATCATAATACTTTTCTCACTAATCTAACTCTTAATTCTAATTCTAATGTGCTTATTCCATCTACCTCCTAACTGATTTACCTCCTAATTCCAATTTTAATGTGTTTATTCTATCTCCCTCCTAATTCTTTTTAATGATTTATCTATCATCCATCTGATTCTTAATTCCTTTTATTAATTTTTGTTATTTAAATTGGTTTTAGTTTGGATGAAAATAAAATAATTTGGAGAGGAAATTTTGCAAAATAACTGGAAAAATAATGAACTTAAAAAACACTTGCAAAGTAACTGAAAAGATAATGAACTTAAAAAAACACGAAAATATTTAGAGAATAGAGATCATACAATAATACACGATCTTAGAGTTTGAGTTAATATTTATAATAAAACATTAAAACTAGAGATATACAGATGGAAAATTATACTAAAAAGTATCTAAGTTTTCTAAAAATAAATTTACAAATATTGTTATTAAATATACTATACTAGAAAATTAAAAAATATTTATTAATACTATTTCTTAAATAGGGGCCCCTTTGGTAATTTCGCCCAGCGAATTCTGCCGTCTGCAGGTCCTTAATCTTCACGCGAAAGCAACGCAACCTCCTCATAAAGGAGAAGCTCTTTTTGACCCAACTATTCTCATCCTGTCGAGGCCCGAGTAAGGGTTTTGGTGGGGAAGGAACTTGTTAAGCCATAGAGTCTTGTTATTCCCATCTGCCGCGCGCACCTCATTCATTTTAATGAATGTTGTAAGTAAAAGAAAGGTGTTTGATTTGCCAGCCTTGACCTAGAACAATGGAGAGGACTGTTCGTATAGTAGTTCTAACTGGCTTTTGGCTTCCTCTTGAGGATATAAATAGGTTGGCAGGACATTTCCCTTTGGCAAGGGGGCCCTTGAATATCCAGTCCCTTTTGAAACCGGAGTTGCAAGTCCCTTTTTGGACCTACCAGAATATCCGCTCCAGTATCATGAAAATAGATCGGCGGAGTTTTGACTTTTTACCATGGGGCACGATCTGCCCCCAAAATCTCAGGATCAGCCCTGGATAGTAGATTGAGACAAATTGAGAATGGAAACTGACTTGCAGTTGATGATTCTTCAATTGCTACTGACTATGTGAATGATGATGATCAGGTACATATCTTAGAGGTTTTACAAAATTAAAATTATTTTAAGTGTAATATATAATTAGAAAAAGGAAGAAGAAAAAAAGGATTCTAGTATAATTGTTTAGCTTTTCAATTATGGGTATGTAAAAACCATTTGTTGTTTTTAGCAGGTTGATTTGAGTGACAAATATTACGTATTAATTTATATGGAGGAAGACTTTAATACTAGCATATCTTTCTCACTTTGAATAAGATATAAAATATAAATGACTAGTAATACAAATCTTTATATTATTATTATTTTTTTCTTTTGCAGGTTTAGGGGGAGGAGAATATGATGAGAATATTTTGGACGTCAATCATATGACCACGTTATTATTTTTTTGAGTATTTTGATAGTGGGAAACATATAGTTGATGAGAGTGAAAATAAGCGTGTTTTAGTATCCAATTTAATACCTTTTTATGGGAATTGTTGTTATATATTAGCACAAGTGTCTTATATTCAATATATTTGAGAACAAAGGTGCGTTTGAAGTGTTTTATTGTGTTTTAGGTGGAAAAAAGATCAAAAGTACAAAGTTAGAGGAATGCTGAAAAACGCATGCTCAAATTTCATAAATTTTCAGTGTTAGCGTGTATCTTAAAATTGGTAGTGCGATAAATGGTTGGAAATCCACGGAATAAAGGATCGTTTGGGTGTAAGAATCACTCAAATTGGAGGTCGGACGAGGAATTTATGATCAAAATCGTGAGGTCGTGCGCTGCCGGCAAGAATTTCCCAAAATTAGCCCATAATTCCTAATTCTTGGAGCACAATTAATCTCCTTATCACATAATCCTTCAAGATTCACCCATATCTTTTATTTTCTTATTTTATTCCCTTCTCACACCTATATATATTTTACATCATTATTCATGTGAGGAGAGAGAGACAACAATCAATCCTACACCATCCACAAGGGGGGATCACCCCCCAACCAAGATCCACATCCCTTCCTCCATCCACCCATCACTGTGAAGATTCGTCTATGGAATCAAGAGGAGAACCAAGAGGAAAATTCAAGACGGAGAATGATGCGACGACTCCCGCATCTAGGATTTTATTCGTTTCCTAATTTATCTTGTATTTTCCAAACATATGGGTAAGATCTATCCAATCCCCATGATTGTTCTTCAACATCATGTACTTGAACCGTTTTGGTAGATCTAGGATTTTTAAGGTTTTATGAATTAATTAAACTATCTTGTGTGTCCTCCGTACAACACTACTTGTGGATTGATTTATATATGATTGTGCTTTCTTAATCCATATTCACGGTCATTTTTTGCATCATCAATTGATATATAGAGTTTGAATATATATCTTGGTTGTAGGTTGAGTGCGTTCACCGTTGAACAGGATTCCATGTTATGATTCTAAGTGAGGGGACTCCGAAGCTTCATTAGAACTATCATATGTGAATGTTTATTAATTGAATTCAATTCGAGTTAGTAAGTAGGATAAAGAGGGTAATTTTATAGTACCTATAAAGGGAGACCATATCGGGTTAGGTTCCAGATGTGAAAAGTAATTGATACTGATAGTACCTAAAAGGGGGGGAGGTGAAATTATGTCTCTTGCACTGAGGTTATTCACACGTGTTACTCGCTTATTTACTTGTGTCTATAGAGTAGATTTGCATGGTTTAGTGATGCGTTCATAGTCCACAAGGCAGAGTTGGTCTGCACTTGAAAGGGAAGTTAAGTAGTAAAACTGGATTATCCTAGAGCTACCTATTCTCCATTCTTGAGACACTTTCGTATTCTTCCAGTGCTATTTTATTTTGATTGATATTTAATTTTTAGTATTTTAATTAATTAGACTACAAACCTCAAACTTAATTGCCTTATCTTAATTAATATAGTTAATAATTAAATTGATAATACGCCGTCCTTTGGGTTCGATATTTAACTTGATCGCTTACTTAAGCTGCAATTGATATCCTTAATACTTGAAGATTAATTTTGCGTGCAAAGAAAATGCTCATCAAGTTTTTGGCGCCGTTGCCAGGGATGACAATTATTATTAATTTTTATTATTTCTAGTTTGATTAAGAATTCTATCTAACCTTGAATTTTTCTGAGGTACTTGTGCACTAGGAATAGGAGAGGAAGGAAAAGAATGAGTAACACACTGAGCTAGACTTGGCCGGAGCAAGGCAGAATCCAAATAATGTTGCCATACGTGAAATTTTCACAAACAATGGGATTGGAAACATGGGGTTGATAGGAGCAAGGAGGGAATATGATGATTTTGAGATCCATCCCGCCCTTATCAACTTGGTAGAGAAGAATTCCTTTTCCGGAGGTTCCTTTGAAGATCTATATAAGCATCTCAAAAGATTCCTTGGATATGCTAACACTCAGAAAGGCGCTGGAGCTAATGATAATGCTAGGCGGATCGCCTTATTCAAGTTTTCATTAATTGATAGGGCAGAAGATTGGTATGAGACTCTTGATGCAGCAGACTACACTACATGAGACCAACTGCAGCAGAAGTTCTTGGAGAGATACATGCCACCTTCAAAGGTCTTCAGAATGAAACAAGAGATCACCCAATTTGTATGAATCAGGATGAAAAATTTCATGAGGCGTGGAATATGTTTAAAGATATGCCCAGGCGGTGTAAACAACATGGAATGTCTAAAGCTCAGTACATAAGCATCTTCTACTATGGAATGGATTGTGAGTCGCGTGTTCTTATTGATGCATCCTCAGATGGAGCGCTGTTATCTAAGACAATACTTGAAGCAGAAAAGTTATTTGAAATCATTTTTATGAATTCACGTGACTGGCCTACAGAGAGGATTAGAGGATCTTATGCATTGGGTAAGGTGGCACAGGTTGAACATCAAGTGGTGAAACCGAATAAGGATGATTAGAATATCTCTACTTTAGTTAACATTAATAAGCTATTAGAGTCCCAGCAGAAGCAGATTACAGAGTTGACATAAAGGGATCTTTGTATGCAGCAGTAAGAGGTGAAAGCCAATGTTGAAGATACCTTCAATCGGTACATGACAAGGAATGATGCCAGAGTTGACCGCATCGAAGATAGTTTGGATGCTAACCATGAAGATTTATCTAAGCAGTTGAATTAGCTTACTTTGATGATAGGTCAAATAGCCGGGAATATGATTCAGCTAACGCAAATATTAGAGAAAGGAAAGTTCCCGTCTCAAGGCTTAATGAACCCGAAAGAGTGTGAAGCCATCACGTTGAGGTCCAGAATGCAATATGTGGGATCGATGATGCCAACAACGGATTCAGAAGCTTAGGGGGCAATTTTGACCCTGGTTCGACCAAGTTTCTTGGTCGAACAACCTCTAACAAGTCGAACCAGACACCTGGGCACCCTCTGGAGCTTGTTGATTGCCGGTTTGACCATTACAAACCTGGTTCGAGTTGCGTAAGTCAACTCGAACGGGAAGCAGAGGCGAAGTCCAATTTACAGACAGGCCGTTCCACCTCAGTTCGACCAAGAGGTCCTATTCGACCACACCAAGTCTGGTCGAATAGTGACACATCAGCTCCGAAACTTTGGAATTTCACCTCTAGTGCGTGCATGTGCGTGTTTTCTATAAAAAAAGCCTAGTAAAGGTCTCTAAGGAGAAGCTACAAGTATAAAAAGGGGTGCCGATCACACCAAAATGAGAATTAGATTCCACATCCATCCTACACTACATCCAAACCCTAACTCCATCCTCATGAGCTGTAGAGAGAGATTCATGCAGCGAATCAAGTGAGAACTAAGTGAAGATTCAAGACGGAGCGAGAAGCGACGATGCCCACATCTAGGGTTTACTTCGTAAATTAATATTTCTTGTAATTTTCAAGACTATAGGTAAGATCCATCCAAAAACCATGAATGTTCTTTGACGCGTCATGGGCTAGAACCACTTTGGAAGTTCAAGGGTTATGAAGGTTTTTATCTAGTTAATTGAACTTCCGTGTGTATACTCCGTACAACACTACTTGTGGGTTTATTTTATATAAGACTATGCATTTTCAATTCATACTCAGAGTTGTTTTATGCATTATTAACTGTTATGTAGAGTCTGAATACATATCGTGGTTATTGATTGAGTGTGTTCACTGCTGAGCAAGATTATATGTTAAGATTCTAAGTGAGGGGACTCCGAAGTTTCATTAGAACTATCTTATAGGAATACTTATCAATTGAATTGAAGTCGGGTTAGTAAGTAGGATACAGAGGATAATTATATAGTACATATAAAGAGAGATCATATAGAGTTAGAGTACTTAGTGCACGAGAAATAATTGATACTGATAGTACCTAGAGAGGGGAGAGTAATTATATCTCTTGCTCCAAGGCAATTCACACGTGTTACACGCTTATCTTCTTGTGTCTATAGAGTAGATTTGCATGGCTTAGTGATGCATCTATAATCCACAAGGCAGAGTCGAATATTGACATATGGAAGAGAGATTAATTAGTGAAACTGGATGGCCCGAAGAGCTACCTATCTTCTCACTTGTCAACTCTCATTTATTCTCTACTGTCTTTATTTTATTTGTTATTTTATTATTTGTTCATTAGTTTAATAACTATTCTTCAATTAAATTACCAAAAATCGTTTCTTTTAGATTAGATAATAATAAATTGATAACCAATTGTCCTTTGGGTTCCGATAAATATAACTTGATTACTTATCTAAGCTACAATAACATCCTTCATACTTGGGGATTAAAATTATGTGTTGAGAAAATGCCTAACAAGTTTCTGGCACCGTTGCTGGGGACGATTGGCCTTATCAATTTTATTGTTCTTTATTTTATTTGAAATAGTCCATACTTGTCTTTAATTTCTAATGCTTAATTCTCTTAGGTGTATGCACACTAGATCAATAACAAGAGCATTAGCAGCTTTTGATTCGAAAATTGGAGCGTCGTCAAGGAAGAATAAGGCAAAGAAGAAGAAGAACAAGAATGTGGAAGCAACTGAAGCTCTTGATCTAGGAGTTGAAGTTGGAGTGCTGAACCCAGAAGTGATTGAAGCTGGAACCGGAGATAACTCTGAAGCAGAAACAGTTAACATGGCAGCGAATCCTGATAATCTTGCCATCCGTGAAGTCTCTAAGAACAATGGAGAAGGCAATGTGAGACTGTTAGGAGCGCGTGGAGCCGATACTGATTTTAATCTTCATCCCGCTCTTATCAGCATGATAGAAAGGAACTTCTTCTCTGGGGGAACTTTCGAGGATCCTCAACAACATCTGAATAAGTTCCTTGGTTATGCAAGCACAGAAAAAGATACAGGAACTCATGAGGATGCAAGGAGGATCTTATTATTTAATTTCTCGCTTACCGAAAGTGCGAGAGATTGGTACGATACTCTTAATGCTGCTGAATGCACTACCTATTAGCAATTTAAATTGAAATTCTTTGAGTGATACATGCCACCTTCAAAGGTGTTTAAGATGAAATAAGAAATCAATCAATTTGCTATCGGTGGTAATGAGAAATTTCATGAAGCATGAGACAGATTCAAGGACATGCTTAGAAGGTGTCAACAACATGGCTTCTCAAAAGCTCAGTATATTAGTATATTCTACAATGGATTGAATTATGATTCTCGAGTGTTACTTGATGCATCTTCGAATGGAGCATTGCTTACAAAGTCATCCAGTGAGGCTGAAAAGCTCTTTAAGGATATTTCGATGAATTCAAGAGATTGGCCAACTGATAGAGTGAGAGGCACCTATGTCCTTGGAAAAGTAGCACAAGTTGAACTCTCTAATGAGGTATGTATCAAATTTCTTGAAAATTACTTGCTTTGGGTGATGACAAGTATGAATCTAAAATAACCAAGCTTGAAGAAGTTAAGTAGACTAGGCAATACCTCCTATTGGATAGAGAAAGCATACCGAAGGAAGAAAAGAAGGGAGGAGTTGAAACCACTATTGGAGCACTTGAAGTACGCCTACCTTGGCGACAATGAAACGTATCTGGTAATTGTATCTTCTTCTCTTATTGATGATCAACTTGAAAAGTTGTTAGACTGCTATTGGTTGGACTCTAGATGAATTGAAGGGTATTAGTCCATCGTATTGCATATATAAGATTAGGTTACTAGATGAAGCTAAGGGATGTATTCAGAATCAACGAGGATTAATCCCGTGATTCAAGAAGTGATTAGGAAGAAAATACTAATGTGGTTAGATGCAGAAATTATTTATCCAATTAGTGATAGTCCCCATGTGAGTCCACTGCATGTTGTAGCTAAAAAGGAGGGCATGACAATTGTGAAAGCCGATGATGGTGAGACCTTAGCCACTAGGATCCCTACGGGATGGCATGTGTGTATGAATTACAGGAAACTGAATGAAAATACATGCAAAGATCACTTTCCTCTTCCTTTCATGGATCAAATGCTTGACCGTTTAGCAGGGTATGAGTTATATTGCTTCTTGGACGGGTACTCGAGTTATAATCAAATCATGATTGTGTCCGAGGATCAAGAAAAGATGACTTTTACTTGCCCGTATGGAACTTTTGCTTTTAGGAAGATGCCTTTTGGGTTATGTAATGCACCTACTACGTTCAGCGTTGCATGATGACCATATTTGATGGTTTGATAGAAAAAATCATGGAGGTTTTTATGGATGATTTTTCTATTTTTGGTTCCTCCTTTGATATTTGTTTGTCTAACCTATCTACAGTTTTGAAGAGATGTCAAGAAACTAATATTCTCTTGAATTGAGACAAGTGCCACTTCATGGTGAGAGATGAGATTGTTCTTGGGCATCATATTTCGGCCAAGGGATTACAGGTTGATCGAGCAAAGGTGGTGGCCATTGAGAAGGTTCCACCACCTACGAATGAGAGAGGAGTGCGGTCCTTCCTTGGACACGCCGGATTCTATAGGAGATTTATCAAAGACTTTTCAAAATACTCCAAGCCATTATCTCACTTACTTGAAAAGGATGTTCCTTTTGTTTTCAATGAAGAATGTCTAACAGCTTTTCAGGTTTTGAAAGAAGCGCTTATTACTGTACCTATTTTGATCACACCAGAGTGGACTCAGTCGTTTGTACTTATGTGTGATGCAAGTGATCTAACACTTGGAGTGTTGCTCGGGCAGCTGACGGAAAAGAAGTTCTGCGCATCTACTATGTGAGCAAAACTTTTGATGCAATACAAAAGAACTACACTTTCAATGAAAAGGAATTTTTAGCTGTTGTGTATACATTCAACAAGTTTCGATAGTATTTGGTTGGCATGAAGACTATAGTGTACACGGATCATTTTGTGATCCGGTACTTGATAGAGAAGAAGGAAATGAAGCCTAGGATTATTCGATGAATCCTTTTTCTACAAGAGTTTGATATGGAGATCCGAGACAAGAAAGGAATGAAAAATATTTTGGCGGATCACCTATCAAGGCTAGAGACAAGGAAACATTGTGATGACTCTTTTGAATTCATTGAAGAGATGTTCCTGGATGAGAAGATTATGACAGTGCTTATTGAAGGAGCGGAGAGAGCTTTTGTAATGGCCGCGCAAGAAATGGAACCATGGTATGCTGATTTTGTCAATTACATTGCTGTAGGTGAAATTCCAAAAGATCTCAATAGGTATAAATTGCTAAATTCAAGAGAGATGTTGAGACTTTCATATGGTATGATCCATTTGTCTACAAAATTTGTACGGATTCTATCGTCCGTAGGTGTGTGCCCGAGATGGAGATGGAGAGTGTTCTTGAATTTTGCCATGCACAACCTAACGGAGGGCATCTCGGAGCCCAAAAGACTGCAGCCAAGGTACTACAATCCACTTTATATTGACATTTCTTGTTTAGAGATTGTGAACCCTATGTGGCGATATGTGATAGATGTTAAAGGATGGGAAATATAAGTAAAAGGGATGAGATGCCACTTCAACCAAGCATTGTTGTAGAGATCTTCGATGTATGAGGAATTGATTTTATGGGGCCGTTTTCCCCATCTAATGGATTCATGCACATCCTTCTTGCTGTTGATTATGTTTCTAAGTGGGTGAAAGTGATTCCAACGCGCATGAATGATTTAAAGACTGTTTTATCATTCTTGAAGAAACATATTTTTACCTACTATGGAGTTCCTAGAGCACTAGTAAGTGATGGAGGTTCACACTTCGTCAACAAGCTCATTGAAAAATTTCTCAAAGACTATGTGTTAAACTAGGGTTACTACACCCTATCATCCTTAAGCGAATGTGCAAGCGGAAGTCTCTAACCGGAAAGTAAAGCAAATCCTGAAAAGGTGGTTGGAACCAATAGAAAGAATTGGGCTATGAAGTTTGATGATGTCTTATGGGGGTTCTGAACTTCATATAAGACTGTGCTAGGAATGTCACCTTATCAAATCGTCTATGGGAAACCGTGCCACTTATCCGTAAAGATTCAGCATAAGTCTTTTTAGGCAGTAAGAAACTTGAACTTATCCATAAAGGAGGCTAAGGATTTGAGGTTGACTCATATCAATCAATTCGATGAGTTTTGAAGTCAAGCTTTTAAGAACTCTGTGATCTATAAGGAGCGAATGAAGAAGTGGCATGAATCGAATATCACTTATAAAGAGTTCAAGCAAGAAGATGAGGTATTACTTTTTAACTATCATTTGAAGCTTTTCGCAAGGAAACTGAAATAGAAGTGGACGAGACCGTTCATTATCCATAGAGCTTGCGGAGGGGGAGTTTTGAAATCATGAACAAAGACGGAGACATCATAGCGGCGAATGGGCATTGATTGAAACATTATAAATCGTCGGATGATGCTTGTGTCGCCTTTGAAGATACCTTGCATTAAGTGGTACCGTCGTGACTCTCTGACGTTAAACAAGAGCGCCTGTTGGGGGCTTTCCCTCTTGTTTTATTGCTTTATTTATTTCGTGTGAGTAAGAAATTTTTATATTTAAGGTGCTTACTAATCAGCAACTATATCTCTTTGCAAACTTAGTTTCGACTATAGTTTCTACTAGGTGTAGGGGTGTGTGATGTACTTACTTCATTGAAACACCAAGAGTATAATCTTTTCTTCGTAACGTTTGCTAGGGGAGTTGATTTTTTGTGGTGTATTGAAACTTTAACCATTTTTGACGTGTCAATTTTTTTGCAATTTGCCTAGTGTTCAGTGGTATTTTATTTATTTTAGTGTGAGCGGAGTATTAAACATAATTTTATATAGTCTAAGAGTGGTTCTCTAGCTTTTTTTTTTAATATTATGATGATTGATATTGTCTTAGAGTTTGAGTTTTGCAGGGAAAAACGAAAAAAAATATGAAATTTTAGAAGCTCGGAAGCTTGTTCGACTAAACTCTACTGTTCGACCAGGGTACTGAGGTTAAACAATGTTCAAACGAGGTGCCTGAACATAAAACCAACTTACAGAAGCTCAGTTTGACTAACCTTTGTTATTCGACCAGAACTAGGAGGTCGAACGGTGGTCGAACAGAACACGGGAGAACAGGGGGTGAGTTTTCAGTTTACAGAGGTACAGTTCGACCTCACACTGTTGTTCGACAAAGACATTTTGGTCGAACAGAGGTTGAACGAGGTCATGTTTTATGGGTAGGCTCGCGCAGTTCGACCAGAAGCCCTAGTTTGACCAACTTGTTCGTGTTGAACTGGGACTGGAATCACGAATAAAGGTCAGTTTCTGCATGTTGTTCGACCTATTCCCGTCACCCTTTTTCGAGGACTCGTCCCTACTTGTAAGAAATTCACGCTAAACTCTTCCCACACTTAATTCTTCCTCTCCGCACATTTTCACAACCAAGTTTTGAAGGATTCAAGTCTAGTTTTGGGCTATTTCATTCGAAATTTTTTGGAATTTTCGTCGTACATCACACTCACCATGGCTGGAGATAAAGGTATGTTTTTGAACTTTTCGACTCTTGAATTGAAGTGATTATGCTTAGTGAAGGTTGGGTAAGTGATATGCTTAGTTGGATTTGAAGTGATTGAATTTGGTGTTCTTGTTGAAATTTTACATGAATTTGCATGATTCATTTTACGTTGGATTGTTGAAATTTTAAGAAATTGATGATGCATATCTTGCGGGCTTGAGTTCAATTTCAAATTATATGTATGGGCTCGTTGATTAGAAGTGTTGATGTTGTGCAATTGAATGTTGAAGATGAGCATGCTTATGGTTTTTGTTGAGCTTATGTTGAAGTTGAGAAGCATGTTTAATGTGTGTAGTAATTTTAAAACTATTGATTGTAATTGTCTCATGATTGAAAGTGTTGGGCGTATATTTGTTATGATGATTAGATGTACACTTGAAATTTGGAGAAATTAAGTTTGAGTTGATTATGGCATGCGAATTTGAAGTCTTGAGTAGAATTCATGCTTAAATTAGTCTTAAGATTGGTGTACTTGCATTATCTCTTTTGTTGTGTATTGACGTATAGCCTTTATAGGTAAAGAGATTGCTTCATCTTCTCAGAGGAAGGAGACTAAGTCTCCTAGGAAAGGTGATGTTGCCAAGAGATTAAAGTCTGATAAGAGGAGACCTTCCGATTTCGGTATAGAGATAGATGATTGAGAGGAGAAAAAGGAGTTGTGGCCAGCCATTTCGGATAAGATAACAAGGACTCATTATCAAGATGATCAAGCGATGGTAGAGATGAACATCATCAACGATATTCGTAGAATGTTTAATCAAGTAGGGATCACTAGGTTCATGAAGATGAAGAGGGAGATGTATTTTCACATTACTGTTGAAGTTTTATGCTTGATAAGAGTCGATCGTGGAGATCATTATCTCCCCTATGGTCTGTGGATGCAGATTTGTGGACGATTGCAGCTGATGTATGCCGGTGAGTTCAATGAGATGATTGGTTGTCGGAATGTGTCTGAAGTGGAGCATGCTGATTTCAATGCTGATGAGTTTTGAAGATCTATCTCGGGAAGGTGAGGTAGTTATAGTTCGAATGCCGCTATGGTTGCTTTCATCCACAATCCCGTGATAGCCTATATGGACTGGATCCGGAGCAACACACTGTTTGCTCGATTCGAGGGCAGTTGTATTATTAAGGGGAAGTTGTATGTGCTTTGGTGTATGTTGAATGGAGTCCGCTTTAACGTGCGGCTTACTTTTTCCAGCTGCTGCACAAGTTCGCTACTCATGACTTCCAGAGAGTCAACATTGGATGGCTGATTACTCCATTAGTGGAGTACTATCGAGTTGATTTGAGCAGGCATAGGTCGATCTGAGGGGATCCTGATTTGATTCTGTCATCCTGTGTGTGGATGAGGTTGGTTCAGCAGATGGATAATGTTTGGATGTTCATCCATGGCAAGAATCCTATTTCTTTTCGATTTCCATTGTCGATTGTTGATCTTACTATAATTCAGATCAACACCAACCTATTGATGGATACCTCGGAGCATAGGCAATTTCCAAGACTTGTTTGAAAGAGGGAAATTGGAGACTTCTAGCTGAGATGCACCTACAAGGAGTCCACATTGATGAAGATATGATTTTGGTAGGTGATACAACTGATTTCATTGACGAGAATCAGCCACAACAGCCATCTTATAAGTACCTGGAGATGGATTTGCCTCTGATGCAGCAACAACAGCAACCACAGCCACATCATCAGTACTTTGAGCCACCGCCACAGTAGCAGCAGGATTTATGGCATGCCCAGGATCACTTCTATCGGGAGCAGTTCAGATTGATGAATGAGCATTTCGCCACCTTGAATGCGAACCAGCAAGAGACGAATTGACAGCTAGCATTGGCGAATACAAATTATGCTGCGCTCAACCTCCGATATGATGCTATGGATAGGAGATTGGGAGATATTAATGAGAATTATGAAGCTTTGGATAGGAAGATTGATACCTTGCAAAGGTATTTCGATGATTGGTGCAATGATAACGATGATGATGATGCTCCAGAGGAGTAGTTGCGCTAGGTTTTTTATCTTTTTCTGATTCCTCTCATCTCCATTCTTTTTTTCACTTTACAGGTTGAGTAATTGAGTATGTGTTGGGATTTATGTGTGAGTGGTTTGTGCTTGATATTGATGGATGATGGATACATTGGATATGCTTGATTGGATGTGATCGGATTGATTTGGAGAGTATGATATTACTTCTTGATTATGCATGTGCACTTATTTTTTATGCATGTTGATTTTATTGATGATAGGCTTATACCGTGATTACTTATATAGTTTATATATGTTGATGTTGATTGCATGCTTTGAAAAGTGCTTAGGAATCTATTACCCATGTGAGAATTTGAGCATTATGAAATCATGCTACATTAATGCATGATAGTTTATTCTTGTGATTATCATTCATATGTTTATATTCTAGAACTTGGCTTGGAGTCTTGTTTGAAATTCGTGGTTGGTAGATACTAGGACATGATCTTATGCCATGATTGATACCACTTTGCCAAATTTTATCCTACCTTGAAGTTTATATAATTGGAAGCCCAGTTGAGCCTTTAAAAGCTTTTCTTTGGCAAGCATATGATAAGAAGCCTTTATTACATTTACTTTATCTTTGAAATACCCTATTTACTAGTAGAGAGTTGAGGTAAATAAATTGCTAAGTGATGAAATTGAAGAAAATAAGGAAGGGAAATTGTGCTAGTGATGACTAAAAAGATCAAGGTTAAATCTTGTGAAGGGGTAGTACCTGAAATCGTTAACCCGATTGCCTAAAAGGGTAGTACCCCAAATTGGTACCCTTGTACTTTGAAAAAGAAGAAAGATGTTGATTCTAAGTGAAGCAGGAGAAGAAGTATTGAAAGGATCATGAGAATGAGGAAGGAGAACAAGTATGAATGCTGTTTGATGAAAAGAACTCTCCAAGGTAATTCTCTACTAGTGAAGTTAGTCACTTTATCTATATTTTCCTACCTTTACCAAAGAGCCAACATTATAACCCAAAGAACAAGTCCTTTGTGATCGTAGTGTAGAAACAATTATAAATTAATTTTTGAGACATTTGCTAAGCTTATGATTACGCGAATATATGAATTGATTTAGAGCGTATATACTAACCCTTGAAAGTATATATCTTTTACACTTAGGCGCAAGAGTAAATACTTACCTAGTGAGCTAGATGATTTTGCACTCGTAGAAGTATTGTGGTTGATGGATATTTTTGCATGGATGAAAGGTATGATGGATGCATGTTTTGAATTGATATAATTTTATGTGTTTGAATAGGTTGTTCTTGTTATAAGGATCTCGTGATTACACTCTCTTATTTTGTATTGATTTTCGTTGCCTCGGGACGAGCAATATGTAAGTTTGGGGGTTTGATGAGAGTGATAATTCACGTGTTTTGAGTATGATTGAGTCAATTATCAAGACAAATTGGGATGTTTATAGAAAATCTACGAATTAGATGCTACTGAGGCTATTTGAGCATGTTTGTACATGAAAATAGGTATGAAGTGCTCGGAATTGGAAAACATGATTTTCGAAGTGTAGTTCGACCTAAGAAGACTGTTCGACCACTATCAGCCTGCTCGAACAATAGTGGTGAAGTCGAACTATAGGTGTTTCAACTTACAGAGAGGTCATTCAACTAATGAAGCCCATTCGATCAAGCAAAGTCAAGTCGAACTACGCAAGTCAAGTCGAAAGGGAAGCAGAGGTGAAGTCCAGTTTTTAGACAAGTCATTCGACCTCAGTTCGATCAAGAGGTCCTGTTCGACCATGCCAAGTCAGGTCGAATGATGACACATTAGCTCTAAAATGTCAGGATTTCATCTCTAGTGTGTGCATGTGCGTGTTTTCTACGAAAAAAAAGCCCATTAAAGGTCCTTAAGGAGAAGCTACAAGTATAAAAAGGAATGTCGATCACACTAAAAAGAAAGTTAGATTCCATGTCCATCCTACACCATATCCAAACCCTAACTCCATCTTCAGGAGCTGTATAGAGAGATTCGTGCAGCGAATCAAGTGAGAACCAAGTGAAGATTCAAGACGGAGCGAGAAGCGACGGCGCCCACATCTAGGGTTTACTTCGCAACTTAATCATTCTTGTAATTTTCAAGACTATGGGTTAGATCCATCCAAACACCACGAACATTCTTTGAAGCGTCATGGGCTAGAACCACTTTGGTAGTTCTAGGGTTATGAAGGTTTTTATCTAGTTAATTGAACTTCGGTGTGTATACTTCGTACAACACTACTTGTGAGTTCATTTTATTTAAGACTATGCATTTTCAATTCATACTCAGAGTTGTTTTGTACATTATTAACTGTTATGTAGGGTTTGAATATATATCGTGGTTATTGATTGAGTGCGTTCACTGCTTTGCAAGAATATATGTTATGATTCTAAGTGAGGGGACTCCAAAGTTTCATAAGAATGATCTTATAGGAATACTTATTAATTGAATTGAATTCGGGTTAGTAATTAGTATAAAGAGGATAATTATATAGTATCTATAAAGGGAGATCATATCGGGTTAGAGTACTTAGTGCACATAAAATAATTGATATTGATAGTACCTAGAAAGGGGGTATAATTATATATCTTGCTCCAAGGCAATTCACACGTGTTACAAGCTTATCTACTTTTGTCTATAGAGTAGATTTGCATGGCTTAGTGATGCATCCATAATCCACAAGGCAGAGTCAGACATTGACATATGGAAGGGAGATTAATTAGTAAAACTGGATGGCCCGAAGAGCTATCTATCTTCTCACTTGTCAACTCTCATTTATTCTTTACTGTCTTTATTTTATTTGTTATTTTATTATTTGTTCATTAGTTTAATAACTATTCTCAATTAAACTACCAACAATAGTTTCTCTTAGATTAGATAATAATAAATTGATAACCAATTATCCTTTCGGTTCGATAAATATAACTTGGTCGCTTATCTAAACTACAATAATATCCTTCATACTTGGGGATTAAAATTGTGTGTTGAGAAAACGCCGAACAAGACTCAATCATGCAAGAGCATAGATGTGGTCTCTAACCTGTTTAATCTTGATTTTAATAGGACAGATGATTCTGAATTTGTGCGGAAGATTGGCAAGGAGGAGTGATGCGTGTTTTCTTTACATGTAAAATTAATCCCCAAGTATTAAGGATATCAGTTGCAGCTTAAACAAACGACCAAGTGAAATATCGAACCCAAAGGACGGCGTATTACCAATTTAATTATTAACTAAATTAATTAAGACGAAGGCAATAAAGATTGAGGTTTTATTATTAAACTACTAAGCAGAATTATTAAATAATAAATAAAATAAAATGTTACTCGAAGAATACGAAAGTGGATCAAGTAAGAGAATAGGTAACTCTAGGATAATACAGTTTCACTCATTAATTTCCCTTCCGTGTGTTGATGTCCGACTTCTCCTTGTTGAATATGGACGCATCACTAAACCATGCAAATCTACTATATAGACACAAGTAAACATGCGTGTAACACGTGTGAATACCCTCGGAGCAAGAGATATAATTCCACCCTCTTTCTAGGTACTATCAGTATCAATTATTTCCTTGGCCAATTGATACTCTAACCCGATGTGATCTCCCTTTATTGGTACTATAAAATTATCCTCTTTATCCTACTTAGTAACTTGAATTCAATTTAATTAATAAGTATTCATATATGATAGTTCTAATGAAGCTTCGGAGTCCCCTCACTTAGAATCATAACATGAAATCCTGCTCAGCAGTGAACGCATTCAATCAATAACCAAGATATGTATTCAGACTCTACATAACAGTTAATGATGCACAAAACGAACGTGAGTATGAATTAAAAAGGTACAATCATGTATAAAAATAAATCCACAAGTAGTGTTGTACGGAGTTTACAAACGAAAGTTTAATTAATTGGTAAAAACCTTCACAACCCTAGTTCTACCAAAAAACCTCTAGCCCATGATGTTACGAAGAACAATCATGGGTGTTGGATAGATCTTACCCGAATGTCTGGAAAATTACAAGATAAATTAGGAAATGAGATAAACCCTAGATGTGGCGTCATCGCATCCTTCTCTATCTTGAATCCTCCTCTTGGTTCTCCTCTTGATTCCACAGACGAATCTTCAAAGTGATGGATGACTGGAGGAAAGGATATGGATGATGGTTGGGGGGTGATCCCCCCTTGTGGGGTGTAGTATTGTTGTGGCCTCTCTCCAATCCAATATGACTAATCTCCCTTTTGATGTTCTCTACATCTTTTTTTTTTTTACTTGTAAAGTGCTCCTCACGGACCTTGGATGGGCTTTTACTTGAGACATACGCCAAATTTGGTAAAAAAAACTCGAAACTACAAAAAATAGCATCAACGACATTCCGTTTGACCAAACCTTCCTTGGTCGAGCAAAGCCTCCTGGTCGAGCAATGGTCAAGCAAACCTTCTGTAAGAATTTGGTCATTTTGTTCGACCAAACTTCATCCGTTTGACCAAGATGAGGCTGGTCGAACGGATCTCCTCTGGTCGAGAAAGCTTGCGCAGTCTCACAATTTTGCGCATAATTTCCACATCCAACCTCCGATTTAAGTAATTCTTATGCTTAAGCTATCCTCTCTTCCTTGTCTTTCTAACCATAGAAATAACTTATAGAAACTCCAGCATTTAAATATGTAAAAAGTCATGGAAAGTGGCACATCTGTTCTGTTCGCACAGCTTGTGTGACGTCATCACTTTGATCATAACTCTCTCGTTTGGAATCCGATTGTGGTGTTCTTTACGCCAAAACGACCCACTCCTCTGTGGCTTTCCAATCATGTATCACACTATCAGTTTTGATCTCCACAGAAATACAGAAAATTATGAAATTTGGACGTGCGTTTTTCAGCATTCATGCACAAGTTGCACCTTTCCTCCAACTTTGCACTTTTTATCTTTTTTCCACCTAAATTAAAATAAAACACCTCAAGTGCACCTTTTTCTCATATATATCGAATATAAGACACTTGTGCTAATATATAAAAACAATACTCATAAAAAAGTATTAGATTGGACACTAAAATACGCTTATTTTTACTCTCATCAATCCCCCAAACTTACCCGTTGCTTGTCCCGAGGCAAGAAAATAAAAATAAAGAGAGAGAGAGTGTATGAAAATTAGTGGGGAAACAAGGACTGTGACTCATACCATATTCAAAATACAATTGTCCTCAAATTAGGTCATGCACTCTCATTACATGTAATAATCAATTCATATCATACAAGATAAGACAATCACCACCAATTCAAATGCTCCGTTGACATAGTCTCACGGGAAGTATATATCGCTTGCACTCAAGTGTAAATGATGTACACTTATGGGTTAAGGTGTTTACGCTCAGATTCAATTCAAATGCATGTGTAACCATAAGCTTGTCCATTGTCTCAAACTCTCCTTTTACTTTTAGCTAGTAAATCATGAATCAAAAAGGTCCTTTTATTTGGTTGTAATATTGGCTCTTTGGAAAAAAGGTAGGAAATCATATGGATAAGTAATTCAAAACCTGGATCAATCAAGCCTGCAGTCTTTCTCGATCTTTCATTTTTCCTCTTCACTTCAATTAAGCACAACAACCTGCTCAACTCCTTCACTTTTTTTTCTTCATTCTAGCACAATATTTTTTCCTTCTCTTTTGTTTTCTCTTGAGGTACCAGTTTCGGGCACTACCTCGCACATCCTCCATATGGTACTAGATTTAAGCACTACCCTAGGGTGTTTTATTCAATGGAGTACTAGATTTAAGCACTACCCTAGGGTGTTTTATTCAATGGAGTACTAGATTTAAGCAATACTCCAAGAATTTTCCCTTTTGATCCTTAAAGATTCTCACTTCATCATCCCTCAAATCACTACTCTCTTCAATTAAGCTTTATTAGGAATCAACAGAATTGATTTAAAAAGGCTCAAATAAGCTGACAAGGGATTTAATGAATTTAGGTAAAGTATATGGGAAAAGATGGGCTATTCAAAGATGGCCAAATATTATTTCCACAATCCGCTAGACTAATCTTGAATATTCAACGAGACTCAAGGCAAGTTTTAGAATACACGCACAAGAACGATATCTCATGTGATTATGTTCATGATCAACGAGGCTCAAAATCTCACATGGGTTTTTAACAAGTAACAGAGCACTTTTAAAGGTAAACAATATCTCACAAGTACACATAGAACTTCATACCACAATATAACTCGAGTACACTTCCTTCATCAATTTCAAAAGTATATGAATTTCAAGCACAATTCTAAAAATATAAGCTCATGTGGATCACCAAAAATATAAACTCAATCCTTCTACTCCATGAATTTAAAGCACGCATAAAATTAGAATAAGAAAACGAGGGCACCTGATATTTTTCCTTCAAAATGTTCACAAGCTCTTCGAGTTGTTCAACTTGATCAGGTCAAGCCTCAGTGTAGATTTCGTCTTGCCACTCCAGTTACCTTTTTCTATCATCAAAGCTCAAACACACTCATCATTACAGATTCGTCAATAATAAAATAGGAGAACTATAAGAAAGACTCAATTCACTATCTAATCGTCTCCACACATTAGACACACCAACATAGCACACTAAACATTAGGTAAGTTAAAAAATTCGACATACAAACACAGGTTAAAGTATTAATATGCCGCAAAAAATCAACCCCCTAACAAACAAACAACCAATAAAAGGAAAAAATATACCCTCAGTGCTCATAAGACAAGATAAGTACATCACACACCCCAAACTTAGTAAAAAATGTAAGTCGAAACTAAGTTTGAAAGAGATGTAATTTTCAAAACGTGAGCACCTCAAATATAATAACTCCTCACTCACACGAAAGAAATAATAAAGCAATAAAATGGAAGGGCAAGCCCCCAATAGACGCTCCTATTTAACGTCGGAGAGTCACGATGGAATACCGCTTTTTAAACTATTGGATCATATGGCGGTCTTCTCACATCCTCACCTTCAAGTACTTTCTTTCCCTCTTCTTGTCTACACTCAGCACCTCAGCTTTCTTGGTCTGATCCTTAGAATTACCTTCCTCCCATGGCTGTCTAGACTCCTCCGTGTCAATCTTCCACTCAAATTCGGAATCATCTTTCTTATCAAAATCAAGATTACACAAGTTAGAAACCATATCTGTGCTCTCGCATGATTGAGTCTCCATAGGCATCTTCATTGCTTGATCAAAAGAGAAAACCACATCTTCATTATCCATCTGCAGTCTAAGCTTCTCGTCTCTCAATCTCTTTGCTATTTCCTACTTTTTCTCTACTATAAGCTCATTATTCTGGTCTTGGGATGGCTCTGGAGTGTTCTGAACAACAGGTGTAGCATTCGATATCGAAACGAGCAAAAAAAGAGACTGTTCGACCTCTGTTCAACCAAGTTGGTTTGGTCGAACAGATTGGGATTGGTCGAGCAACTTTATTGATCGCGAGCTCCCATTCTCCAGGTGTTGTGGACCACCGTTCGACCAAGATGGTCTGGTAGAACGGAAGGGTGTTGGTCGAATAAAAGGTCAGAAAATAGAGCATCGTAATTCTATTTTTCCAGAGGTTGTTCGACCTCTGCTTGACCAGCTGGTTTGGTTGAACAACTCAGGTCTGGTTGAACAAAACCTTTGCTACCTTTGTTTTCTCTTGCTGGCTTCATCGGACCATCATACTGCTTCCCTGACCCTAATGTGTTGGCATTATTCTCCAAAGTGTGTGTAAATTGATTCACATTTGCGGCCATTTGCCCCATAATAAGGTAAGGTCCTTCAACTGCTTAGATAAATCTGTATGATCAACATTCATGGTATCCTCAAGACGATCAATCCTTGCATCATTCTCAGTCATGTATCGATTGAAGGTATTTTCAACACTCTTCACTTCGTGCTGCTGCATAATAGGCACCCTTTGTGTCAACTTTATAATCTGCTTCTATTGGAATTCTAGTAGCTTGTTGATGTTATCTAAACTAGAGACAATCTCATCATCCCTATTCGACTTCACCACTCGATGTTCAACCTGTGCTACCTTGTCAAGTACATAAGATCCTCTTTCTCTTTCTATAGGCCAGTCACGTGAATTCATAGAGATATCCTCAAATAACTTATTTGCTTCAAGTGCTGTCTTAGATAACAGTGCTCCTCCTGATGATACATCAATAAGAATTCACGACTCATAATCTAATCCATAGTAGAAGATGCTTATGTAATGAGCCTTAGACATTCCATGCTGTGGACACTTTCTGATCATATCTTTAAACCTATCCCACGCCTCATGAAATTTCTCACCCTGATTCATAACAAATTGGGTGATCTCTTGCCTCATCCTTAAGATCCTTGAGGGTGACATGTATCTCTCTAAGAACTTCTGCTGTAGTTGGTCCCATGTAGTTCAATCCGTGGCATCAAGAGTCTCATACCATGCTTTTGCCCTATTAATCAAAGAGAACTTGAATAGGGCGATCCGTCTAGCATTATTATTAGCTCCAACACCCTTTTGAGTGTTTGCATAACCAAGAAATCTTTTTGAGATGCTGATATGGATCTTCAAATTGTTCTCCAGAAAAGGGATTTTTTCCACCATGTTAATAAGAGCGGGATGTATCTCAAAATCATCATCTTCCCCCTTGCTCCTATCAACCCCATGTTGCAAATCCCATAGTTCGTGAAAAATTCACGTATTGCAACATTATCTGGATTCTGCCTTGCTTGGCCATGCTTAGCTCAATATGTTATTCCTTCTTTCCTCCCTCTCCTTTTCCTAGTGGACAAGTACCTCAAAAAAATTCAAGGTTAGATTTAAATAAATAATCACAAATAGAAGTCTTAATCAAACTAGAAATAATAAACTAATAATAACAGCCATCCCCGGCAACGACACCAAGAACTTGATGCACGTTTTCTTTGCACGCAAAATTAATCCCCAAGTATTAAGGATATCAGTTGCAGCTTAAGCAAGCGACCAAGTGAAGTATCGAACCCAAAGGACGGCATATTACAAATCTAATTATTAACTAAATTAATTAAGACGAAGGCAATAAAGATTGTGGTTTTATTATTAAACTACTAAGCAAAATTATTAAATAACAAATAAAATAAAATATCACTCGAAGAATAGGAAAGGGGATCAAGTAGGAGAATAGGTAGCTCTAGGATAATCCAGTTTCACTCATTAATTTCTCTTCCATGTGTTGATGTCCGACTCTACCTTGTGGAATATGGACGTATCACTAAACCATGCAAATATACTCTATAGACATAAGTAAACATGCATGTAACACGTGTGAATATCCTCGAAGCAAAAGATATAATTCCACCTCCTCTTTCTAGGTACTATCAGTATCAATTATTTCTTTAGCCAATTGCCAATTGGTACTCTAATCCGATATGATCTCCCTTTATAGTTACTATAAAATTATCCTCTTTATCTTACTTAATAACCTGAATTCAATTCAATTAATAAGTATTCATATATGATAGTTCTAATGAAGATTCGGAGTCCCCTCACTTAGAATCATAATATGAAATCCTGCTCAGCAATGAACGCACTCAATCAATAACCAAAATATGTATTCAGACTTTATATAACAGTTAATGATGCATAAAATGACCGTGAGTATGAATTAGAAAGGCACAATCATATATAAAATAAATCCACAAGTAGTGTTGTACAGAGTTTACACACGAAAGTTCAATTAATTGGTAAAAACCTTCACATCCCTAGTTCTACCAAAAAAGCTCTAATCCATAATGTTACGAAGAACAATCATGGGTGTTGGATAGATCTTACACGGATGTCTGAAAAATTACAAGATAAATTAGGAAATGAGATAAACCCTAGATGTGACGAATCTTCAAAGTGATGGATGGATGGAGGAAGGGATGTGGATGATGGTTGGGGGAAGGGATGTGGATGATGGTTGGAGGATGATCCCTCATTGTGGGGTGTAGCATTGTTGTGGCCTCTCTCCAATCCAATATGACTAATCTCCCTTTTGATGTGCTCTACATCCCTTTTTATACTTATAAAGTGCTCCTCACGGATCTTGGATGGGCTTTTACTTGAGACATACACCAAATTTGATAAAGAAACCTAATACTACCAAAAATAGAATCAGCGACATTCTGTTCGACCAAACCTTTCTTGGTCGAGCAATGGTCCGAGAAAACCTTCTATAAGAATTTGGTCATTTTGCTCGATCAAACTTCATCCGTTCAACCAAGATGATGCTAGTCGAACGGATCTCCTCTGATTGAGCAAGCTTATGCAGTTTCACCGTTTCGTGCATAACTCCACATCCGACCTCCGATTTGAGTAATTCTTTTGCTCACGCGATTTTTTCTTCCTTGAATTTCTATCCATATAAAGAAATTATTGAAACTCCAATATATGAATATGTAAAAAGTCATGGAAAGTGGCACAGCCGTTCTGTTCGGCACAACTTGCGCGACGTCACCACTTTGATCATAACTCTCTCGTTTGGAATCCGATTGGGGTGTTCTTTATGCCAAAACGACCCTCTCTTCTGTGGATTTCTAACCGTGTATTACACCATCAGTTCTAATCTCCATATAAATACAAAAAAATTATGAAAGTTGGACTTGCGTTTTTCAGCATTCATGCACAAGTTGCACCTTTTCTCCAACTTTGCACTTTTGATCCCTTTTCCACCTAAAACACAATAAAATAACTCAAGTGCATATTTTTCTCACATATATCGAATATAAGGCACTTGTGCTAATATATAACAACAATACTCATCAAAAAGGTATTAGATTGGACACTAAAACACGCTTATTTTTACTCTCATCAAGGAGTCTAGACAGCCATGAGAGGGAGAAAATTCTAAGGATCATATTTTTGTGACCAAGAAAGATGAAGTGATGAGTGTATATAGGAAGAGGGAAAGGAAGTACTTGAAGGTGAGGATGCGAGAAGACTGTCCTCCGATCAAGTAGTCTCCAGAGGCTGCATACCGTCGTGACTCTCCAACATTAAACATGAGCGCCTGTTGGGGGCTTGCCCTTCCATTTTATTTTTTATTTCTTTTGGGTAAGGAATTTTTATATTTGAGGTGCTAACGTTTCGGCAATTACATCTCTTTTTAAACTTAGTTTCAACTTACGTTTTTACAAAGTTTGGGGAGTGTAATGTACTTATCTCATATTATGAGCATCAAGGGTATAATTTTTCCTTTCGTTGGTTATTTGTTTGTTAGGGGTTGATTTTTACAACATATTAATATTTTAACCCTGTGTTGGTATGTCGATTTTTTGCAACTTGCCTAATATTTCGTGTGTTATTTTTTGTGTGTTTCCTAGTGTTAGTGGTCGAGTTTTTAATTTTTTTTGTCTTTTCGATTTTCTTGGTATCTCTTATTTTATTATTGATGAATCCTGTGATGATGAGGTGTGTTTGAGCTTTGATGATAGATATGTAGAAGAGTGGCAAGACGAGTTCTAGCTAAGGCTTGACCTGATCGAGTTGAACAATTTGAGGAGCTCACACATGTTTTGAAGGAGAAATCAGGTGCCCTCGTTTCCTTATTCTAATTTTTATGTGTGTTTTTAATTCATGAGAGTGGAAGGATTGAGTTTAAGGTTGTGATCCACATGAGCATGTATTGTTTAAATTGTGCTTGAAATTCATATGCTTTTGAAATTGATGAAGGAAGTGTAATTAAGTTATATTGTGATATGAAGTTCTATGTGTACTTGTGTGATATTACTTACCATGAATGGTGCTCTGTTACTTGTTAAAAACCTATGTTAGATTTTGAGCCTCGTTGATCATGATAAATAATCGCATGATATTTTCTTTATGGTGAGTATCGTTCTTGTGCGTGTATTCTACAACTTGCCTTGAGTTTCCTTGAATATTAAAGATTAGTCTAGCGGATTATGGAAATGATATTAGGCCATCTTTGAATAGCTATCTTTTCCCATACTCTTTACCTTAATTTATAAAATCCCTAGTCAGCTAGTTTGAGCTTTTGAAAATCCATTTTTTGATAGTCAATAAAGCTTAACTGAAGAGAGTGGTGATTTGAGGGTTGATAAGGATGATGAAAGAACAATCTTAAGGATGAAAAGGAAAATTTCTTGAGTAGTGCTTAAATATAGTATTCCATGGAAACGAACACCCTATGGTAGTGCTTAAATCTAGTACCCTATGGAGGATGTGAGAGGTAGTGTCCGAAACTGGTACCTCAAAAGAAAAAAAGAAGAAAAAAATGAGAAAAGGGAAAAAAGTGAAGAAAATGAGAATGATGGAGTTGAAGAGTTAGAAAAAGTTAAAAAATATGTTCTGCTTGAAGGAAAAAGTTGGAAGAATTTGATGAGAATGTTGTGCTTGATTGAAAGTGATGAGAAAAAAATAATAATAAAGATTGAGAGAGACGGGCGCTTGATCGATCCGAGTTTTGAGTCACTTATCCATATATTTTCAACCTTTTACAAAGAACCTACATTACAACCAAATAAAAAGACCTTTTTGATCCATGATTTTCTAGCTACAAGTAAAAGGAGAGTTGATTCAATGGGCAAGCTTATGGTTACGCATGCACTTAAATTGAATCTAAGCGTAAACACTTAAACCCATAAGTATACATCTTTTACACTTGAGTGCGAGTGATATACTTCCCGTGAGAACATGTCAATGGAACATTTGATTGATAGTAATTGTCTTATCATGTATGCTATGAACTGATTATTGTATGTAATGAGAGTTGCATGACCTAAGTGGAGGGTAATTGTATTGTGAATGACGTATTGGTCATAGTCCTTATTTCCCCACTAGTTTTCTTACTCTCTTTCTCTTTATTTTTATTTTGTTGCCTCTGGACGAACAATGAGTAAGTTTGGGGTTTGATGAGAGTAAAAATAAGCGTGTTTTAGTGTCCAATTTAACACATTTTTTATGGGAATTATTGTTATATATTAGCACAAGTATCTGATATTCAATATATTTGAGAAAAAAAGTGCGTTTGAGGTGTTTTATTGTGTTTTAGGTGAAAAATGATCAAAAGTGCAAAGTTAGAGGAATGCTGAAAAATGCACGCTCAACTTTCATAATTTTTTGTGTTTTTTATTCTTAAAATTAGTAGTGTCATACATTATTGGAAAGCCACGGAAGAGAGGATTGTTTTGGTACAAAAATCACTCAAATCGGAGGTCGGACGAGGAAGTTATAATCAAAATCGTGAAGTCGCGCTGTTGCCGGCGAGAATTTCCAAAAATTTTCGAAAATTAGCCCATAATTCCTATTTCTTGGAGCACTATTAATTTCCTTATCACATAATCCTCCATGATTCACCCTTATCTTTTATTTCCTTATTTTATTCCCTTCTCACACCTATATATATTTTAAATCATTATTCATTTGAGGAGAGAAAGACAACAATCAATCCTACACCCCCCAACTAAGATCCACATCCCTTTCTCTATCTATCCGTCACTGTGAAGATTCATCTGCGGAATTAAGAGGAGAACCACTTTCTCTATCCATCCATCACTGTGAAGATTCATCTGTGGAATCAAGTAGAGAACCAAGAGGAGAATTCAAGACGGAGAAAGACGCGATGACTCCCACATCTAGGATTTTATTCGTTTTCTAATTTATCTTGTATTTTCCACACATATGGGTAAGATCTATCAAATCCCATGATTGTTCTTCACAACATCATGTGCTAGAACCGTTTTGGTAGATCTAGGATTTTGAAGGTTTTATGAATTAATTAAACTCTCTTGTGTGTCCTACGTACAACACTACTTGTGGATTGATTTTATATATGATTATGCTTTCTTAATCCATATTCACGGTCTTTTTGTACATCTTCAATTGGTATATAGAGTCTGAATATATATCGTGATTGTAGATTGAGTGCGTTCACCGCTGAACAGGATTCCATGTTATGATTCTAAGTGAGGGGACTCCGAAACTTCATTAGAACTATCATATATGAATATTTATTAATTGAATTGAATTCGGGTTAGTAAGCAGGATAAATAAGATAATTTTATAGTACCTATAAAGGAAGATCATATCGGGTTAGATTCCAGACGTGGGAAATAATTGAAACTGATAATACCTAGAAAGGGGGTGAAATTATGTCTATTACTTCGAGGTTATTCACACTTGTTACATGCATATTTACTTGTGTCTATAGAGTATATTTGCATGGTTTAGTGATGCGTCCATAGTCCACAAGGTAGAGTCGGCCTGCACTTGAGAGGGAAGTTAAGTAGTAAAATAGGATTATCCTAGAACTACCTATTCTCCATTCTTGAGGCACTTTCATATTCTTCCAGTGCTATTTTATTTTAATTGATATTTAATTTTTAGTATTTTAATTAAAAATGTTATTATTTGCACACCCCTCTTTATTAAGTACACACTTTTTATTAAATAAACATCCCTTTTAATTTTTTGTTTTCTAATTTTACTATATACACACCCCTAAAATTTCCAATGTACCCTCTTTAATTAACGCTGCACACACCCTATTAAAACCCTATTTCTTAAGAACTTCTGGTTTACCTATCAACACTGTACTGAAGGAGGGAAAAGAAGAACTTTATAATGTTCAACATATTTTCCAATTCTTCATGTAGTTTCCAAAAAATAAATCTTCCAAAGATTAATTAATGCCACAATGGCTGACCGTAATTCCACAAATCCGATTATCATAATTTGAAAAATACTTGAATTTTATTTGATGATATTACACCAAGTGGGGGTTCCCTGCTTCTCATCTTCTTCGGAAGTTCTGGATGTGCATCTCAATGAATCCAAAAAAAATATGTATTTTAACCTGCTATAAAGAGGAGTGGAGCGTGATGTTGGAAATTCGTTTTTTTCCTGTACCATCCTATGTCATAAATTATGCATTGGCTGCTAGGGTTTCTCTTTTATGCTTCCAACAATAATTGGTTGCCTACTTATGATCTTGCAAAATACTTCAATTGATTGCCTACCTATGAACTTTATCGATGGATTAGTTTTTCTCTTTTATTGAAACTTGAGTACATTCTTAAACAACTCGAGGATAAAAGGCAGTGACCTAATTAGAATCAGATCAACATGTATCATCGGATTTGTGATTTCATTGTACTTTGTATGAATTGTGACAAAGTATTTAGTTCGTCTCCCCGGATTCTTAAGCATTTTGTTCATGTCCAGCCTGGTTTCCGAGCATTATTCCCGGCCGCCGGAAAAAGTATATTCAGACGTTCACGATTGATTAAAAATTCTGTGGGAATGTCGCCTGCGAGACACGCGATATTAATTCTGTTTATGTCCATTTTATTTGTGGGGAGTGTATTTAATAAATTAAGGGTAATTTAGACTTTTTAAAAATACTTATTTTAATTTTATAATAATAGGATGTGTATTAAATTGAAAGGGGTGTGCATATAAGATCAGCCTTTAATTAATAAGATTATAAACCTTAAACTTAATTGCCTTATATTAATTAATTTAGTTAATATTTAAATTGATAATACACCGTCTTTTGGGTTCGATATTTACCTTGGTCGCTTACTTAAGTTGCAATTAATATTCTTAATACTTGAGGATTAATTTTGCATGAAAAGAAAATGCTCATCAATAGTAGGCAATTGCATGCAACATTTAGAAATAATTCCATTTTTAAGCCAGTAAGCTAGGGCTGTTCATCACTTGTTAGTAAGTGGATTTGATTCTATTTCCAAGCTGGTATTTGCGTTGACCAGCTTCTACTTGGAGTTTTTGATATTTTTTGTTTTACCTTTTCAGCAATTCCACTTGTTCTGCAGTTTACATGGAAGTCTAGATTCTGTGGAGCTGTGTTGCTGTGCATTATTGACTTTCCTAATGAAGGTACAACTTGTTTGTTTGTAATTCTGATTATTGATTTATGTGGAGCTGTGATGCGAATGTTTTTGCAATTTTGTTGTCGGTATCCGTGCTGAAGTGAATACACATGCTGAGTTTTTTTATTTTTTTGTTATTTCCTTGATTGTTGGTTTTTGTTGTTCGTTTCTTTGGTTGATGGTTTTTGCAGAGAACTACTGGAATTTGACATTCCTTCTGTTACCTACAACTATACTTTGCTTATTTTAGCGATGAGTGTTTACACCATGTAACTTATTTTCTGTTGGTATCTACTCCTCGTTTTGTTGCTGGTTATACAGGTTATTCTTGCTGCTGGAGTACTTCATCTCTCCTAAACTCTACTTGCTGGTTTTATGGGGATACATATAGAGATGACAACGGGTAGGGTACCCATACTCGTATTCAATTAATAAAATAATTACCCGTATCCGTATTCGTCCCTTTTAAAATATTATTATGATACCCGTACCCGTCCCATTCCCATTTATCAATACCCGCGGGTACCCGTACCCGTTTAATATTCATTTATTCTATATATATTTATATATTTTTATTGTTTAAATAAATATAATAATAAAATTTTCGTTGTTATTAATTAAATATAAAATAAATATAATATAAATTCTATTATTTTAAATATATATTTAATAAATATGATTAAATAAAATTTATAACTATTAATTAAATATGTAAAATATCTTATAATATATAAATTATATAATATATATTAAATTTTATAAAAAAAATAGATATAATCGGGTTACTTGTGCATTTTGAGACATTACCTGTACCCGTCCCAAACCCATTTACAATTACTCGTACCCTATCCATTAGGGTTCGGGTAGACCGGATACCCAAAAATGAGAAAGTATACTCCCTAGATACATATGATCGATGGGAGCTGGAATTACATGTTTTATGACTCATTTTTGGAAGTAGCAGTTTTTTTTTTTAATTTCTGATGTAACTATGCAGCCCACTAGTTTAGTTGTTAGTTGCTAGTTTTGGATAGAACTTAAAATTAGTTAAACATAGTAGCTAGTTTTGGCCATGCACTTTTATGCTTTCGATGTATTATACTTTGCACATTTACCTTCTTAATTAATACTTCCTCCGGCCAATCCAAAAGTATCTATTTTACATTTTGGGTATCCAATTCAAAGTGTATCCATATTCCCCTTTTTAGTAAAAAGGTACATTACATGACCCACCACTTTCCTCTAATACAACTACGCACTATATATATAATAATAATGTTCCTTAATCTACACGTAAAAAACAAACGATTACATTTGGATTGGCCGGTAGTATAATTTCTCATTTTTAAGAATGTCATCTTAATTTAGTTAATTATATATATTAAATGAGAGTTAAATAAGGATTTAATGAGAACATTATTTTGTCATTAATGTATCACTTAATGAGAGGTAAAATATAATTAATGAGAGGATTTATTAATATTTGAAAATAATTTTAATGAGAGTGTATATCTCTCATTAAAAGTAAACAAACAATAATGACAGGATCACTTTCTATCATAATTGACCATTATCTAGAGAAGCAATAACGACAGATCCATGAAAGGAAAATTCCTGCTTTTAACTGCTTTTTATGACAGTATTTTGAGATTTAATGACAGGATTTCCTATCATTATAAGCCCATTTTCTTGTAGTTATGATGGTGGAATGACATCAACTTTAATGTGCTCATCAATAGGCCTATAAACATTGATCCTTTTATTTGGTCACGATCTTCTTCTTCGAATTCAAAGTAATCATGCTAGCTCACAAAAGAATTGTTTGGTGCATCATATTCAAATAGGATGTCACCACCAATATCATCATGATTATTCTCATCTAGAATTGTGTTTCTTGATAAATGAGTCAAATTTGATTAAGAGAAACCATTGAAGTTCTACTTGCCATAATAATTTCCAAACATAAGGGCAATGACAATGAATCTTTCTTATTCATCATCAACAAAAATTGCACGTCATATATTTAGTTTATTGTAAGAAAAACCTCAACCTTTACTTAAATTGTTTTGAGATTTTGGCAAAAAAGACCATCAATTTTTTTTTTTAAACTACACCATTTAATTAAAATTTTACATTTTATTTTTAAATTTAAATTCATAACTAAAGATCATATTAAATATTTATTTTCATTTTATATTTTCATACTAAAGGTTATATTAAATATTTATTTTTTTACAAAGTCTTTTAAATTTTTGTTTATTATTTTTTTATTCCCTCTATCCCGTAGTTATCTTCACCGACACTGTAGATATTTAGTTTATTAAAAAAAAGTTATTTTTTTACAATTTTTTTTTTATTTTTTAAGGGAATTGTAGTATTTTAAGACAGTAAATAAAGTATAAAGTATGTTATGTGTATTAGGTAGAAGAAGTTTTTTTATATTAATAATACTCTGTATATAACTTTATGAGGTTATTGATGTGATGTGATGTGATGAAGGTAAGTGTGAGATTAATGAAAATGGAAAGTATGATAATAAATACATGAAATTTATTTTGGTTTGTATAAATTAAATCTTCACGAATAGTTTTTCTCAGTATAAAAGGATTTATAAATTGATTCTAAATGATTTTTTATATATATAATAAAATTTCTTAAAAATCTCAGAGGTATATTTGTCATATTATATACTCCCTCCGTCCCATTTCAATCTTTACATATTTTTAATTTGGGCGTCCCATTTCAATCTTTACATTTCCCTTTAGGTAGATGTGATCCACGCAAATTAATTATTTCTCCCTCCATGGGTCACACATCATACTAACACCTACCCAATTTACATTAAAATATATTTCTCTCACCTCACTACACATCAAAATGTGGAGTTATGAAAAGATAAATGTGGAATTATGAAAAGATAATGAGACATGTTCATGAATACTCTGATTTTATAAATTATAAAAATTTTATAATGTATAAAATATTTTAAAATTAAAAAAATTAAAATATTTAGAGGTTGTATAATTTTTTTACTACTTAATAGATATAATTAATTTTATTCACATAATTTTAGTAATAAATATTTTATTTATATAATAATTTTATTATTTTATTTAATAATTTTTTAGAGTTTAAATTTAAAAATAAAATATAAAATTTTTATTAGATTGTGCAATTTAAAATAAAAATAAAATTAGATGGTCTTTTTTGTCAAAATCTCAAAGGTTGGAATTAAATTATAATATAAGTAAAAGTTGGAGTTTTTTTCTTGCAATTAACTAAAAGTTGACGTGGCAAAGGTCAACGCCACGTCAGCGGTCGGGCAAGCTTCAACTGTCCAACGGGTGTGAATTGCACAAACATGAACGGTCATGGTTTTTTTTTGCAATTTCATAAAAATTAGGATTAATTTGCAATCCGTTGAAAGTTCATTGTTTATAAGGTAATTAACCCTTAATTAATTATCAATTACTTGAGAAATTTAATTGTGTATAACTTACCAATTGGGTTCACAAGTTATATTCTAAAATTAAAATTTACTCTAAATATATACTCCCACTATTCCATAATAAATTTTATATTTTTCTGTCCCACAATAACTTTTACACAAAAAAAACTTTTTCTAATAATCTCAAAAGTTACTTTAATTTCGAATTTATCACTCTTTTTTCACACTTATAACATTACTTTAAACTTTATTTATTATCTAAAAATATTAAATTATCCTCAAAAGTCAATAAAGTTAGTCAAAAAAACAACTTGCGGTGTTTTATGCGTTAAACGAGTCGCGCAAGCCCGAGTATCACATACTCGAGCACTGCTCGAGTAGTTATAGAGCTGAGCTCGAGCTCAGCTCGATTAGGAAACAAGCTATATATGAGCTCGAGCTCGAACGAGTAATTCTCGAGTCGAGCTCGAGCTCGGCTCAACTCGTTAAGCAAAAGGAGTCAAGTTTTTCGAGCTTTATCGAGCCTATCGAGCTTTAAAAATTTAACTTTTATTATATTTAATTATAATTAATGTAATATAATTAAATAATATTTATTATTATTATTATTATTATTAATTTATTACTATTATTATTGTTATCGAGTCTAAACGAGCCGAGCTCGGCTCGTTAAGAAAACGAGCATAAGGGTGAGTTCGAACTCTAGCTCAAGTAGTCACGAGCCGAATCGAGCTCGAGTTTTAACGAGCCGAGCTGAGCCGAGCTCTCGAGCAGCTTGTTTAGTTTAACAGTTCTATGCACAACCGCTTTTTATTAAATACACACTCTAATTAATTTGTAATTAAAATATTTATTTATTCTTAAAAGGTCTAAATTTCTCTTAATATATCCATTAATTACATATCTAATTAAAAAAATTTACTGCTCCAACTCATTAAATACACACCCTAATTAAAAAAATAATGTTGTTAAATACACACCCCTTTTTATTAAATACATACCTTTTATTAAATGCACACCTCTTTTCAATTTTTTTTTAAAAATACACACCTTTTATTAAATGCACACCCCTTTTCAATTTTTTTTAAAACTTTAAGATATACACCCCCCTCAAACCCAAAACTACCCTTTCAAAATTAATATGATACACACCTTAAAATTTATCCTTTCTAATTGCAGACTTTGAACGTGAAGAAAGCTATAGAAAAAATCTTTAATGGCGGATAAGGGAATTCATCAGCATCTTTTTTTTCTTCGGCCCGAACATCATAAATTCTGATTTTTGGATTAGGTACACCACAACAAAAACGCGACTTTGGGTAGGGCATGTTCTTGATCCGGCAATAACACCTAGAAAGCTCTAAAAGAAAGAAATTAAAGAATTTTAAATTTAACAAACAATATACTATGAAATCTGTTCTTTAAAAAATTCAGAACCATTGCATTCAAAGGACCAAAAATTAGAAAACAACGAAGCCATATTATGATAATATCCATGTGTGAGATCCTTCAGATCCTGCATTCAAATGAGCTAAAATTGTGATATTTAATTAATTCAAATCACCTAACTCGTAATGCTCAATCCGAAATTTATAAAAATACACAAAATCTAAGTGATTTTACTCATTAATTCAACTTCATTTCTTCAATTTATTTTTCATTGATGGATAATTTGGGATCATTCACGCGTGTGTGTGTATATATATATATATATATATCAAGATTATTAACATTTATTACTGTTCTAAAAATTTTATAATTCTTTCAACGTATTTTGGATTGAGTGGTACGAGGAGAAGAAGATCCAGAATAAAGTCGCTATTAAATAGCTATAAAATACAATATAATTTAAAAATTAAAATGATATTAGGGGTGTGTATTAAATAAAATTAAAGATAATTTAGACATTTTAAAAATATATATTGTGATTATATAATAATAAGGTGTGTATTTAATAAAAAAGGGTGTGTATTTAGTGTAACCCTTAAAAAAATACTGCTCCAACTCATTTTTGACATACAAAGTTACAAATCCCATTCTTGGACATTTTGTTTCACAATACCCCCTTCGAGATTGATATATATCCTCTCATATATTCAATATGCATTTCTTCCCTCTGTTTTGTCGATTCACCATTTTCTTCTAGGGCTGACTCTTGAAGATATCGAGCGTTCAACATAAACGAGTTTTAAAGTAGTTCACAGTCGAATTTGTTCCAATTTTATCTCTGCAAATTGAAGCGAAGATGAATGATTTAATGACAATCATTTCTAAGCTATGTTGATCTCAAGAAACAGAAGTTGAAGGATCTTGAAACAGGGCCAGATATTGAGATGAGTCAACTTGACCCTTAAGAGGTAAGAATATGTTGGAATTCTTCCTGACGCGATCTTCAGAATAACGAGAACGCAGTGCTGAAGATTCTGACGCATTGCTGGAGTTGTCCTTAATTAAGCGTTGGACGCATTACTGGAGTTTCCCTTAATTAAACAAGAAATTAATTTAATTAGAGCAAATCGACCTCACTTAAACATATAATTTAATTTACATTTAATTTTCATGATTAATTTAACAAGTTATTAATTTAATTAGAGCAAATCAAACTTTTTGCTAATTTAGTTCAGAAGAGGATAGATAGTATATTTTGAATTTTTTAAATTTGTGTTCATATACTCAATTAAATTATGTACTCTACTTTAGAATTTAGAGTAAATGATTTAGTTGAATAGATGATCACATAAAAAAAATCCAGAATACACCATCTGTCATCTTCCGAAATAAATTAATACAATAGAGATGAAGTGACTAGACTTTTTTTTCCCCTTTGAGGCACCTCCACATTCGACCAAGTAGGTTAGTTGAATTAGGTATAAATGGTTTTTTTAAATAAAATGTATGTAAACATATTGGGTGACAATTCGTGTTTTGGGTTGTGTTTCGTGTCTAAAATTCACTCTTAACACTATAAAAACATTAAAAAAAATTGTGTTGACACTACATGATAATTAACACCATAAAAAAAAAATTTAAGAAAAAATTTTATGTAATAAATTTTTTCTACTTAATTTTTATCTTTTATCAAGTTATTAATGAATTAATTGGTTATTTATAAAAGATTAATGATTTATATATGTTAATATTAATTGTGTTTAACGGGTTGACACGAATACAACATAAAAATTTGTTGCTCGTGTCTTTATTCGATTGACATAATATCAACACGAAAAGTTAAGGTTAAACACTAACCTGCAAAGATTGTATTGAAAAATTGCTATGTGAGAGGATATTTGTTATGAATTTTTTACCTGCTGAAACTTTGATGAAACATTTCAAAATGGATATGGTGAAAATTTTTAAAATACAAAAAAAGAAGGAAGTTTAAGCAAAAATTAGCGTGGAATTGGGATATTCAATAAAGGGTTATTATTATTATTATTTAAAAGATATTTTTAAAATAAAAAAAGCATTAAAAATTACAAATTTAAAATAATAAAGAGTAATTCTTTAGTATAAAAAGTAATAGAAAAAGATTTGGGTGAGATCGTCTCACAAATCCCCTACCCATTAACTCATTAATTATATTTTTAAGGTCCTCTTTGGTTGTAGTCAAATTAGATTATTGGAAATTTTAATTATAAAAGCAAATTAATTAGGTGTTATATATATATTTGTAAATATATAATGTTATTTTTTAAATTATATTTTTATTAATTTAAATTTGTTTTTCATTTAATTTATTTTTTATCTAAATATTATATAAATTTATAAAATGTGATACTCAAATTGATGAAAAGTGATAACAATGTTGTGAACTATTACATGAATAATTTATAATATAAATGGAAAGTGATAACATCTTTAATAAAATGTGATAGCTAATTATCAAAGTGTATTTTACAAACAATTTATCGAATGGATAAAACGGGATAATATTTTTAATAAAAAGTAATTTCTAATTTAAGAAAAGTGAGATCCGTATAATTGAATTATTATTATTTCACGAACAATTCACTGGAAAAATATAAATGGAAACATTTTTAATAAAAAATGAATAATAATAATAAATAAAAAGTGATAACCGTTTAATTAAATTATTTTATAAACAATTTGTAAAGGGAATAAAAAGTTATACTCCCTCCGTCCCGGGTATTTTTATTCGTTTGTACGGGCACGGAAATTAAGACGTTTTATTTTTTTAATATATAATGTAAGAGAAAGTAGGAATAAATTAGTAATTTAAAAAGAAAAAGTGAATAAAATTATTGAGAATGATGAATAAAGTGTAAAAAAGTAATTAAAGTTGTTGGGATGGTAAAAAGTAGGTAATAAAATATTATATATTTTTTCCAAAAATGGAATGGGTAAAAATACGTGAGACACCCTAAAATGTAAAGTGGGTAAAAATACGTGGGATGGAGGGAGTAATAATTTTAATATAAAATGATATCGAATCAAGATAAAGTGATAATAGAATAGTTCAACCATCTAATAATTAATTACTAATAATATTATTATAATTAATATAATAATAACGATAATATAAATTATTAAGATTAATTTTTCACAAAAAGTGAAAAAGTAATTGATGTATATTAGCCCAGCGACTTCCGAATTGCGTGCAGCATGGATGCTCCAAGCGATTTAAAATTGCGTGGATGCTCCCAGCGATTTCCTTATTTATAATCTTAATTAATTAAGTCAAACAAAGCCCTTACTTTTCCTAAATTTTTTTTTATTATTATTATTAATGAATAGGATAGAATCTGTCTCATATAAAAAAATTCGTAAGACGATCTCACCCAAAATCTACCCAAAGTATTAATATTATTTTTATGTATGAACTCTATTGATTGGGATAACCATAAATATTTTATAGACTAATTTTTAATATTTTAAAAATAATTTTCTTTGAAAGGATGTACCATACAACAGATCCAACCAAGCACTACTCAAAACTATATTCTCACATCTATTTATTTTTTATTTAATTTTTCACATTCTAAATTTTATTTAATTTTTCACATTCTAAAGATAATACTCCTTCGGCAAATATAAAGGTAATTCTTTGTCTTTTACGCATAGATTAAGGAGTATTATTATTATATGATACTGATATTAGACAGAAATGGTGGCCACATGATGTACTTTTTTGGTTTTTTTGCTAAAAAGGAAATATGATACATCTGAATTGAACGCCCAAAATAATAAAATTGATACTTTGGATTTGATGAAGGGAGTAAAAGTTTAAAATTTTTAAAAACAAATAACTTCTCAAATAATGTAATCTTAACTTTTAAAAATATTACTCATATTTGATACTCCCTCCGTCCGCCGGAAAGAAGGTCTTTTAATTTTGTGCATATTGATTAAAGAGTATTATTATTTAATGTATAGTGGATAATTGTATTAGTGGGGTGTAGACCCCATATTTTAGTTTTATTAGTGGGTGTGTGTGGGTCCCATGTGTGTAAAAAAGGAAATGATCCTTTTTAAAATGGACGACCAAAATGAAAAAAGACAATCTTTGGAGCAGACAGAAGGAGCATAATTTATTATTTAATATTATTATAAAAAAGGATTTTATTATTTTTAAAAGTTAATAAAATTTATAGAAAGGATTTATTTTTAAATTATGTCTAAACGATATCTATGAAATAATTTAAGATGGAGGATTTTTTTTATTATTTTTTGTTTCCTCTTCACAAATAAGAAATAAAACTATTTTATTTATACATTATATTGATCACACCCTCTCAAAATCATTTTGTTAAAAGCACAGTGTTGTATCTAAGTAGCAGTATCTAAGTGGTGTATTTGAGTAGTACAATTATAGAAAAGGATACCTAAAATGATAGAAAAACTACGATCGTTTGAGGGAAAAAAACCGGAGATGAGATTCAGAAACGAGGGTCATTCATAAATTTCTTTTTTACATATTACAGTGTCAACGCCATCTTTTTATTAGTCTGTTTAACATCGTTGATTCTATTACTACCGCTAGTTCTCCCACCAATTCCACCGCCACCGTTGCAGCTTCTCGTTGTCCCTGTTGTGATGATGGTGGCCCACCAATTCCACCGCCACCGTTGCAGCTTCTCGTTGTCCCTGTTGTGATGATGGTGGTGCTCATTTGTGTGGCTTACACCGCTTCCACATGTCTAGATTAATGCAGTCTAATGAGTAAAAAATGTTCCACCGCTCCCACCGCCACTGTTGTAGATTCTTTTTGTTCTTGATTACGGCGGTGCTATTTTTGTGACTTATTGCCACATGTCTAGATTAATACTGTGTAATGTGTGAAAAATGTTATATGTACATCATTGCGATATCTCTTCGTTATTGTTGTGATTATGATGGTGTTTTTTTTTACTTCCACACCGCTTTAATTGCCAAATGTTCTATTAATGCAGTTTAATTAGAGAAAAAATGTCATATACAATAAATTTTGTATGGTTAATGATGTTTATATTAGCAAATTAAATTATGTCTTTTTATTTCTTATAAATTATGATGTCATTCTGTGGTGCGCGGTACACCTGGTAGTTAATAAGGTAAAAGTAAAGATTTAGTGGGTAGTTTTAAATTTATTTTTAATTATTTTATTTTATTAAGTGGTAAGGATTAAATAGAAACTTGATCTAACAATGATATCATTCAGGTGCACCGGTCAACCCAGTGCACTGCAGTAAGACTCATTATTTTATATAAGTTTGATGATATTTTCACATAAGTTTAGTCTTGGAGTATTAAATTAAAATATTAGTATAATATGATTAATTTTTTTAACGAAAAAAAAGCCTAATACCCCTTCAATAATTTATTGATATTTAAATAAGAGATAATCTTTAGTAATTTTTATGTAGTTTTAAATTTGAAATATGCATTTATATTTTTAAAATTATATAACTTTTAATATTCTAAATAAATTTCACACCGCCACATAGAGTTGATATTAGGTGCACCCGGATGTAAGAGTGCATCCACATATGTATCTTTTTATTCTATTTTGTATATGTGTTTCTTAATAATTGTATACTTTTTTCACACTAAGTTTTTCATTTAAAAAACTAGCATCCATATATGTATTCAATAGTGTATACATATTTTTTAATAATTGTATATTTTTTTACACTCAAATTTTTATTAAAAAACTAATAATTAAATTGTATATATTTTTGTTCATAATTATATATATATATATATTTATTTATATTTATATACGTTTTTTAAAGTGGATGCACCCTATCTTAGAATGCACCTGAGTGCACAGTATAATTAGCCTACAAATAATATCTACTAACAATATTTGAATCACATCTCTAATTTATGAAAAAAACAAAATAAAATGAGGATATATGGGATATATATCTCATATTTTCATCGCACTTGTATTCTATTTTGCATGCGTGACATGCGTAATTTTATTTAATAGCTGTTTTTATTTTGTTAAGTCTGCATGTGTGTCATATTTTGCATGCGTGACATGCGTAATTTTATTAAACAGTTGTTTTTATTTTGTTAACAACCAGGTGAGTGTTCGTTTGGTTTTTTTTTTTAAATTTCTTTCGAATACATACAAACTCAACCGAGTGTCACGTGTAGTAATGAATGTAGGAATAAGTATTGCTGCTAAATTTGAGGTGGGGTAATTGTTGGTTGGTTTGAGCTAAATAAGCGATTTTATGGATGTAAGATGACAGTGGAATGGGTGGAGCGACTTGAGGTTTGTATTCTTTGGATTTGGATATGTATTTAAATTGTGTGTATTTTTTAATAGGATAACACTGAGTTTGTTGGAGCAAGCGCTCAGTCTCATCGTCTTCCACGTAAATGTACACTGGAGTAGAGCGGACTGTATTTGAACCTGTATTTGAATGTTGAATGGTTTCGACATATATATTTCTATTATATATATATTCTGTATTTGAATGTTGGCTGATTTCGACATATATATTTCTATTATATATATTTTTTGAATTTCGTGAATTTTTGAGCACATATTTCTGTATCTGTAATTTGTTGTATTTTTCTGTCAAAATTTAGAAGATTTTTTTATTTAGATTCATGATTAGAATTTTATTTCAAGATTTTCTCTTTCTGTAATTTGTTGTATTTTACTGTCAGAATTTAGCAGATTTTTTTCATTTAGATTCATGATTAGAATTTTATGTCAAAATTTTCTCTTCTTCAGAAGATCGAGCTGTGCAAATTTAGTTGGTTTGGCTGAGCAAGATTTTTTTATTATAAGCATATAATTTCAGCAAAGTGTGTTTTATCCGGACACTATCCACCGGAACGATATTGTACCTATCCATCCTAAGTTACACATTTCAAAATCACCCTCTATATATATATATATATATATATATATAATTAATTTTCTTATTTTGTATTTATTTTTTAAAATAATGTATTTCCTTTTCAGTTTATAAATCTAAATTAAGTAATAAATTAAGAAAAAATATTTTAAAAATATTATAATTAAAAATAAATCTATTATTATTAATATTGTAATATTTTGATTTTAAATAATGTATTTTCGCATATATTCATAAATCTATATTAGGTAAAATTTATTTTAGTGTTATATTATTAAAAATAAAATTCTATAATAATCCATAAGACTTTACTATTCATAAATCTAAATTAGGTATAATTTATTATTATTAATATTATTATAATAATATTTTAATTTTAAATAATGTATTCTCTTTTTTATTCAGTTTTTTATTCATAAATTTAAATTAGGTTTTACTAATTCATATTTAAATTTGGTAAAATTTATATTGGAGTTAGATTAAAAAAATAAAATCATATATTCAATAAGACTTTACTATTCATAATTCTATATTAGGTGAAATTTATTTTGGAGTTGATTAAAAAATGATATAATCAGACTAAGTCTGCCCAATACACGTAATGCTCAATTATTATTATTTTATTATTATTGTTAATAATAATAATAATATAAAATAAAAATTGTGTGGATACTAATTTCATTATTTTAAAATTATTATTATCATAAATAAACATCTCCTTCTATTATATATAAACATACATCGTCACTATAATTTCAACATTCAAAACAAATGAGATAAAAAAAAGTGAGTGATTCATTATAATCAATAATATAATGACTACACATCACACTTCTATTATTGATTTAACTCCTGCGAGGGCACTATGGACAATTATGGGGAGGGTTATTCGATAATGGGTTGTATAACGTTTGAATAATTTAAAGGAGGTTGCATATCTTACTGTCGTTCTTATGGATGAACAGGTATTGGTCTATCTTTTTTATATAAATGAATTAATAAATAATATCTTTGATTTTTTTCAATTATTTTTTCAAATTATAGGGTTAAATAATTAAAAGATTTGTTGTGGATAAACCTTTTCCAATGGTTAAAATAGGATGACATCATAAGTATTTCAAACTATAAAGTTGTGGTGAATCAACAAGATTTTCTAACAGTTCAGCATGATTATAGGATTGAATTTCATAAATTTACAGCATTTAGAGGATGCAGTAATTATACCTAAATATGGGTTTGATTTCACTCCGTTTGACGCAATATTACAAAACAGAGTGGAAGAATTAAACTTGGTTGATATGTTAAATTTATTATTGATGAGAGTGTAAATTCACGTATTTTAAGCTCTGATTTCTGTGATAATGATGAAAGATTTGATATTAAGTCAAGATAAATCGAGATATGTAATGGAAACTCACGAATCAGGTGCGTGTAAGACTGTTTGAGCGGATTTTCGATGGAAAATAGGACAAAAGTGCTTGAAACCGAAAAAGGGGTGTTTTAGCTCCCGGTTTGACCAAAGGGGAGGTGGTTCGACCACTAATTCTGATCGAACCAGGAGTCTGGAAGTTGTTTCAGCACCATTTGACCATGACATTATGGTTCGACCAGGCGTGATGGTCGAACCGTGGTCAAACCAAAAGCCTGAAGATTTGCAAAAGAGAGTTCGACCACGAAGCTTCTGGTTCGACCGGCGGTTCGGGTCAAACCAGACACATGCCAGTTCATTACAGGCCGGTTCGACCAAGGCATGATTGGTTCGACAAAGGGCCTTGGTTGAACCGATGTGCATGAAGCTTACGAATCCGTATTTTACACCTTCAGTACATATTTTTGCTAAAAAAGCCCATTAGAGGTCAATTGGAGAAGGTAAAGTTATAAAAGGAAGACCCTATGCAGCTGAGAAGGGGAGCATTCATCACTTTCACTCTACACAACATCCGAAACCCTACCATCATCCACGGAGCTGTGGAGAGAGATTCTTCTGTCGAATCAAGTGAGAACCAAGTGAAAATTCAAGACGGAGAGAAACGTGATGGCGCCCGCATCTAGGGTTTACTTCACATCTTACTTTAGCTTGTAATTTTCAATACTATGGGTAAGATCTATCTAACTACCATGATTGTTCTCCTATCAATCATGTGCTAGAACTGCTTCGGTAATTCTAGGATTTATGAAGGTTTTATGAGTTAATTGAACTTCTGTGTGTACACTCCGTACAACACTACTTGTGGTTTATTTTATATAAGACTATGTCTTTTTAGTTCATACTCAGAGTTGTTTTGTACATCATTAATTGTTATGTAGAGTCTGAATACATATCTTGATTATTGATCGAGTGCGTTCACTGCTGAGCAGGATTCCATGTTATGATTCTAAGTGAGGGGACTCCGAAGTCTCATTAGAACTTTCTCATATAAATACCTATTAATTGAATCATATTCGGGTTAATATGTCGGACAAAGAGAATAATTTCATAGTACCTATAAAGGGAGATCATATCGAGTTAGAGTACTTAGTGCATGGAAAATAATTGATACTGATAGTACCTAGAAAGGGTGGTGAATTATATCTCTTGCTCTAAGGATATTCACATGTGTCACACGCGTCACATGCTTATTTACTTCTGTCTATAGAGTAAATTTGCATGGTTTAGTGATACATCCATACTCCACAAGGTTGAGTCGTACATTGATACACGAAAGGGAAGTTAATAAGTAAACTGGATGGCTCGAAGAACTACCTAATTTCTCACTTATTCACTTTCGTCTAATTTCTACTGTTTGTTTATTTTAATTGCTATTTAAATTATTTGTTTATCAGTTACTTAATTCATCACAATTATATTGCCAACTAGTCTTAATAAGTTAGATAATAATTAAATTGATAGTAATACGTCCCTTGGATTTGATAATCACTTGGTCGCTTATCAAAGCTACAATAGCATCCCTCACACTTGGGGATTAATATTGTGTGTTGAGAAAATGCTCATCAAGTTCTTGGCGCCGTTGCCGGGGACGACATTAATTATTAGTTTATTATTTCTAGTTTAATTTGGACTATTTTATTTTTGTCTTTATTTTCTTCTAGTTTAATTTAGACTATTTTATTTTTGTCTTTATTTTCTAACACTTATTTTTCTTAGGTGTATGCTCACTAGATCAAAGGTAGGAGAGTTAGCACCTTATAATCCAGAGCATGAGCATCGTCGAGGAAGAAAAAGAAGAAGAACAACAAGAACACGAACAAGAATGTGGAACCAACTGCAACTCTTATTTTAGGAGTTGAAGTTGACGAGCTGAACTCGCAAGCGATTAAAGCTGCAATCAGAGACAAGTCGGAAGCAAAAACAGTCAACATGGCAGCGAATCCGGATAATCTCGCCATCCGTGAAGTCTTTAAGAAAATGGAGGAGGCAATGTAGGGCTGCTAGGAGCAAGAGGGGCCGGAACGGATTTTGATCTTCACCCTGCTCTGATCAGCATGATTGAAAGGAGTCCCTTCTCTGGGGGAACCTTTGAAGATCCTCAATAGCATCTGAATAAATTTTCGGGGTATGCAAGTACACAAAAGAACGCAGGAGATCATGAAGATGCGAGGAGGATCATCTAATGTAAGTCCTCGCTTACTGAAAGATCGAGAGATTGGTACGATACTCTTAATGCTACTGAATGCACTACCTGAGAGAAATTAAAATTGAAGTTCTTGGAGCGATACATGCCACATTCTAAGGTGTTTAAGATTAAATAAAAAATCAATCAATTTGCTATCAGTGGTAATGAGAAGTTTCATGAAGCATGGAATAGATTCAAGGACATGCTTAGAAAATGTCCACAGCATGGGCTATCTAAAGCTCAATACATCAATATTTTCTACAATGGATTGGACTGTGATTCTCGAGTTTTACTAGATGCTTCGTCAAATGGAGCACTGCTTACAAAGTCATCCGTTGATGCCGAAAAGCTCTTTGAGGATATTTCGATGAATTCAAGAGATTGGCCAACTGATAGAGTGAAAGGCACTTATGTTCTTGGAAAAGTAGCGTAGATTGGGCATACTATGGTTAAGTCGAGTAGAGAAGATGAGATTGTCTCTAGTTTGACTAATATCAACAAGTTACTTGAGTCTCAGCAAAAACAGATAACTAACATAGCTCAGCGAGTACCAATTATACAGCAGGATGTTTATAATGAAGGAGCTAGCCAAGAGGAATTGGAAGAGGCAAACTACTCCATGGGTCAAAGTATTCAAGGAACGAGGTTCTAAAATCAAGAAAATCGGAATTACCAAGGGAATTTCAATAATCGTGGTCTTCCTGGTAATTATCAACAATCAAGGAGGCTAGATTTTTCATGGATTAATCCTAATATAGCAGTGCAACCTCCTATTGGTGTTGATTCGGGTGCTAAGGTCGAAAAAGGAAAGCCTGGTTTTGAGGATACGGTGAACAGGTACATGGTGAGGAATGATGCAAGAGTGGATCGTCTAGAGGCGAAGCTTGAGGTAAAAATTTATACAAATCATGAGGATATATCTAAGCACATGAAGGACTTGATGTTGCTTATGGGGCAGATGGCCGGGAATGTAAATCAGCTTACGCAAACCAAAGAGAAGGGTAAGTTCCCACTGATGAGAGTGAAAATTAGCATGTTTTAGTGTCCAATTGAATACCTTCTTGATTGATATTGTTGTCATATATTAGCTCAAGTGTCTTATATTCAATATATGGGAGAAAAACGTGCACTTGAGGTGTTTTATTATGTTTTAGGTGGAAAAAGAGTCAAAAGTACAAAGTTGGAGAAAAGGTGCAACTTGTGCAATGAATGCTGGAAAACGCACGTCCAACTTGTACAATTTTTCTGTGTTTGTGTGGAGATCAAAACTGATGTTGTGAAACATGATTTGAAAGCCACTGAAGAGAGGGTCATTTTGGCGTAAAGAACACCTCAATCGGATTCCAATTGAGGAAGTTATGATCGAAATGGTGACGTCGCGCGAGCTTTGCCGAACATAATTGCTTTCCTACTTTCCGTGGCTTGTTGCACATTCAAATCTTAGAGTTTTCTTGTATTCTTTATATAGATAGAAAGACAAGGAAGAGAGAATCGCGTGACAATAAGAATCACTCAAATTGGAGCTTGGATGTGGAAGTTATATGCGAAACGGTGCCAATTCGACCAAGACAGGGTCAATTCAACCTAACCTTCTGGTCGAATTGGACGGCAAAAGAAGCAATTCGACCACAACCTGTCAATTTGACCTGTTGTGCTGGTCGAATTGAGCACCTGGGACTTACTGTAGGCCAATTCGACCTGGAAGGGTTAATTCGACCTGTTGGTGAGGTCGAATTGAGCCTCGAAAACTTACCATATCCGTATTTTTACACTCTCAATGCGTGTGATCACTCAAAAAGCCCATTCCAAGGCCTATAAGGAGAGCTTACAAGTATAAAAAAAGGGTGTAGATCTCATCAAAAATTAGATTGGAACAATACAATTGAATAGAGGAGAGGCCACAACAATACAACACCCCACAAGGGGGATCACCCCCCAACCATCATCCACATCCTTTCTTCCATCCATCCATCAATTTGAAGATTCGTCTGTGGAATCAAGAAGAGAACCAAGAGGAAAATTCAAGACGGAGAAGGACGCGACGACGCCTACATCTAGGATTTTATTCGTTTCCTAATTTAGCTTGTTTTTTCCTGACATCCGGGTAAGATCTATCTAACACCCACGATTGATCTTCATAACATCATGGGCTAGAGCCTTTTTGGTAGAACTAGGATTGTGAAGGTTTTTACCAATTAATTGAACTTTCGTGTATAAACTCCGTACAACACTACTTGTGGATTTATTTTATATATGATTGTGCCTTTTAAAGTCATACTCATGGTCGTTTTGTGCATCAATAATTGTTGTGTAGAGTCTGAATACATAACTTGGTTATTGATTGCGTGCGTTCACTACTGAGCAGGGTTTTATGTTATAATTCTAAGTGAAGGGACTCCAAAACTTCATTAGATCTATCATATGTGAGACTCAAAGTATAACAAACCCGAAATAGTGCAACGCTATCACGTTAAGGTTTGGAACGCAGTATGAGAGACTGATGATGCCGAAAACAAATTTTGGAGCTTCAGGAGCTCGATTCGACCAGGGTTCGACCAAGCTAGCAGGTCGAACCACATCATGGAGGTCGAACCAAACACCTGGGCAAACTTTGGAGCATCCAGAAGGCGGGTTCGACCAATACAACAGTGGTTCGACCAACCTTGAAGGTCTAACCACGGTTGAACCAACTTGTCTGCGACCCTCTGTTTTTTCTGAAGTCGGGTTCGACCAATCCTGTTGGTAGAACCATGGTCGAACCGACCTATCTGGAAGATGCAATACTTTTTGAAGCACGGTTCGACCACTATACACCTGGTTCGACCAGCATCCATGGTCGAACTGATCTTAATGCAACTCCAGTACCATCCTAAGAGCAGAATACTGAGCTTCTAGCAGAGAAAAATAAGAAAGAGTAAAAAGATTGAGAACCGAGAAGGATAAAGCGGAGAAGGTTGAACGTGATGAATGGGGGATTTCCAAGACAAAGATACCTCCTCCGTTTTCTTTCAAGTTAGTCAAGAAGGGATTAGAAGAAAAGTTCAACAAGTTTTCAGATATCATAAACAAGATAAGCTTGAGCATTCCTTTCTCTGAAGCAATCTTAGAGATGCCATACTATGCCCGCTTTCTGAATGATATACTTTTGAAGAAGAGAAGCTTGAATGGGATTAAAATGGTGAATTTGTCTGAAAAATGCAGCTCGATTATTCAGAGAAAGCTTCCAGCTAAGTTAAAAGATCCAGGAAGCTTCACTATTCTATGTGAGATAAGAAAGGGGCCGGCACGACGAGCCTTGTACGATCTTGGGGCAAGCATTAATCTGATGTCATTGTCAATATTTAAAAGGCTTGGTTTGGGGGAGTTAACTCCCACAATAGTTGCTCTACAATTGGTGGATAGGTCTATGACTTTTTTGAAGGGTTTGATTGAAGATGTTCTTGTGAAAGTAGAGAATCTAGTTTTTCCTGTGGACTTTCTAGTGCTCGAAATGGAAGTTGACAAGGATAATTTCCCTCTTATCTTAGGGAGACCATTCCTTGACATTGCTGGAGCGATGATTGGATGGATAAAGAAGAGGTTCTATTCAACCTTGATAAAGCAATAAATATGCAAATGGAGACGCAGTGTTACAGAATTGATGTGGTGGAGGAGACAGTGAAGGAAGGTATGTCCTTGATCCTTTTAAAGGATCCATTGGAGACATGCTTGATGGAGTCTTTTAATTTTCCTACCACAGTGTTAGATGAGCTCTCTAATGAGGTATGTATTGAATTTCTTGAAAATCTACTTGCTTTGGGTGATGAAAGGTATGGATCAAAAAGAACCAAGTTTGAAGAGGTGAAGTGGACTAGAAAGTACTTGCCATTGGATAGGGAGAGCACAGCAAAAGAGGAGAAGAAAGAGGAGTTGAAACCGCTACCGGAGCCCTTGAAGTATGTCTATCTAGGTGACAATAAAACATATCCTATAATTGTATCTTCTTCTTTAACTGATGATCAACTCGAAGAGTTATTAGATGTGCTTAGAAAGTATAAGTCTGCGATCGGTTGGTCTCTTGATGATTTGAAAGGCATTAATACAGCATATTGGATGCATAAGATAAGATTGTTAGATGAGTCTAAGAGTAGTATTCAGAATCAGCGGAGGGTGAATCCCGCTATTCAAGAAGTGATTAGGAAGCAAATCCTAACTTGGCTAGATGTAGGAATTATATATCCAATTAGTGATAGTCCTCATATGATTCCATTGCATGTTGTAGCTAAAAAATGAGGTATGACTATAGTGAAAGCCGAAGATGGCGAGACTTTAGGCACTAGGATTCCTACAGGATAGCGTGTGTGTACTGATTATAGGAAATTGAATGAAAATACATGCAAATACCACTTCCCTCTTCCTTTCATGGATCAAATGCTTGATCGTCTTGCAGGGTATGCTTTTTATTATTTCTTGGATGGGTACTTGGGGTATAATCAAATCATGATTGCACCCGAGAACCAAGAAAAGACTACTTTTACTTACCCTTATGGAACTTTCGCTTTTAGAAAGATGCCTTTGGATTGCGTAATGCGCCTGCTACATTTCAGCGCTGCATGATGACGATATTTGATTGCTTGATAGAAAAGATTATGGAGGTGTTTATGGATGATTTTTCTATATTTTGTTCCTCTTTTGATATCTGTTTGACTAACTTATCTACTGTTTTGAAGAGATCTAGTTTTGAGTTTGGAGAAGTGTCACTTTATAGTAAGAGATGGGATTGTATTATGATATCATATTTCAGCCAAAGGATTGCAAGTGGATAGAGTAAAGGTGGTGGAGATTGAGAAGCTTCCACCACCTACTAATGAGAAGGAAGTGCAGTCCTTTCTTGGACATGCAGAATTTTACAGAAGATTTATCAAAGACTTCTCAAAATACTCCAAGTTGTTGTCTCACTCACTTGAAAAGAATATTCCTTTTGTTTTTGATGATGAATGCTTAACATCTTTTCAGATTTTAAAGGAGGCACTTTTTACGGTACCTATCTTGATCACACCAGATTTGACTCAGCCGTTTGTAATTGTGTGTGATGCAAGTGATTTAGCACTTGGAGTGGTGCTTGGGCATATGAGAGAGAAGAAATTCTTCGCCATCTACTATGCGAGTAAGACTTTTGATGCAGCACAAAAGAACTACACTGTCACTGAAAAGGAGTTTCTAGCTGTTGTGTATGCATTCAATAAGTTATGATAGTATTTGGTTAGCATGAAGACTATAGTGTACACGGATCATTCTGCGATCCGGTACTTGATGGAGAAGAAGGAAGTGAAGTTTAGGATCATTAGATGGATCCTTCTTCTGCTGGAGTTTGATATGGAGATCCAGGATAAGAAAGGTATGGAGAATGTATTGGTGGATCACCTATCAAGGTTGGAGACAAGGGAGCATTGTGATGATTCTTTCGATTAGATAGAGGAGATGTTTCCTGATGAGAAGATTATGATGGTATTTGCTAAAGGAGCGGAGAGAGCTTGTGTAGTCACTGCTCAAGAAATGGATCCATGGTATACAGATTATGTCAATTACATTGCCGTGGGTGAAATTCCAAGAGATCTCAACAGATATCAACTTGGAAGTTTAAGAGGGATGTTGAGACTTTTATATGGTATGATCCATTCGTCTACAAGATTTGTATGGATTCTATCGTCCGTAGGTGTGTGCCCGAGATGGAGATGGATAGTGTTCTTGATTTTTTCCATGCATAGCCTAACGGGGGCACTTCAGAGCTCAAAAAACTGCAGCGAAGGTACTTCAATCTGCTCTTTATTGGCCTACTTTGTGTGAAGATTGTTAATCATACGTGGCGACATGCGATAGATGTTAAACGATGGGAAACATAAGTAGAAGAGATGAGATGCCACTTCAGCTGAGCATTGTTGTTGAAATCTTTGATGTATGGGGAATCAATTTTATTGGGTCATTTCCCCTATCTAATGGATTTCTCTACATTCGTCTAACAGTGGATTATATTTCTAAGTGGGTGGAAGTCATTCCTACTCACATGAATGATTCAAAGACTGTGTTGTCTTTCTTGAAGAAACATATCTTTGCCCGTTATAGAGTTCCTAGAGCACTTGTAAGTGATGGAGGTTCTCACTTTGTCAACAAGCTTCTTTAAAGAGTTCTCAAGGAATATGGTGTTAAGCATAGGGTTACTACACCCTATCATCCTCAAGACAATAGACAAGCTAAAATCTCCAACCGACAAGTGAAACAAATTTTGGAGAGCATAGTCGGAACTAATAGGAAAGATTGGGCTATGAAGCACGATGATGTTTTGTGGGGGTTCCAAACTGCGTATAAGACTGTGCTTTACATTACCTTATCAAATTATCTATAGAAAGCCGTGCCATTTACCCGTAGAGATTCAGCATAAGGCTTTTTGGGCATTGAAAAGTTTGAACTTGTGTCTTAAGGATTAAAAGGAGTTGAGGTTGACTCAAATAAAAAAACTAGACGAGTTCAGAAATCAAGCTCACAAGAATTCGGTGATCTACAAGGAAAGAATGAAGAAATGGCATGATTTGAAGATCACTTGCAAGGAATTCAAGCAAGGTGATGAGGTATTACTCTTTAACTCTCGTTTGAAGCTCTTTGCAAAAAAATTGAAATCGAAGTGGACGAGACCGTTCATTATCCATAGAGCCTGCGGAGGGGGTAGTTTTGAGATCATGGACAAGGACGAAGACATCATAGCGGCGAATGGGCATCGATTGAAGCACTATAAGTTGCCGGATGATGCTTGCATCGTCTTTGAGGATACCTTGCATTGATTTGGTACCGTCATGACTCTTCGACGTTAAACAAGAGCGCCTGTTGGGAGCTTTTCCTCCTATTTTATTGTTTTATTTCATTAGTGTAAGTAAGAAAATTTTATATTTGACGTGCTTACTTATCGGAAATTACATCTCTTTACAAACTTATTTTCGACTATAGTTTCTACTAAGTTTGGGGGGTGTGATGTACTTATCTCATCGAGCACCGAGAGTATAATCTTTTTTGTAACATTTTTTAGGGGAGTTGATTTTTTGCGGTGTATTAACAATTAATCGGTGTTGATGTGCCGATTTTTTACAATTTTCCTAATATTCAGTGGTGTTTTATTTGTTGTGTCGTATGCGGAGTATATATACAATTATTATTGAGTGTTATTGGTAGTTCTCTAGCTTTAGTTTTACTCTGTTTTGGTACCTAATGATCGTTTTTGAGCTTGAAGTTTGCAAGAGACGAAGAAAAATCGAGTTTGAAGGAACAGGAGCATGGTTCGACGAAGAGAGGAGGTCAAACCAGATGGTTTTAGTCGAACCGGAAATTAGAGAAATTATTACAGGCCGATTCGACCAAGGGGCTTATGGTTCAACCAAGGGTTCGAGTCGAACCAGCCACCTGAAAATTGGTTACAGGCTGGTTCGACCTCGACCTGATGGTTCGACTAATGGTTCGATTCGAACCACATCAGAAATCTATCCAGAAGCCTGGTTCGACCACGACACTGTGGTTCGACCACCTGGTTCGAGTTGAACCAGGTCAGGTAAGGCGTGTTTAGATGTGATTTTCGTCCTTGTTTCGTACACTTTTCACACTACCCACACTCGAATCCTCTCCGAACCAAAAATCCTTTCATCCAAACTTTTATTTTGCTTCATTCTACTCTGATTAAACCACTTTCCACCCTTCCCACACTTGAATTTTTACTAATTTGGAGGTTTTAGTTGAAAAACTAAGGTTTTCCATTCCATTTGGGGATTTTGTTTCTTATTGATACTACACTATGGCTGGAGCAAAAGGTACATTCTCTTGACTCTATTACCCTACAATTGAAGTTCTATTGCTTGATTTTAAGTGGGTAAGTTGATTGAACTTGTTTTTATATGGATTTATGGTGTAATTGGGATGTTTGTTCAGAATTTCTTATGAGCAAGTGATGGGTCCGATTTTAGTTGTTGATTTGTTGATAGACCTTGATGTTTACTTGAAATTATTGAGCAAATTGAGTGGTGAAGTGAAGCATGTTAGATTTTTCAGTTGATTTATGAAGTTTGATGAATTGCATGTGTAAGTGAAGAAAGTGAAGTTGATTATTCATGTTGAAGAGTTGAATTGTGAAGTGAAATTGGAGTAGCATGTTATGGATTCGCTGTTTAATATCATGAATAGGCATGCTTGTTTGAAGTTGATTATACATGAATGACTTGAAGTCTTGAGTAGAGTTTAGTGTATGATTAGACTTGAAATTGGATTGGTTGCTTTCCTTGTATTTGCTTGGTATTGAAATATTATTCTTGTAGGAAAAGAAAAGGCGATTGAAATCTGCTCCAAAAGGAGGGAGGATAGGCAGCCTCGTGAAGACGAGGTTACGAAGAAATTACGGCTTAAGGAGATGCTGTCTAGGAACTTTCATATACAAATGGAGAATTGGAAGGAGATCAAGGATAGATAGGGTGCGATGTCTGATAATATTGCTCGCATGAGGTACCAGGATGATGATGCAATGAGGACAATGAATATCCGAAATGATATCATGTGGATGTTTGATCAAGTGGGCATCCGTCACTTCATGGAGTTGAAGAGGCCGACATATATTCATGTGACTGCGGAGGTGTTGTGCTCAGTTACCATCAAGAAGGGTTCGAGTTCTCTTCCTTATGAGTGTTCATTCCATCTGGGAGGCGAGAAGAGAACTTGGACAGCTGAGGATTTCACCAATGTGCTACTAGGAACTCCTAGGGGGATTTCTAGGTATGAGGACAGACACTTTAGACCGAATGATTTCTGGAGAGCTATTTCAAGAGAGAACATGGATTTTAAGACGAAGAAGGCTTGTGCTGCTTTGCTTCGAAACCCCGTTATTAGATACATGGATAGAATTTTGGGCAACACATTGTTTGCTCGATCTGAGGGAAGTTGTGTATCTAGGAGAGAGTTGTACGCTCTATGGTGTATGTTGAATGGAGTGCAGTTTAATGTGGGTTCGTATTTGATTCAGCAGCTCTACAGATTCAGGAGTTCCACTTTTCAGAGGGTGAATATTGGAGGATTACTTACTCCTGTGGCTGAGTCGTACCTCATGGATTTCACTGTTATTACACCTATTTTGGAGGATCCGGATCTCGTTGATAAGTCGTAATTTTACATGATTATTTTAGATGAAATTCACTTCTTTACGCATGAGTTGTGCATTATTTAATGTTAATTACGACTTATTTATATTTTATACACTTGAACTTTTATTATTTTATTTCTTATTGAAACATTCTAAAATTGAGATAAATTGTACAGTCATAATAATTTATTTTTGTGACTGATACTATAATTTTTATTGCAGGAAAATTAAACAGTTGACCAAGATAATTAAGGAAAAGAAGGATTTGGTAATCAACAATAAATAAAAACTTACCAAAGATGAGATACAATGAACTTGGACACATAACAGAATGGAAGGTCATAGATAAATTAATTCAGGATCATTATATTAATGGGAGAGATCACTTATACACGGTTCTTCATCATCACACGCCCGGGACGCTACAGGAGAGCAGCAGATTGGGAACGCAATCATTGGAGTAAGAACACCACCATTAGAACATCGGTTCTTTTATTTAATTTTATAGTTTTAACTATGTAATTTCGTTTCTAGTCCAAGGATATTGTGAACCTCCGTTGATGAATTTACATGTTTGATTATGAATAAAATTACCAATATGTTTTATGAATTTATTTTGTGATTGACTTTGATGTTAATCTTGAATTTTCAATTGTTTGTGTAGACTACCCTTCTCATATGTGATTGATTATTCAATAGCTATTTTACATATTATAATCCGTAATTATTATGATATTGTGAACCGAGTAGCAAAGTGAGAAAGTACCTCTTGAAATCATGAAATCTAGGTTGTATGATTCGCTACCCCCGTTTTCATAGCCTAGTAGTTCTAATATCTAAATCTTAATGCATTGTCGAGTTTGAATCCTTAGGATCACTCGGGAATAGTTTAATCTAGAGGTCATACCCTAGAGTATTAAACTTAAGGATATTTCGAGTTAATTGGTCGTACCGTTAGCTTAGGGGCTTGAGTTTATGAACTTGTTGGTGTTTTAGGAATTTCATACATATGAATTAGGATATAGGAGGGGATCAAATCCTTGGACTAGGTTGTTATTTTATTTTGTTTTCTTATTTAATTTTATTAATTTTGCACTTTTAATTATTTATATTCTCATGTTTATTAGTTAGTAGATCAATCCAATCCCCCCTCTAGTTACTTTTATGAAAGCACATTAAATTCTATTTAAATTTGACTACTCCCTGTGGGTTCGACCCTTACTTACCCTACTACATTCTTAGTGGATTTATTTAGAAAAATTATAAATCTTATTTTTGGGTGTCACCGACAACACACCACTCGTGATGAGTGCTTATGTTAAAGCTCGATTTGCTTATCATCGTGATGGAGATTGGTTTTACACTAAAGAATCTAATTCCTTTTCTTTCATGTTTCCATATGATGTGAGGGCTTTGACTAAGATCCAGGGTTATAGAAACATGTTGATGGATAGTTTGGCATATGAGGCGATATCAATTATGTGCTTGAGGAGAGGAGACTAGAGGAGTGTTGCTCAAATGTACGCCGCTGGAATGTATCAAAAGCTGCAGAGGATAGTAGATAATGTGCTGCAGCAGCTGCAAGAGAAACAACAGCCTCATCACGATGAGGAGATGCACGTAGTGGAGTCGATTAAGCATCCTGAGATGAAGATTCTGTAGCAGCATGAGATTCTACCACCACAGCAGCAGCAACAACATTGGGGCGGTCCAGACAAGTTTTACAGAGAGCGGTTTAGGTTAATGATTGAGCACCTCGTCAACCTGAACAACAATCAGAAGGAGACGAACCGCCAATTGGGGTTACTGACGGCGAGCTATGCCACATACAATATGCGTACAATGCACTGCACGCCAATTATGTGGTGATGGATCAGAGATTGGGATATTTGAGGGATAATTATGAAGCTCTGGATAGGAAAGTGGATACCCTACAGAGAGATTTTGATGATTGGTGTCGGGGTGATAGTGATGATGATGCTCCAGAGTAGAGGGTGCCAGGTTTTCATCTTATCTGTTTCATCTCATCCCCCTTCTTTTTTGCTCTTTGCAAGATGGGTATTTGGTGGTGTGAGTGGCATGTACTGATTTTATACTAATTCTGATGTTGGATTGTTGGTGATACCTGATTTGGATTGATACGGTGGGTTCTTAATTAGTATGTTGCATTCATATTTTGCATGTGTTGATTTTGTTGATGAGAAGCATGTATAACTTGTTAAATATGTGGAGTTCATTGTGGAATTGATCTTGATTATATGCTATGATAGTGCGTAGGAATCTATTTACCCATGTGAGAATTTGAGCCTTAAAGAAATCATGCTACATACATGCATGATAGCTTATTCTTGTAAGAATCGTTCATATGACCGTATTCTAGAACTTTGCTTGGAGTCTTGTGTGAGACTTATGATTGATTAGTTATTAGGACATGATCTTAGCCATTATTGTTATTTGAGTTACTTAACCAAATTTTATCTTCCCATATATTGTATAAATCGTTGGAAGCTCTGTTGAGCCTTTAAAAACTTTTTCTTTGGCAAGCCTTGAGAAAAAGCCTTTATTTATCCTTTACTTGAGCCTTGTTGAATACCCTATTTATTAGTAGAGAGTTGAGATGAATATATGCTAGTTTGAATGTGAAGAAAAGGAAGAAAAATATTGGTTGAGTGATATTAAGTGAAAGAATAGGTTCATTGATATGAAGTGAAAGAAAAAATATGGTTAAATCTTGTTTAGGGGTAGTGTCAGAAACTGGTACCCTGACTGCTTAGAAGGGTAGTGCCCGAAATTGGTACACTTGAATTTCGAAGAAAGGAAGAAATAAAGATGTTGATGCCAAGGAAAAGAAGGAAAAAAGTTGAATCGCAACGATCATGAGAAAAAGATGGAGAAGAGGAAGTTGTTTGATGAAAAGCAAAACTCCAAGGTAATTCTCTACTAGTGAATTAATCACTTTATCTATATTTTCCTATCTTTACCAAGGAGCTAATATTACAACCCAAATGCAAGTCCTTTGTGATCCTAGTAACGAAGTGATTATAAGTTAATTTTTGAGACCTTTGCCAAGCTTATGGTTACACGGAAATATAAATTGAATATAAGCGTATATATTAACACATAAGTGTACACTTTTACACTTTAGAGCGAGAGTAAACACTTATCTAGTGAGCTAGATGACTTAGTGCTCTGAAGTGTAGTATAATTGAGTGATATTTTGCATGAATGAAATGTGTGATGCGAGTGATACTTGTTTTAAATTGATATAATTGCATGTGTAGGTATGTATTATACTTGATTTTATGTCCTTGTGAATTTTACACTTACTCTTATGGTTTTGATTTTGTTGCATCGGGACGAGCAACATGTAAGTTTGGGAGTTTGATGAGAGTGTAAATTCACGTATTTTAAGCTCTGATTTCTGTGATAATGATGTAAGATTTGATCTTAAGTCAAGATAAATCGAGATATGTAGTGGAAAGTCACGAATCAAGTGCGTGTGAGGCCGTTTGAGCAGATTTTCGAAGGAAAACATGATAGAAGTGCTCAGAACCGAAAAAAGGGTGTTTTAGCACCCGGTTCGACCAAAGAGGAGGTGGTTTGACCACCGGTTCTTGTCGAACCAGGCGTCTGGAAGTTGTTTCAGCACAGTTCGACCATGACATTGTGGTTCGACCAGGCGTGATGGTCGAACCGTGGTCAAACCAAAAGCCTGAAGATTTGCATAAGAGAGTTCGACCACGAAGTTTCTGGTTTGACCGGCGTTCAGGTCAAACCAGACACTTACCAGTTTGTTACAAGCCAGTTCGACCAAGGCATGATTGGTTCGACCAAGGGCCTTGGTCGAACCGATGTGCGAGAAGCTTTCGGATCCATATTTTTACACCTTCAGTACATGTTTTCTCTCAAAAAACCCATTAGAGGTCCATTTGAGAAGCTAAAGCTATAAAATGAAGACCCTACGCAGCTGAGAAGTAGACCATTCACCACCTTCATTCTACACAACATCCGAATCCCTACCATCATCCACGGAGTTGTGGAGAGAGATTCTTCTGTCGAATCAAGTGAAAACTAAGTGAAGATTCAAGATGGAGAGAGACGCAACGGCGCTCGCATCTAGGGTTTACTTCGCATCTTAATTTAGCTTGTAATTTTCAAGACTATGGGTAAGATCTATCCAACTACCATGATTGTTCTCCGTTCAATCATGGGCTAGAATCGCTTCGGTAGTTCTAAGGTTTATGAAGGTTTTATGAGTTAATTGAACTTTCGTGTGTATACTGCATACAACACTACTTGTGGTTTATTTTATATAAGACTATGCCTTTTTAATTCATACTCAGAGTTGTTTTGTACATCATTAATTGTTATGTAGAGTCTGAATAAATATCTTGATTATTGATTGAGTGCGCTCACTGCTGAGAAGGATTTCACATTATGATTCCAAGTGAGGGGGCTCCGAAGTCTCATTAGAACTATCTTATATAAATACTTGTTAATTGTATCTTATTCGGGTTAATAAGTAGGACAAAGAGAATAATTTCATAGTACCTATAAAAGGAGATTATATCGGGTTAGAGTAATTAGTGTACGGGAAATAATTGATACTAATAGTACCTAGAAAGGGGGTGAATTATATCTTTTGCTCTAAGGATATTCACACGTGTCACACGCTTATTTATGTCTATAAAGTAGATTTGCATGATTTAGTGATGCGTCCATACTCCACGAGGCAGAGTCGGACATTGATACACGGAAGGGAAGTTAATAAGTAAACTGGATGGCCCGAAGAACTACCTAATTTCTCACTTATTCACTTTCGTTTAATTTCTACTGCTTGTTTATTTTAATTGCTATTTAAATTATATGTTTATTAGTTACTTAATTCATCACAATTATATGGCCAAGTAGTCTTAATAAGTTAGATAATAATTAAATTGATAATAATACGTCCCTTGGGTTTGATAATCACTTGGTCGCTTATCAAAACTACAATTGCATCCTTCACTCTTGGGGATTAATATTGCGTGTTAAGAAAATGTTCATCAATTATCATGGTATGTGTAATGTGTTGTTTTGAATTTCCTCCATACCTGTCTCATTCTGTCTTCTGAAATTTGCAGCTTACGAAACATAAATGGTTCTAAGAGTGATATATTAGATCACATTATTTAAATATTTTACTATGTAAAAATACATAAATTTTAATTGTGATTATTACTATTTTTTTATAATTATAGATATTATTAGACAAATGACTGATGTCAGTAAAGTGTGTTACACTAAGGGTAATTCTTCTAAAAATAGTATCAAAGTGGATCTCATTGATGCTAAATATGTCTTTTTTATTATATTTTTTATTTTTGAAGTCAAACACCATATTAATTTATTAATTTAATAATTTTTCCTTTCAATTAATAGAATACTCAAAGACGGAAAAATCTAGTGTTGTTATGTTAATTTTTGAGGTTCGCTAAAATCTACAAATGGAATAGTTAGTGATATTAATTATATAATAATGTATTAATTTAAAAAATTTAAAATTATTAATATGACTCTTTTTTTCTTTACATTATTATTAGATGATTTCAAGGTGTCCGATTCGTACTATTCAAGTCGAATTATTTTGAATGATGATGGTGTTGATGAGATTCAAAAATTCAAATCCAGGTACTTTCTTCTAATATACGCATTAGATTATTAGGTTTAATTTTCTCTCATTAATTCTTATTCATTTTTTTCTGCATAACAATGTATCAACATTGATGATAGCTAAGAGCAATTGTTTTTGAAATATTTCACTTCAAAACAATTAAATTGAATCCAATTAAGATTTAGTTTTATCGGATGTAAAATCAATAGTTCAATTAATCAAGATTGAAAAGGTAATATGATCTCTTCATAGTAATCTTCTTTTGGTAAATGCGCTTGCTAGTGGCATTCGATCTGAAGGTGAGATTGTTTTGTGTGTTGCATCAAGTGGTATTGCTTCTTTGCTATTACCCAATGGACAACGTATTCTAGATTTGGAATCCTTCCATTAATAAATGAAGACTCTACTTGCCATATTAAGCCTGGAACAGAATTATCAGAATTAATTAAGTAGGCAAAACTTATTATTTGGGATGAAGTTCCGATAACCAATCGATATTGCTTTGAGGCACTTGATAGAAGCTTAAATGATATATATTTTGAGATGTAGAAGAGATATGTAGAATTTACCATTTGTTGGAAAGACAATTGTTTTGGAGGTGATTTTAGACAAATCTTACCAGTAATTACTAGGGGGTACAAGAGAACAAATTGTGTATGCCACACTAACATCTTCTTATCTTTGGAAATATTGTAAGGTGCTTAAGCTAACAAGACACAGGAGATTGCAAAATCAACGCTCCGGCATCGAAAAATCTAAACAGGAGATTGAAGAATTTTCAAGACGGACTTTGAGCTTAAGAGATGGAAATCTAGGGAAAAAACTAATTTCAGAGAGAATATTAAAATTCCAGATGATCTATTATTGAAAAATATACTAGATCATCTGGATTCTATTGTCGAGTACATTTATCCATCTGTTGCTTCCGATTATAAAAATTTACACTACTTTGAAAATAAGACGATTCTTCCATCAACACATCAAGTTGTTAAGTTCATAAATGTAAAGGTGTTGTCTCAAATTCCAGGCGTAGAAAGAGAATATTTGAGTTCAGAAAGTGTGTCCAAATTAGATGGGGTCACAGGTAATAATGAGAATCTTTACTCAGTAGAGTTTCTAAATTCTATCAAGTGTTCAGGACTTTCAAACCACATATTGAAGCTTAAGAATGGAGTACGAATAATGCTTATCAGAAACATTGATAAAAGATCTGAATTGTGCAATGGTACAAGATTAATTGTGACAAATATGAGAAATCATGTTATACAAGCAAAAATAACTTGTGGGAGAAATATTATAAACATTCTCTACATACCAAGGATGACTCTTACTCCTTTTGATGATAGCACAAAGGTTAAATTTAATAGAAGATAATTCCCTATAGTAGTGTGTTTCGCAATGGCGATAAATAAAAGTCAGGGACAATCTTTTCAAATAGTTGGAGTGTATCTTCAAAAATCTATTTTCACACATAGGTAGTTATATGTTGCTGTTTTAAGAGAAAAAGATCGAAAAAGTTTGAAAATTTTGTGTTTTGATGAAGAAGATAATGTATTAAACAAAATACAAAATGTGGTTTACCGAGAAGTTTTCAATAATGTTTAATAATTTTTAATATCAAATTATACATATGACACTTATAATTAAAACAACAATAGTATGTCAAAAAAATTTAATTTTAACAATAAAGATAAATTAAAATATGAGCTAATATAATATAATCAAAGACATTAATAATATTATTAATTTTATTTTTAAAAGAATTAATGATCCTACGTAGTACGCGGGTTCCATGCTATATATTTAACACTCCAATAGTGGATATAACAAATATCATAAAAGTTTACACAAAATAATACAATAATTTACAAAAGTTTGCATTAACAATTTTAATAAATTAATTTACAAAAATTTTATAAAATTATATATAATTATGAGTTGATTTTGGGTGTATTTAGTACACCGGTGTATCTCAAGGTTTACCTTTCTAGATTTAAATATGTTAGTAGATAATTTTATTTATTTTTTCAAAAAATAGTTAATTATATTATTTTATTTAACAGTAAAGATTAAATAATTAAAAATGATTGAAATGTCTCAATCTCACACATGAGTTTGTCTAGTAAAATATGTGGCCCCTTATTTCCAAAAATAGTAAAATTACTAATTTAGAACTAAGGGAGTAAGGGACCGATGTAGTATATAATTTATACATTAAAAATGTGTAATCAATAATTATTTCAAGGCAAAAACTTGTGTGTCTTCAGGGACACCGTGTCCCCATGTGAACACAAAAATTTAATATATTAAATTCTTGTGTTCACATGAGAACACAGTATGTCCCTGGGAATACAAGAGGCTCACTCTTATTTCAAAATTATCTCAGCCGATTCAATCAATTGGATTGGGAACTGGTCAGATGACCTTAAAAAATTATTTTTGAAATAAAACCGGATTGAACTGGCAAAAAAACCAATTAAACCAGGTTCTATATATATATATATATATATATATATATATTATAGTAATATTTTACTTTCTATATTTTAAAATATAATATTTAAATTTTGAATTAAATTGTGAATTATAATATTGAATGGGTTTACAATAAATTATGTATGAATTATAAATGTTATTTAATTATATTTTTAGTTTTAAATTGAATTTTTAATTTTTTAAAAATAATTTTAGTGATTATACATTTATTTATAAATGGTGTTTTTATAAAATATAATTGAAAATACTATGAATTCTATTTTTTTGATTGAATCGATCCGATTTGTTGAACCTTAAACCGTTAATTCCACCAATTCATTGTCCGGTTTGGCTATAAAAATAATGGTAATCGATCAATGGAGTAAATTAAAAGAAAAAATATATTTTAGCAAGGCTTGATTTGCTCTAATTAAATTAATAACCTATTAAATTAATTGCGAAATTATTATATGTTAAATAGTATGTTTTGGTGAGGTTGATTTGCTCTAATTGATTAAATTAATTTGTTAAATTATTTGTGAAAATTATATGTAAAATTTTATGTTTAAGTGAGGTTCGATTGGCTCTAATTAAATTAATTACTTGTTTAATTAATAGCGAAAATTATATGCAAAATATAGTTTTTTTTTACTGAGATTCAATATGCTCTAATAAAATTATAAATTTAATCGGGATTTACGTAAAGTTCTAACATTTTAATAACAATTTACTATGATTGTGCGGATTTTTTAATAACAATTTACTATGATTGTGCGGATTTTTTAATAACAATTTACTACTAATCTAATTAATACCCAAAAGTTCTAACATTTTCTTAGTTTACTAACAATCAAAAAAATTTCTGTAAAAAAAAAATCATTTTTTTAATCTAACACAACATTTTATTTCATAACAATAGATAAAGGTAAAAAAAAAAAACTTTATAATTCTTTTAATTATGAAGATTAGTATATCATAAAAATACAATGTTAGAGCTAAAAAATGGTAATTTATTTTTAATTAATTTTAAATTTGATACATCTTCCTCTATTTCTCAGTAATAATTGACGGGTAATATTGTTATTATTGGCATTATTGCAACAAATAAGTGCATAAAATTTTACTTACAAAAAAGAGTTTTTTGAATCAAATTTCGATGCGGTAACGTAGAAATAAAAGCACGAAGAAACATGCATGAATAAACCAACCTTGTGAAAACTTTATACTTTCTTCATCCATCGGTGACTCCGTTCATTTAGATTCAAACGAATGATTTATTTTCATAAATTCATAATATTTGATGATTTAGTAAATTAATATGAGTTGGAAAATAGCAAGAATTGTAGCATTTGGTCTTTAAAAAGCATACTTTATATATTAATATTACCAACCTTGCTTATATTATCTGGAAATATATTATTTGTATTTTAATTTTTAACTTTGTATTTAGCCAAAAAGAAGTGACTGAATTAGTTTTTATATTGAGATTAAGAAGCTAATTATCATCGTGACTCACGAGGACTGAGGAGATTCAATTTTTAAAGACTACTTATTTGGAATTAAAATATATATATATAAGGTGAAAAACAAGTACTATGGGTAAACAAGTACTATGGGTAGGCCTTACGTGAGACCGTCTCATGTGAGACAATTTTTTACTTTTTAAAATATTTATCACTTTCACTATAAAATATTATCATTTTTTATTTATGCAATAAATTATTAATGAAACAACATTATCACTTTTCATTAATTTACTATCACTTTCCTTTATAAAGTTATCACTTTTTTACACAAGTCTTTGTCATATATTATATACCCGTTGAATTTACGATAAAGATTTAATCTCAAAATAAGATAATACGAAAAAAAATGATACATAGCCATGAAAATATACTAAAGCAACATAGGATACTGATTAAACACACATCACACATATAGTATTACAACAGCAGAAACTAAATCAATAGTTTTGTAAATCTAAAATCGATTAAATACATGTGCTTGTGTGCAGATGTTCTTCGAACAGTAAGAACAACAATATAAACGTAAATATTCAGCTGAAGACTTAACAAGCACACAATCTAAAAAATACGGGATAGGCTCCGCCTCATCTCTCAGATCTCTTTCATTAAAAAAGTACAAGTATTCTAATTCAACACCTATGAATTCCGTTCTATGCTAATTGACAATACCTTACAATTCTCAATTACTTATCTGGCCACCATGATGAGTGATATTTTCACACAAATTTTATTGTCTTTTTATATGTATTTTCGTAGTATTTCATCCGTATTTTGTGTATATTTTGGTGGTGTTTTTTGTTTTTATGAAAATATGTGAGAATGAGCTTGAACTTATGATTTTTAGGTAAAAATAGATTCTAAACGCGAAAAGGAAGATGTGGGAAAACACGGATCTCAATTCTGCGTTGAAACGAGCAAGAAATGAAAAATAGAAGAAACACGGGCTGAAGGAGAATCACGACCATGTTTGGCCGTGTTACAGAAGAAACACGGCCTCTTTTAGGCCGTATGAGGTGGCATGACCGTGTTCCTGAAGAATTCGAATTTTACACAAAAAAGACCCATTTTTCACTTAAGCCCATGATCCAAATTTTGTCCTAATTCCTTTGATCCTCCACCATTATAAATACCCTCATTTTCAAATTTTGAAGACAGAAGGGTTTCGCTTGGACACACACATCATACACCATTTCCTCCATTTTACACCCCAACCTTCATTCATTCTTCATCCATCCATCTACATTTTATCCCCTCCATCAAATCCACCATCCAAGTGATCAAGGAAGCAAGGGGAGTGAAGATTACAAGAAGAAGAAGGAGAAACTGCACTGAAGGACTTCAAAGGGGAATCTAATTCTAATTTTTGTGAACTTCTTTATAGTTTTGTCATGGAATTTGTAGATACAATTGTCTATGTTGTTTTCTCTAAGACTATGATAGACTAATCTCCTTTGTGAGATTAGCCCCATGATTGGTGTTTGATAATTTAGTTTTATGCAATTGAATTTTAATCTTGAATGGATTTTGTATTATTTCTATCATTGATTGAGAATTGCTTGATGTATATGTATGATTTGTGTGATTAATTGTCATGGGCATGTGATTAGATTGAGAAATCAATTATGTGTTTAGGATAGTTCAGTGAATCATTTTATCATACACTTCATGTGCATTAATTTAGAATGAGATAGAGATATCCTTCTAGATTTAGAACCCTTTGATAGAACATTTGATTAGCTTAACCGAGAGATTGATTGATTAGGTGAGGAGACCAAAACTATTAGTAAATTCATAGTACCTTAAAAGGGAATATTGTCTATAATTTAGTACCCCATTAGAGAACTCGTAGAGTAATTAGTACCTAGTGGGAGGTGTTTGTTTTGGTCACAATCCTTTGTGCTTTTGGGAGCCTTATTGAGGGTCTACGTCATATCCATCTCGAGAGAGAGTTTAGGTGGAATTAGCGATCGCCCCTATGCCATGTCCATGAGAGATTAGAATTAATTGTATAATTACTTTGTTATCTATGCCATGATTGTTTCTAATCTCATCCTTGCATCATTTGGAACCATTTATTCTTGCATTTATTTTATCATTTATTTTCATTAGTTTTAGTGCGTTCATTTACACGCTTATCCTCCATCCCATTCCGCCGTTCTTATAAAATCACGATTAACTTGAGATCCCTTAAACTCTAGCACATTCCTCCCTTGGGTTCGATAAATTCTTTAATTGGTCATCCCAACTATATACGACCAATCAAATGGCGCCGTTGCCGGGAAGGTAACGGTTGCTAGTAGTTTGACGAAGGATTGTTTAGATTGGTCTTAATAAGGACATTTATTTTTATTTTTGCATCTTATATTTGCTTTGAAAATTTTTGTTCAAATTTGTCTTTCTCTTGTAGGTGTAAACCTTGAGAAGAAGGAAGAAAAAGAACAAGCCCAAAAATATGAGCTACATAGATATTCTTCGAGATATGGTGAATAGAAGTGCTCATCCCACTATGAACACACAAGAAAATTTTCAAGGATTTCAAATGCCAAATTGTGAGCCTAATTTGCAACCAAATTTTGGAGCACAAGTGCCTAATATGCAATTCCAACAACAAAGTTATGAGAATTTTGGAGTCCCTTATCAAATGCATCGACAAGTATACCCTCAAGTTGTGGAAGATGTTTTTCAAGAAAATTTTTCTAGACATCAAGAAGGAAATCAACCACAACTATGGAGAAATTTTCAAGACTCCAACACCTCTTATTTTACCCAAAGCGATTACAAAGAAAGGCTTAGAGATGAGTTGATCGAAAAGATTATGGAACGCTTGGAACATGAGAGGAAGTCTAATGAAGCGTGGAGGGATCGAATAGGAAATTGGTGTGAAATGGTGACAAATGAAATTGTAGCATTCGGTGCTAGATTGGATTTCATTGAGCACCAAGTTAGTCAAGTTGTGCCCACCGTGGAGAGACTTCAAGAAGAGAACAACAAACCTTCTACCTTCGGAACAAAGAGAGAATGCATGGTCGTTAAGGCTAGAAAAGAGAATAGTTTGGGGATTGATGAGGTTATGAAGGAGAAGAGAGAAAGAGTTCCGAAGTGGGTGAAAGCCAAAGAGTTGAAAGAATAGTTGAAGGGGGAATTCGATAGATTTGTCGAGTCTCTTAAAGTGATGGTTGAGAAAGTAAAGCTTCAAAATCAAGAAGAGATTCATGTCCTTATGGAAGAAAAGAAACCTCCGGAAACTAAGATCATGGATTCTACTCCCCACAAGCCAAAACCTTCTCATTCTATTCATAAAAATTTGTTTGGTGATTGTAGGAAAAAGGTTGCAAGAGGGTAACAACAATTGTCAATGCCCGAATTCTTATCGGGGGATGTGGTTGAAGTTCAAAATACATATAAAGTCCCATGAAAAAAGTGGAACAAGTGGAAAGGACCATTCCTTGTGAAGAACGCCTTCAGAGAACAATTGCTTGAGTTATTTAACAAGAAGGGAAACGTTCTTGTGGTTGAACCAGAGAGCACAAGACACTACTTCAAGAAGAAACCTATGATAGTGCCTAAGGACTATTCAAGACCACCATGAGCTTGATAATATCGTCCGACTTGAAGACGTTAAACTTAGCGCTAGATAGGAGGCAACACATCATTATCTTTATTGTTTTATTTCGTGTTTTCAATAAGGATTGTGGATTTGATGTTGTTTTGCAAGTTTTGGCATGTAGGTTGATTGTGCTCATGAGAAAGATGTGTGTTGAAGATACAAAGGGTGCTTGATTTGAAGTGTGTAAGTACTCATATTACTTTTTGCAAACTTAACTCGAAACTCTTGTTTCAATTTAAGTTTAGGGGGATATGGCGTGGTGTGACATACTTTGTCTTGAAGGCATATACTTTTTGTATTTTGGGCTAATTTTAAAATTTTTCTCATGAGTTTTGATTTGATTTTGGTCTGTTTGGTTGTGTTGAAGTGCATGTTAGTCCATATTTTTAGTGTAATTGTTGAGCTAATGGTTTTGATGAGTTGTATAGGATAAATGGAGTGTGGTGGAAGCATGAATTGAGCCCGGAGATCAAGTCGAGATTCGTTGTGCATTCAATCAGGAAGCCCGTGCCAATCATTTCCACTACCAGATGCCTTTCTAAGGGAATTCACTTTACATCTCATCTCTTCTATTTGCTTAACATAAATTGATTTTGATTTGGATTGATGTGATTAACATGTTACTTCATTTGTTATGTTTTGGGAGGTTTATTTTCGTAAGTTAGGATTTCTTTTTCAATCAAAGGTTGGGATGCTTGTAAGTTTAATTGATCATGGATGATATGAATGTGTTCTTCATTTTTCATTGATTGTGATTTTTATTCTTGCATGTTATGTGTTTTTGGTTGTTTCTTGTGTGGTGTGTCTTTCTTATATGTTTTGTGTGTATTTTTATTCTTGTTTAGGATTGTTTTGGTGGTTTGTTTTTGGGATGTCGTGAGTCATTTTTGAATGTGAGTGATGACATGTTGTGGTAATAAGTGATGACAAGTTATGATTAAGAACCTCTACACTTTCGAATTGTGATATATTTTATTTAACTTGTCCAATTTTGAGATGAATGTGGTGTAATAAATTTCTTAAGGTCCAATGCATAAGCTTGTGAGAATTTGAGCCTCAACCGTGCATACATGATATTTCTTCATGAGTGGATCGGTTGTATTTGATAAGCTAGAACTTGCTCAAGGACTATAGAAACGAGCCTGATTTGTAGAGATTAGTAACATGATCTAAGGCCATCCTTGTCATTTATAGTCATTGTCAAATGTTTCCCTACCATGAACATCATCCCTAGTCAACCACTTTCAGCCTTTAAGCCTATTTATTGTGATATAAGTACATTACAAGCCTTAATGCCCCACATGAACCTTATACATATACCCCTTGTGTGAGTGATTGAGGTGATGGTAACTAGAAATGTTTGATGAGATAATAAAAGAAGAAACGAAATGGTAAACAACCAAGAAAAAGGATGAAAAGAGCAAAAACAAGAATGCATATTCAACCTTAGAAACAAGAGAAAGAGCATAACAACAATAATATGCTCAAGTACTTAAAAGTCCAAAGAAGGAAGCATGAATCAAAAGAAGCTCAATCTAAGGAAAGTTAATGATTAGTGCTTGTGATTACCAAAGTTGAGAAAGGAAGAAAGATAAGTGAAGGTATGGAAGAAAGTAGCTACCTATTCGAGTACTTGCACTTGATTAGTCTTTATTACCTATATTTTTCCTACCTTACCAAAGAGCCTATCATTACATCCTTAATGAAAGACCTTATTGATCATTGATTGACTTTGGTGGTTTGTGAATGTAGTCCACGATCAAGTTTATAGCAAGTCACGCCAATCGATTGATGAGTGTTGATTTACCCCCACTTCATAGAGTGTTGAGTGAAATTGATAATTTATGTGAGGCTTGGACTAAAAAGGGACTATATTACACTTTATTCTCTTTTGATAGAACTTGTTAATTTTTCATGTTATGAGTTTAACGTTGTAGGATGACTTAGCATAATTTGTGATTCTTATTGCTATTGATGTGCTATTGCTTATGTTCGTTTAGTCTTTTCCTAGGTGAAAAAATCAGTCCCCTTGGTTTATCATTTTTGTTGTTCGGGGACGCACAACACTTTAAGTTTGGGGGTGTGATGAGTGATAATTTTACTCAGATTTTAGTGTCTTTTTATATGTGTTTTCATAGTATTTCATCCGTATTTTGTGTATATTTTGGAGGTGTTTTGTGTTTTTTGGAAATATATGAGAATGAGCTTAAACGTATGCTTTTCAGGTAAAAATAGATTCTAGACGCGAAAAGGAAGACATGGGAAAATACGGATCTCAATTTCGAGTTGAAACGAGCAAGAAATGAATAATAGAAGAAACACAGGCTGAAGGAAAAACACGGCCATGTTTGGCCGTGTTACAGAAGAAACATGGGCTGAAGGAGAAACACGGTCATGTTTAGCTATGTTACAGAAGAAACATGGCCTCTTTTAGGCTGTATGAGGTGGCAAGGCCGTGTTTCTGAAGAATTCGAATTTTACACAAAAAATACTCATTTTTCACTTAACCCCATGATCCAGATTTTGCCCTAATTCCTTCGATCCTCCACCATTATAAATACCCTAATTTCCAAATTTTGAAGAGAGGCGGATTTCACTTGAACACACACATCACACACAATTTCTTCCATTTTACACCCCAACCTTCATCCATTCTTCATCCATCCATCTACACTTTATCCCCCTCCATCAAATCCACCATCCAAGTGATCAAGGAAGCAAGGGGGAGTGAATTTATAGATACAATTGTCTATGTTGTTTTCTCTAAGACTATGATAGGCTAATCTCCTTTGTGCGATTAGCTCCATGATTGGTGTTTGATAATTTAGTTTTTATGCAATTGAATTTTAATCTTGAATAGGCTTTGTGTTATTTCTATTATTGATTGAGAATTGCTTGATGTATATGTATGATTTGTGTGATTAATTGTCATGGGCATGTGATTAGATTGAGAAATCAATTATGTGTTTAGGATAGTTCATTGAATCATTTCTTCATACACTTCATGTGCATTAATTTAGAATGAGATAGAGATATCCTTCTAGGTTTAGAACATTTGATTAGCTTAATCGAGAGATTGGTTGATTAGATGAGGAGACCAAAACCATTAGTAAATTCATAGTACATTAAAAGGAAATATTGCCTATGATTTAATACCTCATTAGGGAACTCGTAAAGTAATTAGTACCTAGTGGGAGGTGTTAGCTTTGGTCATGATCCTATGTGCTTTTGGGAGCATTTTTGAGGGCCTACATATTATCCATCTCGAGAGAGAGTTTAGGTAGAATTAGTGATCGCTCCTATTCCATGTCCAAGAGAGATTATAATTAATTGTATAATTACTTTGTTATCTATGTCATGATTGTTGCTAATCTCATCCTTGCATTTTTTGGAACCATTTATTCTTGCATTCATTTTATCATTTATTTTTATTAGTTTTATTATGTTCATTTGCACGCTTATCCTCCATCCCATTCTGCCGTCCTTATAAAATCATGATAAACTTGAGATCGCTTAAACTCTAGCACGTTCCTCCCTTGGGTTTGATAAATTCTTTAATTGATCATCCCAAATATATACGACCAATCACACCACGTGGTCTTAACAACACTGTATGAACTCCCTCCAAGGCTGTGACGTGATCTCCCGAACTCGTAGTTGGAACTTCCTCCCGATTCCATGTTACAAGGCTGTGTTCTTCATGTATGAAGGAACACAAAATTAAACAACAGATAAACAAAATAACCAGTAGAGTTTCTGAACAAGAACTCTTTAATGGACTCACAAAAACTAACGTGGAATACTTCTTACATGGATCGTTCACTAGTTAATAAATAGTGTAGAGAGAACATAACCAAATCTCCAAAATGATCTTGATCAAAATCTGATCCCGTGTAATCTTCAATCAATTTCGATTTCATATAATCTTCAATAAAATTTTCATATATATGGAATACTTTAAAATCAACTTTAGTCACGTTCTCCTCTGCAGCGGCGTTCTTTGATCCTTGAGTCATGGGTTTTTCTTTATTGGTCAAAGAATAAATCACGTTAATAAAATAATATCTTCAGTTATATATTTAATAGATATTCAAAGATATCATTGACCAAATCTTGGATGAATCTCCAGTTTGATAATCTTTCCCATAAATAATTAAATTAAACTTATCCAATTATAAGTTAATTGATTTAATGCCAACTTAATTAGAAAAATATAAAATATATTTCCCAAAAATCTCCCCCTTGGCATTTGAATCAAAAACTTATAGTTGGATGAAGAATAATAAATTCCTGCAAAATAAATCAACACAAGACAAGCTTGTTCCTTCACGAAAAGGAACAGTTAGAGAAACAAACTTCTACATTACAGAAGAATGGTCAGAAACATAATCAATATCAATAAGAATTCACCAAGATCAACATTAATTCCAACGAGAATCATGACTCAACCAAGTACTCAAACTCACATGAATAGAACATGAACTCCCTCATAATCCAATAATAGAAACTCTCCAACTCCCCCACAGATATGCATGCAACCAGTTAAGACAAAATACATTCAACTATATTTTCTACCCCTGTTGATGCAAAGCCATAGGGAACCAAATAATATAAACATGTTTCATGTTACAGAAAAATAAGAGGGGTTTATACAGAAAAAGTACATATCTCACATGAGAATAAACCGTCAATATAATTACCAAGTCCAGACAAGCCAAAAGGAGACGAATAAAGAAAAAGAAGGGATGCCTAAATGCAATGCAACATCATGAATTTGCTTCCCCTAAACAAGATCAATGAAATTGATGGGATCCAAACATTCATAACGATTCTTTAAAAAAAAGCATTTATATATTTTATTGCTTTTTAATTTTTCCCATGTGCAAGAACATCATAACTCCAAGACAAGTAAAACACTATTTTCTTTTGCTCATTTGACGTACAACTAATCTGCTTTGTCACTACTAGGATTTGAGTACTGTCTTATAAATATTTTTATAAAAAAACTTGCACTGAAAGAGTCATTTGAATTTGTTGTTCCATCCTTATAACTCTTTTTTACACAAATAGAACATACCCCTTTTTTAAATCAGTGGCTTTCTCCTCGCATTTCATTTTCTGTGTATGTAGCCCTTTCCACAAAAATGGTGGTTTCATAGTACATCATTTCATTACATATAGTCCTATACTGATTAGGGTATAAAACTGATGTTCCTTCCCAAACTAAATCTATATATACTTGTTTTGAAGGAGAACAATGTGATGGAACGAAACACATACATATGCCTAATAGAAAACCTAATGAGCATGCAGAAAATAAAAAATAAAAATAAAAATATGAATCAAACAATGCTTGTTCCTTAATATGATTTTAAGAGTGAGATGAACTTTTGAGCATTAGTGAACTTGGTCAAAATATCAATAATCTTATTTTCAATAGAAATATGACCTAAATCTTTTGTACCTTCCTCCACAAGTTCTCTAATTGTATGAAAACACTTTTCTATATGTTTGGTTCTTAGGTCAAGGGTCAAATTTTTAATAACCTCGGATGCATTTAGATTGTCAAGGAAACTGACGGAATCACATTCAAAAGCACAAAAATGTTAAAAATTAGGAGTATTACCCATTGTACATGAACCAAACATCTGATGTTCTTTCCCTCGCTCAGGAACACCTCTATCAACTCTATCTTTCGACAAGTATATTGGACAATTTGATCCCAATTTTAGATGTAGGGACTCAACTTCATCAAGAATAGCTTGAGAACTGTTGATTTGATCCAACACAAAGCAATTATCAAAGGAACGTGTACCTGTAAGAATACAAACACTATCAGCATTAAAAATAGAACATGAGTTCTTGGTAAACCCGACTTGAAGATTCTGATCACATTATTAACTTATACTGATCAGATTTATCTTTAAATCTTCAACAAATAACACATCCTTGAGACGTGGCATTCCTGGAACATTCAATGTTCCAATACCAACCACCTCTTGGTTCTTCCATCACCAAAAGCAACAGTACTCCCATTCAAAGGCCTAAAATCACTCAAATTCGATTTGGTATCGGTCATATGATGTGAGCACCCACTGTCAAGATACCATGACTTGGAGGATGTGAAATGAACTCCAAAAAGTGAAGAAAAGCACACATGTTCCTTCTGTCGTTCCTTAATGCAACCATCTTCTTTTGGACCGATTCGCCTTTGAGGTTTATGAGGCAAGTTTCTTGCTAGTATACCACTGAAGTTCCACTCAACAATATTTCCAGTACGTATGTCGTGATGCATTTTATAGCAGCGATATCTAATATGTCCCTTTATACCACAATAATGACATGTTGGAACAAATTTACCTTTTTTGGATGAATTCAACAAATGTTTCTTCATTTCAACATGCTTCACGACTGTACTTTTCTCAAGTTGATGAGTTTCTTTAGGGACGTTTATTCTACGCTCTTTGGGAACAATCATCTCATGAGTTGGTTTAACAAAGCTTATTTCTGTGTTCTTACTACATTCACTAGCGTACCTCAACCAACTTTCTCATACTCATCACATGAAGTAAGAATCTCATTTAAGTTGGTCTTTCCATAATTAAAACGATGGATTGATCGGTTCAATCTTTCCAATTCTACCTTGTCCTTCTCAATCTGCATGTCCTTACTCTTGATAACTTCCATCATGACTTGTTGCTCAGTAGTTATCTTTTTCAAGTGATCCTTGAGAAGATTCACAGTAGTGTTTCTTTCCTTTTGAGTAGAAAGAATTTGTTCCTTAACCTGATTAAGAATATCCAAGTTGTATTCTTTCTGCTGATGTTCTAACTTGTCAATGAATGACTTTTTTGCAAGATCAGCTTCAACTTTAAACAATTTTTCTTCAGCAGCCTTGAGAGAACCCTTCAATCTTGAGTTCTCAAGTTTTGATTCATTTAAAATGTTCTTAAGATTGGCAACTTGTTCCTCCAGATTTCTTTTTCATGCGCACAGCTTGAGAACACTTTAATGTCATTTGATGAAACATAGACTCAATGTCCTCAATAGTGGGGGAAAATTCCCCGTCAGATTCATCTTGTTCTTCCTTTTCTGCAACAACATTATCAGTTAAACAAGTAACATTCTTACTCATAGCCTGCAAAGCAAGATAATGTTCTTCTTCTGATTCGGAGTCACTCCAAGTTGCCTTCAAGGATCTGTTCTTTTACAAAAAGTTAGGACATTCATACTGATAATGGCCAAATCCTTTACATTCAAAACATTGAACCTTTTTAAACTTCATCTCAACCAACTTTGAGCTTCTTTTATCACCACTTCTCCGTGTTCCTACTTTGTCCATAAACTTCTTCATCATTTTGTCATAGTTCTTTGTTAGAAGCTCCATATGTTCTTCAAATTCAGCATAACTCATATGTTGTTCCTTCTCATCATCATTATCATCATTACTAGATTGATGAGATTTTTCAGCAACAAGAACAATACCCATGTTTTCGATATTATAATCCATGTTCATCTTATAGGTTCGAATATCTCCAATGAGCTCATCAAGACTGAATTTAGTAATCTTGTTGTAGGTCTCAAGAGCAGTAGCCTTTTCACTGAAACTTTTTGGAAGGGTTCTCATGAACTTTTGAATTTGTTTTTCTTCTGATATTATCTCTCCCAAGAGATAAAGTTGATTGATAATGGATGAAAATCTTGAGTAGTACAAGTCAACATTTTCATCATCTCTCATATAAAGCGCATCATAATCCACCATCAAATGTTGAATCTTAGATTTGCGTACAGATTTTGTTCCTTCCAATTAAAGGTTAAGAATTCTGCAAGCCTCTTTAGCTTCCGTGCACTTGGATATGAAAGAGTGACACTGAACATCAACCGCTGATAGAATAGCATATAGTGCCTTATTATTATAGACTGCTCCTTTTATTTTTAGTGCCATCTGCATTTGTGGTGAATGGATGCATCCATCCTCCTTCAATTGCTTTCCACACTTCTACATTTCCTTGGGATTTAAGGAAGATAATCATCATGGATTTCCAATAAGGAAAGTTCGATCCATCCAAGAATGGTGGTCGAACAACGAATCCTAAATAGTCAGATGCCATAGCAACCCATGGAATAAAGGATCCCGGATCTTAACTTGCTTATTATAAACTGGAACATGCACTGATGCCAAATGTAAATCTAAAATCGATTAAATACATGTGCTTGTGTGCAGATGTTCTTCGAACAGTAAGAACACCAACATAAATGTAAATATTCAGCGGAAGACTTAACAAGCACACAATCTAAAAAATAGGGGAAGGCTCCGCCTCATCCCTCAGATCTCTTTCATTAGAAAAGTACAAGTATTCCAATTCAATACGTATGAAATCCGTTCTATGCTAATTGACAAAACCTTACAACTCCCAATTACTTATCTGGCCACCACGTGGTCTTGACAGCACTGTATGGACTCCTTCTAAGGCTGTAACGAGATTTTCCGAACTTGTTGCTGGAACTCCCTCCCAGATTCTGTGTTACAAGGTTGTGTTCTTCATGTATGAAGGAACACGAAATTAAACAAAAGATAAACAAAATAACTAAAAGAGTTTCTGGACAAGAAATAATGGACTCACAAAAACTAACATGGAGTACTTCTTACATGGATCGTCCACTAGTTAATAAATAGTGTAAAGAGAACATAACCAAATCTCCAAAACGATCTTGATCAAATATGATCCCGTGTAATCTTCAATCAATTTTGATTTCATATAATCTTCAATCAAATCTTCATATATATGAAATACTTTAAAATCAACTTTAGTCATGTTCTCCTCTGCAGTGTTCTTTGATCATTGAGTCATGGGCTTTTCTTTATTGGTCAAAGAATAAATCACGTTAATAAAATAATATCTTCAAATATATCTTTAACAGATATTCAAAGATATCATTGACCAAATCTTGGATGAATCTCCACTTTGATAATATTTCCATAAAAAATTAAATTAAACTTATCCAATTATAAGTTAATTGATTTAATGCCAACTTAATTAGAAATATATAAAATATATTTCCCAACAAGTTTGCTTTATTTTCTACTAAAACACACCAACAGAAACTAAAGCACACATTAATCTGCCATTCTCATTCGCCTTTCTTCCATTCCCAATCCTTCAAGCAAAGTCGAAACTTATCCGCCGTTGCCAGAAACTTATTGTGTGAATACTTATCACCATTAACAATATATTTAACTAATATGGTATCTAGTAGCATAGAATGTGACGAAATTGAGGGATGTGGCGAAAGCAATGAATGCTCTTACTATTAGTGGATATCCCTTCAAAAAGAAGAACTTCCCCAAATCAATCAAGACATTGCCCTCTATAACAAAGGTGAAGCTAGCAAAGGTAATTTATAAAGTAAAGGTAATTTATAAAGTTCTCATGAAATTTTAGTATTGAATCTAAATAAAAGATTCTTCTAAAGGCAAAAAAAACTCCTGTGCCCCGAGACACACCGTGCCCTATGGATACATAAGAGTTTTAGTATAAAAACTGTTAGAACATGGTGTGTGTGCATAGTGGAAATCTGACGAGGATGTACATTGTTAGTTGTTACACAGAATGTTGCAACAAATATAGTAACAGTGCACAGCGAAATTCTTAAAAGGAGAGATTAACACAGAGATCTTTCAAAACTTTCCATTGGGTGTTTTCACCAATAGGACTTTCAGGGCAAAAGACATATCATCGCTGACATGTTTATGAATGAATACAAGTTGACTCTTACAAGAAAACTTGAACAACAACACAATTCAAGGAAGTGATAAACTAAGAAGAGAAAATATATCCTACTATAACAATCATCCCCGATTATCATAAGCACCTAACTGAAGAGACAAGTCTCCCGACTATCTACTCTCACAGTACAAATAGGATAGAGAAACTCTCTGAAAAGTAATCTTATGAACACGCTCATTTTTATCTCTTAATCTCTAATCTCTGTAGAAATCTGATCACAAACATCCCTTATTTATAGATAATTAGATGTGGATAGGTCTTCATGGTAGTTTTGGTGGTTAGAGGTGGTTATCATCTCAACTCCTACCAACTCCCGCCAACTCCCTCCAACTCCCTTGTATAATCTGATCCTGGAGGCTCTAATAACATCTGAAAACTTCAGCAATCATGAATAACCGTTTCTGACCTTATCCATTCAGAAAATAGATTTGTTGCCGATAATGTTGGAACATCCTGAATAACAAAATCACAAAAATAGGGAAAGACTAAACTAAAAAGATTGTGATAATATCACACAAACAAAAACTCTTGTGTTCCCATGGTGTGTTCCCGGAAGAACATGAGACCAACTCTCTTCTAAATTCCCAACCCATAAAATGATACAAAAAGTCCTAGATATGCACAAAATTCGAATATATATACACAAGTGAACATTCAAGTTTGCATCTCGCTGCTCCCTATTATCCCACTAAAAATGCACAGGGTACAAACCTTAAACTTGACCAACATCTCTTGTCACAACCCGCTCCCGTGCTAGTCAATACAAACCTTAAATCTGTCCAACATCTCTAGTCACAGCCCAACCCACGTCCATCAAGCTCGTCATGATTCCACTCAATAAGCCACGGTCAACTCTGCCCCCATCATGTCCCACCAAACCTGTTGCAAACTCACTGCCCCATTAAGTCCACCAATCCCATTGCAAACTCATGCTAATTTGGCTCAAACCCACAAAGAATTTATCACTCATCCCATCCCAAAATTAGACAAAATACAGTAGTCCGCCAGCTACACATACATAAATGATAGATATTCGACATTTGAAGCAGTGGGTTGAGTTTGTACGTGTTTGAAACCAATAAAAAAATACAAACGAACACCTTATTAACCTGTTAATAAAATTATAACAGTTGCCCCCACGGCATATCACAAGTGATAGAGGGGAGAGTGGAAAGGCCTTTCAACTAAGCTCGTAGCTGCAGGGTGGGGGTTCGAATCCTACCTTTGGCATGAATTTGGCCCCTTGCAAGAACAAGTTAAACAGTGAGCCCTCTCTATAAGTCACTTGAGGCACATCCTGCGATTTACCTCCACCAATCCTTAGGGCAGGGGCGATGGGCCCCTTAGGGTGGGGTACACCATAAATAAAATTATAACAGTTATATGCAAAATAGAAATATAAGGGAGGAAGTAAATATGAAAATTGATATTTTTATTGCTAGAAAAATCCCAATAATTTATAGAATTAAAATATGATTATGTGAGAAAACGTAAATGCCCTTTTATAAATTATCACTAAATTTGAAAAAAAATTGTTCGACGTTTGTGATCAAACAGTTGAGTAACTTTTTCTCACTATTCGCTTCCTACAACTGAACAAATACATGTGTGTACACCTCTTCTTTTTTTCTCTTCCAATTCAATTGTCAGATACAATTTCTCAATCAAGGGGCAGCCGAATATATATCCCAACTCAAAAGCTCTACTAAGTACGCCAGGTGTAGTTCACCTTGCCCTCGATGAATTTGTGAAATAAAAAAGCTACGAAATGAACTTTACAATCAGATTAGCAGCACAACCAATTGCATCGGTCTGGGTATTCACAAGCATTGTGTCTGCTTTTATTACGTTTGTTTTTATGGCTTGTGATTATTGTTGGTTTTACATCAACTACCCCTCTACGGACCCTAAGTTGCAGATTACATATATAAAATTATACGACTAAGGCATTTTGTTTATTTTACGAGGCCACCTGTTTTGAGTCTTCTTATTTAAGCCAACTGTTTGGCTCTTTCAATGATCACTTTTGGATCATTTTTACTTTCTTCTATTTGCCAATTGCATCGGTTTGATGATTAATCTTCAGCAATTCTGCCATTGAGAAGTTGATGTGAATCAATTAGAACACAACAAGTTGGAGGAGATCAAATTTATTTCAATTCGACATTCAATTCTAAAATTTTCAGTTTAAATCTTAGAATTCAGTTTTTTAAAGATATATCCCCAAATGTCGTCATCGTGGGGAAGGTTGACGTCCGTCTCCGTCGGAGACTTATAGGTGGTTGCGGTGGAGAGAAGGTGTTCTTCCCTCTCCTTCCTCTTCTGAACAGTCGCGACACATCCACAACGTGGTTTCTTTCTTTTTCAACACTCTTACATGTTTTTTTTTATTTTTAAATTTTTAATTAATTAAAAGGGTAAAGTTGTCTTTGTATGGGGTATATTTAGTAATTTAAATATGTAAATTTTAATTTTAATATAATAATCGAGGTTCGTCTAAAAATTTCGTATGTGCAAATAGCCCCTCATTATTATTAGTATTATTTTTTTGTTAGATTAGATATAGATATTATTTGTGTATTTGATAATGTATGTTAAATATTTTAACATGTGACATCGTAATTAAAAAAAGATTTAATTTGGTAATACCAACATGATGAACGAGATAATATTTTATTAATGGGTTCACGATGTAAACATTATGGTCCCTTTTAATTTAAACTCTATTAATACATATGATATAATAAGATTGGAAGAGAGATCACAGGGTTTAAACCTGGTTTATACAAATATAAGATATAATAAGATTGGAAGGGAGACCACATGATTTACATCGTAAGCCCGGTTTATACGAGTGTTTATCTTGTTGATTATTGAGATGGGCTAGAATTTGTCAATAATTGTTGGGCCGCTCACTAATCCGCTTAATTTGCATGGGCTGACAAATTGTGAAGTGGGCCAGTGTTATCATCAATTTGGAGATAAAATTTCTTTTAAAATGGGCTAGATATTGTATGAATGGCCGCAGCCCATTTGGCAATCAATTTTATTTTTCGAATAATAAATCTAATATTGGAATAATAAACCTGTTCCCGTTTTGAACAGGGCTCTTGTTCCTGTTTACTCTTGCTGGATGCAATTGGTTTTTATTTTGCCTTACTGTTTAGGTCAAATCTTAGCCTACTCTTGGTTTGTTAAGACTATCATTAGATAATTTAAGCTGATATCTTATATGAGGTCATCTATTTGGGCTTCTTAAAAAAGCTACATGTTTGGTTTATTCAATTGACTTGGTCAATTCTTATAGCCTTATTTATTGTTATCAAATGAAATTTTAATTTCACAAGTAAATTTTTGGTGACAGCTTCAATATTTATTGTTATCAAATGAAATTTTAATTTGACAATTAAATTTTTGGTGACAGCTTCAAGAAGTTTATGATGATATATATGGTGTACCCCACCATTAGGGGTCCTCACCGCCCTTGCCCTGGGGATTGGTGGAGGAGGTAAATCGCAGGATGTGCCTCAAGTGACTTATAGGGAGGGCTCACTGTTAAATTTTTGCTTGTAAGGGGCCAAATCCATGCCAGGATTCGAACCCCCACCTTACAGCAACCAAGCTCAGCTGGAAGGCCTTTCCACCTTCCCCTCTACCACTTCAGCTATGTCCGGGGACAATTGCGATATATATGAAGGAAAAGACAAGGAATTAGGTGATTGAGTACGGCCTTTCACCATTTTCCACGTGTATAGCTTATAAGCTTACCATGAAAAGAATATTGGATATTATATTACATCTTGATATTCAATGTCTATTGGATGAGTATTTTATATGTAATAAAAAAAATTTCAATCTTTCTTTTTAGATTGATATTTTTTTTAAAATATAGATTTTAATTGCGGTTGTTTAACTTTTTTTTTTTAATGTTGGGATGTATGTAAAAGATATATACTCCATATTATAGTGTATTTTTACCACTTTTAGTTAAAGTAAAGAATATAAAATACTTTGTGGGCGGATAAAATGAAAAAGGGTCTCACTAACACACTCCATTTTATTAAATACACAACCTATAATTATATTTTAAAATAAATATTTTTAAAAAGTCTAAATTAACCTTAAATCATTAAATACACACCCATATCCTTTCAATATTAAATTATACTCCCTTCGTCCCATTTCAATCTTTACATATCTCCAATTTGGGCGTCTTATTTCAATCTTTACATTTCTCTTTTTGGTAAATAGAACCACACAAATAAATTATTTCTCTCTTCATGGGCTCACACATCACACTAATACACTTACCCACTTTACATTAAAATATTATTTCTATCACCACACCACACATTAAATTATCATATTCCTTAACCTCCGTGCAAAAAGTAAACGTAAAGTTTGAAACGAGACGGAGGGAGTATATGTTTTCTAGCTTTATTAAATTCAATTCAATTCACTCTCCTGAGTGTCCTCCCCGTCCTTAATCTTTCGATATGAAAATTCAAGTCACGATCATGAGCGTCCCTGCACTTCCTCTTGACCTTCCTATCTTTGCAGCACAAAACAAGAGAAAAGGATGAAAGGAAACTGTGCGAATTAAACGAAGGAGGAATATTGGTAGAGAGAAAAATGATGAGGGAAAATTGTAATCTAAAATCAACGAGATTTAATTCACATATCAGTAAGATACCACACTATTGTTTTTAGTCATAATTGGTGGCAAGAGTAATCTGAATCAGGATCCCACGGCCCCCTCTTCTCACTCATCTATTCATTCCAAGTTAGAGCATCACTTGTTTCATTCTACTTAATCTTTTTTCTAATTCTTGATATGATTAATTATAATGGGTTTGAAGGATATGTTGAGGCCGGGTGATGCTGCTATTTTGTCTACTAGAATGGGCCTCTCCGACGTCATCAAGAACAAACTGGACTGACCCCAACACACCATGACCCTGACGAGGAAGATATATCACGACCGATCTTATTGAGGGATGCATTGGCACCGCCGTGGGGAACCTCTGGACCAGCGGCGCAACTACAAGAGTGTGGTGGACGCCATCTCCCACTGATAGATGTTGGATCAACAACTTTTGGGTTATGGACACACGCATGAAGGATCATTCCATTGCTCCGGTGCACTCCTAAGTCTGCATCATGGGGTGTCTCTAGTAGCTTTAAGGGTGTGTATATAATAGAATTAAGAAATAAAAAATCAATAAGGGATGTGTATTAAATTAAAGGTGTGTATTCAATAAAATGAAGTGTGTATTTAGAAACACTCAACAGATTTTCAAATTTATTAAAACTTTTATTTTTGTAAATTCAATGCGCGATCTATTCAATATTTTTAATTTTTAATTTGTAAAAGAAATCAAGAATTAAATTATGAAACACCATATTCTTTCATTCATATTTACATGATGGAAGAATTATAACAAGAAGTTATTGGATTTTGTGTATTGATCAAATGAAAATTCAGAGAGTTGAAGGTGGTGGGGGGGGGTTTGAAAGGAGAAGATGATGAAAAGAAAGAGACTGAAATAGGAATAGCAACTTCAACACTCCTCTAGACGAAGCAGAAAACCTCCTCCCTCTCTCTAAGCAGAAAACCTCCTCCCTCTCTCTAGCGGCGAAAACCCTACAATCCCTTCCCCCTCTCTCTCACCCCACCACCTGCTTCTCGCTGCTACTCATGGGCAGCCCCATGACCGCCGGCGAGAGCCCTTCGATTATGACTTCAGGCCTTCTCTCTTCCCCTTTCCCTCGTAGAGTGTGATCTGCCCTTCTTATGTCTCGGTTCCTCTCTGGAGAAGGTGGAAGTGTCTTGGTTGAAGACCTCAGATCCGATCTGCTCGGTAGATCTATGGCCATGGCGGGCGGGCTTGGGCTTTGTTCTGTCAACCATGGTAAATAGATCTGATTGTTTTGGTGGAGGGCGTCCACATCTGAAGGGTTTAGAAGGAAGAGTCGCTGAAGAGTAGCTGGTTTTGGGCAGCGGTGGCGAATGCAGAGTGGCTTGGTGGTTGGGAAGAGAGAAGGCTCCATTTTCTTTCTATATTTTATTAATCTGTAGCTTTTACTTTTATTTCTATATTTATTGTTAGGTTTGTTTACGATCTCATCAAAGTCTGGATCTAATTTTGCATAGGTTGCGTAGCAACAGTTTGCCTTGTATTAGGTCTCCGATGAAGCTGTAGGCTAGTTTTTGTTGGTTCTGTTGTCTCCTCCATGGAGGTTTGGTCTCTGTTTTCAGAGTGTAGTTCTCCTTTATGGAGTGCCTAGTCTCCCTTGGATGGAGTTTTTTTTTTCTTGGGTTGTTGATAAATGTCCAGAGAACTTTGGTGTAGCAAGTTGGCTTCGTTGATATCATGAAATGAAATTCCTATCGTTTGAGAAAAAAAAACTTCAACACTCCCTCTAGTTTTCTCACTCTAAAGCCTACAATTCTCCTTAATTATTGGAGAAGCAAAATCTGCCAATTTCTTTGTCCCAAGATTATCATCAAGCTGGTATCTTCAGTTTTTCGAATGGATTCGAGAGATCGAAGCAAGAGCAGCAGCGTCACAAATCCTTGTAGATCCACCGCGATAAGCTATGAGTTCAAGGGTTTGAACCACCGCCGCCGTTAGTCGGAATCACTACAACATAAGTGTCATTATATAACACCAAAATTATGTTACTTAGCAATGAAAAAATATTATTATAGATCATAAGTAATATTTTTTTCGGTGTCGTTGTTGCCCCTGTTATCTAAAGTCTAACGTTACACTTTTTTATCTTATTATAACACCTCATATTAATTTTAACACTTTATTGTAACACTTTAAAAAATGTTACAAATACGTTTATGTAACATTTAATTTTCCTAATGTAACATTATTTTATTAACACTTTTAAATGTAAAGTAACATTATTTACATTATTTTGGTAATACTTTTAAATATAACATAACATTAATTTTATTATTTTGATAACACTTTTAATTATAAAGTAACATTGATTACAATTTTTATAACACTTTTGAATAAAAAGTAACACTAATTACATATTAATTGTATCACTTTAAAGACAACATATAACACTTTCGTAAAATTATTATGTAACACTTGTGTTAACATTTTAGATTTGTATACAATATTTATTATCAATTATTATTATTATTATTATTATTATTAGTATTATTATTATTATTATTATTATTATTATTGCTGCTATGTTTAATTAATATATTTATATTTATTATTTAATAATAAATAATAATAATTCAATATTTAATATTATTTTTATTATTATTATCCTAAAAATGATAAAATATATTCAGAACTTACTTTACAATATGAAATACATCAAGGACACAACAGTATTTTTATCAAAAACTAGCTCAATAATATAACTAAGACTAACTTTTTCCTAACCAATTAATATGATTAGATCATCTATATAGCAAGTTGCATAATTACAATCAGAAAGAAACATAAAACTAGCTAACTGTAGCTTCAAATCTTGCTTGAGAAAACGAGCCACCAACAAACTGCATCCATTGATTCAGCAGCAGAAACCATTAAGCATATCGAACCCTACAAAAATGCAGCAACATGATACACATTAGCAAAGCAAACCTACAACTAGTTTGCAACACATTCATTCAACCATTCATCAAATTATACCATGAAAATGACACCAACAGCTCCACATGTAACTAAATTACATCGTAGCTTTGAGAGTTAATGCTTCAAGCTAAACCAATATCTTGAGCACACCATTTAGTATAAATTCAACACCCCATAACCAATATATACATATACTTCTTGTCATAACTTAAAATAAAACCATGTTCTATTCAAATAAAGCATTCAGTACAAGTTTCTTAGATAAAGCATATATAGGGAACAACTGTGGGATCAATTTTCCATCTATTATTTTGTTCATTTTACCAACTTCTAGAACTTTAGAAATAAGGCAACCATTGAATTGGTTCAAGTAACAAAAAGTGAAACCAAACATATACTTCATCATGACTTAAATATTTCTCTTTGACATCCCACAAGCATATGTTTAAAGTAGGGAGTAGGGACATCAGTTAACCTATAACCACCACCAATTGGTACCTATTCCCAATACAAGTATCAAACCTTTAGAAAAATTAGGAAAACTAGGAGTGTTTAATTTTAACTACATTATTATTCTGAATTAAAATCAATAAGCATCAAGTTGAATCAAAACAAGACATAAGTTTTCAATCACATAGTTATAAAGGTGACAATTAAGATTAAACTTGAACCAATTGTTGTACCACACACGAAAAAATGAACATCATACTAAAGGGGGAAAATACACAGATATACTGAAAATGAAAAACTACTAGGGCTATTTTCTTACAGCTATTTTAACTCTTCTGCTTGTAAGAGGAACAATGCGAGTACCATCCCCTCCACCCAATATTATTGAAGCAACTGTTGCTGGATCTGCTTTTGGATGTTCTTCGTAAAACAATGAAGATTCAAGTGCCTGCATATTATTATTTCAATCAATGTTTATTTGAGTGAAAAAAGAAAAGAAAAGTACTTGTGCCCAAGATCATCAAACTTACCGCCATTTATTTGTTCATATCAAGTGTAAGAACAAATAATGCAACTCTAGCTGCTCAGAAAGAAGGTACCAAATTGCAATCACAAGCTTAAATCAAAATACAAGTTTGAACAATTATCTGTTTCTGAAACATGCAATAGTTTAAAGGTTGGTTCATAATGCACTGGTCCAACTAATTTTGAGAAGCAACATGCCAAGATCATAGATGCAAAAAAGAACAAAAAATAAGCTTTAACTTTTAGCCAGGAAATCCATGCGGTAAAAGAAACTAATATGAGTGACATGGCATTAAGCCAAGCATTGGCAACTTCCTCAGAGAAATTAATATTGCTGGCTAGAATCCCCTACAAGTTAGAAAATACATAAAAAAAAAATTACAAGTTAAAGCATGCTAATAATAGGTCATCCTATGATTACAAAGTTGAAACCAACTGCGAGAAAAAGAGTGCCCTGTCCAGCTGTTTAAGCTATTAAGAATAATTGGATTGAGTGAAATTAATGCATTAGGAAAGATGCTTTATAATACCTTATAATTCTATGGCCTCAAGAAGAGAATAATACCGTATCGAATTTTTTGGTACGGTATCGATAAAATGTTTCTAAAAAAATGGTACTTCGGTATATACCGAAATAACGATGATATTTAAATGTATTTCGGTATATACCTATATATCAAATTGTTAATTAAATAAATATTAATAATAATTATGTATAAATTAAAGTGTTTTAGTTTTTAAAGTGTGAATTTACTTTCCAATTGTTGACTAAAGTCCTCAAATCCTCCTCCACCTCCCGCCTCTCCAACCCTCTTTTCCATTCCCACATTCCTGCTAAACTCCTCTCCCTTCACCATCTTCGCCACCCCCATTTCCATCCTCACCTTCCTGCGACCCCCCCTCTCTCTCTCTTCTCCCTTCACCATCTTCGCTCCCGCCTGTAACCCTCTTTTCATAGCTTTCGCAGCCGCCGCTGCCCCCCCGCCCCTACCACCATCACCGCCGCCCCGCTCCCGCTCCCGCTCCCGCCCCCGCCTCTAACCCTCTCTTCTCCATCCAAGGTCATTCATAGTAAAGAGGCTATGGGCTCAAAGGCCAAAGCTAAGAATTTGCAATCAAAATCATTTCAGAAGTTAAGATGTATAAATCTTCTTTGCATAGTATCGATCCAGGGCTTGATCTTGATGCTAATTTTTATAGGCCTCGATTCCACATTATTATTGTTAGCAATTTTAGATTTTGGCAGTTGATTAGATGTGCTATCAATTTATTATACCCTATATCAAAATTTGCCTAAATATATTACTTCAAATTGTGTTGTTTGATATTTTGTTGTTTGATTTTTGAATTAATTTTTTTAGGTGTTTGTGGAATGTAATAGCAACTGCATTTTTTTCTATATGAATCGATATATTGTTATAAAGAGATTTTTCGGTATTCAGTAAAAGACGGTATTGATTACTAATATATCGAAAGTTTGGTATATCGAATATCGGTGTACCAAAATATTCGGTGGGGTATTGATATACATAGTTTAATACTTAAAATTTCGGTACGGTATACATTATGCCCAAAATTTTTTGGTATACCGTGCCTTCCAGCCCTAGTCCTGCTCATTCTCAAGCCCTTCTCATTCTCAAGAATCTCAACCTTGAATAAGTAGGGACATTTAAGGCCCGTAAAAGAATGGGTTGTGGTGGAGGAAGAAGAAACCCTAGTGCCATAAGATGACATTTAGTCGCTCCTAACACTCAAGGGTTGACAGATGAGGTAAATTCCACGCAAGAACCAAACACTATCGAATCTACATCACGAGTCAAGTGAAATCGTTTGTGGACATTCTCAAACTTGATGATGGCACTCCTACGAGAGTCAAGAGAGGTAATGTGCTCACTGGATGTTTTAATTCGGAAATTAGGGCAAAACGAGTGGCATCGCTAAAGTCATCCAATGTTGAAAGAATCTACAATGTTATGAGTTCAGGCTCTATATGCCCCCATTTTACTGTGAAATTTGTTAATCTACAGTATTAATTTTAGGTTCTTGGAATAATATCAAGATTTGAGGTTCATGACAAAATTTTCTAGTTGATAATGTTCAACAATGGCCATGAAGTAAGGAGTTGAAATTTTTTAGGTATTTTAGTGTATCTCATGTCGTTTAAAAATTTGAGGCATATATGATAACATTATCTTTTTCATTCCTTAATTCACAATTTCTTAATTTCTGGCTTGTATTTGTTTAGGATCTTGCTGAGGGTTGATAAATGCTTCTGAAAATTCAAGAACGGTTGGATGAAATAATTTTTTTAATGTAAGTTTCTTCTCTAACATTGCAGAAACCCCTTTTTATGGAGCACTAATATACTTTTTATTAATCATTTGGACTTAGTATGATGATATCTATTATTTGGCATAAGATGAAATATTTCCTTGTTATGCTCCGATAAGAAATATTTATTCACTTCCAAAATATAAATTTAGAAAAAATTAAGACAAATAGGATTAAGTCCAGTTGCAAAACCTTTTGTTTTATTGTCAATAATGTTAAAAGCAGGAGTTCAGTTATTGAAGTTTAAACTCTAGTTCTGTTTCCACTTACTGCATTATAGAGGGCTGATACATCCCTGGAACATATCATTGTGAAACATTATAAAACCTTACATTTATGGTTTATGTTACGATTAAGCTCAAATATACTTATATGTCTAGTTAATTTGAACTTTAAATTTTCCTCATTAATGCTAGTATTCCACAGAGTAGGATTAATTACTTCAATATTCAATTATGTCATGAAACATACCTATTTAATTTTACCATCCAATTATTTTATTAGCAGAAATGGAATTAAAAGTATATGAAAAAAAGGTAATTTAGGGCGAAAATTGGTTGTCGATCATCTTGGGATGTTCTTAAAAAGATCAAGAGTACATTGAAAGGTTAGAGTATGACATAATTAAATCATGTTATGTTTTATTAAAAGAGAAATGAAAATAAGAAAGGGGATGAGAAGAGAAATACAAGGTAAAAAGATGGCATAGTCATTAGAATAAGCCAAACAAGCGGCTGAAAAATGAAGCCAAAACAGAGAGGCCTTGTAAAAACGAACAGTCTAAATTGTCTAATTATACCCCAATGCTCAGTCGACTGCAGTAAAAATAAATCCTAGTCTTGGATAAGCGGGACCAACTCAATACAAGCCACACTAAGGAATTTGCAGTAGGTATCATTGGCTTCATCAAGGTGAAACAAAATAGAAGCCTCATAGAGGATAAAACAACCAAGCTCATAGGCAAACAAACCAAATTATCTTAACAACCAAAAAATTGGTGTTTAATCAAAATCGCCAACACAGCCACATCAAGTATAACAATCTGAAGCATCAGGCAGTGTAGACAGATTCCATAAGATAATGAGGCCTACCCAAATTAGTCATGGAAAGGATTTTGACCTCACTTGAGAAGCAATTGAGCAGCGAGCAAACTGGAGATGGTAGTACAATCCAGGACTATAGAATTCCCGACGAGAGCATGCCAGTGTTGAATTCAGTGAGTAATTCTTCGCTACGTGTAATGTCAAAAGGCTAATCTGTCGGAGACAGTGAAGAAAAAATCTGAAGCCCAAACAGAGCAGGATAGAGCAAGCGATGTCCTATATCTTATAATCTTCAGGAAATAGAGAGCCATCGCTAGCATTATAAAAAGGAATCGCCATTAATAATCAATGAAAATCTCTGATTCCTTGTATTATGTATTACCATAGAATCCCTAATCGGAAAGGAAAGGGAGGCAAGGAGGAGAAGCCGCAGGGTTGTCTGCTGACGGTAAACCCATCAACATCGAAAAGCGGCGGCGATGTTACCCTAGGCAGAGAAGTAATCTGGAACATGGGATGAAGCTGTCAAGACCATGTTCAGAATTGACCAGCGAAACCCATGAGTAAAGCTGGATGTTTGTCGAAGGCAGGCCATCTCTAGGAAGAAGAGATGTTTAGCACCGATAGCCTGCTGCTTGGAATAAAAGGCAGGAGCCCTAGGCGTTGTCTCTGTCGGGGTCCCAACAATCAGTTGTGCACAGCCGCAGACGACCACTGGATTTGAAAAAATAGGGATGAGAATCGTAATTGGGGAGAACAAAAAAAATCTCGCGCTAGGCGAGGTAGATGAGGCAGAGTCGCATCTGCCAAACCACATTGGTGCACCAGTGGATTTTAGCAAGGGACTCAAGCGGCGGTGGCGGCGAACAAAACCCTAAAGGGCCGTCAGAAGATACAAAGAAGAATAGACGACAACCTGAAGAGATAAACAACAATCAGTGGGAAATCACACCAAAAGGGGCAGCGATTTGTGAGAACCATCGATGCGAGGGTCGATGGGAGTAATCGACTGAGGAACATATTCCCAGTTCGATTAGGCCGTCATCAGATGTAGATACTGGAATTCAAAAATGACGTCTGAAAATTGCACTGAGGTGGCGTGACCAATAATCTGCCGGCAAAAGCAAGGCCTAGCGTGGGGTGGGCTCCTGATGAAATCCGCACGTAGTGTGGGATCCCAGTAATTAATCTGACACCAAGTGATTAGCCATTTGTAGTCGGGACGACTAATTAAAGAATTTATCGAACCATAGGGAGGTATGTACTAGAGTTTAAGCGATCTCAAGTTTATCGTGATTTTATAAGGACGACGGAAAGGGAGGATAAGATGCAAATAAATGCAATTAAACTAATGCAAGAAATAAATGATAAAATGAATGCAAAATAAATGGGTTCCAAGTGATGCAAGGATGAGATTAACAATAATCATGACATAGATAATTAAGTAATTATGCAATTAATTCTAATCTCTCATGGACAAGGTATAGAAGCTATCATTAATTCCACCTAAACTCTCGAGAGAGAGAAAAAGGATGTAGGCCCTCAATAAGACTCCCAAAAGCACTTAGTATCGAGACCATAGCGAACACCTCCCACTAGGTACTAATTACTCTACGAGTTCCCTAATGAGGTACTAAATCATAGGCAATATTCCCTTTTAAGATACTATAAATTCATTAATGACTTGGTTCTCCTCACCTAATCAATCAATCTCTCGATTAAGTTAATCAAATGTTCTATCAAAGGGTTCTAAATCTAGAAGGATATCTCTATCTCATTCTAAATTAATGCACATGAAGTGTATGATGAAATGATTCAATGAACTATCCTAAACACATAATTGATTTCTCAATCTAATCACATGTCCATGACAATTAATTACACAAATCTTACATATACATCAAGCAATTCACATCAATGATATAAATAACACAAATGCCCAATTAAGATTAAAATCAATTTGCATAAAACCTAAATTATCCAACACCAATCATGGAACTAATCTCACAAAGGAGATTAGTCTTTCATAGTCACAAGAAATTCAACATAGGCATTAAAATCCTTACAAACCATGATCAACTATAAAGAAAGTCACAAAATTATAATTATATTCCCCCTTTGAAGGTCTTCAATGGAGATCTTCTTCTTCTTCTTATGATCTCACTCTCCCTTGCTTCCTTGATCACTTGGATGGTGGATTTGAAGGAGAGGATCAAGTGGATTGGATGGATGAATGGTATGGAGATGGATGGAATAGAGTAGAAAGTGTGTGAAAAATGGTGTGAATTACCCCTCTCTTATTTTACACTCAAAATGGATATTTGTACCCCTTGGAACCTTCTAGAACACATTCTAATCATAAAATTGACTTTGGGCTGAGTTCGGGTTGGTACAGCGCAATCTCACCGTTTTGCATATAACTTTCTCATACGAAATTCAATTCAGGTAATTCTTATGATCACGCGATCCACTCTTCCGTGGCTTTTTATTAATATAAAGAATTGACAAAACTTCCAATATTTGAAGGTGTAACAAGTCATGCAAAATAGCACAATCGTGCTGAGTAGGAACAGCTTGCGCGACGTCTTCATTTTAATCACAACTTTCTCTTTTGGGCTCCGGTTGAGGTGTTTCTTATACCAAAACGATCCTCTTTTCTATGGCTTTTCAACCATATTCACACTTCTAGTTTTGAGCTCCACAAGAGTACAGAAAAATTACACAAGTTGGACGTGCATTTTTCAGCATTTTGCTTTGACTCATTCTCCTTCGTTTCAACTCCGAATTGAGTTTTGTTTTTTCCTACGTCTTCCTTGTCATGTCTAGAATCTATTTCTACTTGAAAATCATACGTTTAAGCTCATTCCCATATATCTCCATAAAAACACAACACATAACCAAAATACACATAAATACGGATAAAATAATACGAAAACACATATAAAAAGACACTAAAATCTAGGTGAAAATATCACTCATCACACCCCCAAACTTAAATTGTTGTGCATCGCCAAAAAATAAAAATGATAAAGCAAGGGGAGAGATTTTCACCTAGGAAAAGACTAAACGAACATAAGCAATAACATATCAATAATAATAAGAACCACAATTTATGCTAAGTCATCCTATATCATTAAAATCATAACATGCAAAAAATATTAACAAGTTCAATCACAAGAGAATAATAGTGTAATATAGTCCCTTTTAGTCCAAGCCTCACATATGTTATAAATGTCACTCAACACTCTTTAAAGTGCTAAAACAACACTCATCAATCGATTGGCTCGACTCGCTACAAGCTTGCTCGTGGACTACATTCACAAACCACCAAAGTTTCCATTAGTGATCAAAAAGGTCTTTTCATTTGGATGTAATGATAGGCTCTTTGGCAGGGTATGAAGAATATAGGTAAGAGTGACTAATCATGTGTAAGCAATTGAAGAGGTAGCTACTTTCTTCCATACTTCTCCATTTTTTTTTTCTTTCTTTCTTGTCTTTAATGTTCACAGGCACTAATCATCAACTTTCCTTGGATTGAACTTCTTTTAATGCATGCTTCCTTCTTTGAATTTTTATTTTCTTCAGCATCTAGTTGTTGCTTTGCTCATTTTCTTATTTTGAGGTTGCATGTTCATTCTTGTTCGTGCTCTTTTCATCCTTTTTCTTGCTTGTTACCATTTCCATTCTTTTCTTGCACAATTCTCATCAAACCTTTCTAAACCACATCTCCTCAATCACTCACACAATAAAGGGTAATTATATAAGGCTCGAATGAGTAATCAAGACTTGTAATGTGCTAAATTCACAAGAAATAGACTTTAAGGCTTAAAGTGGTTGACTAGGGATGATGTTCAAGGTAAGAAAATATATGGCAATGACTATAAATAACAAGGATGACCTTAGATAATTTCACTAATCTCCACTAATTGGGCTCGTTCCTATAGTCCTTGAGCAAGTTCTAGTTTATCAAACATAACCAATCCACTCATAAAATAAATATCATGTATGCACGGTTGAGACTCAAATACTCATAAGCTTGTGGTATAACTGGCGATTCCCGGTTATATCAAAAGTGGGTAGATTTGGAATTTTTTCAAGGCAAGTAGACATTTCTAATTTTTTAATAAGGACCATGAACATTTTATTTTATTCTTATATTTATTAAGAATATCTCCATCTCACACTTATGTTCACACTTTCCGTTTCGTCCGTCCCACACTTATCTTCACCACCCAAAAAATTAAATTTCACATTAACGTACAACTTCAAAAGTTATCATAGCAAGAACAAGTTAAACAGTGAGCTCTCTCTATAAGCCACTTGAGGCACATCCTGCGATTTACCTCCACCAATCCTTAGGGCAGGGGCGATGGGGCCCCTTAGGGTGGGGTACACCATAAAAAAAATTATAACAATTATATGCAAAATAGAAATATAAGGGAGGATGTAAATATGAAAAATGATATTTTTATTGCTAGAAAAATCCCAATAATTTATAGAATTAAAATATGATTATGTGAGAAAACGTAAATGCTCTTTTATAAATAATCACTAAATTTGAAAAAAAAAAATTGTTCGACGTTTGTGATCAAACAGTTGAGTAATTTTTTCTCACTATTCGCTTCCTACAACTGAACAAATACATGTGTGTTCAGTTGTAATGACCGAACACCTCTTCTTTTTTTCTCTTCCAATTCAATTGTCAGATACAATTTCTCAATCAAGGGGCAGCCGAATATATATCCCAACTCAAAAGCTCTACTAAGTACGCCAGGTGTAGTTCACCTTGCCCTCGATGAATTTGTGAAATAAAAAAGCTACGAAATGAACTTTACAATCAGATTAGCAGCACAACCAATTGCATCGGTCTGGGTATTCACAAGCATTGTGTCTGCTTTTATTACGTTTGTTTTTATGGCTTGTGATTATTGTTGGTTTTACATCAACTACCCCTCTACGGACCCTACGTTGCAGATTACATATATAAAATTATACGACTAAGGCATTTTGTTTATTTTACGAGGCCACCTGTTTTGAGTCTTCTTATTTAAGCCAACTGTTTGGCTCTTTCAATGATCACTTTTGGATCATTTTTACTTTCTTCTATTTGCCAATTGCATCGGTTTGATGATTAATCTTCAGCAATTCTGCCATTGAGAAGTTGATGTGAATCAATTAGAACACAACAAGTTGGAGGAGATCAAATTTATTTCAATTCGACATTCAATTCTAAAATTTTCAGTTTAAATCTTAGAATTCAGTTTTTTAAAGATATATCCCCAAATGTCGTCATCGTGGGGAAGGTTGACGTCCGTCTCCGTCGGAGACTTATAGGTGGTTGCGGTGGAGAGAAGGTGTTCTTCCCTCTCTTTCCTCTTCTGAACAGTCGCGACACATCCACAACGTGGTTTCTTTCTTTTTCAACACTCTTACATGTTTTTTTTTATTTTAAATTTTTAATTAATTAAAAGGGTAAAGTTGTCTTTGTATGGGGTATATTTAGTAATTTAAATATGTAAATTTTAATTTTAATATAATAATCGAGGTTCGTCTAAAAATTTCGTATGTGCAAATAGCCCCTCATTATTATTAGTATTATTTTTTTGTTAGATTAGATATAGATATTATTTGTGTATTTGATAATGTATGTTAAATATTTTAACATGTGACATCGTAATTAAAAAAAGATTTAATTTGGTAATACCAACATGATGAACGAGATAATATTTTATTAATGGGTTCACGATGTAATCTTCAATCAATTTCGATTTCATATAATCTTCAATAAAATTTTCATATATATGGAATACTTTAAAATCAACTTTAGTCACGTTCTCCTCTGCAGCGGCGTTCTTTGATCCTTGAGTCATGGGTTTTTCTTTATTGGTCAAAGAATAAATCACGTTAATAAAATAATATCTTCAGTTATATATTTAATAGATATTCAAAGATATCATTGACCAAATCTTGGATGAATCTCCAGTTTGATAATCTTTCCCATAAATAATTAAATTAAACTTATCCAATTATAAGTTAATTGATTTAATGCCAACTTAATTAGAAAAATATAAAATATATTTCCCAAAAATCTCCCCCTTGGCATTTGAATCAAAAACTTATAGTTGGATGAAGAATAATAAATTCCTGCAAAATAAATCAACACAAGACAAGCTTGTTCCTTCACGAAAAGGAACAGTTAGAGAAACAAACTTCTACATTACAGAAGAATGGTCAGAAACATAATCAATATCAATAAGAATTCACCAAGATCAACATTAATTCCAACGAGAATCATGACTCAACCAAGTACTCAAACTCACATGAATAGAACATGAACTCCCTCATAATCCAATAATAGAAACTCTCCAACTCCCCCACAGATATGCATGCAACCAGTTAAGACAAAATACATTCAACTATATTTTCTACCCCTGTTGATGCAAAGCCATAGGGAACCAAATAATATAAACATGTTTCATGTTACAGAAAAATAAGAGGGGTTTATACAGAAAAAGTACATATCTCACATGAGAATAAACCGTCAATATAATTACCAAGTCCAGACAAGCCAAAAGGAGACGAATAAAGAAAAAGAAGGGATGCCTAAATGCAATGCAACATCATGAATTTGCTTCCCCTAAACAAGATCAATGAAATTGATGGGATCCAAACATTCATAACGATTCTTTAAAAAAAAGCATTTATATATTTTATTGCTTTTTAATTTTTCCCATGTGCAAGAACATCATAACTCCAAGACAAGTAAAACACTATTTTCTTTTGCTCATTTGACGTACAACTAATCTGCTTTGTCACTACTAGGATTTGAGTACTGTCTTATAAATATTTTTATAAAAAAACTTGCACTGAAAGAGTCATTTGAATTTGTTGTTCCATCCTTATAACTCTTTTTTACACAAATAGAACATACCCCTTTTTTAAATCAGTGGCTTTCTCCTCGCATTTCATTTTCTGTGTATGTAGCCCTTTCCACAAAAATGGTGGTTTCATAGTACATCATTTCATTACATATAGTCCTATACTGATTAGGGTATAAAACTGATGTTCCTTCCCAAACTAAATCTATATATACTTGTTTTGAAGGAGAACAATGTGATGGAACGAAACACATACATATGCCTAATAGAAAACCTAATGAGCATGCAGAAAATAAAAAATAAAAATAAAAATATGAATCAAACAATGCTTGTTCCTTAATATGATTTTAAGAGTGAGATGAACTTTTGAGCATTAGTGAACTTGGTCAAAATATCAATAATCTTATTTTCAATAGAAATATGACCTAAATCTTTTGTACCTTCCTCCACAAGTTCTCTAATTGTATGAAAACACTTTTCTATATGTTTGGTTCTTAGGTCAAGGGTCAAATTTTTAATAACCTCGGATGCATTTAGATTGTCAAGGAAACTGACGGAATCACATTCAAAAGCACAAAAATGTTAAAAATTAGGAGTATTACCCATTGTACATGAACTAAACATCTGATGTTCTTTCCCTCGCTCAGGAACACCTCTATCAACTCTATCTTTCGACAAGTATATTGGACAATTTGATCCCAATTTTAGATGTAGGGACTCAACTTCATCAAGAATAGCTTGAGAACTGTTGATTTGATCCAACACAAAGCAATTATCAAAGGAACGTGTACCTGTAAGAATACAAACACTATCAGCATTAAAAATAGAACATGAGTTCTTGGTAAACCCGACTTGAAGATTCTGATCACATTATTAACTTATACTGATCAGATTTATCTTTAAATCTTCAACAAATAACACATCCTTGAGACGTGGCATTCCTGGAACATTCAATGTTCCAATACCAACCACCTCTTGGTTCTTCCATCACCAAAAGCAACAGTACTCCCATTCAAAGGCCTAAAATCACTCAAATTCGATTTGGTATCGGTCATATGATGTGAGCACCCACTGTCAAGATACCATGACTTGGAGGATGTGAAATGAACTCCAAAAGTGAAGAAAAGCACACATGTTCCTTCTGTCGTTCCTTAATGCAACCATCTTCTTTTGGACCGATTCGCCTTTGAGGTTTATGAGGCAAGTTTCTTGCTAGTATACCACTGAAGTTCCACTCAACAATATTTCCAGTACGTATGTCGTGATGCATTTTATAGCAGCGATATCTAATATGTCCCTTTATACCACAATAATGACATGTTGGAACAAATTTACCTTTTTTGGATGAATTCAACAAATGTTTCTTCATTTCAACATGCTTCACGACTGTACTTTTCTCAAGTTGATGAGTTTCTTTAGGGACGTTTATTCTACGCTCTTTGGGAACAATCATCTCATGAGTTGGTTTAACAAAGCTTATTTCTGTGTTCTTACTACATTCACTAGCGTACCTCAACCAACTTTCTCATACTCATCACATGAAGTAAGAATCTCATTTAAGTTGGTCTTTCCATAATTAAAACGATGGATTGATCGGTTCAATCTTTCCAATTCTACCTTGTCCTTCTCAATCTGCATGTCCTTACTCTTGATAACTTCCATCATGACTTGTTGCTCAGTAGTTATCTTTTTCAAGTGATCCTTGAGAAGATTCACAGTAGTGTTTCTTTCCTTTTGAGTAGAAAGAATTTGTTCCTTAACCTGATTAAGAATATCCAAGTTGTATTCTTTCTGCTGATGTTCTAACTTGTCAATGAATGACTTTTTTGCAAGATCAGCTTCAACTTTAAACAATTTTTCTTCAGCAGCCTTGAGAGAACCCTTCAATCTTGAGTTCTCAAGTTTTGATTCATTTAAAATGTTCTTAAGATTGGCAACTTGTTCCTCCAGATTTCTTTTTCATGCGCACAGCTTGAGAACACTTTAATGTCATTTGATGAAACATAGACTCAATGTCCTCAATAGTGGGGGAAAATTCCCCGTCAGATTCATCTTGTTCTTCCTTTTCTGCAACAACATTATCAGTTAAACAAGTAACATTCTTACTCATAGCCTGCAAAGCAAGATAATGTTCTTCTTCTGATTCGGAGTCACTCCAAGTTGCCTTCAAGGATCTGTTCTTTTACAAAAAGTTAGGACATTCATACTGATAATGGCCAAATCCTTTACATTCAAAACATTGAACCTTTTTAAACTTCATCTCAACCAACTTTGAGCTTCTTTTATCACCACTTCTCCGTGTTCCTACTTTGTCCATAAACTTCTTCATCATTTTGTCATAGTTCTTTGTTAGAAGCTCCATATGTTCTTCAAATTCAGCATAACTCATATGTTGTTCCTTCTCATCATCATTATCATCATTACTAGATTGATGAGATTTTTCAGCAACAAGAACAATACCCATGTTTTCGATATTATAATCCATGTTCATCTTATAGGTTCGAATATCTCCAATGAGCTCATCAAGACTGAATTTAGTAATCTTGTTGTAGGTCTCAAGAGCAGTAGCCTTTTCACTGAAACTTTTTGGAAGGGTTCTCATGAACTTTTGAATTTGTTTTTCTTCTGATATTATCTCTCCCAAGAGATAAAGTTGATTGATAATGGATGAAAATCTTGAGTAGTACAAGTCAACATTTTCATCATCTCTCATATAAAGCGCATCATAATCCACCATCAAATGTTGAATCTTAGATTTGCGTACAGATTTTGTTCCTTCCAATTAAAGGTTAAGAATTCTGCAAGCCTCTTTAGCTTCCGTGCACTTGGATATGAAAGAGTGACACTGAACATCAACCGCTGATAGAATAGCATATAGTGCCTTATTATTATAGACTGCTCCTTTTATTTTTAGTGCCATCTGCATTTGTGGTGAATGGATGCATCCATCCTCCTTCAATTGCTTTCCACACTTCTACATTTCCTTGGGATTTAAGGAAGATAATCATCATGGATTTCCAATAAGGAAAGTTCGATCCATCCAAGAATGGTGGTCGAACAACGAATCCTAAATAGTCAGATGCCATAGCAACCCATGGAATAAAGGATCCCGGATCTTAACTTGCTTATTATAAACTGGAACATGCACTGATGCCAAATGTAAATCTAAAATCGATTAAATACATGTGCTTGTGTGCAGATGTTCTTCGAACAGTAAGAACACCAACATAAATGTAAATATTCAGCGGAAGACTTAACAAGCACACAATCTAAAAAATAGGGGAAGGCTCCGCCTCATCCCTCAGATCTCTTTCATTAGAAAAGTACAAGTATTCCAATTCAATACGTATGAAATCCGTTCTATGCTAATTGACAAAACCTTACAACTCCCAATTACTTATCTGGCCACCACGTGGTCTTGACAGCACTGTATGGACTCCTTCTAAGGCTGTAACGAGATTTTCCGAACTTGTTGCTGGAACTCCCTCCCAGATTCTGTGTTACAAGGTTGTGTTCTTCATGTATGAAGGAACACGAAATTAAACAAAAGATAAACAAAATAACTAAAAGAGTTTCTGGACAAGAAATAATGGACTCACAAAAACTAACATGGAGTACTTCTTACATGGATCGTCCACTAGTTAATAAATAGTGTAAAGAGAACATAACCAAATCTCCAAAACGATCTTGATCAAATATGATCCCGTGTAATCTTCAATCAATTTTGATTTCATATAATCTTCAATCAAATCTTCATATATATGAAATACTTTAAAATCAACTTTAGTCATGTTCTCCTCTGCAGTGTTCTTTGATCATTGAGTCATGGGCTTTTCTTTATTGGTCAAAGAATAAATCACGTTAATAAAATAATATCTTCAAATATATCTTTAACAGATATTCAAAGATATCATTGACCAAATCTTGGATGAATCTCCACTTTGATAATATTTCCATAAAAAATTAAATTAAACTTATCCAATTATAAGTTAATTGATTTAATGCCAACTTAATTAGAAATATATAAAATATATTTCCCAACAAGTTTGCTTTATTTTCTACTAAAACACACCAACAGAAACTAAAGCACACATTAATCTGCCATTCTCATTCGCCTTTCTTCCATTCCCAATCCTTCAAGCAAAGTCGAAACTTATCCGCCGTTGCCAGAAACTTATTGTGTGAATACTTATCACCATTAACAATATATTTAACTAATATGGTATCTAGTAGCATAGAATGTGACGAAATTGAGGGATGTGGCGAAAGCAATGAATGCTCTTACTATTAGTGGATATCCCTTCAAAAAGAAGAACTTCCCCAAATCAATCAAGACATTGCCCTCTATAACAAAGGTGAAGCTAGCAAAGGTAATTTATAAAGTAAAGGTAATTTATAAAGTTCTCATGAAATTTTAGTATTGAATCTAAATAAAAGATTCTTCTAAAGGCAAAAAAAACTCCTGTGCCCCGAGACACACCGTGCCCTATGGATACATAAGAGTTTTAGTATAAAAACTGTTAGAACATGGTGTGTGTGCATAGTGGAAATCTGACGAGGATGTACATTGTTAGTTGTTACACAGAATGTTGCAACAAATATAGTAACAGTGCACAGCGAAATTCTTAAAAGGAGAGATTAACACAGAGATCTTTCAAAACTTTCCATTGGGTGTTTTCACCAATAGGACTTTCAGGGCAAAAGACATATCATCGCTGACATGTTTATGAATGAATACAAGTTGACTCTTACAAGAAAACTTGAACAACAACACAATTCAAGGAAGTGATAAACTAAGAAGAGAAAATATATCCTACTATAACAATCATCCCCGATTATCATAAGCACCTAACTGAAGAGACAAGTCTCCCGACTATCTACTCTCACAGTACAAATAGGATAGAGAAACTCTCTGAAAAGTAATCTTATGAACACGCTCATTTTTATCTCTTAATCTCTAATCTCTGTAGAAATCTGATCACAAACATCCCTTATTTATAGATAATTAGATGTGGATAGGTCTTCATGGTAGTTTTGGTGGTTAGAGGTGGTTATCATCTCAACTCCTACCAACTCCCGCCAACTCCCTCCAACTCCCTTGTATAATCTGATCCTGGAGGCTCTAATAACATCTGAAAACTTCAGCAATCATGAATAACCGTTTCTGACCTTATCCATTCAGAAAATAGATTTGTTGCCGATAATGTTGGAACATCCTGAATAACAAAATCACAAAAATAGGGAAAGACTAAACTAAAAAGATTGTGATAATATCACACAAACAAAAACTCTTGTGTTCCCATGGTGTGTTCCCGGAAGAACATGAGACCAACTCTCTTCTAAATTCCCAACCCATAAAATGATACAAAAAGTCCTAGATATGCACAAAATTCGAATATATATACACAAGTGAACATTCAAGTTTGCATCTCGCTGCTCCCTATTATCCCACTAAAAATGCACAGGGTACAAACCTTAAACTTGACCAACATCTCTTGTCACAACCCGCTCCCGTGCTAGTCAATACAAACCTTAAATCTGTCCAACATCTCTAGTCACAGCCCAACCCACGTCCATCAAGCTCGTCATGATTCCACTCAATAAGCCACGGTCAACTCTGCCCCCATCATGTCCCACCAAACCTGTTGCAAACTCACTGCCCCATTAAGTCCACCAATCCCATTGCAAACTCATGCTAATTTGGCTCAAACCCACAAAGAATTTATCACTCATCCCATCCCAAAATTAGACAAAATACAGTAGTCCGCCAGCTACACATACATAAATGATAGATATTCGACATTTGAAGCAGTGGGTTGAGTTTGTACGTGTTTGAAACCAATAAAAAAATACAAACGAACACCTTATTAACCTGTTAATAAAATTATAACAGTTGCCCCCACGGCATATCACAAGTGATAGAGGGGAGAGTGGAAAGGCCTTTCAACTAAGCTCGTAGCTGCAGGGTGGGGGTTCGAATCCTACCTTTGGCATGAATTTGGCCCCTTGCAAGAACAAGTTAAACAGTGAGCCCTCTCTATAAGTCACTTGAGGCACATCCTGCGATTTACCTCCACCAATCCTTAGGGCAGGGGCGATGGGCCCCTTAGGGTGGGGTACACCATAAATAAAATTATAACAGTTATATGCAAAATAGAAATATAAGGGAGGAAGTAAATATGAAAATTGATATTTTTATTGCTAGAAAAATCCCAATAATTTATAGAATTAAAATATGATTATGTGAGAAAACGTAAATGCCCTTTTATAAATTATCACTAAATTTGAAAAAAAATTGTTCGACGTTTGTGATCAAACAGTTGAGTAACTTTTTCTCACTATTCGCTTCCTACAACTGAACAAATACATGTGTGTACACCTCTTCTTTTTTTCTCTTCCAATTCAATTGTCAGATACAATTTCTCAATCAAGGGGCAGCCGAATATATATCCCAACTCAAAAGCTCTACTAAGTACGCCAGGTGTAGTTCACCTTGCCCTCGATGAATTTGTGAAATAAAAAAGCTACGAAATGAACTTTACAATCAGATTAGCAGCACAACCAATTGCATCGGTCTGGGTATTCACAAGCATTGTGTCTGCTTTTATTACGTTTGTTTTTATGGCTTGTGATTATTGTTGGTTTTACATCAACTACCCCTCTACGGACCCTAAGTTGCAGATTACATATATAAAATTATACGACTAAGGCATTTTGTTTATTTTACGAGGCCACCTGTTTTGAGTCTTCTTATTTAAGCCAACTGTTTGGCTCTTTCAATGATCACTTTTGGATCATTTTTACTTTCTTCTATTTGCCAATTGCATCGGTTTGATGATTAATCTTCAGCAATTCTGCCATTGAGAAGTTGATGTGAATCAATTAGAACACAACAAGTTGGAGGAGATCAAATTTATTTCAATTCGACATTCAATTCTAAAATTTTCAGTTTAAATCTTAGAATTCAGTTTTTTAAAGATATATCCCCAAATGTCGTCATCGTGGGGAAGGTTGACGTCCGTCTCCGTCGGAGACTTATAGGTGGTTGCGGTGGAGAGAAGGTGTTCTTCCCTCTCCTTCCTCTTCTGAACAGTCGCGACACATCCACAACGTGGTTTCTTTCTTTTTCAACACTCTTACATGTTTTTTTTTATTTTTAAATTTTTAATTAATTAAAAGGGTAAAGTTGTCTTTGTATGGGGTATATTTAGTAATTTAAATATGTAAATTTTAATTTTAATATAATAATCGAGGTTCGTCTAAAAATTTCGTATGTGCAAATAGCCCCTCATTATTATTAGTATTATTTTTTTGTTAGATTAGATATAGATATTATTTGTGTATTTGATAATGTATGTTAAATATTTTAACATGTGACATCGTAATTAAAAAAAGATTTAATTTGGTAATACCAACATGATGAACGAGATAATATTTTATTAATGGGTTCACGATGTAAACATTATGGTCCCTTTTAATTTAAACTCTATTAATACATATGATATAATAAGATTGGAAGAGAGATCACAGGGTTTAAACCTGGTTTATACAAATATAAGATATAATAAGATTGGAAGGGAGACCACATGATTTACATCGTAAGCCCGGTTTATACGAGTGTTTATCTTGTTGATTATTGAGATGGGCTAGAATTTGTCAATAATTGTTGGGCCGCTCACTAATCCGCTTAATTTGCATGGGCTGACAAATTGTGAAGTGGGCCAGTGTTATCATCAATTTGGAGATAAAATTTCTTTTAAAATGGGCTAGATATTGTATGAATGGCCGCAGCCCATTTGGCAATCAATTTTATTTTTCGAATAATAAATCTAATATTGGAATAATAAACCTGTTCCCGTTTTGAACAGGGCTCTTGTTCCTGTTTACTCTTGCTGGATGCAATTGGTTTTTATTTTGCCTTACTGTTTAGGTCAAATCTTAGCCTACTCTTGGTTTGTTAAGACTATCATTAGATAATTTAAGCTGATATCTTATATGAGGCCATCTATTTGGGCTTCTTAAAAAAGCTACATGTTTGGTTTATTCAATTGACTTGGTCAATTCTTATAGCCTTATTTATTGTTATCAAATGAAATTTTAATTTCACAAGTAAATTTTTGGTGACAGCTTCAATATTTATTGTTATCAAATGAAATTTTAATTTGACAATTAAATTTTTGGTGACAGCTTCAAGAAGTTTATGATGATATATATGGTGTACCCCACCATTAGGGGTCCTCACCGCCCTTGCCCTGGGGATTGGTGGAGGAGGTAAATCGCAGGATGTGCCTCAAGTGACTTATAGGGAGGGCTCACTGTTAAATTTTTGCTTGTAAGGGGCCAAATCCATGCCAGGATTCGAACCCCCACCTTACAGCAACCAAGCTCAGCTGGAAGGCCTTTCCACCTTCCCCTCTACCACTTCAGCTATGTCCGGGGACAATTGCGATATATATGAAGGAAAAGACAAGGAATTAGGTGATTGAGTACGGCCTTTCACCATTTTCCACGTGTATAGCTTATAAGCTTACCATGAAAAGAATATTGGATATTATATTACATCTTGATATTCAATGTCTATTGGATGAGTATTTTATATGTAATAAAAAAAATTTCAATCTTTCTTTTTAGATTGATATTTTTTTTAAAATATAGATTTTAATTGCGGTTGTTTAACTTTTTTTTTTTAATGTTGGGATGTATGTAAAAGATATATACTCCATATTATAGTGTATTTTTACCACTTTTAGTTAAAGTAAAGAATATAAAATACTTTGTGGGCGGATAAAATGAAAAAGGGTCTCACTAACACACTCCATTTTATTAAATACACAACCTATAATTATATTTTAAAATAAATATTTTTAAAAAGTCTAAATTAACCTTAAATCATTAAATACACACCCATATCCTTTCAATATTAAATTATACTCCCTTCGTCCCATTTCAATCTTTACATATCTCCAATTTGGGCGTCTTATTTCAATCTTTACATTTCTCTTTTTGGTAAATAGAACCACACAAATAAATTATTTCTCTCTTCATGGGCTCACACATCACACTAATACACTTACCCACTTTACATTAAAATATTATTTCTATCACCACACCACACATTAAATTATCATATTCCTTAACCTCCGTGCAAAAAGTAAACGTAAAGTTTGAAACGAGACGGAGGGAGTATATGTTTTCTAGCTTTATTAAATTCAATTCAATTCACTCTCCTGAGTGTCCTCCCCGTCCTTAATCTTTCGATATGAAAATTCAAGTCACGATCATGAGCGTCCCTGCACTTCCTCTTGACCTTCCTATCTTTGCAGCACAAAACAAGAGAAAAGGATGAAAGGAAACTGTGCGAATTAAACGAAGGAGGAATATTGGTAGAGAGAAAAATGATGAGGGAAAATTGTAATCTAAAATCAACGAGATTTAATTCACATATCAGTAAGATACCACACTATTGTTTTTAGTCATAATTGGTGGCAAGAGTAATCTGAATCAGGATCCCACGGCCCCCTCTTCTCACTCATCTATTCATTCCAAGTTAGAGCATCACTTGTTTCATTCTACTTAATCTTTTTTCTAATTCTTGATATGATTAATTATAATGGGTTTGAAGGATATGTTGAGGCCGGGTGATGCTGCTATTTTGTCTACTAGAATGGGCCTCTCCGACGTCATCAAGAACAAACTGGACTGACCCCAACACACCATGACCCTGACGAGGAAGATATATCACGACCGATCTTATTGAGGGATGCATTGGCACCGCCGTGGGGAACCTCTGGACCAGCGGCGCAACTACAAGAGTGTGGTGGACGCCATCTCCCACTGATAGATGTTGGATCAACAACTTTTGGGTTATGGACACACGCATGAAGGATCATTCCATTGCTCCGGTGCACTCCTAAGTCTGCATCATGGGGTGTCTCTAGTAGCTTTAAGGGTGTGTATATAATAGAATTAAGAAATAAAAAATCAATAAGGGATGTGTATTAAATTAAAGGTGTGTATTCAATAAAATGAAGTGTGTATTTAGAAACACTCAACAGATTTTCAAATTTATTAAAACTTTTATTTTTGTAAATTCAATGCGCGATCTATTCAATATTTTTAATTTTTAATTTGTAAAAGAAATCAAGAATTAAATTATGAAACACCATATTCTTTCATTCATATTTACATGATGGAAGAATTATAACAAGAAGTTATTGGATTTTGTGTATTGATCAAATGAAAATTCAGAGAGTTGAAGGTGGTGGGGGGGGGTTTGAAAGGAGAAGATGATGAAAAGAAAGAGACTGAAATAGGAATAGCAACTTCAACACTCCTCTAGACGAAGCAGAAAACCTCCTCCCTCTCTCTAAGCAGAAAACCTCCTCCCTCTCTCTAGCGGCGAAAACCCTACAATCCCTTCCCCCTCTCTCTCACCCCACCACCTGCTTCTCGCTGCTACTCATGGGCAGCCCCATGACCGCCGGCGAGAGCCCTTCGATTATGACTTCAGGCCTTCTCTCTTCCCCTTTCCCTCGTAGAGTGTGATCTGCCCTTCTTATGTCTCGGTTCCTCTCTGGAGAAGGTGGAAGTGTCTTGGTTGAAGACCTCAGATCCGATCTGCTCGGTAGATCTATGGCCATGGCGGGCGGGCTTGGGCTTTGTTCTGTCAACCATGGTAAATAGATCTGATTGTTTTGGTGGAGGGCGTCCACATCTGAAGGGTTTAGAAGGAAGAGTCGCTGAAGAGTAGCTGGTTTTGGGCAGCGGTGGCAAATGCAGAGTGGCTTGGTGGTTGGGAAGAGAGAAGGCTCCATTTTCTTTCTATATTTTATTAATCTGTAGCTTTTACTTTTATTTCTATATTTATTGTTAGGTTTGTTTACGATCTCATCAAAGTCTGGATCTAATTTTGCATAGGTTGCGTAGCAATAGTTTGCCTTGTATTAGGTCTCCGATGAAGCTGTAGGCTAGTTTTTGTTGGTTCTGTTGTCTCCTCCATGGAGGTTTGGTCTCTGTTTTCAGAGTGTAGTTCTCCTTTATGGAGTGCCTAGTCTCCCTTGGATGGAGTTTTTTTTTTCTTGGGTTGTTGATAAATGTCCAGAGAACTTTGGTGTAGCAAGTTGGCTTCGTTGATATCATGAAATGAAATTCCTATCGTTTGAGAAAAAAAAACTTCAACACTCCCTCTAGTTTTCTCACTCTAAAGCCTACAATTCTCCTTAATTATTGGAGAAGCAAAATCTGCCAATTTCTTTGTCCCAAGATTATCATCAAGCTGGTATCTTCAGTTTTTCGAATGGATTTGAGAGATCGAAGCAAGAGCAGCAGCGTCACAAATCCTTGTAGATCCACCGCGATAAGCTATGAGTTCAAGGGTTTGAACCACCGCCGCCGTTAGTCGGAATCACTACAACATAAGTGTCATTATATAACACCAAAATTATGTTACTTAGCAATGAAAAAATATTATTATAGATCATAAGTAATATTTTTTTCGGTGTCGTTGTTGCCCCTGTTATCTAAAGTCTAACGTTACACTTTTTTATCTTATTATAACACCTCATATTAATTTTAACACTTTATTGTAACACTTTAAAAAATGTTACAAATACGTTTATGTAACATTTAATTTTCCTAATGTAACATTATTTTATTAACACTTTTAAATGTAAAGTAACATTATTTACATTATTTTGGTAATACTTTTAAATATAACATAACATTAATTTTATTATTTTGATAACACTTTTAATTATAAAGTAACATTGATTACAATTTTTATAACACTTTTGAATAAAAAGTAACACTAATTACATATTAATTGTATCACTTTAAAGACAACATATAACACTTTCGTAAAATTATTATGTAACACTTGTGTTAACATTTTAGATTTGTATACAATATTTATTATCAATTATTATTATTATTATTATTAGTATTATTATTATTATTATTATTGCTGCTATGTTTAATTAATATATTTATATTTATTATTTAATAATAAATAATAATAATTCAATATTTAATATTATTTTTATTATTATTATCCTAAAAATGATAAAATATATTCAGAACTTACTTTACAATATGAAATACATCAAGGACACAACAGTATTTTTATCAAAAACTAGCTCAATAATATAACTAAGACTAACTTTTTCCTAACCAATTAATATGATTAGATCATCTATATAGCAAGTTGCATAATTACAATCAGAAAGAAACATAAAACTAGCTAACTGTAGCTTCAAATCTTGCTTGAGAAAACGAGCCACCAACAAACTGCATCCATTGATTCAGCAGCAGAAACCATTAAGCATATCGAACCCTACAAAAATGCAGCAACATGATACACATTAGCAAAGCAAACCTACAACTAGTTTGCAACACATTCATTCAACCATTCATCAAATTATACCATGAAAATGACACCAACAGCTCCACATGTAACTAAATTACATCGTAGCTTTGAGAGTTAATGCTTCAAGCTAAACCAATATCTTGAGCACACCATTTAGTATAAATTCAACACCCCATAACCAATATATACATATACTTCTTGTCATAACTTAAAATAAAACCATGTTCTATTCAAATAAAGCATTCAGTACAAGTTTCTTAGATAAAGCATATATAGGGAACAACTGTGGGATCAATTTTCCATCTATTATTTTGTTCATTTTACCAACTTCTAGAACTTTAGAAATAAGGCAACCATTGAATTGGTTCAAGTAACAAAAAGTGAAACCAAACATATACTTCATCATGACTTAAATATTTCTCTTTGACATCCCACAAGCATATGTTTAAAGTAGGGAGTAGGGACATCAGTTAACCTATAACCACCACCAATTGGTACCTATTCCCAATACAAGTATCAAACCTTTAGAAAAATTAGGAAAACTAGTGTTTAATTTTAACTACATCACTATTCTGAATTAAAATCAATAAACATCAAGCTGAATCAAAACAATACATAATTTTTCAATCACATAGTTATAAAGGTGACAATTAAGAGTAAACTTGAACCAATTGTTGTACCACACACGAAAAAATGATCATACTAAAGGGGGAAAATACACAGATATAGTGAAAATGAAAAACTACTAGAGCTATTTTCTTACAGCTATTTTATCTCTTCTGCTTGTAAGAGGAACAATGCGAGTACCATCTCCTCCACCCAATATTATTGAAGCAACTGTTGCTGGATCTGCTTTTGGATGTTCTTCGTAAAACAATGAAGATTCAAGTGCTTGCATATTATTATTTCAATCAATGTTTATTTGAGGGAAAAAAGAAAAGAAAAGTACTTATGCCCAAGATCATCAAACTTACCGCCATTTATTTGTTCATATCAAGTGTAAGAACAAAGAATGCAACTCTAGCTGCTCAGAAAGAAGGTACCAAATTGCAATCACAAGCTTAAATCAAAATACAAGTTTGAACAATTATCTGTTTCTGAAACATGCAATAGTTTAAAGGTTGGTTCATAATGCACTGGTCCAACTAATTTTGAGAAGCAACATGCCAAGATCATAGATGCAAAAAAGAACAAAAAATAAGCTTTAATTTTTAGCCAGGAAATCCATGCGGTAAAAGAAACTAATATGAGTGACGTGGCATTAAGCCAAGCATTAGCAACTTCCTCAGAGAAATTAATATTGCTGGCTAGAATCCCCTACAGGTTAGAAAATACATAAAAAAAATTACAAGTTAAAGCATGCTAATAATAGGTCATCCTATGATTACAAAGTTGAAACCAACTGCGAGAAAAAGAGTGCCCTGCCTAGCTGTTTAAGCTATTAAGAATAATTGGATTGAGTGAAATTAATGCATTAGGAAAGATGCTTTATAATACCTTATAATTCTATGGCCTCAAGAAGAGAATAATAGTGTAGAGTTAGGTCAAACAGTTAACAACACTCCTAAGGGAAGAAAGATCAAGAAGTTAGAAGGAATACAGAAAAAAAAGGGAATAATTTAGTGAAGTAGTCATGTAAAAAGAGAGCAATAAGGCATTGAAGATTGAGCATGCTTATGCTTTCAATGGTTAGAAAGTTTTTTATCAAAGAAAAGAATTATGCCAACCATTGCGAATAATACCAAATCTAGTCAATCCTTTTCCAATCTCTGTTAACAAGTATATAAGTAATATTAAAGTCCACCTAAACAGTTAAAGGCAATCAGATACTATGCAACAAGGCAGCAAAAGGATGAATACAACATTTATAAAATACGCATCATAACTAATTGAAAAGCTTAAAATAGGCATTTATAGCATATAATCTAGATTAAGGGTCGATAGAGTCAACATCATATCACGCCAATTGAAACAAAGAATTAAGATTTACGCAACAAACAGTCACATCAGCACTAAAGCTGAAACCAAAAGATGATCAAACGTAAGAGGCCTATATCCCTTTTACAACAATGGATTAATTATAAGATAATTTTGACAAGTTAATATAGAGAATTTGATAAAGTAGATGCACTAGCATGTAAGAAGGTGATGCACAAGCATATAAGATTGCAGATACACGAGCATGCAAGAGAAGCAATGGCGGCACTAATTCAGCCAAATGTTGCTAGGAGCTACAATATTGGTCTTCATACCATCATAATAACTGAGATAGAACTCTTGATGATGAAGTTTAACCAGTAATAGTTCTCCATTGAACAGGTAATCTCGAGGAAACCGTTGTATATCAATGAAATATTATTCTAAACCAGATCATGCGTTCAAACTATAATATAGTGAATGGAAGTCTATTCTTACCAAGAAAAACATCATACCTTATCTAATTCAGTCAGAAACTGGAAACTTTCAATAATCAAATCAATTGAATCTTCATCCTTCAAGATATGAAAAATAGCCCCAAACATTTTCTATCAATCAAATTGCAGATAAGAGTCTCCGAGGACAAGTTAAAAACTAAATGAATTATTAGAACTAAAAAAAGAATTGAGCCACACAACATCATAATAACCAATGATGTTGGCAACTTGACATAAGATGAAAAATTATAATATACTAATAGAAAACTCATTACATATAACAACTAGCCATTTCCTACCCACTCTTTCATTGTGCGGTGTGACTAGAGAAAAATTTCTAACTGAATTCACAACGTATGCAATACTTCTTCTTAGAGGTCAAGTTCCATTTGTAAATTTAAAAAAATAATAATAGCTGCTTCTGAAATATTTAACAATTTTTTTCACCTGCCTTGCCCATGAATTCGCCCTGTTCGATGCATTAGCGGGATACAAGATAATATATCGAAACAAACTTGGCTATGAAACTCATCAAAAATGAAATATTTGGTCGTATGTGAAAATAGTAACACAATAGAAAGCCACTAATTGCAGACTATGTTGTACTTGAGTCGTTATGAAATAATTTGCATATCCAATAGTCATCAACCTACATATAACCTGAGTACGTGACTTTATTAAAAACACCTGACACATGCACAAAAATATTTTCACACTGCAAAGGTATTTATATGAGATCCATCTTTTATATTGTAAGCAGTATACCAATAATAAAAATAAAAATTAAGAAAGAAGAAGAGGCTTGCTTTTCTAGATTAAATAATATCACTCGACTAAAGCTCATCAGATGAAATGAATACATGCCCCTTCTAGCCTTATTACAAGAAACTAACTCATTATAAAATGGAAAAGCAAATCATTTCATACCTAACCAAGCCAAATTAATTGCAGGATCACAGACGAAGGCAGAAGAGTGGTAACTATATGTAACAAGAACAAAGGGGACACACACCAACTTCATGCTATATTTTCAGGATATATGAGACAACAATAGGTCAAATAAGCTCAAAACCACAATCTAAAAACAAAGAGGTGAAGATATTTTGTGTATAATTATCTCATACCTTCATTTGTGGAGGCTTCCCAAATGATGAATCTGAATAAAATAGTCAACCCTGGGAACACAACATATCTAGCAGGTACATATATAACACAGATTGTTGAATACATATCATCGAATTCGCTTTCAATTGCCACCAGCTTTGAATTGCCACCAGAATATCCGGTTACCTTTATGAGAACTGAATGCACAAGAGAAAAAAAGACTCGTAACCCTTCGCTTGCACCAGATTCGCTTTCAATTCTTGCCTAGCCAAATACCATCTCCTGCCTAAATTGAACTGATTAAATTGATGAAGAAACATTCAATGAACAAATTCAGAGGATTATAATCAACCAAAACACTAAGTGTACCGATGAAATTGATGAAGAAACATTCAATTAACAAATTTTTCCTCTGCTTGGCCCTAATTCTTGGACAGAAATTCAAATAAAACGGAGAAGAGAAGAATTTCTATCCAATTTGTAAGTTCTTTGAAAACCTAATTACCCGGGTTGAAGCGTGAGATTTCAGTTGTTGATGAAATGAGGAAATGTGTTCGGCTTTCTCATTTTTCCTTTCTATCATTTGTTTACTTAAATTTCTTTTAAATGAAAGAGGGAAAAAGTGGAGCCAAAAGTTCACTCTCATTATAGCCTTTATTATTTTTTGAATTTGAATTTTAATAATAGGATCTTATGTGATTAGTGGGACTATGGGAGTTAATTATTTCGTCTCTAACATTTATATTTTTACTTTTATTATAACAAAATATGATTTTTAATGACAAGTTTTTCATCCTTCGTCTTTTCTTTTCTCATTACTAACGAAATTTCTTGAAGTGAAAGAAAATATCTACTCATTTCTTAGGAAAAGAAAAAAAAATCATATTTAAATTTATGAATTTACTCAAATTGATTTTAAAATTTCTTAAATTATAATATAATAAAAGTTAAAAAATTCAAAAATTTTACAATGCAATACTATTATTTCATAATTAACAATTTAATTGGATTTACAAAATGGAGTATTCAAGAATTATTTCAACTAGAGGCATAACATTTTTTCCTCATTAAATATAACTTTTGATTTTCTAAGTATCGGTTTTATATACTCCTCCTCATATTAAGTTATACGTTTACTCCGTCCGAAAAAAGAGGTGCATTTGCTTTTTGCACGTAGATTAAGGAGTATTATTATTTTATGTAAAATGAGTAAGTGTATTAGAGAGATGTGATGGGTAGTGGTGGACCCTTTTTACTAAAAGAAGAAAATTGTGCAATTTAAATGAGACGTCCAATATAGTAAAATGATGCTATTTGACGGGATGGAGGGAGTATTTTGGCATATAGATTAAATAATATAATATTTTAATAAGTAATTAGTATATATTTGTTGTATTTTACATTTTGTCTCTAATTTTAATTTTAATTGATGATAATTTGTGTAATATTGTAAAACTTTTTAGGTGTATTGATTTTAGCGACTATGTACATACTCTCTCCGTCCCACCACAAGTGTGGCGTTTTTTTTGCATATAAATAAAGAGATAAGGAGAAATAAATAATATTTTAATGTATAGTGGATAGGTGTATTAGTGTGGAGTGTGGGTCCCATGGAGATATATTAATAGTCTTGTGGAAATGCATCTCTTGTGTTGCGACAGATCAAAATAGCAAAATGGTGGGACAGTGATCGGCGTGAAATTCACCTAGAATTTTGGGCTTAATTGTATGAATTTAATTGGATTTATTTGGCTATAATTCAATAATTAAATATGATTTTAATAAAAATACTATTTATTGTTTAATTAGCTTGAGAAAGGTATCTTTGTTCATTTTTGCAGAAAAAGAGTGATTTTGAGGCAAAAATATATTCTTGATAAAAAGAGGAAGATGTGGGAGAAAATGGAGCTCAATTTGGAGTTAAAACGATCAAGAATGGAGCAAAATAAAATGGAATGAAGTATTGGACTGGATGGATTGAGTTTTGGGCCACAAATTGGGCTTGTTGGGCTCTCTTAGACAGGACGGGGCAACTTAGGCCGCTGCTGCTACTGGCCCGCTGGGCTGTAGATAGAGTTGATGGGCTGGAGTTCAAATGGGTGTGCAGCATTATTAATTAAAAAAAATTGAAGATGGGAAGGTGGAGCCAGGGTTCGAACCCTTGACATCGGCCTCACTTGCGCGCCCCTTTACCAGCTGGGCTAAAAGCACATATGTGATGGGATCTGCCCAGAATATCTCTTAAACCAGCTCTGAGCGCTGATTTAAAATGAAGAAAAATATTGGCAGCCGGGATTCGAATCATGGATCACTCGCTCCAGTCGATTCTTATGTCAGTGCCTGAACCTACTCGGCCAGACCTCCCATTGTATACAGTTTTTGTCTGGTTCATCATTTAAACCGTAAGCCTGGAACCGGTTCTAGCCTCAAAAATCACTAAAAATTCTATAAATTCCATCCATGCCCCATATCCTCAAATATCTCACATTGGAAACTCTCTAAAAATTTCACTCACCCTACACCTATAAATACCCCCATTTGGAAGCCCCCACACACCAATTCCTTCATCCATAAAATTCAATTAAATTGAATCATTAGATTCAATAGTTGAACAGAGTTTTTGAACTAAAGATCTCCATAGTTGAGATTCATCTCCCTTTCAGGGTGAGGGATCCGTAGTTTTAAATGTTACTCTAGATTAAGTTTTTTATTATTTTCCAAGAAGATGGGGACACCAAGGAAAGGATGATCCTCATGGATGTAAAACTTCATTATGTGAAATATAATCCTACTTATTATCTTAATTTACTTTGGTGGATGATTGATGCAAGATTATGTTTCTTCATTGAATTTCCGACTATGATTAGGTTTTGTTTATGGAATATGTATGCATGCTTTAATTTGGGGTTAATGCCTTTGATATTAGTGTAAATGTGATTAGGTTGTGTATTGTGTATAAACATGTCTTGTTGTTGCTTTCACCTTAGTTTCTTTACATGATTATCATATGTGAGTTTCTTCCATTATTGCATGAGGATTAATATGGGGGGAATTTGGCCAAAACCTTCCTATGTTTAGAACTACATAAATGAACACTAGCGAGATTACTTGTAATTAAGTTAGTGAAGGTAACCATACCTTAGTGAATTCATAGTACCTATTGGGAAGTGTTCACTTTGGTCTCGATCCTATTTGCTATTTTTGGGGTTTTTTAAGGGTCTACATCCTCTTCATCTAGAGAGAGAGTTTAGGTGGATTTTGTGATCGCTCTTACCATGATTAGTTTAAAAATAGAATCAATTAATGATGTTTAATGATTGTTTGAGTACTTCGAGAAACTATCATTGCATCCATTGTAATTAGATTTATTTTCCTTGCATTTTATTTTCTTTGTTTTTCTTACCCTCCTTTTCGATCGTCTCTAACTAATCATGATACTATACATAAAGGTCATGAATTCTAAATTCCCTTGGGTTCGATATTTTGTTGCTTGGTCGCCCGAGCTATTAACGATCAATCAGGCAGATGGAGTATTTAATAAAAAAGAAAATGTATACTTTAAAGTTGAACAAAAAAAAATAAAATTTTTACCTTAGGATCGGGACAAATATTTAATAAAAAAGAAAATGTATACTTTAAAAAGATCAAACAAAAACAATACTCCAAAATGTTTACTTTTGTGCGGAATTGGGATGAATGGAGTATTAATTATATTTTCTACATTTAAAATATCAAAAAAAAATTTCTCAATTAGTATCACTCTTAATTTTAAGAGTTGGCCATTTGTGCATATGGTGCACAAAATGTTAAAGACATAACATTTTATTTTGAGGGAATACACTTTAATAAATTAAGATTCTATTTTTTTATTAAAAGATCAATCGAAATATGAAGAGTTTAAATGTTTAATTTAAAAAAAAAAAAATTTTCAGAAAATGAAATATATGAATTTTTATACTAAAAGTATAATATTCAATATTAAAATATATACTATAAAACTGAATTTTGGGGCACATACCTAAGTTTGTGCATCCGATTGGATGTAAGATTTTACCAAATTTTAAATACTCTCCGTCCAATATCAATGTATCTATATATTTTTTGCATGTGAATTAATGAGTATTATTATTTTATGTGTAATGGATAGTTGTATTAGTGGAGGATGTGAATTCCATATTTTATTTGTATTAGTTGAGGGATGGGCCCCATATATATCTAAAAAGAAAAATGGATAGATTAAAAATGACAGTTCAAAATAGTAAAATGGATAATTAGAGATGGACGGATGAAGTAGTATTTTTAACTTTGTAAACAATAGAGATTAAAATAATTTTAATTGACAATTAAAAATAAAAAAATGAATAAATAATATTTTTATTAAAAAAGTTTTTGAATAAAAGACTACAATTAATTTTCAATAATAACAAAATAAGCAAAAATAAAAATAGTAGGAAAAAAAACTACAAGCCTGCAGCCATCCCAATTGATTAGACAAGTTTAAGTTAATTGAATATATATATATATATATATATATATATATATATATATATATATATATATATATATATATATATATATATATATATATATATATATATATATATATCAATTTAGTTATTAGAGGATTTATCTCAAATAATAAATTAATAAGACTATCTCAATATATATATTATTCTTTAAGAAAATAAAAATAAATAATTGTATAACAATCTATATAATTAATGAAGAATGCATGAAAATGAATTAAGATTATTAAACTATAATTAGAATTTAATTACTAGTATATTATTAAAATAAATTAATTATTAAAATTTAAATAAATAAATTAAAATAATAATCGTGATTGCATAAATTTATTTAAAATATATTTAATTTATTAATAAAAAATTAGTGATTATTGTGACTAAAAGAAAACGTCAACTAAAAATTTATATACATTTATATATAATTAAAAATTTACATACATTTATATGTAATTAAAAAATAAAATTAATAACAATCACCCCTAAAAAACATAATAACAAAAAAATAACCCCATAATTAGGCAAAAAAAAAAAAGCAGCGCCAATTTTACCTAGAAGAGAGGATAAGGGCGCCAACTCAATCTCCTTTCCGCCTCTAATCCTCTGAAAATGTGGGTTGAAAATCTCCTTTTAGTTTTCCTTCTACCTCTCTCTTAGCACTCAGCAGTTCAAAGGGGGTCGGAGGAATTTAGTGTCGGAGGTCTGGTTTCTTTGCAAGTACGCGACTACGAAGATGGTAGCTGCTTGGAAGATCAAAGATATTGATGCCCAAGCGTATTCCATCATGGCCTATCTATCTTTCGCCTGTTAGCATCGACTCCAAAATTCTCTTCATTTTCCTCAAATCCATCGACGCTTCAATTATAGATCTCCTGCCATTATCTTTTCTTTCGGTACTATTTCCATTTCTGTTACTGATTTTAATCGCATATCCTGCAGATTCACTTCGCCATTCTTCACTTGGTGGAGGTTGTTCTAATTTTTCCAAAGCTGATTGCTTTGGCGACAAATTAAGTGGTGCATTTGTTTTATTTCTATATTTTTAGGTTTATAGTGAATTAATCATTCAACTTTGAAATTTCTTAACCAACGAAAATACAGCGGCGAATTTCCATTGCTATATGAATGAGCTAAAGCCTCGAGTCTCACAGTTCATTTCTCTTAAAGATTTTTTTGACGTTGATATAATCTATTTCAGATTTCTTTCCACCCGTACACTTAAGTATTCAGTCGAATATATTACTCTAAACTAGTTCATTGAATGTTTCTTTATCAATTTCATTGGTTAAATTGCTGAATAGTGGATGCTCATATTCAATCGGATTGAGATCATCCACAGGATCTGTGGATAAAGATGCAAAAAATTAGATAAGCTACTCCGAAACAGTTGTATGTTTTTCTATTCGATTTTGTTCAATTGATCATTAGTATGAGGGAGCAGTAGTCAGTTTGCATTTTGACATAGCTATTGGTCATAGACTAATTACAGTTTGATTGCAGTTAGACAACAAAATCACGGAGTATGTTAAACATGGAGTTTCTGCAGATGAAACAATCCTTAATCTGCAGATTAAGAATTGCGAGGTGGATGGGTCGAAGATGTAAGTGCTGACAGATTTTCTGGACTGAATGGAAGTAAAGGTATGTGGACTTCTTTAGATTAACTTGTGTCTATTGGGCAATATTATTTTCTTAATTTTTATGTACTTTTTCCACTAGCTAACATCTCCACTAGTTGTATTGCAAAAGCAACATTGTTGGGCATTCATTATGTACACGGGCTACTTAGTACTTGTCTTGTGATTTGGTTTGAAAATTTATTCGATTGTAAAGTAGAAGTCTCAGTTTAGTGTTTTCTGTCATAGTTAACTAAAACATAAATATATCTCTATATCTATACATTATATATAAAGAGAATTCACCTGAAATACAGCTAGTTCTGAACTTTTGCAATTTATTTTACACCTAGAAAACTCTGGTTTTCCTTGTCTTGTATGTGGCTAACATTGAGGCTTCGCTAAGTTCGCGTACTCTACCTCTATTCCTCTCCATCATTGTTTGTTTTTTCCATCTTTCTTTGTTCATATTTACCCTTCCTTTGTTTTCATTTAACATGTTTCTATTTCCTTGGTTGCTTCAATTACTGCCCGTTGGACATACTGGTAAATATGCTCATTCTTATTTTCATATGTCAGTTACTGAGAATTAATAGTCTCATTGATTTACTTGGGTGTCTGAGCAATACAATGTTGTTTGATTTATTATTTAGTGTGAGTTAGAATAGTATAAACAAGGCTATTATGTATGTTAGTGACAAATGTTATTTAAGATGCTAAATTTACTGCGGCCTAACATGTTTACGACATAAAATAATTCAATTCATAATTTATATTTTTTAAATAATTAATTGTGGGAAACTAATGGTTGTGCAAAGTGGAAGCATAATAAATTCAGAAGGTACAAATATAGAAGAATTGAAAAAATACAGAAAAGGTGAAAGCAGATGCTCATTAAGTTAGCAGGAATTACTTGTCAGAAACACAGTGGTTTTGGGATAGGCGGCAAGCATAGAATGCGGCGGTGTTCGGAAGGTATATGCACTGCTCTTATTGACTATTATTATTGATAAAATAAAAAAATTATGTGCTCTCTTGAGAGTGAACACAAACTTGGTGGAGTAATGTACGTATTGCTAGGTTTACTACAACTTTGGGAATTGGTGATTGATATTTATTCTTTGCTACATGTGTATTTGGACCATCTGGTTCCCATGTAATATGGAGCTCACCTCAGCTTTATCACTTCTATTAACAATGTGTATATGAGGAAAGAAGGCAGTTATATTGATACTTCAATTTTACGTGCCATTTTTCAATGACAAGATCCTTTCTTTATTTTATCATCCATAACTTATTTTTAACTGCAAAATTAGAAAATAGTTGGTTGACATAGGTGATTCAGATTTGCACAATTAGAAAATAGTTGGTTGACATAGGTGATTCAGATAATTGAAATCCTTAAGCGTAAATTTAAGCAGTTTTATGTAAGAAACTTGGTCTAATTTGCAGACTACCAGAGGCATCTGTGTGATTATTAGCTTACAAAGAGAACGTTTGCTTGTTGAACTTCTTATTTTACACGTGTTTTGTAAAGTGAAATCACCAATTCCTTATATATATATATATATATATATATATATATATATATATATATATATATATATATATAAAGAAGAAAATACGGGTTACCACCTTACAGAGTGAAGTGTAGTTACCTGGTATATATATATATATATGATTTGTTATATACTAGATTTTTAGTTACTATTTTGGAAGCTGCTATACACTTCATCTAGAACTAGAAGGCAAGGCCACCCTGGTTGTTTTGTAGTCGTGGGTGCCTTTCGTTGTACAAATGCAAGCTATATTGTTCCTGGCTATATCATGGGTGGAGAAAACAAGTCAAATGAGAAAGCTAGGTTGAGGAAAGGTGGGAACTTTGGATAATATTTTATTCTATTGAGTTTAGACTTTGTTTTCTTTAATCTCCATAATGCTTAGTGCTTGCGATTTCAAATGTTCAATATGATAGTGTATAAGTTTGACTTTTACCTGTCAAGATACACATGAATCTAACTCTATAGAATGAAGCTAGTTCAAGTGTGGGGTGTTTTAGTTCATCTTATATCTTTTGGAGCTCAAATCTGTTTACTTTATGTTGGCCTCAACATCCTCATAATGGAACAAGCAACACTTTTGATAAATTCTCATTTCTTTAAAATTTACATGCTATTCCCACTTGCAATGTTATCCTAAAAAGAAAATAGCTAAACACAAATAATTTTATTTATTTCTCACTGTTAAAAGTTTATACCTCTACACATTCAAAAGATTAGTAGCATCCTTTTTTTTACCTCACACGAAAACACCACCATAACCATTGATAACCGATAAAAGCTTTACAAAAATCATCATGTAAATTAAAACATCAAATGTAGAGTGCTTAAATGGCAGAAAAAGAGGAAAATGGCTAACACAAGCATGAGAATTCTCACTATGAACTTATCTAACTATAGGAATTCTTGCTAACTTATCCCTGAATGCGACCACACATGCAGTGCAAGACTTTTGATAAAAAAAATTTCCTTGCAGATTAAGTTCTATGAACATTGAAATATAAAAGAAGCACAACTGAAGAAAGCCAAACAAATAAACATCTCAAGTGAATGAAAGACTAAATGTAACATTATTGTTGAGACCAAAGCACAGTTCTTGCGATGAAAACTAGTTGGTCACTACTCTCAAAACCAACTTCACAGTAGGGGATAGATAACATTGCAACACTTCTGATAGAATCTTCCCTTGCAGAACAAGTTATATGAACACGATAATAATATAAAAGAAGCAGAAAGTAGCAACTTAAGAAGGCCATGTAAGTAATTAACTAAAATACACATTTTTAAGATCAAATCACATTTTTCAATCCATGAACACCTTGAACACCTCTCTCAAAGATTAAGGGGATAACACAGGTTCACCTTCCAAGAAAGGGTCACACTATTTTTCCAAAAAAAAGTACTATTCAAGTATGTTAGAACCAACAAGAAAGTGTTTCAAGCTTTTATATTTTTAATTATTATTTAATTTTTTAATTAAAATTATATGTTTAATAAATATTACTATTTTTAAATATTTGACTCACTTATTAATAGTACACTTATGAGTCATTTTAAGGCATTTTACTTTTTAATTTTTAATTAAAACATTATAATATGACTTTTGAGCATCCTATTTACATTATGTGTCCTATTATACATATATTGACTAAAGTAAAAAAGGACATTCAATAAATGTTTTTATTAAAAACATTAAAAATAAAAATATAAACTGTAAAAATTAGTTGTATTTTTTTTCTTTAAAAAAAAGATATATGCAATATATTATATACTTTATACCCATATTCTTTATTTATATATTTTTTAATAAAATATAATAAATAAATTTAATAAGATTAATCCACAAACTAAAACAAAATTAATAAGATTAATCCACAAACTAAAACAATACCGACAGCAAGGACATGACAACAGCAACCAAAAAAACTAAACCAAGAAAATCTAGCACACGAGACCAAGTAACCAGCACACCCAACACAAAAACTACAAGATCTGAATCAGACAGAATCAGAGAAACTAAACCACACACACAAGCAAACAACAAGTCAAACACATATCAAGGCAAGGCAGAAGAAGAACACTAAACAAACAAGCACGCATCACACAAAGGCATCAGGAGAGACACCATCACAGGGACCAGCAAGCGAAATAACATACGTTGGAGACACGACAAGAACAGAAAAAGACAGAAAAAATACAAGATAAAACAGGACAAAAGGCCAGACACGACAATTGGCAAACAATAAGTAAAAAGAGAAGAAGAAACGAAAGAGGAAAAAAATGAAAAAAAAAGAAAGAGGAAAGCTGTTAAATTACGTTGGCTTGTTGGAAAATTTCAAATCTACAATCGATGGGGATGAATCACGGTAAATTGTGGTCATGTAGGGTGGCCGTGTGGGTTGGGCGCGCGACGGTGGCTGGTGAGTGTTGAGCAGCCGAGAGGACTGAGGAGTGAGGACCTGGAGGGGTGAGATGAGAAATAAAAATTGGGATGGAGGCTTAGAGTGGAGGCGTGAGAATTGAGATGAGATGTGCCGGAGGAGCCCTAATTTAAAATTAGTATATAGTATTTAATTTAATTATTTAAAAAAATTAGGTAACCCGATCGGGTAATTCGAGTAATTTTTTATACCCGATACCCGATCTGATAAGAAACAGCCGGGTTTGGGTTTACCCAAAACCCAAAATTACCCGAAAAAATTGGGTTTTTTGAGTAATTTTTATCCGGTTCGGATCGGGTATCCGAAACCCAAAAAAATATGACCATCCTTGTGTTGGGTATTAATATTTTTATTATTTAAATATTGAAATTTAAAATTAAAAAAAAAACTTTTTTTGGTGCGGGGGTCGGGGGTGTGGGGGGGAGGGTTATGGGTGGGTGAGTTGATTGGGGTAAGGGCTGGGTGGTAATATTTTTATTATTTAAATATTAAAATTTAAAAGTTTTATAAAAAAAATATTTTTTTGGGGTTGTTGGGTGGGGGTGGGTTGGGTAGACTGGGTGGTAAGGTTTATAATTAAAAAATGGGTGTATATTGGGTGCAACTAGTTTCATATTTTTTAGTTGTGCACCGGGTCAACCCAATTATAAATAGGTCATATAAAACCTAAAATTATGTCCAAAAAATTCATTATTACGTTAACAGCATTCCCACTCCCCCGATTCTCTCCCACACGATAATTCTCTCCCACCATGACGACGATTCTCTCCCATGGCAGTCCACTGTCGATTTTGCCGCCATGTTTCGGCGATCTGCCGCCGTCATCAGATGATTTCACAGCACCACGCTGATTTTGCAACTCTACAAGCAATCCATCCCTCAGATTCATCGCAACTCTGCAAGCAATCCATCTCTCCTAGATTCATCACAACTCTGCAAACAATCGATCTGATATTATTAGCACTGTAAGTCTCCTCCGCAAATAGTGTCTTGAATTTCTACCATTTAATATTGTGTATATATGTTGAATTATTATTCGTATTTTGTTACCTTTTATTTATTGGATATTCTTATATAGATGCATTGTAAATTTGATTCCGTTTACAAATCTTATGAATATTGTGGATATATGTTTAATTATTATTATTTTGTTACCTTTTATTTATTGGATATTCTTATGTAGATGCATTGGTATACTTGTAATCTTAATTCGTCTGACTAACTGAGTTCATTAAATTAATTATTATTATCTTTTTAGTTGTTTTATGAGAGATACATTCAAGATAATTGTTTATGTTTAATCCTTTAATTGTATAAAGGTATGGTCTGTATTGTACGTGATTATGATTTGTATGTTAGATTAGTTTAACTGTATATGTTATCTTTGCTAATTGTATATAGGTATGGTATGAGTTATATGTTATCTCTGTTTCTCCGTCAACTATATATAGATATGTTCTGAATTGTACATAGATATGGTCTGAATTGTATATGAGCATGATTTGTATATTGGATTATTTTAACAGTATATGTTTTCTCCATTAGCTGTATAAAGGTATGTTCTGAATTGTATGTGATCATGATAGGCATCTTGGTAGCATTATGCATTCGATGTGATGAATTTTTCTTTACTGTATATGTTTTCTCTGTTAATTGTACATAACTATGGTCTGAATTGTACATGCACATAATTTGTATGTTGAATTATTTTAACTATATATGTTTTCTTCGTTAACTGTGTATATGTATGTTTTAATTGTATGTGGTCATGATAGACATCTTGGTAGCATTATGCATTCGATGTGATAGATTTTTCTTTACTGTATATGTTTTCTCTGTTAATTGTACATAGCTATGGTCTGAATTGTACATGGGCATAATTTGTATGTTGAATTATTTTAACTATATATGTTTTCTCTGTGAAGTGTATATAGGTATGTTCTGAATTGTATGTGGCCATGATAGATATCTTGGTAACATTACGCATTCGTTGTGATGGATTTTTCTTTACAGTATATGTTTTCTCCGTTAATTATAAATATGTATAGTCTGAATTGTACATGGACATGATTTATATGTTGGATTATTTTAATTGTATATGTTTTCTCTGTTAATTGTGTATATATATATATATATGTTTTGAATTGTATATGGGCATGATGAGTATGTTGGTAGCATTGTGCATTCGAAGTGATGAATTTTTCTTTACTGTATATGTATTCCTCATTAATAGTATAGAAATAACCAGTTTTGTTTGTTATATGCAGATGTTATTCAAACTATATGCTCTAGTAAAGATGAGGAAAGCATGGAATATGAGCAGGTCACAGATTCAATAGTTGGATTAAAAAGAGACACACTTGAGGAGATGCACAAATTGTATTGTAAACATGCAAGCAGAATCACATTTGATTCTCAATTTTTATTCAAAAATTCATCAACTAGAAGTAGCTCATGATTTATCATCATATGTAAAAGTAACTCGGTTTTTTTGAATCAAATTTCATGAATACATGTTATTAGAAAACAAGAATGAACTTGTTTTAAAATCAAACCTTACTTAATTTAAGGATGAATAACCCAAATGCATTGTCCTACTAATGAATCACACACAATTGGGTCACAAAAAGAGTTTTAAGGTGGGAAGTTGTTTAGGAAAGAAGAATGACAAATTACAATTATAGTAATCCAATATCTTTACACTTGAACAAATATAATAAGTCAAAAATCCAAATTGGCAAAATATATGCATAAATAAAGGAGTTCACTACAACTACACCAAGAAGAAAACCAAGAAACTCAGCAGCTCCACACTTTCAAGCACATTTAGTGGCCACTCTTGAATGGCTCCAATAAAGACCGGGTAATACAGAGCAGCAAGGGTAGCTCCAATGAATGATACCTAAAACACTCACTGTAATAGCAAAACGAATGAAAAGTTAGTAAAGTCGCCTTTTATACATAACATTACTACAACAACTGTGTTTTCATTTTGATATTCATCACACATCCATACTTACATGGTCATTCCATGCATGTTCTATGCTGTAGATGATGGCTGCACCAAGGCTCCGGGCAAAGTTGATTTAGTTTTACTTAGATGTAACATCCTTTCTCTTGTCTTTCAAATATTTAAATGTAGAAGCAATATTCTTTGTACTCATAATCGATTCCTAAACATCAAAATACAAAACATTAATAGAGAATAATCAACTTCAAAAGAAATTAAGAAAGTAGGTGGAAAACTGAACCACAAAATTATAATCTTCACAATCGATAGAGAGTATGAGAAAGTTAAAAATTGATTACTTACACAAAATAGTGAAAATAATCAAAAGAAAACTCAAGAATCATAAGTTTCTTGACTACATCATTCATAATTGATGTTTAAATTCTTCTTCTCTATCGAAAATCGTAATGAACTTGCATAAAGAGTATATGAATAATTTGAGCAAAATCGTAATGGGTAAACAATTTAAAAAATCAATAAAATTCATAAAAAATTAATAAAATTCATAAATATACATTAAACTATGAAATATTAAAAAGAAAATCAATAACTAGCTAAATTTGATGAATGAAATGAATAAATAGGACAATCAAACAAAAAGAGAAATTGAAAAAATGGAGAAATTGAACAAAAAAAATAACAAACGAATAAATCAAAAGATGAAGATAAAAAATACATAGACAAAACAAAGAAATTGGAGAAAAAAACCAAAAAGCAGAAAGAGAATAAAAAAATGCTTACCAAATATGAAGACGATCAAATAGGACCAAATCGGTGAGCAAAGAATGGTGTTGATCATCGTGTGTATACAGAAAAAGCGAGAATTGTGGAGACATGAATATAGTCGAGAGAGATTGATGCAATTGAGCGATATAAAATGAGAAAGGAAAGGTAGGGTTTTAGGATGAAAAAGAAAGAAGGGAGAGAGCGGTGGTTACAGAGTGAAAGAAAGAATGAGAGAGAAGGATAGGGTTACAGAATGATCCAATGGGTTTTATCCTAATATATACCCCGGGCCAAATAAATGGGTCGGATCCGGGTGCAACCTTGTACCCAGTTGTATACAATAAATTGCCTTAAAAAATATATATTTTTATAATTTTTAATTAATTTATTAATTTTATATAATATTTTTATATATTAATATATTAATTACACAACGGAAAGATTTCAAATAACACAGTTTGAGTAACAATTTGAAATCCATTCAAAAACACCAAAAAAAATTCAAAATCAAATCCATGATTTGAAATCCATTGATTTAAAATCCTGGATTTATAAATCCATTGATTTCAAATGTTATCCAAACATGAAGGAGGGATTTGAGGGATGAATTTATAAATCCCTCTCAAATCCTTCCATCCAAACACAACCTTATACGATTTTGTGAGCAGTTTACATTACATTCCATGCATAACATAATTTAGTTAATTGCAAAATTTATCACCAAATCATACAAGTTTTTAAAATCTCATTATTGATCGACAGTCGATCATGTGTGGGTTTTCTATAATTAGTAGTTATATATAAAGTTATAAGATAAAATTGGTAAAAGTATACTATTGTTTTTTTTAAAAAAATTAAAGTAAAACTATCAAAAAGTTTGTGTGTGCCCGGGCGCACGGGAGCACATTCTGTGTGCCTTTAGAATTTTGTGCTAAATTGTATACCCTTTAGTATAATGACTAATAAATTATATTAATAAAAATAGAAATGAAAAGATACAGAGAAGCAAAAAGATGTTTGAAAGTAAAAAAGACTATCTAAATCTATAGTAGTCTTGATTCATGTCTGTGAACAATATCCTTTCTATGGGTACCGATAGATTGTGATACCAGGTGTATGGTCCCCCAATATATGATAAAGTATCTGCAGCTGAGTTCCCTTCTCTTAAAATATGCGAGATATGAAATGTCATTTGCAGTAGAAATCTTTTGCCTTGTGCCAACTTGCCAGCCACCTCTATGGGATGATTGGTTTTCTTGTAATGAAAGCATGAACAACATACATAGAATCTGTTTCAAGCCAAAGCCTTTTCCATCCTTTCTCAAAAGCCATTTCAATGGCTAAGCATGCAGTCCCTAGCTCTACTTCGAAAGCAAAACCATGCCCAAATCCACACGAGAAACCCCCCCCCCCATTGCAAATCCTCTACTATTTCTGTATAATCCTCCACCAGAAATGCATCCTGGAGCACCCTTTGCATGGCCATCCACGTTAACTTTTGTCCAGCCAGCTGCTAGAGGTTGCCAACTAACATCCTTCACCGTAGGAGCCTTTCTTAGAGCCCCTGCAATCCCAAAATATTTCAGAGTACATAGATCTTCCACTGTGTGTACCCTTTATTTTCTGAAGAAAAATAAAAAAATATTAATGAAAAGTGTGAGCACACGAAAGCACACTCCGTGTGCCTTTAGAATTTTGTGTTAAATTGTACACCCTTTAGTATAAAGATGTGTACCCTTTATTTTCTGAAGAAAAATAAAAAATATTATTAAAAAGTGTATACCTTTTAGAACAAAATGGTGTACCCTTATTAATTAAAGTATATACCTTTTAAAACAAAATTATGACCTTTCATGTTTGTGCAATTTGCACCCATCGGGCAGCTGAAGCATGTCTGACCGCTGACATGACGTTGACCTTGCCACGTCAGCTTTTAGTTGATTGCACGAAAAACCCCAACCTTTACTTAAATTGCAATTTAATCCCAACCTTTGAAATTTTGGCAAAAAAGACCATAAATTTTTATTTTTATTTTTAAATTGCACTATCTAATAAAAATTTATATTTTATTTTTAAATTTAAACTCTAAAATATTATTAAATAAAATAATAAAATGATTATTACTTATAGTTATGTGAATAAAATTAATTATATCTATTAAGTAGTAAAAAAACTATACAATCTCTAAATATTTAAATTCTTTTAATTTTTAAAATATTTTATACATTATAAAATTATTATAATTTATAAAATCAAAGTATTTGTGAACATGTCTCAATATCTTTTCGTAATTTCACATAGGAGAATGACAAATATACCTATGAGATGTTTAAGGAATTTTATTATTTTTAAAAAAATTATTTAAAATTAATTTATAAACTCAAGTTTTATACTGAGAAAAAATATTCGTTAAGATTTAATTTATACAGACCAAAATAATTTCATGTACTTATCATCATATTTTCTGTTTTCATACATCTTATACTTACCTTCATCACATCAAATCCATCACTAACCTCGAAAAGTTATATATTAATCTAAAAAATAACACTCTCACCTAACACACATAACATATTTTATACTTCATTTATTATCTTAAAATACTACAATGCTCTTAAAAAAGAAAAAAAAAATTATCAAAAAAAACTTTTTTAAAGGTAAATATCTACCGTACTAGTGAAGATAACTACGGGACAGAGAGAAGTAAAAAATTAATAAATAAAAATTAAAAGACTTTGTAAAAAAATTAACATTTAATATAACATTTAGTATGAAAATACAAAATAAAAATAAATATTTAAGTATAATCTTTAGTTATGAATTTAAATTTAAAATAAAATATAAATCTTTTATTAGATGATGCAATTTAAAAATAAAAATTTGATGAGTTTTTTTGCTAAAATCTCAAAGGTTGGGATTAAATTGCAATTTAATTAAAGGTTGGGATTTTTATTGCAATCAACTAAAAGCTGACGTGGCAAGGTCAACGCCACGTCAGCTGTCAGACAAGCTTCAACTGTCCGATGGGTGTAAATTGCACAAATATGAAAGGTCATGATTTTTTTTGCAATTTTATAAAAGTTAGGATTAATTTGCAATCCGTTAAAAGTTTGTGGTTTTTAACGCAATTAACCCTTTAATTTTCATGGGAAAATGGACTACTGTAAAAATTACCCGCCCATTTCTGAAAATTCAATACATGACTTCTTTACATTTTTGCGACACTTCTATTTACTATTGAACCATACTAGCTTGGTGATTTGTTACAGGTACATGATGTTCTGTGATATTTTGGTATGATATTATAACAACAAATTTTGTATTTATAATACAAATAAATACAAATTGAATTACAATAATAATGCAGACGAATTAAACTTGATAATTTAGGAAACAATCTCTATCTATCATTTGATTATTCTCTCGAACCAATTTAGACTTTGACTTTGACTGGTTGTGTTGGCCGTGCTGATCGCGTTGATTGCGCTGACTGTGTGTGTTGAGTCGGATCTTCAATTTAAGCTTTTTCGAACTCGGATTTGGGGCTTTATAACGTTAATCTAGAGGCATCGAACCTTTGTTTGGATTAAACATGCTTGATGTGAATAACACTCGATCTGGGGGGCTTAGCACCTTGATCCCGGGTTGTATGTTGTTCTTGACTCGAAGAACATTAAAGAACTTAGTGTATGAAGAATACTTAATTTGGGGGGCTTAGCACCTTGATCCTGAATCGTATGTCGTTCTTCAATTAAAGATACTTGAAGATCTTGAATAGCATTGCTTGTGTTTCAATCTCTTCAGAGCGTCGTTACCTTCGGGTGCTTGAATGTTTGTCTAAAATGAATAGAGGAGGGCTCCTTATATAGGTGAAGAGTGAGGATGCCCCATAAATAACTCGCAGTCTGATTGGTCCATGGCTGATTTGACCTAATTCTGCGGGCTTGAGTCTTTCTATCCTTGCAATTTGACTGGTTGATCCAAATTTGACTTAATTCTGCGGGCTTGGGCTTATTTGACTGGATCTGTCCCAATTATCAATTATTCACTAATTTATTTATTTAAATCTCTTAATAAATAAATAATTAATTGATAATTATTGCATTAATTTGTCACATATTTTCCTTTAATAGATAATAAAATTCAAGTGCCTACAGATATCTCTAAGTGTGATATCTCTTATCACATATTCTTATGGAATGACACTTAGATGAAGAAATCTAATCCATTGCCCTAGGGTTTACTAGTAGAATTGGGGTAAAGTTTTCATTCTATCCGTGCGTGTCACTCATCTAATGGAGTAGCACAAGAGATGTCACACAAAAGTGACATAAAAGATTCAGACCCCACAAATGTTATATCAAAATGACACAGAAGATCCAAACTCCTTGTCACGAGGTGGGTTTATTCATGCATGTTTCTTCATGCTTTCATTTGTCCATTACCATTTACCACATAAATTTGAAGAAACAGCTGCAATTGGTTTAGTAGCTTTGTTCAAGATAATGTGGATAATATTTTATTTTGATAATAAAATTTCTTTATATATTTTAAAATTAACATAGTCTCTGGTAAGATTATGCTTATGTGAAACAGTTTGTAGCATTTGTTAAAGTATAAAATTTTACCGTTAAAGTATAATATTGTCAATTCTATGATTAATGATGTATTATAATATAATTTTTATGTGTTATAATATTATTTATTATAAATATATTTGACTATTATTAAAAATATTTTATCCATATATTAAGCATATTTTAATAAGGAATCCGTCTTATAAACTATCTCAAAACTATTGGTATCACATTGCTTTTCTTTACGTAAATCCCAATTAATTTATAAGAGCAAATTGACTCTCACCAAAACATAGTAATAATTTTACATATAATTTTCATTATTAGGTAATCTCCCACAATTTAATCTTTTTCAGCAAGTGTTTATTATTGAGAGATACACACTTTAAAGGTTAATTACACTCAAATACATTAAAAAATTGAAATAAGTACAAAAATTCACGCTTCTCACCAAATTACCCCTACCAAATATATTCCCTAAAAACCAGGTTCCTCCTTTTAGCCGTTCACAATTCTCTTCCATGAGATTCCCGCCGCCGTTTGTTATTGGGGTTGGTGCAGATCGGGATCGTGATTTCTCCACCCACCTCACGCATCTCTGGCTTACTCTGATTTTTCGTCTGACCGTTGTTCTCCAGCGTGCTATCCTAGCCGTCGGCCCAATTAGAGTCCCCCATTTCTCGCCGCAGTGATGTCGCGTTCAACAATGGCGGCTCGCCGCCACAAAATAACATCCAATGGAATCCTCCCAATTCACGCACCTCCAATGGAATCCTCCCAATCGGGATCGTGATTGCTATTGCCGTTGGAAAGTCGTCGACCGTTTCAATACCATCTAGGGCTCCTTCCCCTCCCATGTCACGATGGAGGACTTATTGCTGTTGGCCATGCCGTTCCTCTCAGATTTTGACCTTGTTCCGGGTCCCCTATTTCGTGGCCACCGTTAATGGCTATTCTCCGCCGCCGCTCAATGGATCCTCAGCCATAGCCTATTAGCTACATCTGTGGAGGTGATTCATTACTCTTAACAATTTAACTGATCTTCTTCGGTAGATGATAACGGCAACGTATTTGGATTATTTGTGTTTGATTTTTAATATCTTCGAATTGTGTGTTTTTTCAGATTGCAGTCAAGAGAACACCTTGAAGCCAGGGATGTGATTCAGTGACATGAGTGCGGCTATCATATTCTCTACAAGAAACGCACTAGCAGAAGTATCTAATTTTTTATTATTTTCTCGACTTTTTCCTCCTAAATTCAATTCTGTATTTTAGTTCACGTTCTATTTGTTGTTATGTCGTGTATTTCTTGTGCTGTTTCTTGCTGCTTTAAGTATCTATTTGATTTGAATTGAATTTACCTTGTTTGATTCTACGTTGATCACCACATCTATGATTACTTCTCCAACTTCTGATCCATCTACACCTCTGCTTCGTCTTGTTCTTATTCGCTTGCATGTTGGATAAATATTACAGGTCGAAAATAGAATTTAAAAAGGATGATTTTATTGATAAGTCACATGTATTGTACATTACCACTTATTCACTTCACTCTACACAATTTCTAGTGTGCTCTCACAAGTGATATAATTAAGTTAATTAATAGTTGATTTATATGCTCTTTTAGAATATACGTACAGAATAACAATCACCTTAGTTAATTCTCCATTCTTGGGTGATTATTCAGGTTATTTCTAGAAAAAGCAATTGGTATTGATCTTCAATGTATACCATCTTCAAATATGGACTTTTAAATTTGCCTTATTTCTTAATAGCTGGAGGGTTGTTGTGCAGTGGATCAGCAGATAAGTGTATATGCATATGGAGTAGATAGATGATTAATGGGTGTTTGATTAAGCATATGGTAATTAGAATGGCCTGTTAAGTGTCTGCAAGCATCACCTGCTAGAGTAGGGGGTGGATTCATGTTGTATAGTGGGAGTCTTGCTAAGAGTTCGAGAATTTGGTGGGTCCCAAATTGGTCTAACTCTGATGAAGATTATGAAACCAACGAGGAGAAATTCATTGATTAGTTTTTGTGGTTGAATCAGCACTGGTTCCAAATAGTCCTTGGTGGTGGGAAGAATGTCTACAAAAATGTGCAAAATAAAATGTGCAAAATAAAATTTGCAAAACAAAATGTGCAAAAGAAATTGTGCAAAAATAAAATTGTTCAAAACAAAATGTGCAAAAGAAATTTTGCAAAACAAAATGTGCAACACAAAAATGTGCAAAACAAAATGTGCAAACACATAGTGGTATTTATAGTATCACAATATATTTGGTGTAGTTATGAGTATTAGTTCTTTGAATCATGTAGTTTATAGTAATTATGCATTATTTCATGTATTTCATAGTAAGTGACCCTTTCCAACGCGTACCTCACATTATTTTAGCATAAAATTACAATACAACTTCAAAAATTTTTACTATATTTTCTTACTACGTAAAATATTCTAAAAATATTTTATTTTATAAAAATTTTAAATTAATATTTATAAGATATTTTAATTTGATAAATTATATATTTTTAATTAAATTAATTTAGAATTTAATAAATTTAATAAATTATATATTTACTAATATTAATTTAATAAATGTAATATATTTATTATTAAAATTTTAAATTATATATTCTATAATTTATACATCATTTAAAATAAAAAATAAAAAGCAAAATTATAAGTTGTTGTAAATCAAGTTAAAACAAGGCAAAAACTTGTGTGCGCCTGGGCGCACGGAAGCACACTCCGTGTGCCTTTAAAATTTTGTGTTAAATTGTACACCATTTAGTATAAAGATGTGTACCCTTTATTTTCAGAAGAAAAATAAAAAATATTAATAAAAAGTGTATACTCTTTAGAACAAAACGGTGCACCCTTATTAATTAAAGTGTAAATTCTTTAGAACAAATTAATGTACTCTTATCTATAATACTAAATTCTAAAGGCGTCAAGCCTTACTCTTAAAACAATTACATATATGCAAAAATATTAAAAGAGAAGCAATCAGTTTTATTAATTTTAAAATATTAAATAAAAAAGTGAATAATTAGATTATACTATAAAAAAATATAACATAAAATTATATAAATAGTGGATAGCGTGGAGTTATATTCATCTGATGCGATCTTCAGTTCATCGCCACATCTGATGCGATCTTCAGAATAAGGAGAACGTGGCGTGAAGGGCAGAGCTGAAGATCAAATTTTGCGTTGGAGTGGTGTTCTTGAATGACTTAATGACAAAATCGTTTCTAAGCTATGTTGATCTCAAGAAACAGAAGTTGAAAGATCTTGAAACAGGGCCAGATATTGAGATGAGTCAAAATTGACCTTTCAGAGGTAAAAATCTGTCGGAATTCTTTAAAAAAGTAGGCCTAATCAAAGGTGAAATGGAACAAGTCACCAATCTACTTCTTGATATTCAAAACCTCAATGAAGAGTTAGGAACTAATTAAAGTTCGAAGTCTTTTCAGGGGATGAGAGACCGGATCAATTTTGATGCGGTCATGATTCTTAGAAAAGTCAAGATTATCAAAACAAGATTAGAGTTTCTCTGCAAGTCCAACATCTCCAATCATGCTGAGTACAGAGAAGGAGGCCACATTGATCGTATATGTAAATAATAATTGTTATTATTTATTTATTTATTTATTTTTCAAAAATGAAAAGTGGATAAGAGAGAGGGGGGAGTTAATGAAATGGTTTTTTAACTCCCATCTCTTTGGAGATATTTATACATCGCCATGCAGTTATGATATGTGCTGAAACAAGCAAGACGCTTGAGATACAGAAAATGCAGAACTCAGAACGCGAAAGCGTTTTTTCTCTCTCGATTTCTCTTCTGTTTTCACATCACAAATCCAGTTGACATATTTCAGATTAATACACATTCGTGAAAATTAATCTTTCAACCATGTGTTGAAGATTTGATCCAGAGATCACAGTTTACCAACGTGAGTACCAATCAGTTCGTACGTGTTCTTCTGCTGCAACGAAAACTCTACGAAAAAAGATATGATTTCTCCTTATGTATAAACATGAGTTTTTCAATATTAGTATCAGAGCCAATGGTTGGTACTCTGCTTGTTTTTTTAGAATAAAAAATAGAATATTTTCATGATTTAATTTTCTGCTTTTAACGGTAAATTTTGCTCATACATGATTTATGTTGAAAAGTGTATGATTGTTGATTAATGTAATGTTGTCTGATCATACGTACTATGAGTTAAAGGCAAAATTTTAAGTATCCAATGGCAATTTCATGTGTATGATGTTTTTAAACCTTTAACACTATTCAAGGGTTCAATTTTTTGTCATTTTTTATGCATTTAAAAAGCATGTTTTTTATACATCACTGGATAGACCTTGTCAAGAGGAGACCGTCAATATTTTTCGTGCATTTTTTTGCCCTTTAAAACTCAAGTTATGATTTTTTTAAAGTTTTTTCATTATTGGGCCTAAACTGCAAAAGTTCAGAAAGTTCGGGGTTCTGGTTTTGAGAATTCGATAAAAGTCAGGGACCATTTCGAAATTAAAATTAAAGTTTGAGGGTTGACCAGGTCAGACCAACCCGAACCGGACCCCACCGACATGGACCAGACCGGACCAGAGGCGAACCAGAACAGGTTCAGACCAACCGGAGAACTGACGATCGATGGTGGCGCGTGTAAGACATGCACCGGCAGACGGCGGCGCGTGAGGCCCACATGCCGGTAGTTGGCGACACCAGTAGTGGTGCGTGAGGTTCACGCGCCGACAAACACCTTTTCCAGCGGCGGCGCGTGTGGTGCACGCCCCAGCAGGCACCCTTCCAGCAGCCAGCGCGTCCAGACTCATGGCGGCGCGTGTGAGTGCTCAGGACTGTCAATTTTATCCGTGGGTTCGGATACCCTGAGGGTAATACCCTATCGGGTAAGGGTAGGGTAGAGCATATTCAGGTATCGGATAGGGTAATACCCGTACCTGCTTGAAAATGTTGAGGGTAGGGGTAGGGTAGAGTATTTATAAAATATCCAATTACCCTACACTATTACCCGCTTACTTTATATATATATATATATATATATATATATATATATATATATATATATATATATATATATATATATATATATATATATACATTTATATAATCTGAAAAATGGTTCCACTTTATAACGCACGTACTAGCGTACATCACATTACTTATTTGATTTTAGAAAGCAAAAGGTTTCAAGGGTATGACTAATAAAATGATACCCTCTAATATTTCATATCAATTTTATTTTAATTATTGGGGGATTGATGCAGGCTACTCATATCTCAATCTTCTTCTTCATATTTTTTTTAATCTTTTGCATTTACTTTGATTTTCTTACATCATTTTGTATTATAGAGTGGTATATTGTTTGGTTGACAAGGGTAACCATTTAAAAATTTCGGATAACCATTTATCCGTGAATTATCCATTACCCGATGGATATTATCCGTACCCTACCTAATGATACATTTGAGGGTAATAGGGTAGGGTAAGGGTAATAAAAATAAGATGTGGGTAGTATATGGATTTAGCGTACCCGTAACATGTCCTACCCGTTTACACCCCTATGAGTGAGTGGCGGCGCGTGCCGGCGCGTGGTGGCGTGCACGGTTGTTTTCCGGCGACTAGTCATCTTTTTCCGACGTATTTCGACGCGTGGAGTCCAATGGTGATGTTTTTGAGAGCGTATGATGTCATCTTTAGTGTGTATTTTTAGTTTTACTTCATTTTGTGATATATTTGTTGAATACAAACCTATGGGGTGGTTATTTGGTTGCAATTTTTTAACAATATACACCTTAATATGTCATTTAATTCTAAATTCTTGGTTTTAAGTGATGTTAGAATTGTTCACTCTGATAATAGTGTAAATTCACGTTTTTTGGGCTTTGATTTATAGGGAAATTGAGTACGATTGAGTTTTTTATTGAGATGAATCGGAATGTTTACGGAAAAGCCACGAATCAGAGAATACTAAGGTTTCTTGAGTGTATTTGTATAGGAAAGCGGATCGAAAGGGCTTAGAATTAGAAGACATGATTTTAAGGCAATTTTCGAGGATTGCTCGACTTTCAGGAGTTGATCAACTAGCATCACTTTGATCGAGTGGAGGTGGTCAAGTCGAGCAGAATGTGCAAAACTTACAGAGAGCTTGCTCGACTTGGAGATGTTGCTCGACCAGCATCACTCTGGTCGAGCAGATGAGGGCGACTCGAGCAAAATGTGCAAACTTGTACAGAGAGTTTGCTCGACCACTACTCAATTTGGAAGCCTTGCTCGATTTCTCCAGGTATGGTCGAGCGGATTCTCGCTGCTTCTATTTATGGTAATTCTAGAGTTTTCTTACCAAATTTGATGTATGCCTCAAGCAAAAGCTTATCCTAAGCCTATAAGGAGGTTCCACAAGTATAAAAGAAGAGCCTTCGCAGGAGAAAAAGAGACGACACATCATTCATCATACATCCACCACCGAAACCCTACCATCGTCCGAAGGAGTCATGAAGGGAGGTTCGTCTGGCGCGTCAAGTAAGATCATACCAATTAACCATGATTGTTCCTAGATCAATCATGGCTAGAGCCGCTCCGGTAGTTCTAGGGTTATGAAAGTTTTATGAGTTAATTGAATTTCCATGTGTAAACTCCGTACAACACTACTTGTGGTTTATTTTATATAAGATTTTGCCTTTTTAATTCATATTCATGGTCGTTTTGTGTATCATTAACTGTTGTGTAGAGTCTGAATACATAGCTTGATTATTGATTGAGTGCGTTCACCACTGAGCAGGATTACATGTTATAATTCTAAGTAAATGGATTCCGAAGTCTTATTAGAACTATCTTATATAGATACTTGTTAATTTAATATTATTCAGGTTAATAAGTAGGATAAAGAGTATAACGTCATAGTACCTACAAAGGGAGATCATTTCAGGTTAGAGTACTAAGTGCACGGGAAATAATTGATACTGATAGTACCTAGAAAGGGGGTGAATTATATCTCTTGCTCTGAGGATATTCACACGTGTCATACGCTTGTTTGCTTGTGTCTATAGAGTAAGCTTGCATGGTTTAGTGATGCGTCCATAGACCACAAGACAGAGTCGGACATCAACACATGGAAAGAAGATTAATAAGTAAAACTGGATGACCCGAAGAACTACCTAATTTCTTACTTGATCACAACCGTATTTTCTCTTTTGCTCGCTTATTTGATTTGTTATTTTAATTATATGTTATTTAGTTTCGTAACTATTCCAAACCAATTTGCCAACATAGTCTTAGTTAATTAGAATATAATTAAATTGATAATAATTCATCCCTCGGTTCGATAATCACTTGGTCACCTATCGAGACTACAATTGATATCCTTATACTTGAGGATTAATTTTGTGTGTTGAGAAAACGCTCATCAAACTCTTGTAGCCTATGAAAGTGGGAGCCAAAGTGAGTTGGACTGATTCACTTGTGAATATGCCTATTGCATCTTGAAAAATTGTTTCCATATGCATTAAATGGATAGGATATTCATGTGATATAATTTGACTAACACTGGTATGTTTATTTTTGGTTGCTCGTTTTCTCAGAGGCATGTCAAGATGGGAAACAATTTCAGAGGAAGACATTAGGACTAAAGATGAAGTCCTCCATGAATTTCTGAATTATAAAATGAAGTCTCACACAACATAAGGGACCATGCAATTGATTTAATTGAAACCTACAACCGATTAATGCCTTTAATTTATAGCAATACGATTCCATGTGATAAGTATTTCCAAGATTCAAGTCCTGAGACCTGGGCGAGCATTTTGCCTCCCTACCTACAAAAGGATTTTTGGGTTAAGTGAGAGAGTTACGATGTGAAGCCTAATGGCATCAAATTATGCAATATTTGGTCGATGCTTCTGAAGAAGAAGATATGACACATGCACTTAGATCAGTCTGCTTGAGGATTGGTATGATTCGACGTTCTTACTTCTTGAAAGTGAGTGGTCGGGGAAAGCGTCGAATAAAAAATCCTCACATAGATCCTCTAGGGCAAGCTATCTATAGTGTGGGGACTAAGAAATTTGATTATGAGCATCGATAGAAATCTAGTAATTTTAAATTAGGGAGATTAATCCGTAGATTTCCTTAATTTATTTCCATTGTATTTCTAATTGGAAAATCAAGGAGTTCATTAGAATTTTATGTTCATGACTTGTCAGACTTGGTTTTTGTTATTGTGGATGGTTGTTTAAGTTCTGTTTATAAGTGGCTAATATTATTTGATTAATTACTTGAACAATGTGTATTACGTTTTGAAATATGAATCTAGTATTATGACACTTGATGAGATTGATGATTAGTAGTCTCCGAGCTATTTTTCGAGATCAAGTCTTGTGTTATTTATTGAGATGTCTCTGTTTGGCTTAACGTAAAACTTAATAAAATATTATTAACATACTGAATCACTTTTAATCTTTATCAAAGATGAGAAACTCAATGGTGACAATTATGACACATGGTGTCATAAAATATGGTATGTTTTGGATAAACAAGATACATTAGATTCTATAAACCAAGTGATGGCCGATCTAGGCGCGGAAATTGGAAATCAAGGGAGGCGTGACCAAGAAGCGTACCAGGCATGGAAAAAGATAAATTCCATTGCACGTGGTGTCCTTGTAAGCTCAGTAAACGATCTGATGATCCATGAATGTGAGTAACATCCCACCTCACATGATATCTGGGTATATCTGCGTGAGAGATATGGTGATACATCGGTTACAAGGCTTAGGCAGTTGACTATTAAGTTTGACATATCATTAGACAAACATCTCAGGGAGATGTTTAATATGATTATCGAACTTAAGACTGCTGGTCACATACTCTCTGATGATCAACAGATCCAAGACCTGATCCCCTATTTACCTGATTGTTAGGAACATCTCAAAGTCAACTTGACACATAATGAAAGCATTAAAACTTTAAATGATGCTGCTCATCATGTTGAGCTGGAAGATGAGAGGCTCGGAGCCTCAAAGCCTTCTTCTGGGGCCTTCTATACCTGTTCTACTTCCAAGGGAGCTTCGGACTTCAAAAGGAAAAGGAATTGGAAGAAGGGAAAGAAGGGATTACGATCTGATATTGGCAGTGGTAAGCCTGGAAATATTCCAACTAAAACTGATGAACAGAAAAAGGAAAAGAAGCGTGACAAAAAGAATAAGAAGAATAAAAGCAAGATGCCATGTTACAATTATAGTAAGCTTGGTCATTATGCTCGTGAATGCCCTGAGCCCAGGAGGGATAAGGTAAATTCATCTTATTCTGTTGTGTGAAATTAACGTCTCGAGTACTGTCTTGCTATCTGATTCTTATGAATTAGAGACTCAAGAGCAACGGACCATGTGACGAGAGACAGAGGAGCTTTTGTAGATTTTCATCATGTTCCAAATGGGACTAGTTGGATATATGTAGGAACCAATGGTCGAGTCGAAGTCAAAGGACTTGGGACTTTTAAATTGGACCTTGATGATGGTTGGGACTTTATCCTACATGATGTTCTATATGCTCCAGAGAATCACGCGAAATTTAATTTCTGTTTCAGTTCTACTTAATTTGAGTTATGATGTATTATTCACTAAAGGCACAGTGGTAATGAGCATTAATGATACTTGTTATGTGTCTGGACATATGACTAATGGCTTTATGGTTTTAAATTGTAATAGAATGACGTTTAATTATTATGATGATTATTCATTTTCGCTAAATGCTTGTTCTTCTAGCAATGCAAATGTGAATGATAATGTTTGGCATTCTAGATTAGGTCATATTGGGCAAGATAGAATGAATAGAGTTATGGGAGGATTGTTGAATCTTTCTTCTAAAGTCGAATTATCTAAATACGAACACTGTCTTGTTGGCAAAATGACTAGAGAACCTTTTGGTAAAGCTATTAGGTCTGAATCTTCATTAGAAGTAATCTATTCCGATATTTGTGATCCTGTAAATGTGAGAGCATGACATGGAGCTCAGTATTTCATTACGTTCATTGATGATTATTCACGTTTTGGATGTCTATTTGATATCTCATAAGTCTGAAGTATTGTTTGTTTTGAACAATTCTTGAGTGAAGTTGAAAATCAAAAAGACATATCTATCAAAGTTTTAAGAACTGATAGTGAACGTGAATATCCGTCAGAACTATTCAAGGAATTTTGTAATGAAAAGGGTATAATCCGACAATTAATTGTTCCTTATACATCTCAACAAAATGGTGTTGCTGAAAGAATGAATAGGACTTAGTTGGAGATGGTTAGTTCTATGATGGCACAAGCTAATCTACCGATCTATTTTTGGGGAGATGCATTATTTATGATAGCTTATGTGCTTAATCGCGTGTCTTCTAAGTCAGTTGCTTCGACTCCATATGAACTTTGGACGGGTGGAAACCTGACTTGAGTAACCTTGGAGCTTGGTGATTAGCAGCTTACATACATGATTCATGGAGTTAGTATGGAAAGTTGGGTCCTAGAGGCAAAAAGTGTATCTTCATAAGATACTGCAAACATTCTAAGGGTTACGTGTTCATAGGAGATCAGGATAGGAGCTTAACTGAGACAGAATCACGTAATGCTCGTTTTCTGGAAACTAAATTTCCTAGTAGATGGGGCATCAGGATGCTAAACCTATTTTCGAGGTAGTAGAAAATCAATACCTACAAGATCCAAGTGGGAGTAGTTTAGCTGATGGTATGGATCTTTATAGATATTTGCCGATTGAGGATCAGAGATTCCCAATGAGAGCATTTTGTCTACAAAAGATCATCAACAGCTATCTCAGAAAAGTTCTAGGAAACATGTGCCCAAAGGCATTATGATATTGAAGGACATGACTTCTTAGTTTCACCAAAAAATGGAAATGTTTCTCCTGTTGATGAGGAAGAGCCCAGAAATGTTAGAGAAGCTCTAACTTGTCCGACAAAGGAGAAATGGATGAAAGCGATAAAAGAGAGGTCTATGAAGTCAAATCAAGTCTGGGAACTTGTAGATCTTCCGAAGGGACGAAAGGTAATTGGGAATAAATGGATTCTCAAAATCAAGAGAAAGGCTCAATAGAGAGGTATAAAGCTCGTCTGGTGGAAAAATGTTATACTCAACAAGAGGGTATTGACCATGAAGAAACTTTTTCACCTGTGGTAAGGTTTGCCTCGATTCGTCTAATGTTGGCTATAATGGCTAGTATGGATTTAGAGTTACACCAAATGGATGTTAAGACCGCATTTCTCAATGGAGAATTAGAAGAAGAAATCTACATGCTACAGCCTGTAGGATTTATTCTTCGAGGTCAAGAGGATAAAGTTTGTAGATTGAAGAAGTCGATCTACGGGCTCAAACAATCCTCTAGACAGTGGTATTTGAGGTTCCACACTACGATCATATCATATAACTTCATTATGATAAACGAAAACCATTGTGTTTACGTTAAACGGTCCAATGGTGGTTTTGTGATTCTATCCTTGTATGTGGATGACATACTACTAGCTGAAAATAGCAAAGAGTATCTTGAAACCATAAAAGAATGGTTATCTTCGAATTTCAAAATGAAAGACACGGGTGAAGCAGAGTACATACTTGGTATGAAGATCCATAGTGATCGTTCAAAGAAGTTATTGAGTTTGTCTCAAGAGACTTACATAAAGAAACTTATAGAACAATTCAAGATGGACATCTGCAAACCTATTGATACTCCAATTGTGAAAGGCGAATCATTGAGTCAGCAGATGTGTCCCAAGGCTCAAGATTAAAAGAATGAAATGGCCAAAGTACCATATGCCAATGTGATTGACTGCAAATTATTTTCTCTGTTATCAAGGGAATAACAGTACACTGAATGGGTATACAGACGTTGACTGGAGTGGTGATTTAAATAAATGTAAATTAACTTCCGATTATATCTTCTTGCTCAACAATGGAGCAATCTAATGGTGTAGCAAGAAATAACTTGCATAGCACTGTCCACTATGGAAGCCAAGTTTGTGGCATATGCGTCTGTTGTTCAAGAGGCTATTTGGTTGAGAAGATTCATGAAACATTTGGAGGTCTCAAACACTCTAGTTGGAGCTGTTTTAATTAATTGTGATAATCAAGCAGCTATTGCTTACACAAAAGACCCTAAATATCATGGAAAAACCAAACACATTAACACAAAGTTTAACTTTGTTAGAGATATTGTAGACAAGAAGAAAGTGATTCTTAGTTACATTTCTACTCGTTTGATGTTACATTTCTACATGTAAAGGGATTGGGTTTGCGAAGGATTTAAAACGATGTATTGAATATGTTTATGTATGTTAATGAAATAGCTAATGGCTTAACTATGCATATATGTTTTATAAATTATATGTGATGGTTCATATATAATAGTAATCGGGATAGATTTCTCTACGAATCTAATTCAACTTGCTGTAAAGCTAAATCGACGGAAATCTTGTACGTTGGAGAGAGGATATCCAGGTTAAGTGTATGGGACACACTTGAACTCTGATTTACACGATGTCTAAATTAGATGAAATGCAACATACGCTTTCTTGGAAGGAAGTTAAAGACATTGTGACATGTGTTTTCGGAAAACGATATATGCTAAGTTGACCCCAACAGGATTGAGAAAATTATCCCTATTTTCTCAAAAGTATGAGTTCTTACCTATTTATTACCCTTATAACTTTCTACTATATTCTAAGTCTTCACTTTAGTGTTGCTACTTTAGCATGTTACCAAAAGAGCTATGGTTAATAATGGCGATGCGGTACATGTCTAGGAAAGCAGCTACAGTGGAAGACTGTAGATACTTAGTGAGATGGGAAGAATATCTTAATTTAACATATACTATTATGATTCATTGACTAGTCAACCAAGTAGGGTCTTGATTATAAATACATAGTTTTTACAAAAAAAAGTTGAATATGCTCTAACAAATTCAGGGATTGAAAAGAGATATGTCAACTTATATTAAATGTTCAAGAGTTCTGGGATATAACGAGCTTGTTGAGTTTATCAAAAAACTGGTTGAGTTGCAATATATCTCTAACAAGTGTATATTGATTAAAACTCATATCTCGTGGGTCACATGATGTATTAATCTGTACGAGAATATGATTCATGATGAAATTGAGTCAGGCGACTTTTGACTTCATATGTGAGTGGGAGATGTAAATAATAATTTTTATTATTTATTTATTTATTTATTTTCCACATATGAAAAGTGGATAAGAGAGAGAGAGGGGGAGTTAATGAAACAATTTTTTAACTCCCATCTCTTTGGAGATATTTACGATGCGCCATGCAGTTATGATATTCGCTGAAACAAGCGAGACGCTTGAGATACAAAAAATGCAGAACTCAGAACGAAGAACGCGAAAGCATTTTTCCTCTCTCAATTTCTCTCCCGTTTTCACATCACAAATCCAGTTGACATATTCCAGATTAATACACATTTGTGGAAATTAATCTTTCAACTATGTGTTGAAGATTTGATCCAGAGATCACAGTTTACCAACATGAGTACCAATCGGTTCGTACGTGTTCTTCCCCGCAAAGAAAACTCTACGGAGAAAGATATGATTTCCCCTATGTATGAACGTGAGTTTTCCAACAGTATAAGAGCAGGGTGACTCATGGATTGAGACTTAAAGTGCAAGAAATAATGAACGATTTTATCTTTTGAGGGAGAAAATTTTTGTCGATCAGAGAGAGGCTTAATGTTAGAGTGACTTGATTAAATATTAAACGATACTCCTCTCTATCAGCTTAAGCTTTTAGATGAGGTGATCATTTAACATGGTATCAGAGGCAAAAATTCTCTGCCTGCATGTGAGGGGGCATGTTAGAGTGAATGATTAAATATATTAAACGATACTCCTCTCTATCAGCTTAAGCTTTTAGATTACGTGGTCATTTAACACTTAATAGGAGTACCAAAATGCTACCGGAGAACAACTAAGCGATGAAATAATCAAAAAGATGATATTAGAAGGTGAGATGATGACAAGAAAGCTTCTCAGAACAGAATTGTTACTTCAAAGCTCTCGAAAAAGAAAAAGAAGAAAATGGAACATGCTCAATTTGAGATTTTTGTGGCAGACTTGGCCAATTCAGAAAGTAGAAAATGCAACAACGTCCAAATAGATAAACATTGCAAACCGGAGGCAACTGAGAGACGTTCTCATCAGGAGAAAATAGAAGCAGAAGAAACTTGAAAAATGGGTAAATTGCTTGTTCTTGAGTACAGAGGTGTTGAAGAAGAAATCATCAAAATGTTAGATTCTATTAACTCAGATTCAGGGATTAACACAAGAAGTGTCTCGGGGTTGAATAGGGGTAAAAATCAATGAGGATGTTGTCATATAACATAAGAGGCTTGGGATGCAGGCTAAAATAAAGGAATTGGGTAAATTGATTAAAAGTAAGAAAGTGAACTTTTGTTTGATACAAGAAACTAAGAAAGAAATTGTAGATGAATCATTCTGAAAATCAATTTGGGGCAATGGTAAGATTGAATGGGCTTTCAGAGCTCAGATGGTAGAGCGGGGGGAATTATTTCCATATGGAATGATGAAAAGTTTTCTGCTTCGAGTTGGTGGCATATGGAAGGTGCGGTTATTGTGAATGGTATTTGGGTAACAGATTGAACAGAGTGTATGATTATTAATATTTACGCACCATGGTTGTTGTCCAAAAGATTAGAATTATGGGATAGATTGCTCCTTGTTATTTCTCAATCTTCGTTGTCTTGTATTTGCATTGCAGGGGATTTCAACTCAATCAAGAGGATATCTGAAAGGGTAATATGCCATGCTGGTTCTTGCACAAAGGATATAGAGGCTTTCGACAACATTATCCATCAATCAGGGCTTATTGATTTTCCTTTGGGAGATTCTTCACTTGGTACAAACCTGATGGAACCTGCATAAGTAAATGGGATAGGATTCTTATCAGTAATGGATGGATTGCAAAGTGGCCAACCTCTTCCAGATTGGTCTTCAGCGTTCCTTATCAGATCATTGTCCTATTTTGCTCCACACTAAGGTGAAAGATTGGGGACCGAAACCATTCCATTTCATTAATGCATGGCTTTCTCATCCAGAATTTAAAGAACTTATGGTGGAGAAGTAGAATAGCTACAAAGTGGAAGGTTAGGCTGGTTATGTTCTTAAAGAAAAATTCAAAAGATTAAAAGCTGATCTACGGAGCTGGAATGATAAGATATTCGGGAATATGGAGAAATCTATTGAAGAGAGGAGGCAAAAATTTCAGCTCAATATGATTGATGATGCGGTGGGCTTAGATGACGAAGAGATAATAAGGAGAAATAATGAAAGGGAATTATTATTTAATGATATCAGCAATACGGAGAGGCTGTTATTCCAAAAATCAAGAACAAAATGGATCAAAGAAGGTGATGCAAATACAAGCTTTTTTCACAGGTGCATTAGTAAGAGAAGGAAATTCAACGAGATGATAGGAATTAACATTGGAGGGGATTGGAAGGAAGATGTGGCTGAAGTGAATAAAGGAATTTTTGAATTCTTTAGTAAGCATTTCAAATCACAACATCATATATGTTGGGAACATAATCAGTGTTAAAAAAGTTTCAGAAGTAGATAATGATATGCTCACGGCAGAATTTTCTGAAAAAGAAGTGAAAAAGGCTGTTGAGACTTGTGATTCTTCAAAAAGTTCAGGTCCAGATGGATTCAATTTCAAATTTCTGAAGGAATTTTGGTGGCTATTCAAAGAGGATTTCATGAGGTTGATGAAGGAATTCCATCAGAATGGCAAACTGGTTAAGGGAACCAATCCTTCTTTCATTATCCTAATCTCAAAGGAAGAAGAAGTGGTCGATCTCAATGACTTCAGACCCATTTCATTGATTGGAGGCATTTATAAGATCATCTCAAAAGTGCTAACAACCAGGCTAAGCAAAATGCTTGATACTATTATTTCGGAACAACAATCAGTTTTTGTAGGGGGAAGACAAATAGTGGACAGTGCGGTAATTTTGAATGAGGTTATTGAAGAGGCCAAGTCTAAAAGGAGGAAAACAATGTCATTCAAAATTGATTTTGCCAAAGCATATGATTCGGTGGAATGGGATTACTTGGAGGAATTGATGAAATCCTTTAACTTCAATCATAAATGGATTGGTTGGGTGGTGGAATGTATTACCTCTGCTCGAGCATCCGTATTGGTGAATGGAAGTCCTTCTGAGGAATTCAAGTTAGAAAGAGGATTGAGATAAGGCGACCCACTATCTCCTTTTTTATTTTTGTTAGCGGCTAAGGGATTGAGTATTTTAATGGCTAAAGCGATAGATAAAAATTCGTTCTTTCCCATGGAGGTAGATAGAGATAATGTTCAAGTTTCACATCTTCAGTTTGTGGATGATACAATCTTTATTGGGATTGCCAGAGATGAAAATATCACTTTTCTCAAAAGATTCCTAGTTATTTTGGATTCAATGTCAGGTATAAAATCAACAAAGAAAAATGTCGAATCATTGACTTGAATATGGAAACAAGTTGGGCTATCAGAGCAGCTGAGATTCTCAATTGCCAAGTGGAGAAGTTAACTTTTCATTATTTGGGAATAAAAAATGGGTTGCTCGCATCATAAAGTGTCAAAGTGGGATTATGTTATCAAAAAGGTGAAGAATCGGTTGAAAAAATGGGAGGACTTGAAAATTTCATATGGAGGCAGATTGACTCTCATTAACTCAGTGCTTTCATCTCTTCCCACTTATGTGTTGTCCATCTTTCGAGCTCCTAAAGCTATTCTAAATGAGATTTCAAAACTTTAAAGGTCTTTCTTTTGGGGAGGTGGGGAAAATATTTTTAAAGCTCCTTGGGTTAAATGGTCCATCATGTGTAGGTCTAAGAGGCTTGGGGGTCTAGAGGTGAGAGATCTTGAGTCTTTTAACATAGCATTATTGGGTAAATGAGTGTGGAGGTTTCTTAATGAGAGAGACAAACTTTGGGCTAGGGTTATTAGGTCTAGATAGGGCAGCTCTTGGGATGGAAGTAACATTGTGTCGAGTCATAGGGGAGGTAAAGCTTTAGGGTCGTGGGGAGATATATTAAAGGCGGTGGGAGACATGTCGGAAGGATGGTTTTTTTCATGTTTATGAAGAGTGCTAGGAGATGAGGGGGATACCTTATTCTGGAAGGGCAGATGGGCAAGTGAGTGTCTTAAGTCAAAATTTCATAGATTGTTCTGTCTCAGTTTAGATAAGGAGGCGAGCATTTGAGAGATGGGTGAGTGGAGTGATGGGAGTGGATTTGGAAGTGGAGATGGAGAAGAATATTGAGGGATAGTGAGTCTCACATGCTTAACGAATTGATTTCTTTTATTAGCAGGTACATTCAAAAACAAGACAGTAAAGACTCTTGGAGATGGCAGAGAGGGAGATCAGAGAAATACACCACAAAAAAGGCATACCAGAGAATTATGCAGTTGAAAGTAAGGTCCGAGTCAGATGTCAAGGAGGAGTTCACTCTTATTTGGATTAATATTGCTCTTCCGAAAGTGAAAGTCCATGCGTGGAAAGTTTTATGGGAGTGAGTTCCAACAACAATGAAACTTCAACAAAGAAAAATCATTCCACAGAACGCCAATGTGTCTTGTTCTTTCTATAATGAATCCCAAGAGACGGTACGACACATATTCTTTGAATTCAATTTTTCTTATCACATTTGGATGGAATGCCTCAAATGGATTCGTGTATGTTCGGTGATGTCCTCTAATCCTTCTATTAGCCTACCACATTTTAGTAGTCTTACTAGAGGGAGAAAAGGAAAAAAAATTCATGGTGTGCATGTGGGAATGTGTGGTATGGTTACTGTGGAAAAGTAAGAATGCCATTATTTTTAAGAACAAATCGATCACGGTGGAAAAGGTTGTTGAAGAACTTAAAGCCCGCATCTGGATCTGGATTTTTGGAAAATTTTCATCAAGTTTGATTGTGTGTGATGAGGATTGGAGAAAATGTCCCAACTTCATTTTGTATTAAAGAAGCTTTGAACTTGGAGTAGAATTCTTAAATTCTTGCGGGTGGAAATGTAACTTTGAATACTTTTGTAATGGGTAAATCTCATGCCCATTTTATTTAATAATATTTGCACTTTTTCTATCAAAAAGAAAAGGTGAGATGATGGGAGTAGAGGAGGGGAAGCGGAAGAGAACTTAAGGAAACTCGACATAGGAATGAGGCCGTGGAGGAGATTCATAAAAGCTTGGTTGAGTTGCATCCATCAAGTGTTTCTTGATATGGTAGTTATGGTTAAGGTCATGAGTGTTGTGGAAGGGGGACCTATCCAACTAGGATAGACAATAGGCAATGATATATCCAGCATAGATGAAACACAATAAATCCCAAATAATATCAATGCACAAAATCTTCCACTCAAATATCGCAGAAACCATAAACCAAATAAATATGCAGAAATGTACAAAATCGACACCAATATTTTTAACATGAAAAATCCCTCAAGTAAAGGGTAAAATCACGGGACCCTGTATAGGAAATAATCGACTATCTAGAAAGAGTACGCCATTTATCTCTCTATTACAAATAGAGGCACACCACAGAATAACCAAAATAACCTCAAGAGAATCACTCTTGGAATACAAGACAACAATAGGAAAAAAGATAATAAAATAGTACAAAGAGAATACAAATCACCCGATTCTCATTTGTACCCCTTCGAGATGTTTTTACGAAATCCACTCCGATCAATGTGTAGAGAGTTATCGTTCGATCGTTTTGTTAATATGAACCGTTAGGGTTCCATGTGTTTCTAAATCAGCGGAAGTAATAAGATAGAAACGTATTACCTTTCACCAGGGTATGTTGAAGAAGAACATCTGCAGAAAACAACCTCTTGATCTTCTACTGTATGCCCAAATCCAATCTTGACGTCGTGCGGGCGACGATCTTCAAGATCCTCTCAATCTGCTCTCCTTCCTAATTCTCACGTGTTAGGCGCGATCTGATTAAGGTTCCGAGAAGTTGAGATGACTTATTTATGGGCTACAGCAGGGACCAAGAGGAGAAATTAGAGTCGGGCCTCCATTGGGCTTAAGTATCCAAGTTTAGCCCAAAATTTATACTTAAGTCCAATAATAATAATATAGTCAACTGAAATATTATTACTGTACTACCGCTCCAATCCCAAATTACGTTTTGGGCTCCTTCTTATTATGAGTCCGTTAGTCTCCCCATGTTTAAGATATACAATACCCATTAATTAATTAAGTTACTGACAACTCCATTAATTAATATCTCATCCGAGAGTAGTACTACTCAACCTTGTTATCATGCTGGAATAAATCCACCTGCAGGGTTTATATGATAATTCTTATGAGCTTCTCAAGGGGACATCATCAACCTATTTAATAGGACACAGATTCCTTCTACAATCAACAACACACCATAGAGATAGCAGTATTTCCCAACTTACCGAGTTTGTTGATTTAATTACATGTAAATCTCACACATTGATGAATCAAAGAAATACATACTGTCTTACGTGTCGAGGTTATTGTATAGGGATTAAGAGTATGAACATCTATAATAACTGAGATCAAGTTCTCCTATATAGTCAGTATAAGTCGAACGATCTCAAGCGGTCCTGCTCAATACACACAAAGTGCACTAATGTGATTCTATAGTCAAGACAAATTAATACCAAATCACACAACAACCATCCTGATAGAGAGTCCCCGCCTATCTCAGTTGTGAGCATCTGTTTATACTTTATAAAGAAATCATTAATATGATCTTTCGCGTGTTGTCGCACAACATATTATCTACAATATAAAGTAACTGGACTATTGCATCGGACATATAAATAAATTATAAGACACAATCATTTGATCATATGATTCTCATTTCAAATTCATTGTTAAACATTTTTCATACCAAAAACTATACTTTTAGTATACAATCTAACATTGAGAACGTCGCCACGAAGTCCCTCTTCAAATTTGGAGTGAAACGGTGAAGAAACGGACCTCCAAATTGGATAGCTTCTCCCAAAAGCTTATTCTCTCTCTCTTTCCTATTTATTTCTTTCTCGGTTCTGTATAAACTCCCTCTCACTTCTGTTCTGGACTTACGCAGCTACTGATGGAGGAAAACTCATTACTTAATTTACCGATAAATGGGTTACTCCATGTAGGCCATCAATTAAAAGTAATTTTGGACCACCATCAGCAATTAAACTTGGGCTTCTTTAACTAATAATAATAGATAGGCTTCTATTGTTATTCTTTTGAGCCAATTACTATTTGGGGCAAGCCCAACAATCTCTCCCTCCCCATATAGTTGGCTGCAACATCACACCCATCTCGAGCTCATGCCAGCCAGCCCGGCACATAATTCATGCTTCTGCGGGTAACCACTTTAGTCATCATATTCGCAAGATTTTTTTTAGTGTGAATTTTCTTCAGCTTCATAAGTTGCTTCTCCAGCACCATTCTAAGTCAATGGTACCTCACATCAATATGCTTCGTTCGAGCATGATACATGGAATTCTTGCTCAAATCTATAACACTCTGACTGTCACAGAATACTATATTTTCTTCTTGCTTCACTCTCAAATCCTGGAAAAGTCTCCGCATCCACATCATGTCTTTTCCAACTTCATTTGCTGCAATATACTATGCCTCCGTAGTAGATAAGGTAACACATTTCTGCAACTTTGATTGCCATAAGATAGCTCCCCCTATAAATGTAAATAAGTAGCCTGATGTTGATTTTCTCCCATCGAGATCACCTGCCATATCAGCATCTATAAACCCTTTAAGCCTCGACTTAGAACCTCCAAAACTCAAACATAATTTTAAAGTCACTCTCAAATATCTAAAAAACCACTTCACAGTTCCTAATATTCTTTTCCTGGATTGGAAAGAAAACTGCTCACCAAGCTAACAGCTTGAGCAATATCTGGCCTCGTGTATACCATTGCATACATCAAAGAACCAACTGCAGAGGAGTAAGGTATTGTTGTCATCTCATCCTTCTGATCTTTGGTTGTGGGACACGATCTCTTACTCAATTTGAAGTGATTAGCAAGTGGCGTGGACACAGGTTTAGCATGCTTCATGTTAAACCTCTCAAGCACCTTCTCAACATACTTCACCTGTGACAACCACAATTTTCCTGTTTTTATTTCACGAAAAATCTTCATTCCCAATATATGCTTTGCTGAACCTAAATCCTTCATGTCAAAGGATTTAGACAACTCCTTCTTCAACCTACTAATCATCACAATATCCTTTCCCACATTTAACATATCATCAACATAAAACAGCAAAATAATAAAATTACCATCCGTGAAGTGTTTAACATAAACACAATTATCTGCTTCTATTCTTTTTTAACTCTGGGTAGCCATAAAAGAATCAAACCTTTTGTACCACTGTCTTGAAGCTTGCTTCAAAGCCATACAAACTCTTCCTCAATTTGCAAACCAAGTGCTCCTGCCCTTTAACCTCAAATCCTTCTGGCTGGTTCATGTAAATCTGCTTATCTAATTTTCCATGCAAGAATGCTCTTCAAACATCAAGTTGTTCAATCTCAAGGTTCAAGCTAGCTGCCAATCCCAAGACAATACGGATGGAAGTCATCTTCACCACCGGTTAAAAAATCTCATCAAAGTATACTCCTTTCTTTTGAGTAAATCCCTTGACTACCAATCTTGTCTTGTGTCTCACTATCTTGTCTCCATCTTTCTTTAGCTTGAAAATGCATTTGTTCCTCTGAACTTTCTTGCCTTTCGGAAGCTCGACCAAATCATACGTCTCATTCTTATGTAAAGAACTCATCTCTTCTTGCATAGCCTCAAAACACTAATTCTTGTCTTTCATAGACTACACCTCTTGGAAAGTCTCCGGCTTCCCATCATCAGTGATCAATGCCCACTCTAAATTCGGATATAATGTATTTGGTCTCCAGCTTCTCACAGGTCTTCCACTATGTTCTCCTGAAGTTTTTGGCGGTACATCTTGCATCTCTTGTTCCACGTTGCCTGTATCTAGCTCAACTGGATCAGGATTAAATGCATTCTGCTCACCATCTTCAGCTTCAGCTTCATTTTCATTCTCACCATCTCTAGCATCAATGGTAGGAATCTCATCTGGTGATAGATCAACTACATTTGTAGGCACTGTGTAGTGCTTTTTCCCTTCTTCACATCTTCCATCGTCTCATTCTCATGGAAGATAACATCTTTACTTCTGACTAGTGTCCTCCTCTCTGGATCCCATAACCTGTATCTGAACTCCTCATCCCCGTAACCAACAAATATACAAGGTATAGATTTGTTATCCAGCTTGCTTCTCTGTTCCTTAGGTACATGCATGAATGCCTAGCATCCGAACACCTTCAAGTGGGAATAAGAGACATTCTTCCCACTCCACATCCTCTCTGGAATATCACCTTCCAAAGGAATTGATGGAGATCTGTTAATCAAGTATCAAGCAGTCAACACGGCTTCACCCCAAAAGGTCTTTGGTACTTTAGCCAAACTCAACATACACCTAACTTTATCCATAATGGTTCTGTTCATCCTTTCTGCTACATCATTATGATGAGGAGTACTGGGTTCTGTTCTCTCATGTCTCACACCATGTCGAGCACAATATTCTTTAGTAGCTTTCCTATCTGTCTTTCAACCATGGTGTGAAATTTCTGAAAACACTGAAAATTTCACTCTTGTTATTCAAGAAATACACGCAAACTTTCCGTGAAGCATCATCAATAAAAGTGAGGAAATATTTGTTTCCACCTAGGGACTCCACCTCGAGAGGACCACAAACATCAGAATGTATTAGTTCTTAAACATCGTTCTTTCATTTAAAATTTGAACGAAAAGAAATTAGAGTTTGTTTATCAAATACACAAAAAATCACATGGATTAAGTGACTTACCTTGTGTAGTGGGGATCAGGGACTCCTTGGCCAGGATTTGCAATCCTTTCTCACTCATTTGACCAAGTCTGTTGTGCCACATATTCGGGGAAGAATCATCACCAACTGCTAGTAACTAGTCCCGAGCAATCTTAAGCTTTGTCCTGTAGAGTGTGCAACAAAGCTTCCCTTTGCCAACAAGAAAAGAACCCTTGATGAGCCTCCAATTTTCATGTGAAAATTTCTGCTCGAACCCCTCTTTGTCAAGTACAATAACAACAATCAAGTTGTGGCACAACTGCGGGATATGTCTCACATTCTTCAATGTCAATTTATACCCAATTCAGTCTCAACAACCATGTCACCAATACCAACTACTAGTGCGACGCTCTTGTTTCCCATGAACAAGTTTCCAAAGTCTCCAGCTCTGTAGCTTATGAACAACTCTCTCTTCGGAGCACAATGATGAGAAGCACCCTAATCAACAATGCATTCAATGTTGGGATCCTCCACATGACAACTCTCATCGCTCACACAAACTACCTCTGATCATCATTGATATGAGTGACAACAGCTGCTGTATTATTATCCTTTGATTTCTTCTGATACCCCTCTTTCTTCTCTTTCCAGAGCTTGCAATTTCTTTTTTTGTGATTGGGTCCACCACAATGATAACACTTGAATTTCTCCTTAGACTTAGACTTGTAGTCTTTGTCTTTTGATTTACCACGACCCCTATATCCTCTGCTCTTGCTTCTACCTCTATTTTTCGTGACAAGTGCCTGCGAAAATCCAACTCCTACTTCTTTTCTTCTAGTCTATTCATTGAACATACTTTCTTTGACTGTGTTCAATGTCAACTTTTCATTCGGAGCTGCATTACTGAGTGTCACCACCATAATCTCCCAGCTTTCAGGTAGAGAACTCAATAAAAATAAAGTCTGCACTTCATCATCAAATGTAATTTTCATGGTAGCAAGCTGATTCACCAAGTCTTGAAATACATTCAAGTGCTCTGCTACAGAACTCCCATCTTTATTCTTCAAGTTCACTAACTTTCTAATGATAAATGCTTTGTTCTGTGCATTCTTTCTTTCATACAATTCTTGCAATTTTGTTCATAATTCCTTTGGGTTGGTCTATGTAGCCACATGATGGAATACACTAATATCTACCCACTGCCTGATTGTACAAATTGTCTTTCTACTAAGCTTCTCCCAAGCTTTATCATCCATGTCTTTTGGCTTAGAATATTTATTATCTTTCCCACTAATAGGATCATACAAATCTTTGCAGTAAAGTAAATCATCCATCTTAGGCTTCCACAAAGAATAATTTTCAGCATTCAACTTAATCATGGAACCATACCCTCCATGATTTCTGCCTAACCAAAGCTCTGGTACCATGTTGTGGAAGGGGGACCTATCCAACTAGTACAGACAATAGGCAATGATATATCCGGCACAACGGAAACACAATAAATCTCAAATAATATCAATACACAAAACCTTCCACTCAAATATCGCAGAAACGACAAACCAAATAAATATGCAGAAATGTACGAAATCGACACCAATATTTTTAACGTGGAAAACTCCTCAAGTAAAGGGTAAAAATCACGGGACCCTGTCCAGAAAATTATCCACTATCAAGCAAGAGTACACCATTTATCTCTCTATTACAAATAGAGGCACACCAAAGAACCACCAAAATAACCTCAAGAGAATCACTCTTGGAATACAGGACTACAATAGGAGAAGAGATAATAAAAGAGTACAAAGAGAATACAAATCACCCGATTCTCATTCCCTTGGAGATGATTCTACGAAATCCACTTCAATCAATGTGTAAAGAACATCGCCACGAACTCCCTCTTCAAATTTGGAGTGAAACGGCGAAGAAACGGACCTCCAAATTGGATAGCTTCTCCCGAAAGCTTCTTCTCTCTCTCCCCTGTTTCTATCTTTCTCTATTCTGTTAAACTCCCTCTCACTTCTGTTCTAGACTCACGCAGCTACTGATGGAGGAAAACTTGTTACTTAATTTACCCACAAATGGGTTACTCTATGTGGGCCATTAATTAAAAGTAATTTTGGACCAACATCAGCAATTAAACTTGGGCTTCTTTAACTAATAATAATAGATGAGGTTCTATTATTATTCTTTTGGGCCAATTACTATTTGAGCCCAACAGTGAGGATTAGGGTGAGAAAATGAACAACATTGAGGAGAATGTGGCTATTGCTGTTTGTAATATCAAAGAGGGGATGAAGGACTAAATAGATGAAGAGTAGAAAGACTTGAGCTTATTGAATAACAGTAATAAGGCTTGTGTTCTTGTTGGTATGCTTCATTTCATTTCTGTTCTAAATTTGGCAAATTATTGGATCAGGATCATTCTGATCATTGAAAGATAATGGTTTCCTTAGTTGTTAAAAAATTTTTTTATATATATATATATATATTTGATTCTAGGGCGCAATGGAAATCTTAATCTATTTTAGTAGTATTGAATTAGGGATTTTAATGAAGTGTATAATTTTAAATTTAAAAGGATAGTCATGAAATTTTAAGGTTTATGTATAAACAATACAATAAAATTAAAAGATAAAAATTTAAAGGGCCGTGTATTTAACAACATTTAACGATTTTTTTTAAACAACCTAAAATCATAAATGTGAAACTTATAATGAGATGGAAAATTTATTTTTGGAAGGATTCTCATGTGTGCTTATTCCATCATGCACTATATTTTTATAAAATTATTTTTTAATATGTGAAAAATTACTTTCCTACAAGACGAAATTTTAAATGAAAAATTATAGTAAAATCAAATATAGTAAAATCAAAATTAAGACACATTAAAATATGTAGAGTAATAATCTCTAAAAAGTAAATCATATACAAATAAACCCCGATTCATATGCAGTGTTTGCCGTATAGTATTTCATTTAAACTGTAAAATGCACGAATTTATTATAGATGATTAACTTTACATGATAAATTAGTGATGCGGTTTGGTGAGACTATAAGACAAAACTGTAACCAATTTAATTTTCATGAAACAGTAGTTTATAAAATACAAGCATCACATAAATGACTTCAAATAATTATAAAAAAAGAAAACTATACAACAACTAAAGAATTGGTAAAAAGGTGACGCTCCAAATACTCCAACCAGGATAAGTAAATTATGATTACTCAATCCAAGGGAAAAAAAAAAAAGTGTCAAAGCAAAACATGCTTTACATTCAGGATAAGTAAATTATGATTACTCAATCCAAGGAAAAAAAAAAGTGTCAAAGCAAAACATGCTTTACAAAAAAAAAAAAAAAGTAATAATTTGTACAGAAATGGGGAATTGACCGAAATAACCTCACGATCATTCAGGTATGCTGTGCAACGCAGGCCTCCAGGACCGTTGATGCGCCTTAAACTCATCGCCAGCGTTCATCAATCTCGCCACCACCTGTTGCACCGGTAACCCGTCAATATCCGCCTCTTTCAACACCTTCTCCAACTCTCTCCTCGAGATTTTGATCTTCACCTCCGTCCCTCCCGCCGCCAACAAATTCGATAAACCGGTTTTACTATCTCCCTCCGACGACCCGCCCTGCGTATCTCTGTGGATCCGGGTCCTGTCTCCCGATCCGAAGGAGCCCCAATCCTCACCGCCCCATTCGATGGACGACGTTTTCCTTAGGCAGTTCCCCATGCTATTGCCCAGAGCTGTATGTATATTGTATGTAACTGTATGTATAGATGTATATTGAGTGGAAATTTTTTGTGAAAGGAAGAAATAATGTATATACATGTGGATATTATATAATAGCAGGATATTGTTGGATGTGGGGCCACTCCACCTATTTGGGGTTGGCTGTAGGTTATATGGTGACGCAATCGGTGCGGAGGTGGCTACCCAGTCGTTGTGCTGAATGAATCGTCGGCTCGGCTAATAGGTTTGCTGGCTTACACGGTTGCTTTAATGTTGGGAGAGTTTTATTTAATATTCACTTCATCCCAAAAAAGAAGTTGCGTTTGTGTCAGCAAGGGGATAGAAATATATATAGTAATTTATTATGTAGTGGGTAGTTGTATTAATGTTGTGTGTGGGCCTATGAAGATAAAGAAATTAATTTATGTGAATTCCTTCTACTAAAAAAAATGTAACTCTTGTAGCGGGATACCCTAATTAGTAAAATGTAACTCTTGTGGCGGGACGAAGGGAGTACTCCCCATCACATTAAAAGTTTCTTAGACTGTTTTTGGATGGAAATATTTGAGTAGGGATTTATAAATTACCCCCTCAAATCCTTACTTCATGTTTGGGTGCAACTTGAAATTAATGAATTTATAAATTCAAGATTTTAAATTAATGGATTTCAAATCTTGGATTTGATTTTGAATTTTTTTGTTATTTTAGATAAATTTCAAATTTTTGCTCAAATCGTGTCATTTGAAAATTAAATAACAATTGTTGAATTATGAATTTGAAAATCCTTTCATAAATCCATAATTTATATAAACAATGGAATTCAAATAAATTGATTTCAAATCTATTGAATTTGAAATGACTAAATCCAAACACAACCTTATAATATATCTATTTGAGATTTACGTAGATTTAAAAAATAATCATAATTCATTTTGTTTTGGATTTGATATAATATGTTCTAATTTTATACTCCCTCCGTTCCAGATCAACTTTTTTGCATTTTCGGTGTTCACCCAAAGATCGTCCTTTCTTATTTCACACACATGGGACCCCATACACCCACTAATATAATTAAAATATGGGGCTCAGACACCCACTAATACAACTACTCACTCTATATTAAATAATAATATTTTTTAATTCACGTACAAAAAGTAAAAGTAATCATTTGCATGGGATGAAGGAAGTATAAAATTAATGTGTGAAGGTGGGTGATAATATGGGTAAGAAAATAATATTCCCTTCATGTCGCGTTAAGGTCTATTTTTTTCATTTTGGTCTGTCTCAAGTTAAGGTTTACGTTTTCTTTTTTATCAAGTTGGGTTCACACAAAATAATTAATTATTCCATGTAGGCCCTACACAATACTAATACAACTATCCACTTCACATTAAATATTATTTCTTTCACCTCATTAAACATTAAAACATTATATCTCTTAATCTACGTATAAAAAGTAAACATAAACATTAATGTGGGACGGAGACAGTTTTTGGCAAGGAGAGAGGAGAGAAAAAGAAAACAACTATTGTGATAAGTTCCATAATAGAACCTACTCTAGTTAATAATTTTAATATTTTTTTAATTTTTATTTAATGATAACTATACTTAAAAATTAGTACTAAACTGCTATATTTGTTTTTTTAAATTGATTTAATAAATTAATGAATAATATTAACTTATATTTGTTTTGAGTTTTTGATAAATGGATTTGACTTTATATCAAATTTAGTAATAATTGAAATTTATATTTGTTTTAAGTTTGGACTATTAATGGATTTGAAATTTGAGTCAAATATAGTATTAACTAGTATAGAACCTGTGCACGGGATAATTTTTACTTTAATTGAAATAATTTATTAATATAATAATAAAGTATTAAAAAAGTATATGTGGAATTAAATTGATTTTATATATAATTTTGATAAGTATTTTAAAAATTAAAATACATGTCCAAAATGATAACATATTAAATTTAAAAAATAAAAAACACATGCGCATCAGTTAAATATTTATCATTTGTGTCATGATTATTTTATTACATAACCTTATCTTCTTGTCTATAACGAAACATCAATATACTTAAAATAATGCCCTCAATTTTCCAAAATTAAAAAAAAAAATTACTTTACACATCCAAAACCCTAACTCTCACATAATACCTTCTTTGGATCAAGCACTGATTTAATGTAAGGAGATAGAATTCTCCATCCATTTAATACTTTTAAAGGTAATGTTTTGATAATTATGATAAATGACCATGATCATGTATGTACAAATTTTCATTAGCTTTGGAAAGTTACCATAATCTTTTCCGATTGTTGAAGATTCTGTGGCATGTTAGAATTCATTGAAAAAAAATCACCCGCACCCTTCTTTTTAAAAATATGGAATCTTCAACTTTATCAAAATTAATGGTGTTAAAACCTGCAATCAAGTATGACAAAATTGATAGATAAAATCTACATGACATTTCATTTTTTTTCCTCGGCATTTGTGTGGGAAAATCGGAGAAAGATTTCCGACGACTTAAGAAAGTTGCACCATTTATTGTAGAAGGATTTTCTACGCAAGCTGTACCACTTTGATTCGATTTTTTTGGGTCAGCAATAACGGGTAGTCGGTCGCATTCCTGGTGGAATATAGGGGCTTCCTGAAATTTTTTCAGAAAATAATTTGAATAATCGCTTCCTATGTCGGAATTGCCACGTTCTTGGGGTTGTTAATGGTTTTAGGCAATAACTCTACGACAAATTGCCTCCTAAGATTTCCAAAGCTTCATAGTTGGTGCTAATTGATTTGAGCAATCAATTCTACAATCCACAATTGGGTGTGTAAAGTAAAAGGAGTTTTTAAATTTTGAATTTGGGTATGTTATTTTAAGTATATTTATATAAGATTGTTTTAGTATTTTTAAAGCATCCAATTTAAATTATTGGCTGCTCTTAGTAAACATTTGGGTTGCAATAGCGCCGCCCTTAAAAAAATCAATATAATAGAATTGTTTATATGTGCAAGACTTTCCCTTAAACACATAAATATTATCAGAACTTGAATACTCATATCTATTTATTAAGGATCAACAACAAAAATATAGTCATTAATCTTTCATATTGCTTTGTGTGTGTTATACGTACTTATAACTTTATCTTCAAAATATTCAAATTTTTTGAAATCAAGTTTGATATTTCAATAGAAAATTGTAACAATAGCTCGAATTGAATCACCAGTTTTCACAACTAAAATTATTTTTTAAAATTTTAATAATACGATCCCATCATAGTTATCATTAATAAGAAAATTCTCTAAATTCATTAATCATATTCACACCAATTGATAATCCTTCAATAATCTCATGTTCTTTGTGAGCTTCATATATATGTTTAATGTTTGTAAATATAATTTCCTTTCTAAAAGCTTTCAGAAGTCTTTTTTTATAATGATGCCCCAAAAATTTTTAATTTTCAATCGTAGTGTAAACTCTTAAAGCAATATCCTTTAAACTTCGATAAGTACCACAAAACATAATCTATTAATTATTTCTAGCTTTACGTTGTATGTAGAAGTTTCATGAACAGTAAGAGAGAGTCCGTACCATGAGTGTACAGTGCAACCTTCTTGAAGCAATAGAGAAACATTAATAATATTAAATGTTGTGATTACATCTTGTACGGAAAATCTCTTTATTCAAGGCTATATAAGTTAATCTTATATAAAATAAGTAAATCACAAATCTTTTTAATACACTAAAAAAAACTATTTTTTACCAACGGAATATTCCGTTGGTAAAAGTCTTGATTTCATTGAATTGGCTTACCAACGGATTAGCAAAGGAATCCATTGAAAAAATTTTATTGCTAAAGTGGTGGTTGGTAAATTTTTAGCAACGTAAAATCAATTATGTTGGTAAATAATTCTGTTGGTAATCTGTTGCTAATAATTCCGTTGGTAATTTATATAATGATTCCCTTAGTAATCTGTTGGTAATTACCAACGGGTTGAATTCCATTGGTAAAATAGAAAATAAATCCGTTGGCATTCCGTTGTTAAAACAAAATTTTCATTTTTATTACTAATCTATTGGTAATTACCAACGGATTGAATTCCGTTGTTAAATTCTGTAGCTAAAAATATTTTTTTAATGATAAGCATTAATAATAATAAATATTAAAGTAAGAACCATATCAAATAAGAAGACAAAGAATGATTTGTAAAAAGAAAAAAAAAACTATTATTTAAAATTTTCTTTTTAAAATAAACACTCATATGGTTTACTTGAAGTTCTTGTGTTCTATTGAAACTCAAAAGTTATTTATTAGCATAAGGTAACATCATCATTTTTGTTAATTAATATTTACCTTGGATGTTCAAATTTTTATCTTATGTGAAGTAAACTTAGGTCATCTCCAGTAGTTGACTCCATTTTACAGCACATTCACCACCAAAATGCAGTTAACTCAATAAATCATCTCCAATAGTTTGCCCAAATTTTTACTCCAAAACTTAAAATCATAATAAAATATCCATTTTATAAACAATATAATACTTATTTACAAAATTTAATTTATCTTTCATTATTAAAACTAATGATCATAACAATTTTCAACTTATTTAAATTAATTATAAAATAAGTAAAATAAATAAATGAAGAGTAGATGTAGCTATAGCGCTATCTTATACAACATACATATTAATTTACTAATAAAATTAATAATCATAATATGTTTTCACACTTTTAAATTAATTATTAAAAGTAAGTAAAATAAATGGATGCAACATGTTAATACAGCGCTGGATTTCTCAGCCGCTACAGTAACTTTCTTCATTTTGCAAGATGAAATGCAGAACTGCTGGGGGGAGTATGGAGCTCCATTTTGCAGATGGAGCATGATTTGCAGGTGTGCTGGAAACGGTCTTAATTCCTAATTATGAAGGGCTAATTAGTACCTAATTATGTTACAAAATTTCTTCAATTACTATAAATATAAACTATAATAAATGAAAAACGGTTTATTGTTTAGATGGAGTCTCAAATCATAAGTAATACCTAAAAATCAATAATTACAAAATAAATTAATATAAATGAAAATTATATCTCAATTAATTATTAACATAATTATAAAAGTAACGAGTGAAAATAAAATATAAATAACTCAACAATAAATAAAAAAAATAAACCACATAAATATATATTATCAAGAGTGAAAATATAATATAAATAACTCAACAATAAATAAATAAACCACATAAATCTATATTATCAAGAGATAATTTAATTAGCTTTGGTCATCACCACATGATTAAAACTCTCAAATGGAGTACATGATTAAGAATTAATAAATCAAAAATGATTTTAATATTTATAAAATACAATAATATTTAATGCAATACGTCTTATTTTTAGATTTGTGAATAAATAATAGTTAATTATTATTTTTTATTTTTTCAACAATATAATTTTTAATATTAATGTTTTTATAATCTTATATTTTTATAATCCCAACATATATCACATTTTCATTTATATATTCTTATATTAATTGGGAAATTGTAATATACAAATAATTAAATGGAAATTATATGATAGTTCAGTATTAATTTAAAGGGTCACTTACTATTGAGTACATAAAATAATGCATAATTAATATAAACTACATGACTCAAAGCACTATTACTCATAACTACACAATTATAATTGTGATACCATAAATATCCTTATGTATTTGCATAATTTGTTTGCACAAATTATTTTTGCACATTTTAAATTTCGATGGCGGAGGTCAGGGGGGGTCCGGCGGTGGTCCGGCGACCAGCGGCAGTTTGTTTTACACAATTTTATTTTGCACAATTTTATTTTGCACAATTTGTATTGCACTTTTTTATTTTTGCACATTTTATTTTTGCACAATTTGCTTTGCAAATTTTGTTTTGCACATTTTATTTTGCACTTTTTTCTACCCATTTTATTTTGTACTTTTTTTCAATTTTTTTTCTACACATGTATCTTACACAAGAATATTATGAACAGAGATTTGCAATGTATAATAAGATTAGAAAGAAGTAATAATGAATTAATAAAATAAAAGTGGTCGAGGTGGCCTTGAACACAGTAACACATTTATTCAAACTATGAGTTAATGGAAGAAGAGATCTTAAATCAGATGCATCAACTACCCAGATTAATACTGAAAATATTGTAAGAGGAAAATCGTCAGAAAAGATGAGTCATCTTTCACCCTTATTTAGCTCCTCTCAACCTGAAGACTGCTCAATTTCAAATGAACTAATTGATTACCAGCCTAGTTGGCCTTCTTCAAGGAGCAATAAAAACATTACCTGTGGTGACTCATTTAATAAATCACAATTTCAGCACCATGTGGGAGATCACAGTCAACCTAATAATATCACCCAAATATCAAGAGGAGCCAACGGGAAAAAGGAGAGAACCGTTTCTATTCAACAACAGATAAGTGAGCAAAGGCATATCAGTGCACTGAAAGATGTGAAAGGTTCTCTCTCCTCTACCGTTCATGTATCTACCCCACCTGTGAGTTCAAGCCATCACTGTCCAGACCAAGCTGATGTGTTTCCATCGCAACAAGACAACAGCCTCAAGGCTGACACCATAAGGAATGATATTGCTAATCTGATGGATTTAATTGCTTCTGTAGAAAATAAACTTTCCAAGGTATCTACACAAAAGGATTACTTGGGACGAGATTCTAATGGCAGAGTTTATTGGGCCTTCTACTCTCCTGGTGCTCAGCCTTGGATAATGGCTTGTGGAGACTTGGCCTCCAAGAAGAGGGGTCCTGAAGATTTTATCAGTATCCCTGGTTCTGATAAGTGGATGTATTACGAATCTGGTGATGATATTGAGAAATTGATGGGATGGCTGAGCGAGACTAATGTGAGGGAGAAGGAATTAAGAGAGTCTATTTTACAGTTGCAGAGTAACAAACTTAGAGACGCCAAATATACTGAAACTCACATTCTAAACAAAGTAGAAAAGAATGATATTGGTAAGAAGATTCTAAACAGAGTAACAAACTGTATGTTCTTACTGCTGTTTTAAGAAATGGTAGAACAGAACCAAAGCTCAACCAAAAACCAATCCAATCCAGTTCGATTTCTCCTCCACTCTTCCTTCCACTGCCGCCGCCTCCCCGGAATCCATGACCTCCGCCGACGTGCTATTCTTCAACGGCCAGATCTGACCAATGAAGCTCTCCACTCACCTTCAGCACCATCAACTGCTCGACCTCTAATCGAGTCCAACGACGTCGTTGACGAGGACCAATCATTCACCCGCGGTAGGGATTTGAAGTTCCACGAGGGATTCCTTCGTCGGAGGATCAGATCCATGTCGCCGATGTGGAACCCAACGCCACCGTGTCCATGGGAAATCGACGACCGCATTGGCTGAGATAGCAAATATCCTGCCACGGCTGATGAGAAAAGGTCGAATGAAACGACGCCGTGCGCGTTGAGGTCTTCGTCAGCAGGAAGGAGTTCGAAGAGATGGGTAATTTTGAAGGAATTTCTATATAGAAGCAAGAGCGAGGGAAGAAACAAGGGTCAAATATTCCGGTCATTCTCGCCGGTGAAGGAGAAGAAGGTGGCGGCGAAAGAGGAGGGCAAAAGGATGACGGCGGCGATCACTAATAAGGATGGCAGAAAAAGAAGGGGTGTGTCGGCGCATGAATTGGGAATAAGAAATGTGTGGTTGGTGGCGGAGTCGATTAACGTGTAGCTTTTGAATTGAATGGGGAGGGTAATTTTGTCTCTTTATTCACTAATTGCGTATCTGATAGTATTTTCTATTTTTCAATGTATCTCATAGTAAATAACCTTAAAAATATGTATTGGAGAGTAATAAACCCTAATTTAAAAAGACTTCATATTTGAATTATATAAATTAAAATTAATAAAATAAGATAATAAAATTTTTATGAATATTAAAAAAATGACATTTAAAGATTTTGAACAAAAAATATAACAATAATTTAAAATAAATCATAAAATAAAATCAAAATATTTGATTTGTTACATTGTCCAAATCCACTATTTTCAAAATGAAAAAAACAATAATAATTATGAATCAATAAATCCCTTAGCAGCAGTCGTATATTGTCGTACGTAGTATGTGAAGCCATCACCAAGCTACGTTTGATCTAGTCCTGAGCCTCTTTGTGGTTTAGTGATGAAAAATTCACAATTTTGCTATCATTCAAGTGTTCACCGAAAGTAACCGCTTCTTTCTCCTTTAATTGTTGTCATAGGAGCTCTATCATGCGCACTCATGTTTGATGATTTTCGTGGTGTTTTCATCTTCTAAATCTTTCAATTTGACAATAATCCTCTTCCAACCATTTATATGTGCAAATCTCGATTAATAATGAAATAATTAACATAATAAAGTCAACTTAGCTAAATAAGGAAATATAAATAAATAAATTAACTAAGAAAATGGATGGAGAAAAATATTTACATAATTATTCAATATGGTAAGAACATAAAAAAATCTCCACACGACACGTCACCATGGAGAAAAGAGGTGAAGCCAAGTCAAAAGCAAACTGGCATATAGTTGTCTTTAGATTAATTGATGTAAAAGAAAAGATTAAAGACAATAAGTGAGAGGAAAAAAAATATTAATAGAAAAGAAAGTATATAATAAGGAGTGAAGGTTAATAGTGTTCAAAGATATATTAAATTTTAAATCTAGAATAATAAACCCAAATGAAATATATCCGGATGAAAAGTATATCACAAATAAAATAGGGCAAAGGGTCAATAATGCCCTCTATCTCTTGTCTCAAGATCAATTAAACCTTTAAAGTATTTTTTTTATAAAAAAAAACCCCTTTATTTTATATTATGAATCAATTATGCCCTTTAACTTTTAAAAGTGAACATCCAAGCTCCTTATCTATTGTAAATGGGTCATCCAAGCCCTTCTGCAAAAAAATATTAATATTAATGTATAATTTCTTACAAATTAATTTGCGAACAATTCGATCGTTAAAAATTTTCAAACTTTATATTAAATTAAAGGAATCCTCATGAGCTTTTCATCTACCATTTCAAAATTTAGATCCGATATTAGTAGATGTGTATTATTTGTATCATAATTTCGTTGGAATTTTTTCACATTTATACAATTTTAGCTTATTCCAAGTTGAATTCTAATCAATCCAACCGTTAAAATTTTACAAACTTGATGTCAAAACAAACTTCTTCTTATGAATGTTTCATCTACAATTTCAGATTTTAAATCTAATGTTAATAGATTAATTATTTTTGTGTCAGAAGTAAGTAGGTCATAAAAGAGTTTATTAAAATATGTTTTTTTCAATGAAGTTGTTGTAAAAAAACATATTAATTATTAATAAATTTAAAATCTAAAAATATAGAGAAAAACGTCATAAGAAGAGGTTCGTTTTGATATAAAGTTTGAAAATTTTTAATGGTCGGATCGTTTGGAAATTAATTTGTCAAAAGTACTTCAAAATAATTATGAAAAATGGGCATAAATGTTTTATTATATAAAGATAAAAGGTTTCTTTGTACCTAAAAATACTTAGGATATAATTTCAATTACTAAAGGTTATAACATTTAATATTAAAAGATATAAATTTTGAAAAATGCTGAATTTAGAAAAACGGTGTCCCAAACATACGCAAAACTTTGCCAATAGAGTTTTAAAGCATAACATAATAGTAATTTAAATTTTTAATAGTATAAATTAAAACAAAGTTTGCAAAATCCAAAACAAACAAGATGAAGTGGCCAATTATTGTACGGGTTTGGAAAAAAAAATTCTCTCTCTTTTTTATGGTCTATTGTGAATTTAAGTGTATAATACGTGTGTAAGAGTACAATATTTTGTTTTAAAAATTAAATACCAAGGTTACACATTTTTATATTTAAGGTATACCATTTAATGTTTGGGACTTTAGTTTAATTTGACACTTCCTCCTTTCCAATTTTATTACTCCTTTTTTTTATATGAATTTAAAAAGTTTTTTTTTCTTATTTTGATAAATTTATATAATAAATAAAAATTAAGTATATATATTTAGGATAAATTACCAAAACTCCATCGAGATTTGTCCAAACTACTAAATATACCATGTGGTTTGAAAAACTACTAATTACCCACTTTAACTTGTGTTTGATTGGAACATTGATAAAAATATCCTTTTTTAAGAATATAGAGGAAAGGAAATGATATTAATACCCCTATTTCTAACATTTTATTTTTAAATTTCACATTTTAAAAATTTTTTTAAATGTAGAAAACTGGAATTAGAGGGATTTTTTTTTTATTTTTCCCATGTTAAAAAAATAAATAAATAAATCCCTCTAATCCGTACGTATTGAAATTAATAAATAAATAATATAAATATTAGAGGATATTCTATTTGGTTAGCCCCACATCGGTTGTCGTATACATTCTTTGATTATTGTAATCTGTATATTAGGGATATTGTATTTAGTTAGTCCCACATCGGTTGTTGTCTACATTCTTTGGTTGTTGTAATCTGTATATATCTTCTCTAATATTATCAATACAATTATCTTTTCACTCTATCTTCTATAATAAATAAAATAGTGAATTTTAAAATATAATATTAAATATATGGGTATTGGTGTCATTTCAATATTAAAAAAAATCCCTCTAACTCTAGTTTTCTACATTAAAATAAATATGTAAAAAAATAAAATAGTGAAATTTTAAAATACAATATTAAATATGTAGATGTTGCTGTCATTTCCGTCCCTCTTTATTTTTTTAAAAAAAGGATATTTTTATTAATATTCAAATAAAAAATAAGCTAAAAGGAATAATTGGTAATTTTTCAAACCACGAGATTTATTTGGTATTTTACACAAATCTTAGATGGATTTTAATAATTTACCCATGAGTTGGTCTCCTTCTCGGGACACACCGTACCATGAGAACACAAGAATTTAATATTGATTTTAGTATTAAATTCTTGTGTTTCCATGAGAGCACAGTGTGTCCTCGGAAGTACACACATTTTTGCATATGGAAAGTTAGTCGTTTTGAATTTTTTTTTTTCAAAATGTGAAAACAAGTTGTTTAATTAAGTGTATTTTCTCGTTATAATAATAATATTAAAAGATAGTTTTAAGATAAACTCAATAAATAAATAGATAAATAAGACAATGAAAATGTATTTATAACAAATTAAAGAAGTGCTGTTTAACGTGAATGTATAAATAAGACAATGAAAATGTATTTAGAATAAGTTAAAGAAGTGTTGTTTAACGTGAATGGATTATACTTGACTTCTTCTTTAACTGAATGGATTATACTTAAACTGGACGACATCCATTGGCTCAGGATTTATTAACTACCCACATTTGGCATTGAAGAGCTCGATTGGTATGATTGAATGTAATAACGATGGAATGGAATGAACTTATGAATGGAATGGAGATGGAAATGAATGATTAAAAATGATTTTTACAATAATTGGTATGGTTTAGGAAGTAATAGAAAATATATTTCTTAATTTGTTCTAATCTCATTAACAATATTTTTATAATACTAAATTAATTTATATAAAATTATTAAATTAATTAAAATGTTAATGAAGATTTTATTTATTTTAATAATTATATAAAAATTAAATTAATTTTTTTAATATTATCAAAATATAAAATAAAAAATCTGTATATATTAAAAAAATAATTAAAATATCGATGAAGATTTTATACTATATTTTAATAATTATATAATTAAAAAATTAAACTAAATATAAAATATAATTTTAATATTATTAAAATATAAATAAAAAATTTTATATATTAAAAAATATTAAACTTACAAAAAAAATTATAATTTATATTGAGAGACTCTCTTGTGAGACGTGTTTTTTGTGAGATGGTTGTGAGACGGGTTGATAAGTTATTAAAGTATGCTTATTTGTAGTTAGAGTATGTCAATAATAAATCATATTATAACATTCTAAACTCATACTTTAATTCATCATCTATTATACTTTACAAAATATACTTTAACAACCATTAAGCATATTTTATCTATATAATATGTATACTTTAACACGTCTCACAAACGATCTCATATAAGTGGCGTCTCACAAGAGACTTTGTCATTTATATTTAGTTACACACACATACATATATATATATATATATATTTTGTATACTATAGCAGAAACTTTTCTTGCTGATGTGTCGTCTCCAGAGCGGTCCAATGTGACGTGTAATTTTCTCAATTTTTTAGATTTTTTAAAACTTTTTTTTAATATTTTCCTTATTTCCTTTTAATTAACTTATTTAATATTTTCTTTATTAAACAATGTGTTTCTTATTTTTAATAATGATTAAATTTTTATAATTTTATTTATTTATTTGGGTATCATTAGTTAATTACGAAATCTTTTAATGCAATAAATAAATTAATAATATTAAATTAAATCATGTATATAAAGGAAAAAAATAATATTTCATATAATATTCTCTCTCACCCCTATAAATAAGATTTTTTGGTTATTCATTCTAAATACACACCTTCGATTCTCCAAGAGGAATATGAGCTTTCTTCACGTTCTCTAGAGAATTGATTTATGAAAGTATAAAAATTTATTTCGATAGAGCGAATCAAATAGAGATTCGATCTACCTCTAAAACATCGATTCAAGTATTCTTCAAGAGTAAGAGAATTGATTAAAGTATTCTTGAATCGATTTACCTCTTAAGAATCGATTCTTTAAGAAGAAGAGAATTGATTCAAGTATTCTTGAATAGATTTTGCATCTTAAAAACAGATTTTTCAATTCTTCAAGAAGAAGATAATTGATTCAAGTATTCTTGAATAGATTTGCATCTTAAAAACAGATTTTTCAAGAGTAAGAGGATTGATTCAAGTATTTTTGAATTGATTTACATCTTAATAATAGATTCTTCAAGAGAAAATATCAATCCAAGTATTACCTCTTAAGAATCAATTCAAGTATTCTTTAAGATCTACCTCTAAAGTATTGATTCAAGTAAAAGATGATCGACGATTTAAGTACTTTTGAATTGATTTACCCCTAGAGAATAAGATGTTGAAAAACTAATTAATGTATAAAATCAAAAACTTATGTTCTTTAAGTTAAATCATTATTTCATATCAAATAACATTAAAATTCAATTGGTAAATATTTGTTAATTTTTTAAAGTTAGTATTTATTCAATTATGACATATGATTTATAAAATTTATTTTTTTTAGTTGTTTATATAATTTAAAAATAATAAAATTAAATAAAAAATAAAATTAATTAATTCATTACAAATCTTTAACATACTAAAGGAGAGTTAATTTTGATGAATTGTCGTCACCAGAATTAATCTCAATTATTTTAATTTTAAATTAAATTAAAATTTTCAATTATTAATTAAAATTTAATGTAGATAAAAATAATATATTATTTTAAGATTTGATATGATATTATCAAATCACTATTAATTAAAAAATAATATAGATAAATACATATATTTACTACCCCTATAAGATTTAAAAAATTTATCCCCTTCCCACCTATAAATAAGACTCTTTATTCATTCGTTCTACACATAATTTATTCGTCACGACGAATTAAAGCTTTATTCAATTCATATTTTAAAGAAAGGTATCCATTTATTATTATTATTTTTTCTTTTATATTTTTTAAATTATTTATTTATTTTTGTTTTTTTTCATTTTTTTTTAAATTGTTACCATGTAATTTTATAATCTTTTTATGTTTTTTTTACGTAATTAACTTATTTTTTCATGGTTATTTTTATAATTTTTTTAATTAAATTTTTATGTTTTTTTATTATATTTTACCTATTGTTTCTTTTATATTATTTATATTCTCATTTGATTAAGCTTTTATTTAAATTTTTTTAGTTTATTTAATTTTTTTTAATTCTATTTTATTATTATTATTAGTATGAAATCGTCTCATGAAATCCTTTTATAAGATTGTTTATCACTTTTTTTGATTAATTATAACTTTTTATTAAAATATTATCACTTTTTATTCGTCTCATTAAATTATTTTATGAGATTGTTTATCACTTTTTCTTGATTAAGTATCACTTTTGATTAAAAATATTATCACATTTTATTTTACTTATTATTTCTTTTATATTATTTATATTCTCCGTTGATTAAGTTTTTATTTAATTTTTTTAGTTTATTTAATTTTTTTGTTTTTAATTCTATTTTGTTATTATTATTAGTATGAAATCGTCTCATGAAATCCTTTTATAAGATTGTTTATCACTTTTTCTTGATTAATTATAATTTTTTATTAAAATATTATCACTTTTTGTTCGTTCCATGAAATTATTTTATGAGATTGTTTATCACTTTTTATTGATTAAGTATCACTTTTGATTAAAAATATTATCACAATTTATTTGTCTCACAAAATTCTTTGATTAATTTGGTTATCAAATTTTTCGTGATCAATTATTATTTTTTTATGAATAGCATTATCACTTATATCTCTCTCACAAAATTATTTCCATGAGACAATATTTTACACCAAAAAAATAGAGATTAATTATAAAAAAAGAGTAGGTCTTGCGTGAGACCGTCTCACGTGAGACCATTTTTCATTTTTAAAAATAGTTATACCAAAAATTTTTCACTTTTTAAAATAATTATCACTTTCGGTATAAAACGTTATCACTTTCGCTATTAAATATTATCATTTTTTATTTATACTATAATTTATTCATGAAATCATGAATTTATTATCACTTTTCTGTATTATGTTAATAATTTTTAATTGGTTTATTTTATTTTTTTTAATTAAGTTTTTTATGATTTCTCCTTTGTTTATTTTTTCTATTTACTTAATTTTTTTGGTTATTTTTTCTATTTACTTAATTTTTTTGGTTTTAATTCGGATTTTTATTATTATTAGTAATTTTTTATCTTTGATTTTTTAACGTTATTAAATTTTTTTCATGATTAAATTTTAAAAAAATTAAATTCTAATGATGTCTCATCACCTGAATTAATTTTAATTTTAATAATTACTAATTAATATTTATAATTAATGTTTAGTGATAAATACATAAATTCTCTTAAGATTCAAAGATGTATATGATTAGATCAAATAAAAATCAAATCAAATCTTATTTATAAACATAAAAAAAAAAATTATTCCTCCCCTCTTTTATATAATAAGACAAATAGTTATATTAAACTTAAATTATATTTTTTAAAACTGTTCAATAAATAATTATATTAAACTTAAATTATGTATTTTAAAATTGTAACTTTAAACCCGTGTAATACACGGGATCCATACTAATTTATCAATATTTAAAAGAATAATTTATGTAAATTAATTTTATTTATAATATTTATATATATATATATCACATTTTATTTACTTTTAATTAATTTCCTTATTTAATATTTTCTTTTTTAAATAATGTGTTTCTTTTTTTAATAATGATTAAATTTTTAATATTTTATTTATTTATTTAGATATCATTATTAATTACTAAATCTTTTAATGCAATAAATAAATAAATTAATATCAAATTAAATCATATATATAAATAAGACTTTTTTGTTAACAATTAATGGAAATAGAATTATTATTTTATAGTTATAAGAAATACTAAATCATAATTATGAGTAAAAAGTAACACTCCATTTAAATATTATTTATAATATTACGTACATTTAAATATATATATATATATATATATATATATATATATATATATATCTTAAGTATACTATATCAGAAACTTTTCTCGCTGACGTGTCATTTCCAGAGCGCTCCAATGTGATGTGTAATTTTCTCAATTTTTTATATTTTTAATACTTTTTTTAATATTTTCCTTATTTACTTTTAATTAACTTCCTTATTTAATATTTTCTTTATTAAATAATGGGTTTATTATTTTTAATATTTTATTTATTTATTTATTTGGGTATCATTAATTAATTACTAAATATTTTAATACAATAAATTAATTAATATAAAATTAAATCATATATATTAAAGGAAAAAATAATACTCTCTCAGTCACATACAAAGGAATGATGCAAATAAGTATGGGACAGAGAGAGTATTACATATAATATTCTTTCTCACCCAACTTATAAATAAAATTTTTTGGTTATTCATTCTAAATACACACATTGAATTCTCCAAGAGGAATAAGAGCTTTCTTTAAGTTCCTCTAGAGAATTGATTTATGAAAGTATAAAAATTTATTTCGATAGAGAACGGTGTTGTAAACTATTTTATGAACAATTTATAGTATAATTGAAAGTGATAACATTTTAAAATAAATGTGATAATATCTTTAATAAAAAATGATAACTAATTATAAAAGTATATTTCACGAACAATTTATAGAATTAATAAAACGTGATAACATTTTTAATAAAAAATGATTCATAATTAAAGAATTGTGATATCTGTCTAGCTAATGAATTATTTCACGAACAATTTATTGGAATAATAAAATATGATAATATTTTTAATAAAAAGTGATATATGATAAGAAAAATGTGACAATCATTTAATTAAATTATTTTATGACCGATTAGTAAGAAAGTGGTAATATTTTTAATATAAAATGATGCTCCATCAAAATAAAGTGTTACAATTAAACTATCTAATGAACAATTAATAATAATAACAATAATAATAATGATAATAATTATTATTATGATCATTATGATATCAGGTTTGTAATTATGATTTTGAATTTCGTCGTAATGGACCGTCAGCCTCTACCAACTTCTAATTTTGATTCCGTCGAGTTATGCCAAACAGAGCCCGTTTTCTTTATTTTTTTTAAATTTAATTTAACTTAAAATATAATTAGTTTGGTTAATGGATGATCTGTCTCACGAATTAAGATTCGTGAGACGGTCTCACTCAAGACCTACAAAAAAAATTGAGATTTTTTTATATATAATTGATATTTATTTATTTTAGACAAACAATAAAATTAAAGATTTATTACTAAAAGTTACATATTTTGATCATAATTCCACTTAAATAAAAAAATGAAATACTAACAATTATATAAATATACAACAAAGAGACAAAATTGATTTGTTGCAAATTCGTTACATTGATGAAAGAAATTGTCTAGCTCTAAGAAAAAAAAATTTAATAATTAATGTTGTTACGTTATATAACACAAATTATTTAATTACAAAAAATAAGAGTAATTAAAAAAATGATCCCGAGTTGTACGCGGGTTTCATACTAGTATATATATATATATATATAGCCACTATTTAAAATATTTTAATAATTTTATTTTAATTAATTATAAAATTTTGACCTTATTTTTCATAAATAATCAATATATATATTAAATACTCCCTCCATCATGTTTCAATATTTACGTTTCTATTTTACGCGTCCTATTTCAATATTTACGTATTCCTTTTTAGAATATGGGACCTACCTAAAACAATTAATATATCATCTAACACTAATACACATACCCACTTTACATTAAATATTATATTTTTCGACCCAATATCTATTAAAATATTATATTTCTTAATCAACGTGCAAAAAGCAAACGTAAACATTGAAACAGGACGGAGGGAGTATAGTATAGCAATATCCTTTGTTATTTGATTCGTTCCCATATAATTTTACTATTTATTTATGTTTCCTATACTCTTATTATGACTTATTTATTTTAGTATCACTAATTGTAATAATAAATAAATAATTCGATATAAATAAATTATTTAGTATCAAATCAAATTATATATAGAAAAAAATAATAAACTAAGATTTTTCTATATATAATTGATATTTATTTTAGACAAACAGTAAAATTAAAGATTTATTACTAAGAGTCATATATTTTGATTATAATTCCACTCAAATACAATGAAAAAAATGAAATATTAATAACTATTACCTACGTCTCGCATAAAGGTATGCACTTCCTTTGTAAATTACAAAGGAAGCGCGTATCTTTTTGCGAGATGGAGGAAGTATATAAATATAAAGAAAAGAGACAAAATTGATTTATTGCAAATTTTTTATATTGATGAACGAAATTGTCTAGCTATAAGAAAAAATCTCAATAATTATTGTTGTAGTGTTACATAACACATATTATTTAATTACAAAAAATAAGAATAATTAAATAAGTGATCCCGCGTTGTACGGGATTTCATACTAGTATATATAGTATATCCAATTTAATTAATAATATTATTTTATTTATAAATAATTTAGTAATTTTTATTTTGAATAAATATTAAATTAATTATATAAATTTTTATTATATTATTAAAGAATTTAATTATATATTTTGTAATGAGATGGGCATATAATTTTTTTATTTAGATTTTAAATGATTTAATATTTTATTTTTATTAAATAATTTAATACCAATATTTTTAATTAATATTACGTTTTAAGTAGAAAATATTAATTTAATTTAATGTGGTAAAAATTAAAAAATATTATTTATAATTTTTTATATTTCTTAGCTACATAAAATTGAAAAAATAAAATAAAAAGTTAATTCCAAATGGTGTTGGAATAGATAATATCATAGGGATGAGATGAATCAACATTCCCATGTTTGAGGGAATGGTGATTCCAAATGTAACATACCAATCATGATATTAGGAATGAAATTAGAAATAGTGATTTCATCTCTAATCGATTCCAACCTACCAATATATATATATATATATATATATATATATATATATATATATATAATTTGTTTTAGGATAAAGGTAAATTTGAACATAACTTAGACTAAATCCAATTCAATAAATTCCTTTTAATCTCATCTAGCAATTTACCTTTATCCTAAAACAAATTCTCAATAATTATTCAGTTTCACCATTTCCAAATAATCTATACAACGCATATAAATGAAGTTCTAGCAATGTTATATGTGTGCTAAGGATAGTGAAATAACTATTATAACTTTAGTTTAGATAAAAATAATTTATAGATAAACTCTCTTCTGATACGTTAGCTATGTGAGGCGGGTTGTGAGACATGTTAAATTATATCTATCATATAGATAAAATATTTTTGATGATGGTTAAAGTATATTTTTTAAAGTATGATCGGTAGTCACTCCTTCATCTGGTTGATTAGGACAGTAAACGTGCCAACAATCATCGCCACTTTCTCCGATTGCTATATTTCATTCAATCTCCAACTACATTCTCTAATTGACGAAGATGGATTTGATAAATTTCTACGCATAATTTTCTTGAAATTGATCTATTCCTTTGTTTAGATTTCCTTATATATATACCCACACACTTATTATTCCTCTTGACCCTGTTTCTCAACTCACTCATCCATTTTACCGTCTTCATGCAGTTCAAGAGAACGAGACTCAAACCAATGATCTTCACACGCTTTCTTTAATAGTTAGGAAATTCCCGATCATTCTTCATTCGTAGTATTAGAGAAAGAAAAATTAAAATTACATTGGATAAAAGTATCATATAAAATTATTCTAAAAAGAGGTTTCACAAATTAAAAACTCCATCTCTATCCTTAATCTATTTATTTTACTATTTTGGGTCTTCCACTTTTAATCTATCCATTTTTTTAGACATATAAAACTCACACCCTCCATTAATACAAATAAAATATGGAACACGCACCCTTCACTACTACAACTACACACGACACATAAAATAATAATACTCATTAATCCACGTACAAAAAGTAAATTGATACATTGATGTTGAAAGGAAGAAGTACTATTTAAGTTATATTGGCATTCAATCTACCACAAGAAGATATCGGATGTACGTGAAAATCTCAACATTTCCCCCTAAAATTAATATTTTTCTTTTAGGTATAAATTTTATTATATCATATATATATATTAATCATCCAACAATTTGCAACATGAGATGTATTACCAAAATATAATAGGATATCTCACTTACCAAATTCATATGAATACAAATAATAAAATATAATTATCTCCTAGTAAATTAAAGTAGAGTTTTAACTTTCTTATGTGTCATTTTAAGAGTGAGTCTACATTTAGATGTCAATTTTTTAGATTTTTAATTTAATTTAATAGATTTATTCATTATGCATTTTTTTTTATTTGTAACATACATTTTAGGGACTTAAATACACTCCTATTAATTATGATTTTCTTTTCATTACTTAATTATTAAATTTTAATAACAAAACTCTTTTCATTACTTAAATTAATGTTTAATGACAAAATTTATAAAATTTTAAGATAATACAAATTAGAGATAAGTTCGCAAAAGAAACTACTTGTTATATACCAATCAGAAGGTTGTGGAACTGAAGATACCAACCCTCTCCACATCTTACGGAGTCATTCTAATTTAAAGTAAAACAGCGTAAATGGTAGGATTATTTAATCAAAATTCTTCCGTAAATAAAAAAAGTCTATTAACCAGTTTTACGAATTCTTATGAATAATAATTTTTTAAGAATTAATAAAAAATAAACTTTTAAGACAATCCGATTTTACAATGACCAATTATATTTTTTAGTCCATCTACGGCTAATATCAATTAAAAATTATATTTTATACATATATTAAATATAAATAAATATAATTATATTAGTAATAATTAGGACGTGAATTTCATATTGATTTTTTAAAAATACACGTGACATCATTAATATTTCTTGTAAACATAATATTTAATTTTTTAATATTTAGGTAATAAATATTCATTCTCAACCTTTACAATTTATAAATTCTTTTTCTTAATTATGTTATTAATTGATGTTTATAACCGAAACTCTTAATATTTTACTGATTTTCGTATTTAATTATTCATTCAAGTATTAATTTTTTTATTTTATCAATCCTCGAATTATTTAGAAAGATAATCAATTAAATTTGAAACAAATTACGTGAATTTTTAATTGTTTTACAATTTATTTAATATTTAAAATGTAATCCATGCATTATATTTAATTATTTAATGTGCATTGTTTTTCATTAATAAAAGAATTTTGAACAAATGGCAAAATATAAAAAATTATAAGGAAAATTTTGTGATTAAATGGAAAAATACAAAAAAAGACATGTATTTAAAGAAAGTTTGTGATTAAATTGAGAAAAAAATAAGAAGATCATGCATTTTTTTTTTGACAATAAAAATAGTTTGTGATTAAATTGAGTAAGTCAAGACAAACTCTTTTGTGAGACGTGTCACTAGAGAGACGGGTTTAACCCTCACTATTTTCTATAATTTAATATTATATTATATATTAATATTATTGTTAGTCAACCCACTATCTTAATTAGTTCCTAAATTTTAGGGATTAATCATTAATGATTTATGCGTGGATGACTAATCATTTTCATTACGTTCTTCACATCCGGCCAGTCATCCCATTGAGATGTGAAGATTAATCATGAATCCATCGCCATCCCCGTCAGCCACCCTCTGCCGTTTTGAGTCTCGTCGTTAACCGCCATCTAACCCTATTCATCATGTCGAAGCCGTGCGAATCTGTCGCAGGAAATACCCCACATATCCGGATCTATCACACCCGTCGCCAAGTCGCGAGCCCATCGAAGTTCGACTGGTCGCCCATGCCCCGCGCCGATTCATCCCTTGTCGGAGTTCCACACAGCAGATCTGAAGACCGATCGTGTACAAGCTGCCGCCTATCGCCGATTGGAAGCTTCACCATGATGAGTTAATGCTTTCATTCTTATTATATATTGTGAATTAGTGTAAGGTTGTCATTTGCTTGTTATTGTATGTGAAATGTCATTATATGAGTTGAATTATGTAGTATGTTAGTTTATATTTAGAGCTGTTAAACCGAACGAGTAGCTCAAAAACTTGGCTCGGCTCGACACGTTAAAGCTCGAGCTCGGCTCGGCTCGTGCTTACTCGAGCTCGAGCTTGGCTCGACTCGTAAAAGCTCGATAGTAATAATAATAAATTAATATTATTTAATTATATTAATTACTATTGAACATAATAATAAATTAATATAATTAAGGCTCGATAAAGCTCGGTAAGGCTTGAAAAGCTAAAAAAACTCGACTCATTTTACTTAACGAGTTGAGCCGAGCTCGAGCTCGGCTCGAAAATTACTCGTTCGAGCTCGAGCTCGAGCTCGTGATAAGCTCGTTTTCTAATCGAGCTGAGCTCGAGCTCGGCTCGATAACTACTCGTGCCGAGCTAGAGTATGCGATACTCGAGCTCGCTCGACTCGTTTAACATCCCTATAATTATATTATAATATGTCATTGGATCGCTGAGTATATCATAGTTTGCTAGAGAGACATGAGTGTGATTTTACTATGTGAATGATATAGTATCTTATCTTTGTGTTAAAGTATGTCATTTGTTCGTTGTAGTATGTTAAAGTTTATTAAACTGAAATAAATGTGATTTTACAATGTGAATGATATAATATGTTATTTTTATGTTATAGTATGTCATTTCACATGAAAACGACATACTATGAGACATATGTAATACACTTTATGATTAGAACATATTATAACACGAAAACAACGTAATATGAGACATATGAAATACACTTATAGATAAGATATTACAACACAAACATAAAATATTATTTCAGGTAACATACAATAACACAAAAATTACATACTCTAATGCGTATTTGACATACTATAAAAAAACATAATATACTTTTAGTGATATACTATAGCACTTACATTGCACACAATAATACGAAAACGACATACTATAACACCACTGAAATATTCTTCCAGGTAAGACAAAATATCAGAAAAATTACATATTATAACGTATCCACGACATACTATAACACATGTAATGTACACGAGCATTTATGAGGATGGTTTATGATTTGGCAGGCAAAAAAACTTTAATGATTTGAATTTATCCCATTAATTTAGGAACTTCTAAAAATAAATAGGCATTAATTAGTCATTATTCATCCCATAAATTTAGGAACCACTAAATATAAGGGGTTGACTAATCATAATTATATTACATTATATTATATTAATTTTGGATAATATGCTAAACTGACTCGTCTCACGACCCGTCTTTCTTATGACCCGTCTCACAAGAGAGACTAGCTCGAAATGGAAAATGTGGTGTATTTAATGCAATTAATCCAAAACAAGATATATATATATATATAATAATAATAATAAATGAATATTAAATGGGTATGGGTAATTGCAGGTATTCGAAAACAGGTATGAAACGAGTACATATATTATAATAAACTCTTTTATTGAGATGAGTAGGGTTCGGGTAGTTGATATTTAAACAAATACGGGTATGGGTATTCCAAAATAAGTGGATACTCTACCCGTTGTCATCCCTAATAGTGGGTAGTTATTGAATTTGTATTTAATTATTTTATTTTATTTAGTAGTTAGGATTCAATAAAAATCTGATCTAAGTGTTCAAATTATCTAGGTGCACTAGGTGCATTGTAGTTAGACTCTAAAATTTGAGTCAAAATATGATTTCGAGTAAATAATTTTCGAGTTAATATATTTCAAGTTAAATACCGAGTTAATGTGTTGAGTTAAATAAATTTGAGTCAGTATAAAATTTCGAGTAAAATAATTTGTGTCAATAGAATCGAATTAAAATAAAAATTTGAGTTGTATATGATTTCGAGTAAATGATTTTCGAGTCAATGTTTTTTAGTTAAATAAATTCAAGTCAATAATATTCGAGGTTAAGTCCTTAATTATTTTCAGAGTCAAGAGAATATTTGAGTCAATTAGATTTTCGAGTTAAATTTGACTTAATAACTTTTTGAGTTAAGAGAAAGTTTAAGTTAATTAGATTTTTGGGTAATGCAGTATTGATTTGGGTAATGAAGATAAAATATATTTTAATCATTAATGGAACATGTAAAAATACGTGGGATAATTCAAAATGAAAAACTGGTAAAAATACGTGGGATAGAAGGAGTAGTTTTTTTCGAGTTGAAAAAAAATTCGTGTTAATGTACATTTCGAGTTAAAAAATGAGTAAAAAATTGGAGTTAAGATTGATTTAAAATTTCAAGTTAAAAATTTTGTGTCAATATATTCAAGTAACATTTGAGTTGTTTCGAGTGAATAGATTTTGATTCAATACATTTTAGTTAAAGATTGAATGGTATATCAAGTTAAAATTTTTTGAGTCAATAGTTATTCGATATAATATTTTTAACTCAAAATTAATGAAGACAAACTCTCTTGTGAGACGTTATATATATGAGACGGTTTGTGAGACGTGTTAAAATATGTCAATTATATAGATAAAATATGCTTAATAATTGTTAAAGTATATTTTCTAAAGTATGATAAATGATGAATTAAAGTGTAATTTTATGGTGTTATAATATGATTTATTATTAACATACTTTAACTATAAATAAATATACTTTACCTATATAATAAACACACTTTAATAATGGGTCGATCCGTCTCACAAAAAACCCGTCTCATAAGAGAGTGTCTTATTAATAAATAGAATTTCAAATTAAAAGTTAGAGTCAAATAATTTGAATCAATAATTGTTTGAGTAAATATTTTTAACTCAGAAGTTAATGAGTAATATTTCGAATTAAAAATTCGAGTCAAATGATACGAGTCAATAGTTGTTCAAGTTAATGTTTTTAACTTAAAATTAATGAGAAGTATTTCGAGTTAAAAATTCGAGTAAAATAATATGTGTCAATAGTTGTTCGAATTAATATTTTTTAACTCAAAATTAAGTAATAATCAATTTCGAGTTAAAAATTCGAGTCAAATAATTTGATTTAATAGTTGTACAAGTTAATATTTTTGAGTCTAAATTAATGAGTAGTATTTCAAGTTAAAAATTTGAGTCAATTGTTATTCGAGTTAATGTTTTTAACTCGAATTAAAGTGTAGTATTTCGAGTAAAAAATTTGAGTTAAATAATATGAGTAAGTAGTTGTTCGAGTTAATATTTTTAAAAATTAATTAGTAATTAATTTCGAATTAAAAATTTGTGTCAAATAATTTGAGTCAATAGTTGTTCGAGTTAATATTTTTAACTCGAAATTAATGAGTGTTATTTTGAGTCGATAGTAGTTCGAGTTAACATTTTTAACTCGAAATTAGTGAGAAGTTTTCGAGTTAAAAATTCGAGTCAAATAGTATGAGTAATAGTTGTTCGAGTTAATGTTTTTAACCCAAAATTAATTATTAATTACCAAAATTAATTAGTAATTAATTAATAATTAATTTTGAGTTAAAAATTCTAAGTCAAATGATATGAGTCAATAGTTGTAAAGTTTATATTTTTAACTCGAAATTAATGAGTAGTATTTCGAGTTAAAAAAGTTCGAGTCAAATAATATGAATAAATAGTTGTTCGAGTCAAATTAATTAGTAATTAATTTCGAGTTAAAAATTCGAGTCAAATAATTTGAGTTAATAGTTGTTCGAGTTAGTATTTTTAACTTGAATGTGAGTTAAAAATTCGAGTGAAATAATTTGAGTCAATAGTTATTCGAGTTAATGTTTTTAACTCGAAATTAATGATTAGTATTTCGAGTTAAAAATTCGAGTCAAATAATATGAGTATAGTTGTTCGAGTTAATGTTTTTAACCCGAAATTAATTAGTAATTAATTTCGAGTTTAAAATTCAAATTAAATGATATGAGTCAATACTTTTACAAGTTAATGTTTTTAACTCGAAATTAATTAGTATTTCAAGTTAAAAGTTCAAGTCAAATAATATGAGTCAATAGTTGTTTGAGTCAAATTAATTAGTAATTAATTTTGAATTAAAAATTCAAGTCAAATAATTCAAGTCAATAGTTGTTCGAGTTATTGTTTTTAACTCGAAATTAATGTGAGTTAAAAGTTCAAGCTAAATAATTTGAGTCAATAGTTGTTTGAATTAATGTTTTTAACTCGAAATTAATAATTAGTATTTTGAGTTAAAAGTTTGAGTCAAATAATATGAGTCAATAGTTGTTCGAGTCAAATTAAATAGTAGTATTAATTTCGAGTTAAAAAATCGAGTCAAAAAATTTGAGTAAATTGTTGTTCGAGTTAATGTTTTTAGGGTTAATTGCAAAAAAAATCACGAACTTTACTTCTATTACAAATTAATCTCCACCTTTGAGAAATTGCAAGAAAAAAAATCATCACCTTTTAATATTGTTCCAAATCGCACAAAAAAAAAACCCTATTTTTAAAATACCATATGTCTGGAAAAACAAATGTAAACCTTTGGATAATAAAGTGATCACTATTATGAATTTTAATGAGATTTAGCACAAAAAAAACTCTATTTTAAAAATACCATATGTTTGAAAAAAAATGTAAACCTTTGGATAATAGAGGGACCATTATGAATTTTAATGAGATTTATCATCCAAAAAACCCTATTTTAAAAATACAATAGTAGCTAACTCGTGCGTTGCACGGTATGTGTTAATTTTAGGGCAAAAATTTCGCTTAATTTTATGATTTTTGATCGAATAATATTTATTTGAATTATATAATTTGTTTGAGAAATAGATGACTAGAATTGGATTATTTTAATTATTTTAATGGGTAGCTGAGAGGTGACTGAGATTTGTTTAAGAAATAGATGGTCAAGATTGAATTTATTCTAGATTGGACTAAATTATTTCCTAATTTGAAAAAATTATAATTATTAATTCCAGCAATTGAACACTGTTCCCCCAGTTTAACAACAACCAGAGCTCCAACATTGTGCTGAGTCATCGACTTCACAGCATTATACACCGTATCATCGGTGGTGCACCAGAGCCAGGATCCATATGCACCATTCCCTTTGGCTTTCCGAACATCAAATATAGTAGTGTTTTCGAAATTATATAGATTCGTCGTATGACTTCCTACCATTCTCACACAATTAATAACTCAAGAACAAAACACTTAGAGTTGTATGTAGAGGTGTGCATCGGTTGAAAACCGAACCGATTTTTAAAAACCGAACACCAAAATTCTAAAAAATGCAAGACCGAACCGAATTCGAATATTTAGAAAATCCAAACAAAACCGAACCGAAATAATCGGTTCGGTTTTAAAACCAAATTAACAGAAGTAAATAAAAAAAATAAGAATAAATGTAGAACTCATAAAATTAAAACAAAAAATGTAATCTGAATTAGTGCAATTAACCAAATTACAACTAAGATACAGAGTGTGAGTGGTGTAACAAATAAATTAATAAAGTTAATTGATAAATAAATGAATAAATAAAAGAAAGGAAGAAAAAGTGAGACCAGATAGTTTTTCCAGATGCAATTCTAAGTTAGGGCATGGTGGCAGCCGCCTGTAATACTCCAATTCTCCTCAAAATATTCAAATAATCGTTCACAAAATGTAATAGGTTCGCTTCTAAGCTAACCGATTCTCACTCTTCTCAAACCTGTAAGAAATTTGAACCTCCACTGGCTATGTTGGGAGGGAGCGGCGCTGTCGTCAGTGCGCGAGGCCGGCGGCGAGGTTGGGACAGCCGACGACTAAGAAGACAACGGTCGGCGAGCCTACACCGACGGACGGAAGGTGCGAGGCTGGAACGAAAGAACAATCACGCCTGGGTGGGGTGCTGCCGTGGTGGGCTGGACAGCGGGCCGGTCGTGTCGCTGGCGGCGAGGCTGGGAACGGCCGGACTCCGGAGACGGACGGTGTCGACCTCTCGACTGGGTGTGGTGGTAACCTGTGCGCAGTGAGTCAACACTCAAACACGTGAAATGTGAAATGTGAAATGTGAAATGTTAGAATGAAATTAGGGTTAGGGAAATAGACTTTTGTATTTATATACTCAAAATCGGTTCGGGTTCGGTTTCGGTTTTTCCAGTTTTTTTAAGCCTAAAATCGAAACACCAATTTTTTATATCCTCAAAATCGAAACTGAACCGATTTTTCAAAAACCGAACCGAATTGATCGGTTCAGTTCGATCGGTTTTTTTTATTTTGTTTGATTTTTGCTCACCCCTAGTTGATGTACAATTAATCATCAATTAAATAATAATTAAAGTGAGTGAATTAGTCTTACATGTGGAGATGATTAATTATAATAAATTAGGGATTATGGGCATTATGGGCATCCGTGCGTTGCACAGGATGTGTTATTTTTAGGCAACAACAATTTCATTTAATTTTATGATGTTTGAATCAAATAATATTTATTTGAATATGAAGTGAGATTATTCATAATTACAATTATTTAATAATTTTAATGAGTTGCTGAGATTTGTTTTATAAATATATGGTTAGGATTTTACCCTCTAGAAACATTATGTTATAAACCCTAAAACCCTAAACCCCTAAATCCTAAACTCTAAACTCTTTGATGGTTATGATTGGATTTATATTTAATATTATTAATTTTTTAATAAATAATATTTTGATTCTTAATTTGAAAAAGTCATAATTGTAATTATTTAATTATCTTATTTTCTAATTTGAAAAAGTTATAATTATAATTATTTAATTATTTTAATGGGTGATTGAGATTTGTTTGAGCTTCTCTCATATGATTTTGGTGTGATTTGAATCTTGTCGTATTATTTCTTTATTTATTTATTTTAATTATCTCATAATATGACAAATTAAATGCAACAATAAAATTTTTATTTTTCTAAATTATAGGATCAGATTCTATATTACTAATTTACACAATTCAAAACCATTTATTATTTACACATCTTAGTGAATTGACGAACCCTTTCGAATGCAATATTGGTTACAATATAAATAAAAGAATGTTTCATCTGAAACATGTAGATATTCGATGTTTATTGCAGAATAAGTTGTTTTGAAAAATTAATGCTCCCTCTTTCCCATCCAAAGAGTCTATTTTTTCCATTTTGGTCGTCCCACCCAAAGAGTTTACTTTCCTTTTTTACACACATGGGACTCACACACACCCACTAATACAATTAAAATATGAGACATACACTCCCACTATTACAACTACCTATTACACATTAAATAATTGACACGACCCACCTTACATAACTTATAATTCAAATACTATTTAACATAAACATCACCATTATAAAAACCTGCACATAAAATTTTTTTTCCCACATAAAATATTTATAACCAAAATCATCACACCAGTTCAACATACGTAACTGGTTTCTGACACCACCTCAATCCAGACAAACTTGTGACAATACTTATTATATTACATAACAGAATATCAGCGGAAACAAAATAAACACACGGCCTAGCCCAACAGGTCGTCATCTATGTACATCCGCTCAAAACCCTGTAGGTGCTCCACAGCTTGCACAGTCACATCACAAACCCAATCATCAACAGGCTCACCTACAATGCATAAACTAGTGAGACAAAAATCTCAGTAAGTAGAAATCATGAATGTTAGTGCATGAAAATGCATTTAGTTCTCTATCGCCTATTTCCTAATCTTTCTTGTTGCTCTCTTTTATTTTGAAAACTGTTCACGTTGCGGGATCCTCACGACACACTTATGATATGCACCCCAAATGAGCTCAATAGACACACTTAGTGTCGGATCAATTCTGATCACTGAATATAATATCGAAAATGATTTTTTCGAACCCTGGCAGAGTGTTGGAGATGATTTTTCCAAACCCCTAATAAAGTGTCGGGAACGATTTTTTCGAACCCTGACAGAGATGCATATATAGTGACCGCACACACCATTAGTATCTTATTAATTTTGAGGAAACATTTTTTATGTTTATGCATGGTATGCACCCAAAACAATTAAATGTGCATCACAAACCATTTACAATATCAATATCAACATTTAATCACAATAAAGCTACAATTTAACTTCAATTCGAACAGATCCACTTTTAGAATAACAACTTCACCTCGGATCCCACAGATCCTTATAACCAATATCTTCTCAAGCAGTACAAATATATTTTCAACAGTTTCCAATCACACAGATCTATATAGGACAATGATATTATTTCAAATCACATAGATCCACAACTTGTATCACAAAATTATCACAAATAATTTACAAATAATAGTGTTGAATATGAACCATACTTTCTACAAATCACATAAATCCATAGCTTGTATAACAAATTAATCTCAAATAATTCATATCGTAATTAAACTAATTACAAATAATACATAACATAATTATCACATATTAATTACAAATAATTCACAAACAACATGTTTATGCATTGTAGTTGAACTTCTACTTACCTGAACTCCGACAATAGTAATACTATAGACCGCGTGAAGAACTATCACTAATCTCCTATCTCCCGTCCCGGCACTGGGATGAACTCCTTCCTTTCCCTCTTTCTCTATCACTTTTTCCCCTCTCTTTCTATTTTTTTTACTGAACTGTTGTTCTTCTCAAATCAACCCAACATGGGTTTTTATAGATGAGATTACCGGATGGATTCACAATCCCACCGTCTCAACCTTTCTAATAATAGTAACTTACTATTTATAGTAAGTTTCTATTAATAGTAAATAAAATTATTATTATTATTATTATTATTATTATTATTATTATCCATTACGAATATACGTGCAATAATTAATAATTAAGATATAACACATACGTGTACATTTTCGTACCACTATTATTATTACGAGAACACATGTGATAATTAATAATTAAGAAATAATGTATTTATACACATAAAATAATTATATTATATATCCAAATAATTGCACGTAAATATTTATGCACACATATATTCACATATTATCACCATTTTATCAAGGAAGTCTCAATTAAAATGTAAAGATAAATAAAATGTAAAAATTAATTGTCACATAATTACCATATTATTATCACATAATTGCCACATTATTATCATATAATTGTCACATAATTATCAAATAATTATAAAATGCACATAACAAAAATTAAATTATATTGGCACATGAGTAGTGAGAAGCTCGGGTATCACATCCTCCCCACCTTATAAAAATTTCGTCCTCGAAATTTACTTACCTGAAGAGGTCTGGATATTTAGCCATCATCTCATCTTCTCTTTCCCAAGTAGCCTCCTCAACTATTTGGTTCCTCCATAATACCTTTACTAATGGTATTTCTTTATTTCTGAGCTTCTTCACTTCTCGCCACAAGATCTAAACTGGTACTTCCTCATAACTCAAATCTTCTTTCAACTCAACTGGTTCCTGCCTGAGAAATGAGATGGATTTGGAACATACTTCCTCAACACAGACACATGAAACACGTCATGTACTCTAGACATCGATGATGGTAACTCCAACTTATAGGAAACACTGCCAACTCTCTCAATGATAGTGAACGGACCAACATATCTTGGACTGAGTTTCTCTTTCCTTCCAAACCGCATTATCCCCTTCATTGGAGATACTTTCAAGAATACCTGATCACGCAACTTCAAATTCCAATTCTCTCATCCGTTTGTCTGCATGACTCTTCTGCCGATCTTGAGCAACTTTCATCTTCTTTCGTATATGGGTAACAACTTCTGACATTTCACGAATCAAATCTGGACCCAAAAGTTTCCTTTCTCCAACTTCATCCCAATGTACTGGAGATCTACACTTTCTCCCGTACAATGCTTTATATGGAGCTATCCTGATAGTAGACTGATAACTATTGTGTACGAGAACTCTATCAAAGACAAAATTTTACTCCACTGACCTTGAAAATCCAACACACACACGCTCTGAGCATATCCTCCAAGATTTGTATTGTACACTCTGATTGACCATCTGTCTGTGGATGGAATGCTGTGCATAAAGATAATTGTGTCCCCAACGCCTTATGTAAATTCTTCCAGAAAGCAGACAAGAATCTCGTATCTCTGTCTGACGCAATGATAAGTGGTACTCCATGGAGTCTGACAATCTATTGTATAAATAGCTGGGCATAACGATCCATGGAATACGTAGAGCTAATAGGAATAAAATGAGCTGACTTAGTCAATCGATCCACGATAACCCAAATGACATCGTGACCTTTCACTGTCTTCGGTAGCCCGATAACGAAATCCATCTGATATTCTCCCACTTCCACTCTGGAATAAATAAAGGCTGCAAAGTTCCTGCTGGTCTCTGGTGCTCGGCTTTGACTTGCTGACAAGTCAAACATTGCTCCACATATCGAGCAACATCTCTCTTCATCCCTGGCTACCAATAATGTGACTTCAAATCTCTATACATCTTAGTAGCTCCTGGATGTATAGAGTACGGTGTTGAATGAGCTTCCGCCATCACTTATTTTCGAATGTCATCCACTTCAGGTAGACATAATCGACCTCCATAATGAATCATGCCATCATTCCCTAATTGGAAGTCAGAAGACTTTTCAGAGCTGATATCACTCTTTATCTTGTCAAACAACTTATCCTCCTGTTGGTCCTGTCGAATCTTATCCATCAAAGTTGGTCGAAGTGTTAGAGCTGCCATCCTTGTTTCCAACGATCCTTCCTGAATGATCTTCACACATATCCTTTGCAAATCAAGCAACTCTGGTTTCTGATTTATGGTCATAGCAGCTACACTCTGTATTGCCTTTTGGCTTAATGCATCAGCAACCACATTGGCTTTTCCCGAATAATAATTGATAACACAGTCGTAATCCTTCACCAATTTCAACCATCTTCTTTGCCTCATATTCAACTCTTTTTTAGTGAAAAAGTACTTCAAACTCTTATGATCAATATAGATTTCACAATGTTCCCCATACAGATAATGCCTCCAAATCTTGAGTGCAAACACCACTGCGGCTAACTCTAAATCATGAGTTGGGTAATTCTTCTCATACTCTCTTAACTGTCTGGATGCATACGCTATCACTTTCTCATTCTGCATCAATACACACCCAAGACCATTCTTTGAAGCATCACCGTAAACCTTGAAGTTTCCTGTCTCCGTAGGAATAGTTAAGAAAGGTGCTGATGTCAACCGTCCCTTCAATTCTTGGAAACTTTGTTCACATGCCTCCGTCCATGTGAACTTCACATTCTTCCTGGTCAACTGTGTTAATGGTGAAGCAATCTTAGAAAATTCTTCAACAAACCTTCGATAATATCCCGCCAATCCAAGAAAGCTACGAACCTCAGTGGGATTTGAGGATTGTGGCCAATCATGGATTGCTTTTACTTTACCTGGATCCACTGAAATTCCTTCTCCCGATACCACGTGTCCCAAGAAAACAACCCGGTCTAACCAAATCTCACACTTCTTGAACTTCGCATACAACTACCTCTCCTTCAGAATCTCTAACACCTTTTTCAAGTGTAGAGCATGATCCTCCTTATTCTTAGAGTAAATCAGAATATCATCGATAAACACAATCACAAATTTATCGAGAAATTCCTGAAATACTCTATTTATCAAATCCATAAATGCTGCAGGAGCATTTGTTAATCCAAACGGCATCACTAAGAACTCATAGTGCCCGTACCTTATACTGAATGCAGTCTTTGAGATATCATCCTTCTTATTTTCAACTGATGATACCCCAACCGCAAATCAATCTTCGAAAAGATAGCTGCACCCTGTAGCTGATCAAACAGATCATCAATGCGAGGCAATGTATATTTATTCTTCACCATAACTTTCTTGAGATCCCGATAATCGATGCACATCCTCAATGTGCCATCCTTCTTTCGAACAAATAGAACTGGTGCTCCCCAAGGAGAGAAACTAGGTTGGATGAATCCTTTGTCTAGCAACTCTTGTAACTGTATATTCAATTCCTTCAGTTCAGTTGGTGCCATTCTGTATGGCACTTTAGATATAGGGGCCGTTCCTGGTTGTAGCTCAATAACAAACTCTATTTCCCGGTCTGGTGGCAAACTTGGAAGATCATCTGGAAATACCTCCAGATATTCCCGAACTACTGGTACATTACCGAGAACTGGACATTGCTGCCCCTTAACATTCATTACACTCACCAGATACCCCTCACAACCACTTTCCAACAACCGCTGTGCTTTAGCTGCTGATATCATCAGAAATCTAAAATTCTTCTTGATCCCAACAAAAGTGAATTGTTCTCCACCCAATGGCTGAAAAGTAATACTTTTTTTCTGACAATCTATTGTAGCACCGTACCTTGATAGCCAATCCATACCCAATATGATATCATAATCATTCATACTTAACACAATTAAATTAGTAAGGAGTTGTCTTCCTTCAATAGGAATAACACAATCTCGTAGAAGTTGATTAGTTTGCTTTGATTCACCAGAAGGTATCATCACCTCATAATTGGCTTCTATAAAGTTAGGTGTTCCACCCAACTTCCTCACATACTCATTGGATACAAATGAATGTGTTGCTTCAAAATCAAATAACACATATGTAGAAGTGCCAAAAATAGAGAACTTACCCGTGACAACTGAGGGATTCGCATCAGCCTCCTCTCGCGTCAAAGTGTACACCCTTGCTGGAGTTCTTCCCTGCTGTCCCTGCTTCCCTTTCTTAGGACAAGTAGTAGTCACATGTCTTTTCTCTCCGCACATGTCCTTTCAAATACTATTTAACATAAACATCATCATTATAAAAACCTGCATATAATTTTTTTTCCACATAAAATATTTATAACCAAAATCATCACATCAGTTCAACATACGTAACTGGTTTCTGACATCACCTCAATTCAGACAAACTCGTGACAATACTTATTATATTTTATAATAGAATATCAGCGAAAACAAAATAAACACACGGCCTAGCACAACAGGTCATCATCTAAGTACATCCGCTCAAAACACCCTGTAGGAGCTCCACAGCTTGCACAGTCACATCACAAACTCAATCATCAACAGGCTCACCTACAATGCATAAACTAGTGAGACAAAAATCTCAGTAAGTAGAAATCATGCATGTTATTTCATGAAAATGCATTTAGTTCTCTATCGCCTACTTCTTAATCTTTCTAGTTGATCTCTTTTATTTTGAAAACTGTTCACGTTGCGGGATCCCCACGACACACTTATGATATGCACCCCAAATGAGGATTCCGATCCCTAATATAATACCGAGAACGATTTTTTCGAACCCTGGCAGAGTGTTGGGGATGATTTTCCCGAACTCCTAATAAGCTGTCGGGAACGATTTTTTCGAACCCTGACAGAGATGCATATATAGTGGCCGCACACACCATTAGTATCATATTAATTTTGAGAAAACACTTTTCATGTTTATGCATGGTATGTACCCAAAATAATTTAATGTGCATCACAAACTATTTACAATATCAATATCAACATTTAATCACAATAAAAGTAACAATTTAACTTCAATTCGAACAGATCCACTTTTGGAATAACAACTTCACCTCGAATCCCACAGATCCTTATAACCAATATTTTCTCAAGCTGTACAAATATATTTTCAATAGTTTCCAATCACACAGATCTATATAGGACAATGATATTATTTCAAATTACATAGATCCACCACTTGTATCGCAAAATTATCATAAATAATTTATAAATAATAGTATTGAATATGAACCATACTTTCTCCAAATCACATAAATCCACAGCTTGTATAACAAATTAATCTCAAAAAAATTATATCGTAATTAAATTAATTACAAATAATACATAACATAATTATCACATATTAATTACAAATAATTCACAAACAACATGTTTATGCATTGTAGTTGGACTTCTACTTACATGAACTCCGACAATAGTAATACTATAGACCGCGTGAAGAACTATCACTAATTTCCTATCTCCCGTCCCGACACTGGGATGAACTCCTTCCTTTTCCTCTTTCTCTATCTCTTTTTTCCCTCTCTTTCTATTTTTTTTACTGAACTGCTGTTCTTCACAAATCAACTCAACATGGATTTTTATAGATAGGATTACAGGATGGAAACACAATCCCACCGCCTCAACCTTTCTAATAATAGTAACTTACTATTTATAGTAAGTTTCTATTAATAGTAAATAAAATTATTATTATTATTATCCATTACGAATATACGTGCAATACTTAATAGCTAATATATAACACATACGTGTATATTTTCTTACCACTACTATTATTACGAGAACACGTGTGATACTTAATAATTAAGAAATAATGTATTTATACATATAAAATAATTATATTATATATCCAAATAATTGCACGTAAATATTTATGCACACATATATTCACATATTATCACCATTTTATCAAGGATGATTCAATTTAAATGTAAAGATTAATAAAATGTAAAAATCAATTGTCATATAATTACCATATTATTATCACATAATTGCCACATTATTATCATATAATTGTCACATAATTATCAAATAATTATAAAATGCACATAACACAAATTAAATTATATTTGACACATGAGTAGTGAGAAGCTCAGGTATCACAATAATAACACTCCTTAATCTACGTGATAAAAAATAAAAATTACCCTTAGTGTGGGACGGAGGGAGTATATAATTGAGTTCAACTTAAAAATGCATACCGCTTTTTTTTGTGGATAAACAATGTGGGTGACTGAGATTTGTTTAAGAAATAAATGGTCAAGATTGAATTAATATTATAAATTTTTAATAAAAAATATCTTATTTTCTAATTTATTATTAATTTTGTAATAAATAATATCTTATTTTCTAATTTATTATTAACTTTTTAATAAATAATATCTTATTTCTTAATTTGAAAAAGTCATAATTATAATTATTTTATTATTTTAATGGGTGTTTGAGATTTGTTTGAGAAATAGATGACCATCATTGGATTTATTCTGGGTGGCTGAGATTTGTTAAAGAAATAGATGGTCGGGATTTGATCATATAGAAATGTTATGCCACAAATCCTAAAACCCTAAAAGCCTAAACCCTAAACCCCTAAAATCAACCCTAAAACCCTAAGCCCTAAACCTTTGAAAACATTAAATTAAATAATTATTTTATTGGATGGTTTGGTCAGATTAATATTATTAGTTTTTTTAATACATAATATCTTATTTTATAATTTTAAAGAATCATAATTATAATTATTTTGTTTTATAACTAAACCCTAAACCATTTGAAAATATTAAATTAAATAATTATTTTAATGGATGGCTTGGTCAGGATTGGATTAATATTATTAATTTTTTTAATAAACAATATCTTATTTTTTAATTTGAAAAATCCATAATTATAATTATTTAATTATTTTATTAGGTGCTTGAAATTTGTTTAAAAAATAGATGGCCAGGATTGTATTAATATTATTAATTTTTTAATAATTAATATCTTATTTTTTAATTTAAAAAAGTTATAATTATAATTATTTAATTATTTTAATTGGTGAAATTATTTCCTGATTTGAAAAAGTCTAAACTCTAGACCCTTTGGAAACATTAAATTATTTTCTAATTTGAAAAGATTATAATTACAATTATTTAACTCTTTTAATGGGTGGTTGAGATTTGATTGAAAAATAGATTGTTAGGATTGGAATTATATTTAATATTATTAATTTTTTAATAAATAATCTTATTTCCTAATTTGAAAAAGTCATAATTATAATTATTTTAATGTGTGGCTTAGATTTGTTTAAGATAAATCCTGAAACCCTTAAACCCTAAACCCTTTGGAAACAATAAATTATTTCCTAATTTGAAAAAATTATAATTACGATTATTTAATTATTTTAATAGATGATTGAGATTTGTTTGAAAAATAGATGGTTAGTATTTGATTTATATTTAATACTCCCTCCGTCTCGAGTATTTTTACCCATTTGTACGGGTACGGAGATTAAGACGTTTTACTTTTTTAATATATTATGTAAGAAAAAGTAGGGATAAATTTGTGATTTAAAAGAAAAAGTAAATAAAGTTGTTGGGAATGATGAATAAAGAGTAAAAAAAGTTATTAAAGTTGTTGAAATTGTAAAAAGTAGGTAATAAAATATTATGCATTTTTTCTATTAATGGAATGAGTAAAAATACATGGGACAACCCAAAATGAAAAGTAGGTAAAAATACGAAGGATGGAGGGAGTATTATTAATTTTTTAATAAATAATATATTATTTTCTAATTTGAAAAGGTCACAATTATAATTATTTAATTATTTATTGGATGACTGAGATTTGTGCGAGAAATAAATGGCCAGAATTGAATTTATTATAATTATTTAATTATTTTAATGGGGCAGATTTGTTTAATAAAAAAATTGCCAAAATTGGATTTATTCTGGATTGAACTAAATTATTTCCTAATTTGAAAAAGTCATAATAATTATTTTATTGAGTGTCTGAAATTTGTTTGAGAAATAGATGGTCAGGGTTAGGATTGGATTTATTATAATTATTTAATTATTTCCTAATTTGAAAATTTTATAATTACAATTATTTAATTTAATTATTTCAATGGGTGGCTGAGATTTATTTGAGAAATAGATGAATAGAATTTGATTTTTTTTTGTTGAGATTTATTTTGAAAATAGATGGCTAAGATTGAATTTATATTTAATATTATTAATTTTTTTAATAAATAATATCTTATTTCCTAATTTGAAAAAGTCATAATTATAATTATTTAATTATTTTAATATCCCATATCGTAGGTCGTTCAAATTTTTTTACCATAGAACGCTTAATTCGGACGGTTTAAAACCAGATTATAGGCTGTTTAAATTTTTGACTGTAGAACACTTAATTCAGGCGATTTAGAACCTGAATCCTAGATGTATTCCGTTCTTGAGTTGATTCTCGTTGAAGAATTCGAAGAACAATTTAGACAAGTCTTTGATATTCTTAGAGAATCGTTCTCAATGTGTTTGAAATTAATGGAGGAGAGCTCCTTATATAGGTGAAGTGTGAGGAAGCCCCATATATAACTCGCAATTTGATTGTTCAATGGATTATTTGACCTAATTCTGTGGGCTTGGGCTGATTGATCAATAGATTATTTGACTTAATTCTATGAGATTGGACATTTTCATCCCTGCAATTTGATTGGTCTATTTAATATTATTAATTATTTAATAAATAAAATCTTATTTCCTAATTTGAAAAGGTCATAATTATAATTATTTAATTATTTTAATGGGTGACTGAGATTTGTTTTAAAAATAGATGGACATGATTATATTTATTCTGCTTTTATATAATTTGATTTGATTGGTCTATTTAATATTATTAATTTTTTAATAAATAAAATCTTATTTTCTAATTTGAAAAGGTCATAATTATAATTATTTAATTATTTTAATGAGTGGCTGAGATTTGTTTTAAAAATAGATGGCCAGAATTGGATTTATTCTGCTTTTAATATTATTAATTTTTAATAAATAAAATCTTATTTCCTAATTTGAAAAGGTCATAATTATAATTATTTAATTATTTTAATGAGTGGTTGAGATTTATTTTAAAAATAGATGACCATAATTGAATTTATTCTGCTTTTATATATAGATATATAGATGTCTGAAAAAACAAATGTAAATCTTTGGATAATAGAGGGACAATTATGAATTTTAATTAAATTTAAATTTTTTATATATATATATACTAAAATCAATTATAATATATTTTAAAATTACGGATTTTTTTCACTTTTTTGTATTTTTTAAAAATTTACCGATATTATTTTTAATATATTACATTTATATATCTATAAATTTAAATATCAATACTTTTACGGATACTGATATTTTAACCAGCACCATGTTTAGGTTAAAATTTGTGTGGTCTCGGGACACCGTTCTCCTAAATTCTGTATTTTTTAAAGCTATATACTTTAATATTAAATTGTATATCTTCTAGTATAAAAACGTGTACCGTTTGTTTCCTAAAAAATTAATTTTTTAATTATTTTTATTATTCATATTTTAACGATCTTTTCAATAAAAAATTATATCCTTATTAATTAAAGTGTGTACCATTTATAACAAAATATTACTCCCTCCGTCCCTAGGTAAGAGTCTCATTTTACCATTTTGGTTGTCTCACTCAAATGATCTCATTTTCTTTTTTTGATACATGGGACCCACCCACACCCACTAATACAATTAAAACATGGGGTCCACACATCCACCAATACAATTACCCACTACAATTAAATAATAATAATCCTTAAAATTAATTCATGTGACCAAAAGCAGATGTGACTCGAGAGTATACTTTTACATATTTTTTTGTACTCTACAAGATACTAACTCTCAAACCCATCTTACTAGGCTGACCTTTAAAAAAAAATCTTTCTAGGCTCAAATTAGCCGGCTTGCTTGGGGTCGCAGCCGGCAGCTCCGTGTGAAAAGCACCAGGCGTGGAATCTATTGATAAGCAATACTATAGTTTTTAAGTTAGGTTTGGACCTCTCATAATCTCATTAATCAATTTACTTCCTTAATTTTAATTAATTAATTTACTTTGACCAATTTAATTACTGATACCATCTTTATCCACATAATTTACAACAACTTATTGACCGCCACAATAATTAGCCTTTCCTTTGTTGCTACATGGTCAAAACATAAAATCTTCTACTTTATAAATAATTATTAAAATATGTAGAATTTGTCAAATTAATGCTAGGATAAAGGTTAATTTCTTATATAAACTAGTACTCCATTTTATCTGACCGTGTTGCATGAATTGTATTACTATATTATTATTACAACTATTTATTTTTTGAGTTTTTTTACAGAACTATTTACTTTTTAGTTTATATCATGTGAATTTGAGGCACACATATTATATGTGTATAAAATTTTATTCAATAATGTATATACATATTTTAATAATTTTATAATTTTTATTAAAAACATTAACAAAAAATTCACTAACAAAGTATATATATATTTATTCATTAGTATATATATTAATATATGTATAACTTTCTGAAAGTTGATGCAAAGAATAATTTGTCATATTTTTTATATTTATATTTTTATGTTAGGTATTATATATATTTTTTTAATTAATTTGAATTTATATATTTTATAATGAAACAATAATTATTTTAATATAATAAATAAACATTTAAATAAATTTTTTAACATGTTTATCAATTAAAATGTATTATAGTAACATATGTTTATTTTTTAGGACACTAATTTTTACTTTTACCAAATATGTTCTTCATCACTATTATTTATAAATACTTTAACCTATATAACTACATCTCCTAGTCTCCTTGGGCTAAAGGTGTGGCGTAGCATAGTCCTTTGTATATATTTTTCTCATATTTTTCTTGTGTTATCCGTATTGGTTCTATTTAAAAAATTTATTACGTTACATTTCAAAATCATTTATTAATACTCATGGGTCAAAGTTAAAAATTAAAAATTGTGATAAACTTTAATCAATTAAATGAAGATGGTATTTTGGTGTAAAATAAGTTAATTATTAAGTAAGAAAAAAATTAAATAAAAATGATCCATTAAATTAAGAGGGTATTTTAAATTAAAATAAAATTAAAAATATATGTTAAAACAAAGTAAATTTACCAAATATTTTAGCTCTAAAATTAAATTAAAATTGAATATTTTAATATATACTCTTTGTTCCACAAAACGCTTCACGTTTATTGTTCCACATTGTTTAAGAAAAATTACTCTTTTAACTAATTTTATTGATTTTAGAGGGTATTGTAATATTTTTAGGTAATAGAAAAGTATAAAGAAATAATATGTGTATAAACAAGAGTGCAAAATTTGAAATTAAATTAATTTTTTAGGCTATTATGGGATAAAGTGATATTTATTTTTTGGGGTGTGAAGTGTTTTGTGAGACAAAATAATGGGGAAAGTGTTTTGTAAGATGAAAGGAGTAATTGAATACTAAGAAAAAAATACCAAAAAGATCACCTTAATTAAAATTAAATTAAATTAAAATATATTAATTGTATCTGATATACTAATTGAAAATTAGTATATTGATTGATAATTAATTAAATAGATAAAAATATCTTATACTATATACTTAGTTTACATTGTTAATTATAAGATAAATTATTATTAATATTAAATGAACTGTTATGATTAAAATTAAATAATTTTTAAATGTAATAAAATTGAAAAGTGAAGAAAATTGAAGACGAAAAAAAAAAATTAGAGCCTTTTATATATATGTATAGAAGAAGGGGGAATAAAGGTTTATAATAATAATAATAATAATAATAATAATAATAATAATAATAATAATAATAATAATAATAATAATAATAATAACTTGTAGGTAAAACTTACCAACACATCTCCATTGCTCCTCTTATGAACATTGTAAAGAATCTAACTTGTAGGTAACATGTGATTGATAAAAGGTGATATTTTGTTCAATTAAATAAATGAACAATTTATATAATTAATTAAAAATTATAATATTTTTTATTAAAAGTACAGGTAATATGTGATTGATAAAAGATGATAATTTGTTTGATAAAATTTGATGACTCTAATTGAATTATTTAATGAATAGTTCTTGTTGATTAAAAGTTGTAATATTTCTAATTAAAAGTACTCCCTATCTCCCGTTACATTCACTTTTAACGTCTTATTTATTTGTTTGTCACATTACATTTTTTTATATTAAAAAATAGTAATAGTTTCAAAATAAATAATCTTTCAATACATTATATTTTTAATAATGTCAACATCAACAAAAACACATGTTTTATTTTATTATTTATTTATTATTTAAAAAAATACCACATTACCCTCAAACTTCAATAAAATTTGTCAAAAAATAATAATACTCTACCCATCTCATTTGACTCTTCGCGTGTAGATAAGGAGTTTAAATGCAACTTTATCGAATTTTGAGGGTAATGTCTTTTTAAATAATAAATAAATTATAAAATAAGTTAGGTGTACTATGTGAGGGTTATATTTTAAAAAAAATTATAATATATGGATTATTTATTAATGTAAAAACATTTACTATTTTTAAAGAATAGGAGTATAATAAGATAAACAAATAAGAATACGATGAATAATTTGATGGATTAGGGGAAGTGTTTCTTAAACTCCATATCTTAAAGAAAAAAAAGAGTACAAACACAATTAAAATAAATAGAACAATAAATTAATAATGAAGAAAATTCGAGACTTACCACTAATAAATAAGGTGGCTCAAATTGTTGGAGTGCAGGTATATTTCAAGTATATCAAATTGATTTCACATATAACTGGGTTATAATCAAGGGATACTTAAGTATATAATGAAACTTTAACATCTTTAAAAAGATACTGAAGTTCTTTGGCTGTTTTATATTCATACCCAAGATGGAGGAAGGATTGAACTAAATCGAAAATGGGATTCTTACCTAGAATGGATTCTAACTAAACGAGTAAAGAAGATTTATCCATTTTGAATATAGATCTATTCTGAATAAATTATTAACAACACCTTGTTGGGTCACTATTTCTGCATAAAAGCAATCGGCTTCCATACTGATCGCACTTTTCTTTATGCGAAATAGAGAGTAAGTGTACCCGATCGCTGTGTACAACGTGGTGACTAAGTAATAAAAATATATCAAACCCAAGGGAGAAAGTAGTGTAGCCATATTTAAGAAGTACTCACTCTAGAAGGACTAAATCGATGATAGAGGTTGGAATTATACTACAATTAACAATTACAAAGCAATGAAAGTAGAATAACAATCAAGACAATAATAGAACAAATGAGATAAATGGATACGGTGAGATATCAATCTAAGGAGTTAGCGAGACTAACAACTTCATGGAAGGAGAGATCTAGACTTATAATCGTGCTATGGTGATTTTCTAGGATAAAGGCATTAAGGGCACTCACTAGTTTTACCTAAACTCCTTTACAAGATATTTAGGATGTAGACTACATAGGGGGTCATTCACACCTAAGGTAGTCCCTAGAAAGCTCTAAAGAGTGTCTCAAATTCTCACAATTTCTATAGGTATTAATGACTATTAATATACCAGTTTAGAACTATTATCACGAAGAATTTCTCTATTAGGCAGGGTTTCCTATGTTCCTTTTTTAATGTCAAGTGAGTAATGGCTTGGTTCCCTCATTAGATCAACACTTTCACAAGTAATTCTTTCTAATGTCCTATCATGAAATTCTAAGCATGCATTGGTCTTAACAAATTCAAGTCACACTTATAGAAATCATTCAATCAACAACCATAGCATACAATTGAGTTCACACTCCAACTAATATGACATGGAAAAGTAACCACACAATTCAACATATGAATTAAGAAATAAACATTCATGATAGAAAATACACAAATTCCTGTTGGATTGTATACTAAAAGTCTAGCTTTTGGTATGAACAAAGCTTTGACTATATTTGAAATGAGAATCATGTGATCAAACATTTTGCAATTATGTTATTGCAAAAGTCAATTTACTTTATACTGTAGATAATGTGGTGTGCGGCGTCACACAGAAGATCATATTATCGGCTTCTTAGAAAGTATAAACAGATGCTCACACCGAGATAGATGGGGACTATCTATCGGGATGGTTGTAGTGTGATTTGATATTAGTCTGTCTTGACTATAGAATTACACTAGTGCACTTTGTGTGTGTTGAGCAGGACCACAGAGAGATCGTTCGATTTATACTGACTATATAATAGAACTAGATCTCTGTTATTATGGATGTTCGTACTCTTAATCCCTATACAATAACATTGACACGTAAGTCAGTATTTATTTCTTTGATTCATCAATGGGTGAGATTTAATTATAAATCAATATGCTCGGTGAGTTGGGAGATGATACTATCTCTATGGTGTGCTGTTGATTGTAGAAGGAATCTGTGTTCTAACGAAATAGGTTGATGATGTCCCCTTGAGGAGCTCATAATGATTATCATGTAAACCCTGCAGGTGGATTTATTCCGACATGATAATAAGGTTGAGTGGTACTACTCTCGGCAAAGATATTAATTAATTGAGTTGTTAGTAACTTAATTAATTAATAGGCATTGAACTTAAACACGGGGAGATTAACGGGCTAATAATAAGAAGGGGCCCATAACATAATTTGGAATAAGGTGGCAGTGCAATAATAATTCTTTAGTAGACTGATTTATTATTATTGGGCTTAAGTATAAGTTTTGGGCTAAACTTGGACACTTAAACCCAATGGGAGGCCCAACCTTAATTTCTCCTCCTAGTCCCTGTTGTAGATAAATAGCCACTCTCAGCAGTCCTAAACCCTAAGTCACACGCCCAAAACCGTGTTTGAGGGAGGAATACTACAAATTGAGATCGTCTTGGAGATCATTGCCTACACAACGTCAAAATGCGGCTTAGGAATACAACAAAAGAAAGGTCATTTGTTCCTGCTGATCGATCTCTACGTACGCTCAACTTTCGTAATTTTTCTATATTTGTGTGGAACTTTAAACTAGCTACGTGATATATGGTTGGAAAGCTACGGAAGAGAAAATTATTTTGGCGCAAATATCACTCAAATCGAAGATTGCATGAGGAAGTTATGCTCAAAGTCGTGAGGTCGCGCAAGCTGCTAACAAGAATTTTCTCTTCTTCAACATACCCTAGTGAAAGGTAATGCATATTTTATATTCTTGCTTCCACTGATATAGAATTGCATGGATCCCTAACGGTTCACGTTAACCAAACGATTGAACGCCAACAATTTTAATTTACCGTTGTAAAATCACAAGTCTAAATTCCTTAACCAATCATATTGCTAGTCTCACTAATGAGACTAGCCTATCAATATCATCATGAATCCATTACAAATTGTCTTACAACACTCCATTGATGCCAAAAATTGAGAAACTAAACAAATCAAAAGTTACTAGAGGAGATAATTACTTCAGCATGTCAGTTCCTCTTCAAATCTTGTGCTCCTCCTAAGAAGGGTGATGGGTGGAAGGTTTATGGAATTGTGAAGATTGGATGGAAATTGATGGTGAAATGAAAAAGATGTGTGTGAGAATTATGGTGTGTAGTGTGTAAAATTCTCCAGAACTGATTCTCTTGCGTAAAATTCATGCTAATCAGGTATTTATAGCCCAGGAACCTTCTAGAATATGCATTGATTAAAATTCTGAAACTTGGTTGAACTCGACTCGAGTTGCAATAACGTTTTTCGGTAGATTCTGGTGTCTAATAGAGCTCAACTCGAGTTTCGGAGCTCAACTAACAGGGGAGGCCATGTTCATATTTCAGGTGTGTATAGTCGACTTCTGATAGTCAAGTGTTGCAACTCGACTACGACTTGCGCGCACCAAGTCGACTCGAGTTTAAGCCTCGAGTCGAATTCTGTCGACTTCTGCCAATTTCTTCCTGTTTCGAATCCCATCTTCGTTTTGCTTCATTTTCACATGTTTCATGCATATTTAAGATCATTTTAACATATTTATCAATATATAACATAAATCTCCATATGAACGATAAACACCACCAAAAGCTACACAAAATAGATAAAATAATACAAAAATACATCTAAAAAGATACTAAAATTTAGGTGAAAATAGCTACGATCACCTATATTTACTATTAAATACAAGCTTAAATTTTAATTACTATGAGATACAAAATTGAACGATTGAATGCCCATATTGCCCCTTTAATTACTGATGTGTAGAAGCTTAAATAATATGAAATTTATTTCTCTTTCATTAATCCCTTAAATAGTGGGATTTGCACAATATCCAATCTACCTTTAAAAATATGGAATTTATTTTTCTTTCATCAATCCCTTAAATAGTGAGATTTGCACAATATCCAATCTACGTTCACATAGCAAACTAAAAGCACAAGATCGTGCAAGATATTATCTTGATTTGGCAGAGAAAATATGTTCAAATATCTTTGAGAAGGATTAGACAACTTTCTGGCCCTGTTAATTTGAGTGAGATGTTTACACAATCTGTGACATTGCTGCACAATGTTGAAAACGTTTGCCCAACCCGGTGCGTTTCTGCACAACTAGGATATACTTATGCACACTCAATTTTCGTAAGTAGTTTGTGGCTAGTGTGGAAAATAATTATCCAACTATTCGAGTGAAGCATAGCTAACGACACCAATTTATGTTTTATTTTTTTATTTTATATTTTTTTAATAGAAAATAGACATATTATTTATTTATTAGCAATCATAAAATAGCTCACTCCGATTCATACAGACGTGTAGAACCTTAAATACTAATGTGTAGAAGCTTAAATAATATTGCCCCCTTTAATTACTAATATATAGAAGCTTAAATAATATGAAATTTATTTCTCTTTCATCAATCCCTTAAATAGCGGGATTTGCACAATATCTAATCTAACTTTAAAAATATGAAATTTATTTCTCTTTCATCAATCCCTTATAGAGTGGGATTTGCATAATATCCAATCTACGTTCGCATAACAAACTAAAAGCACAAGATCGTGCAAGAAATTATCTTGATTTGGCAGAGAAAATATGTTCAAATATATTTGAGAGGGATTAGACGACTTTCTGGCCTTGTTAATTTGAGTGAGATGTTTACACAATCTGTGACATTGCTGCACAATGCATGAAAATGTTGCACAACCCGGTGTGTTTCTGCACAACTAGGATATACTTATGCACACCCAATTTTCATATGTAGTTTGTGGCTAGTGTGGGAAAAAAATTATCCAACTATTTGAGTGAAGCATAGCTAACGACACCAATTTGTGTTTTATATTTTATTTTATATTTTTTTAATAGAAAATAGGCATATTATTCATTTATTAGCAATCATAAAATAGCTCACTCTGACTCATACAGATCCCCAATAAATCTCAGCCACAAGATCTCCCAATGTCAACCACTAAAAGATTTTTTTTTCTTTCCAGCGTGGCGAACTTGTTATTGATATGGTTATTGCACTATTTTGTCATACATATTTTTCTGATGAATAATTCTGCACAATTAGTAAATAATTCTGCACTATTTAATATGACACACAATATACAATATAATTTCTGGTCATATTTTAATGGCAAATAATTTTGTACAACTAATAAATAATTATGTACAATTAATGAATAATGTTGCACAATATAATTTTTGTACATAGTTTTTTTAAAATGGTAATTAAAAGAAATCCCAAATCTAACTTTTAAGTGACAACTTAGACTAAGTCTTGTTTGCAACCATAAAAAAACGATGGAGTGCTAAAAAATTTACATTCAAATTACAATAATAAATTAGTAAGAAGATAAAAAACAGTGAGTGATCAGCAATTTACATCCAAATTATAATAAAAATAGCAAAAATATAAAAATCAGCAATAAAATTACTATTGTATCAAGACTCTTCTCTTCTAGATTCTAACCTTATATAGGAGAACAACATAAAGAAGAGTAGCACCCACTCTTCTGGACAACTTGTCCCCAAATTTGCACGGTAGGTGGCATCTCATTGTTTGATGCAGACTGACTTTCATCATGTTCTTAATATCAGCAAACATGGCCATGAAAATATGTTTAATATTAAAATTCATGAATGGAGGAGAGAAATTGAAAATTAAAAAATTCTCCTTCCAATTGATGACAATCGATGTGAGAAGGAAGATTTGAGAAGGAATTTGCGCCGGAAGAGTTAATCGGTGAATGCAATACGTAATAGCTTGTAAGATCGACGTGTTGTCTTTTTACCTTTAATTTTGGAGTTATGGAGGAGAGAGAATAATTAGTTCCATAAAACGTTGTTGGATAATATCTATACCTAATATATATTTAGTTTTTAAATAATTAATTGGAGCTAGGGTTATATTAAGTATATTACTCTAATTTTTTATATCTAGTAGTATTAAATTTTAAAGCACGTATCTCATAATAATAACGCTTAATGTTGTGTATTAATTAGTAATTAATCCTAAAAGGAATATGAGTAACAATATAGTTATGCTGATGGAATAAATATTAAAATTTTAAGAGTACACAAGCCACAGTAAGGCAACATTTATCGAGAATTTTTTGGTACATGAAAAATTACTTTTTAGTGGTGAATTATTATATTTTGAATAAAAAAATTACTCTTCAAATTCTTACACACAATGCTCCACAGATATGTTAAATCTAACAAATTATGCTTCATAAAATAGAATACAGTTGAAGATTCTAGAACTCCGTCTCGATTTTCTCTCTCTAGAGCCGAGCAATACTTTTGGTGTGTTGAGATGGAAGATGGATATGAAAGTATCGTGGTATTGTGATGACAGAAAGAGAAATATCAAATATAAACTAAAATATGCTAACACCATTGTGATGAGAGAGGGGGAAGTATAAAATATAAAATAAAATCTGCTAACACCATATGAGGAATAAAATGATATGAATTGTTTGCTTCTGAGAATTACGTTTGCAAAGCTATGATGGAGGCCACTGGATGATGCACACGACCCATTGGAGAAGCAAAAGAGGGATATGTTTAATTAGGGTTTATTCAATTGGGATCTAACATTTTTTCAACAAACGCCCATTTTGTATGTGTTGGCCGATGACATGGAAAAAAATTAACATGTCAATCATCAGGGCAGCATCTTGTTGCCCATGGGTGTGATTTGCAAAGTACCTAAAAGGTGGTGATTTTTTTTGCCAAGCCTCAAAAGTAGGACTAATTTGCAACTAAAGTAAAGGTGAGATTTTTTTTTACGTAATTAGCCCTTTAAAATATTAACACTTTTCATTTATATTGTGATGGTTTTTTTTTTGTGGGATTAATAATTATTGGCGTTTAGCATGGAGTAGTAAAGAGACCTCACAATAACAAGCACATAAAAAATAGATCTAGAAAAATGGTAGAACAAACACTTCCATTTTTATTAAGTTTAAGTACTAAGTTCATACATCACAAACTCTCAACCCTTAATTGTAAAGAATGATAAATGAAGTGAGTAAAAACCTGCCTCTTCCAACAATGGAGAGGCTATTTATATGTTACTTTTTTTCTCCTCACATGCTCCCATGTTGCCCTAGCCTTGATCAATGGGATGATGCCATGTTTAATTAGGAAATCAGATTTATTGTGAGTGGGAGAGACCAAGACTGCAAAAAGGTAATATGTATAGATGGTTCACGTCTTTTAGTCTTGCTATTGGTTGAGAGAGAGTGAGGCATGCTTTGGGTATTTTGCCCTTGTGATGGTGATGTGGAGAGTCACTTGTTATTTTCCTTTTATTCCTTGTTCTTAGATAGTCGTAATATCTTTCCCGTCTTTACTTGAAGACCTGATCTTACACTTGGCGGTAGCCAAGCCTTATGGCATTCTATTTATTTTTTATTTTCCTTCGATTTATGGGCCTTTATCTTGAGTCGGCTGATTACCTTGAGCCGACCTTATGGTCAGTTCGATAAGGTCTTTCCTGGCCATGAGGCCTTTTTTTAGTGTTGGATCGTATTCTTATTCTTTGGTCTTGGGTCCATTATCATAGTTGGATATAATGTTCATAATATTAGTCCCTCAAGTCTGAATAATCAGAAACAAATAATTTGTTCAGGGTCAAAGTAAAAACTAGTAGATCGAATCTTCTTACGCTTTTTTTTAAGATTATATCCCACGAGTTTTCGTAGCCTTTTCTCATTTGTGATGTTATAGATAAGCCCCTCAAATTTCAGGTCATATGCTTTGATTTTGCGAATAAGTCCAACCATATGGTCGGTCCTTGTTTTTGTAGCCCCTCGAAAATATAGGGTTTGAAATGCCCTGTTTTCTTTTTAACAAGCTATCGGGCTAGTTTTTCTCTTTGATTTATGAATTCCATGCGGTGTAGCGGTTTTGTACTTTGGATTTTTTTTCAAATTTGAAAAAGTGTCGGTTTGCAGTGATAGTACTTTTCATGCTAGGAGTTGCGACTTTCCTTTAATGACTTCTCTCGATTTTAAATAGGAAATCTCATTATCCCCTCTTTTCGCTCCTTATCTAAACCCTAGTTTCATTTTTTCTCCCTTTGTCTTTATCTTCGAATCCCTTTGGTTATTCTAGTTGGGATTTTTTCGCTTTCTTCTCCCTTTTTGGTTATTTGGTATGATTTTTCTCCTTTTGTCTCTTTGTTTCTCTTTCTTTATTAATGGGTTGTAAGGATGCTTCTCCCTCTAGATCCATCCGATTACAAACTGTGGCGGGTTTTTCCTTTTCTTCCGGTGAGGTTATTTTCTCTGGTGGGTTGCCTCTTTCTCCGACTATTCATACGGACGACAATTTCATCGATTCTGACCTAATCCTTGATTTCGAAAAATCTGAGGCCGATTACGGGGACTCGTAGATGCTTCTACTGTATGGGAAAAGGGTGTTCCTTATACCGCTGCCAAGATTTTGTCATTTGTGACTAAAAGACGCCTTCAAACTTCGTTATTACTCCAATATTCTTTATCTTAGCATGGGATAGAAATTTAATTTAAAGCCCGTTCTAAAAAATGCTGCATGTGCCATCCTCCGAAAATATAGGTGGTGAATGCTCTTACTTAGATGAGGTTCCCCCTTGTCCCATCAATCTTTGATGTTTTCGTTAGATGGGGAATTGCTCTTGCTCAATTAGCTTCCAACGGGTGGGCCAGTGGCTTTGATGCGGGTGTTAGTGTTGTTCTGCAAGCACGAATAAATATTTTTGAGTGACTTGGAGATAGATTGCTTGTATAAACTTACTGCGGAAACTAAAACTTGAGGATATTATTATGTTACCGCACTTCCAACTTCCGTTAAGAAGTGGAAAAATTATTTGTTATGGGTCAAAGGACCTTGGAGTGCTCCCGACATTGTCGACACTAACCATTCATCCTCTTCTTATCAGCTTCCTCTAAATTTTTTTTTCTGGCCTGATGCTAATGAGTGTCCAAAGTTCCCTTCGTATTTCCTTTTTGCAAATGATCCTAAGTTTTTCTTTCTTTATAGCAGTGGTATCTGCCATGCTGAACGAACTCTCTCGCTATTTTTGAAGCGTTTATCAAATGGCTAAGCAATTACTCGCCGAGTCTCGCATTGCTACCACTTTGCTGACTGAAGAAAATTTTTGGGAATTTAGTTGAATTCCGCCTCTAGTTCCTATGGCTCCTTCAAGTATGAGTGTTGTTCTATTTTATTCTCTAGTTCCTTTCATGATTTTATATCATGCCACCTTGCTAAAAAATTTTTTTTAGGTGATCGACCGTCTCGCTTGCCCATGGGTGATGTTATCGAGCATTCTCCTCCCCCCTAGAGAGGCCACTTCTGAGGGGAAAGAAATGTTGTTTAGGCTATATTGTCAAAGAAGAAGAAGATAACTCCCGCTCAAATTTCCCAACGATCATCTACTAGTGTGGTGATTAAAGAGCCTACTTCTCCTAAGAAGAGACCTTCCGAGGTTTCCTCCAAAAAACCTTTGTCTGCTAAAAAGTCTCGGGTAGAAGTATCTCCTCCTATTAACATGTATATTTTTTAAAATCAAAGTGAATAATTGATTTATTAAACATTTTTCCGAGACAAAGAAATATGCTAATACATATATTAATGTAAACATATACAATTTATCTTAAAATTGAGAAAATATAGAAAGAAATACAACAAACAACATACACTTTAAGTACTAAAGAAAAAACGTACACTATGAGAATAAAATTTATACACCTGATTACTGAAACTTATATAATAAACAACATACATTCTTAGTACTAAAGAAAAAACGTACACTATGAGTATAAAACTTAAACACTTGATTATTAAACTTATACAGATGGTCATTTATGGAGATAATTTACATATCTTCATATTTTCGTGCCCAAAATCCACTCAAATTTTAGGATGATCATCATTCTTCCTTTCAAAGATTAACATGCATTTAAAAGATATTAAACTCTCAACTGAAGTTCCAGCTAATACTTTTATTAAGAAAAACCTATACATTATTGAACTATATCTAATACATTATAACAAATTGAATAATTGAATAATGTCAAATTACAGAAATAATTAAATTCTTGAAACTTGAACATTATGACAGATCTAAACATGAGCAATGGAGATCTGAATAGTTTCTAAGATCTGACGTCGTTGATGAGAGTGAAAATTCACGTAATTTGAGCTCAAATTTTTGTGATAATGATGTGTGATTTGATCTTAAGTTGAGATAAATCGAGATATGTAGTGGAAAGTCATGGATCAGGTGCGTTTGAGGCCGTTTGAGTTGATTTTCGAAGGAAAATAGGACAGAAGTGCTCGGAACCCAAAAAGGGATGTTTAGGCATCTGGTTCGACCAAGCAGCTTGTGGTTCGACCACTGGTTCGGGTCGAACCAGGAACCTGAAAGTTCGTTACAGTGTGGTTCGACCACGATGACATGGTTTGACTATCCATAAAGGTCGAACCATGGTCGAACCAAATGCCTGAGACAGTGTTAAATAGATTCGATCCTATTTATACCAGGGTGTTCTTGGTTCGACCTAGGTTTTGGTCGAACCACCACGCGGGAAAACTCCGTATTCGTATTTTTACACCCTCATTACGTGTTTTCACTTAAAAAATTCCATTAGAGGTCCATTGGAGGAGTTGGAAATATAAAAGGAAGACCCTACACAGTAGAAAGGTACCGCATTCATTCTAGACAACATCCAAACCCTACCATCATCCTAAGAAGCTGTGAAGATAGATTCGTCTGTCAAATCAAGTGAGAACCAAGTGAAGATTCAAGACGGAGAGAGATGCGACGGTGCCCACATCTAGGGTTTACTTCGCATCTTAATTTATCTTGTAATTTTCAAGACTATGGGTAAGATCTATCCAACCACCATGATTGTTCTTCGATCAATCATGGGCTAGAACTGCTTCGATAGTTTAACGGTTTATGAAGGTTTTATAATTTAATTGAACTTTCGTGTGTATACTCCGTACAACACTACTTGTGGTTTATTTTATATAAGAAAATACGTTTTTAATTCATACTCAGAGTTATTTTATGCATCATTAATTGTTATGTAGAATTTGAATACATATCTTGATTGTTGATTGAGTGTGTTCACTGCTGAGCAGGATTTTATGTTATGATTCTAAGTGAGGGGACTTCGAAGTTTCATAGGAACTATCTTATATAAATACTTGTTAATTGAATATGATTCGGGTTAATAAGTAGGACAAAGAGAATAACTTCATAGTACCTATAAAGGAAGATCATATCGGGTTAGAGTACTTAGTGCACGGGAAATAATTGATACTGATAGTACCTAGAAAGAGGGGTGAATTATATCTCTTGCTCCAAGGATATTCACACGTGCTACACGCTTATTTACTTGTGTCTATAGAGTAGATTTGCATGGCTTAGTGATGCGTCCATATTCCACAAGACAGAGTCAGACATTGATACATAAAAGAGAAATTAATGAGTGAAACTGGATTGCCTGAAGAACTACCTAATTTCTCACTTGTTCACCTTCGTTTATTCTCTACTGCTTGTTTATTTTATTTGCTATTTTAAATATTAATTAATTATTCCACAACTTTATTGCAAACCTAGTCTTAATAAGTTAGATTATAATTAAATTAATAATAATATATCCCTTGAGTTCGATATATATAACTTGGTCGCTTATCAAAGTTACAATAACGTCCTTCATACTTGGGGATTAATTTTGTGTTAAGAAAATGTTCATCAGTCATCGATGTCTAGCCCGAATGTCGATACCGATGGAGATTTGAAAAAGGTGATAGTCGTAACCGATGGAGATCTGAAAAAGCTAATAAGATCCTAAGGAGCCAATATCACGACGAAAGTAGATCTGAAGGATGAGAGGAGGTCTCTGGCGAATCGCTTAGAATAAGAGCGTGATGAGGGAAATTATGTTCGACATCGTGATTATCACATCATAGCGGCAATGGAGTGGCGCGCGGTGCAAAGGTGAAAAACTTGATGAAGTGAGAAAAAAGGGTGGCGGAGTGGCAGTGGAGGAACTGGAGATGGCAACGGTAAGAGAGATGGTGAGATGAGAAGAAGAGAGAATGAGAGTGGTTGTGGTTGTGAAGATAGGGAAGAGCAAACGTGAGAATGGGGGAGGAGTGAGGGAGATGAGAAATGACGTCATTAACCGGATTGTAGATTTTTATATCTGATCTATTTTTAAATATGAATTATATTGTTAGTATTCAATTGTGATGCAATAGATCAACTCATTAAATATTATGTCAAATCAATGTGTAAAAGGTAAGTAATGATGTGTGCAATATAGTATTAATTGATATGAAAGCGTAGATGAGAGAAGATAGACAAAGAAAGAAAAAAATATTAATATGGTGGGTGAGTGGGTTGAGAATTTTTAAGATTTGTAGGTGTATTTAGAAGATATTTATAAAATATAGGGGTGAATTTTATAAACCTAAATTTGATATAATAAATAGATAAGTAGTAATAATTCATGTTTGTTTTGGATGTAGAGAAACGGAGAATATATTAATTGAGGAGATATATAATATTGTATGTGGAGTGAGGGTTAATAGTTGGAGCAAGGGTTAATAAGAGTGGTAGGAGTATACAAATCTTCTAATCTAAACCTAAAATAATAAATGGAAAACAAATATAAATTTCAAGATTAAGGAGATAAGGTTAGAAGAGAGACAATGGGTGATGATATTTATTAGTATAATAATAAATTGATTAGACTTAAAATTTAATTGGTCTGAACAATTCTCCTAAAACGTTAGAAGTAATTTGCGTTTTTATATTAAAAAAAAAATAAAAAAATAAAAAATTGAACCCCTTAGCCAATTTTTGCACAGGGTAAAACGGGTGTAAGTCTTGGAACTCAACTACCCGTCGGTCCCATTGTATTCCCAAATTTAGGCAACATCATATCACTTAGAAATATGAACAATACAACTAACTACTACTACTTACGGAATGTATAACAAAATAGTCTCAGAAGAAGGAGAAATTAATAGGTGGAGTACAATTATGAAGCTCTACATTATAGAAGAAAGAAAAAGTAGTGATTCTAATTGATGGCAAACACAAATTAAGTAAAATCACTTCCATCATCCTACAAAAGCAAAAGGGATCCTTTTATAGCAACTTTGGTGGCTCCACCACCTCCATTATCATCTTAGATTTCATCAAACTGGCAACCATCAATTATGGATGTGGTTGGGGGCATTACTTCTTCCTTAACACCACCCAACATCAATTACATGGGATCCACTCACCCACACCACACATTCTCCTACTTTCCTTTACATATACAGGGACACCACTGTGTTATTATCACTATCATAAGCATTGCATTAGGCTTCGATTGATAACTAAAACGAACCTCTTTTCTTTACTGCTTGATTTCTTACACAACACATGCCTACTTTCTTTACGGGCATGTAGACCATCCTTACAAGTTCATCTATAATATGCAGAAAACAAACTGGTGATTTCGAACCGATGCTAGGATTCAAAATCCCAGTTCATTGTTTTTGCCTGCATTTAGGGTTGGGATTCTTTTTACTCGCTTTCCGCTTCTAATTGGGGGTATCAAACATCTTTTCTGCATACTGGGCAGGTCCCTTGCCGGGTTAGCCATTCGTCTATACAGTGCATGTGGAAGAAATGTCTACAGCTTGGCAGCAATCTTGTAGATTCTCCATCCTTCAAATCCTAGAATGAGATTAACAAGCCACTTGTTTATAAAAATTGAAGCATGATATATATTACATATGCTAGAAACAGAGCTTTCACAATTTACATAGAGAATTCAGAATAGATGTAAGAATTATAGTTAACAATCATGATTGAGCAATGCTATCCAAACTGCATTAAGAAATGGAGGGTTGTAGCTTATAAAGCACAATCACTGCCATAATGTGGTTAACTTATAAAGCACAATCACTGCCATAATGCTGTTTAACCACACAGCTCTTCAAACTTTACTGATCTCCTTCATTAAGAACCATAATTGAAAGTATTCGTTTCAATGCTCGCTATGATTAAGACAAGCCAAGAATTCGCGAAGACCATTCTGTATGACAAGTGCTACTCTATAATAACATAACGAGATAACAATAGTAAGATCAGAGGGAACGACATTGTCTCTTCGCAATCTCACACAAGAATATCCATAATGTCAAATTAGCTACCTGTAAACAGATGGCACAAGTAGTATCGAGACATGGCAATGAAGTCTCTGCTCCATTAAACTCGAAGCTTGGTAACTCCTTTATGGTCTTTTGTGATAAGCCCCTGATGGTATTGATCTCAAAAATGTCAGAGATCTCCATCAAACCTGTTTCCATTGTGCTAATCTGCTCAATATTAATCATAGTTAGATCAACCACTCAGCCCAACAAACAAGATCATGTTAGAATCAAACTAATTAAAAAAGTGAAAAATTAGTTCAGCAGTTACCTGCCATTGATAAGCTTTTAATACAACAGGACTCACCCATTCCATAAATATCTTCCCATTAACCAAACTACATATAAGCGCCACCTGAAAATCAATACACATTTCAGATACCACTGGATTTAGAAAAAATTTAATACCATAAGGTAATTAATCCTCTTTAATGGGACCATTAGGTAACTTTTTTTTACCCCCAAAATTTTCACTATGCAACAGATAGAGCCTCATTTTGAGAGGTCAATTCATTCACTTCTCTCTCAAAATATGTTTATATCCCATAAAAAATGTTTACTTTGTGGAGCCAGAGGCAGATTTAATACTGTGAAGATATTTCAAAGAAATCAAATGCAATTGCAGAATGCAGGTGATGTATTTAAATAATGAGAGCGACATATATGACCTTGGAAAATGGCTCTCCATTGAGAATGAGTTCAATCAATTGGACGCCTGTAATCGCACCTGCTACTGCCCCTACACCTACCCCACGCAGAATACCAGTTTCTGTGGTTTGCCCTTTCAGAGCTCCGCTAATTACACCGATCGTGGCTCCACCTATACCAAATTCACTAAGTAAAATTAAAAATTAAACAGTAAATAACATTCTGATTCAATTAAGATTCAAGTAAGAATCAAGCACGAATCACTCAAACAGTGTTTTCAAGATGAGAAATTCCGTGTACAAAGCTGGTCACACAAGTGGGGAATTTCATCAAACGGGTGGCGTCCACACGCGCCGCATGAACATTTCCATTCACGAAATCAATCAAGGAGTGGGTTTCGTGCGTGTAAACAGATGAAAGAAAAAGGGAGAAATCGAAGGGTGAATGAATTCATCAGAAATTGACATACTCAGAGCGAAAATGCAAGTAAGAAGAGCAACAACAATGTTCTTGAGGAGCTTGACGATGAACCCAGATTGAGAAGCAGCGATGATTTCAGAGGAAACCAGCCAAGAGACGATGGTGGAAAACCACCTCTTCATTACTTGAAGAAAGATCAACATACAGCTTGACGGAGTATATAAGGTACTGTGGTGATGAGAGGACGTTGATGGAAATAATGAAAAAGTGAACCCTTTTGTTTTAGTGATTGGAATATTTGTGCAGGAAAATTTAAGTGCTTGAAATATGAAGTAAACGGCAGCATTTATATAGGAGGGAAAGAGGAGATAGGGCATTAAAGTTGGTTGGGAGGCTCAATAGCTACTACCACTCTCCTCACACGCGCTGTAGCAGCACAGCACCTTGCTTCTTCATGCACACTCCATCTTTATCCCAACTCCTAATTTTATCACATTTTTCCAAATATTTTTGTAAAGATGGAGTATTTATTTCAGAATTTATACTTTGCTCCATCCGTTTACATTTGTTTTTTTTATGTAAATTAAATATTAAAATATTTTAATAAATAGTGAGTTGAGTGTATAAACCCATGTGAAATAATTAATTGTTTTATGTGGATCCCCGAACAAATAAAAATATAAATTTTAATTTGGAACAAAGTGAAATAGAAATTTTAAAAATTAACGCGAGATGAAAAAAATATTTTCTAACATGAAAAATTATATTTTATTAATAGTTATTGAACTTCTAGAGTATATTTTGAAAATGGGACAAAATTTAAAATTGTCCCTATGCATTAAATTAAATTTTATTTGGTCACCTACATAAAAAGAATTTTTCTAGCCACTATTAAGGGTCATTCCCAATTTACCTCATAATTGTCAAGAGGAAAGACAAAAATCATGGGCCATCATTATGTTTTTATTGACCGAATTAAATAGTGGTGGATAGAAACACATTTAAAATTATAGGAAAATAGTTAAACATCTCTTTCTTCTATTCGACCAAAATTTCATTCTATTTGGCCGATACGACTTGGCCTATTCGTCCTTTTTTTTCCAGAAAAAATTAGAGCAAAATTTCATACGGATAAAATTTTTCTTCTATTCGGCCTACATGTCTTCTATTCGACCCAAATGGTTGTTCTATTCGGCCTATATTTTTTTTCCAAAAAGATTAAAATAAATTTTCATACGAATAAATTTTTCTTCTATTCGGCTCAAATGATTTTTTTTCGGCCTATACATATTTGTCTATTCGGCCTATATTTTTTCCCAGAAAAAATTAAAACAAATTTTCATACGAATAAAACTTTTCTTCTATTCGGCCTATATTTATTCTATTCGGCCCAAATGGTTGTTCTATTCGGCCTATGCATATTTGCTTATTCGACCTATATTTTTTCCCAAAAAAAAATTAAAACAAATATTCATACAAATAAAAATTTTCTTATATTCGACCTACATTTATTCTATTCGGCCTATACGTATTTGCCTATTCGGCCTTTTTTTCCCCAGAAAATCGTAGAATGCATCTTTTTTGCATTTTAATAAATAAATACATTCATGAGGCATGTAAAAAAACAAATTAATGCATTCAGTAGACTATAAAACAAGTTTACACATAATATTGTACTTTGATACTTTTTGGTAAAAAAGAGAGGCATCAGATTTCTCAACATATGATTAGTGAGTCCCTTTCAAAGGGCATTTTGGTCACTTCCAATAAAAGTGGCTAGAATAAATTGTTTAAACATGGGTGGCTCAAAAAAATTCTTTTTAAGTGAAAGTGGCTAATATGTGCCATTTCTACTTTGGGAAATTGTGTATCTTAGGATTAGGAGACTGGTTTGGGATTGGTGAAAGAGGTAAATTATAAAAGAGTAAATTACCAAAATCACCCTCGAGATTTGTCCAAACTACCAAGTAAATCTTGTAGTTTGAAACCCATATGACTTGTTTTTTATTTGAATACTAATAAAAATACCCCTTTACTAAAGTAAAGAGGGATGAAAATGATATCAAATCGCATGTATTCAACATTATATTTTTAAATTTCACTAATTTATTTTTAATTTTTTTAAATATAGAAAATTGTTTAAAGGGTTTTTTTTTTGCATGTTAAAAAAATTTCCTAAGTGTTGAAATTTAAAAAATAAAAAAATAAATAAAATACTAAATTCACAAATATAATATTAAATATATAAGTATTGATGTCATTTCCATATCAAAAAAATTCCTCTAACCTTAGTTTTTTCTACATTTAAAAAATTAAAAAAATAAAATAAAACAGTGAAATTTAAAATTACAATACTAATTTAATACATGGGTCTTGATGTCATTTCCATCCCTCTTTATTTTAGAAAATGGATATTTTTATTACTAATATTAAAATAAAAAATAAATAAAAAACAAGTCAAAGCAGATAATTGGTAAATTTTCAAATCACGAGGTTTATTTGGTAATTTGGACAAACCTCAAGTGGGGTTTTGGTAATTTACCCATTATAAAATGTGACTTATTAGGGGTTACTTTGGGGATTGATAGAAGAGGTAAATTGCAACATGTGGCTTATAGAGATGGATCAATATTTGACTGTACTTGCAAGGGGTCAAATCATTGAAAAAAATAGAAAAATGTGTCTGTCTCATGTGATTTATAGAGAGGGATCAAAATAGAATTGTGCTTGCAGTGGGTCAAATTAATGTAAAAAAATGATCCAAGTCCCCACCGTGCAGCGGCCAGCTCAGTTGGAAGTTCTTTATATCCTCTCTTTAATTTGGGTCTAAGTTAATTTAATAACTTAATAAATAGCGTTAATTTATATTGTTTTTAATTTTGATAAGATAGATTTAAAATTTATGTCAAATTAAGGACTTTCTCCATCTCGCGTTAACGTCTATGTTTATTGTATGCACGTTTTCATTTGCAGTGGATCAAAAAATATAATATTTTAAAGTCCAACTAGAATACACCTGAACAATCTTAACCGTTAGATTAAATTTTAGTTTAATCTCCACCATAAAATAAAATAAAATAATAAAAATTAAAAAAAAAACCACCCACTACACCTATTTTAAACATATAAACCCTTAGGTGCACTAGTGCACTAGATGTACCCTAAATCTTCCAATATTTTAATGTATAGTGAATAATTGTATTAGTGTTGTGTATGAGCCTGAAAAATGAATTACTTATGTTCCTTAAAGGGAGATTTGGATTGATGTTTTTTAAGATTGTAGTCTATCTATTTGGGATTTTGAGTTTCAAAATATTTTCTCCCTCGAATTTCTCACGTTCTTTCTTAGATGATGAGAAATCTGATTTCTCATGTCAAGAGCTGACTAGGCGTGTAATTCAGAAGACTGGGACTGCTGAGATGACTTATTTATAGGCTACAATGGGGACCATTAAGAGAAATTAGGGTTGGGCCTCTCATTGAATTTAAGCATCTAAGTTCAGCCCAAAACTTATACTTAATCCCAATATTAATAATTCAGTCCACTAAAGAAATATCATTGCATTGCCACCCTAATCCCAAAATACGTTATGGGCTCCTTCTTATTATGAGTCTGTTTAACTCACCATGTTTAAGATATATAATGTCCATTAATTAATTGAGTTACTGACAACTAAATTAATTAATCTATAATTCAACAGTAGTACCACTTAACTTTATTATTATGCCGGAACAAATCCACCTGCAGGGTTACATGATAATTCTCATGAGCTCCTCAAGGAAAAATCATCAACCTAAATCATTAGGACACAGATTCCTTCTACAATCAATAGCACATCATACAGACAGTACTATCTCCCAACTCACCGAGAATATTGATTTGATAATTAAATCATACACATTGATGGATTAAAGAAATAAACACGAAATTCGTATCGAGGTTATTGTATAGAGATTAAGAGTACGAACTTCCATAATAACTGAGGTCTAGTTCTCTTATATAGTCAGTATAAATCGAACAACCTCACGCGGTCCTACTCAATAATACACACAAAGTGCACTAGTATTATTTTATAGTCAAGACAAACTAATACCAAATCATACTACAACCATTACGATAGATTGTCTCCGTCTATCTCAGTTATGAGCATCTGTTTATACTTTATAAGGAAATGATAATATTATCTTCCGTGCAATGCCACACACGATATTATCTATAGTATAAAGTAAATGGACTATTGCTCGTCATATAAACAAATTATAAAATGCAATCATTTGATCAATGATTCTCATTTCACATATTGTTAAAACATTGTTCATATTAAATCTAAACTTTTAGTATACAATCCAACAATCTCCACTTATACTAAAAGACTATGTTGTCATCTCCACTGCCATATATCTGATTCTCATTCCTTCTACATGACCATCAAAAGCTTTCGCCTTAAGGTTCTTGTAAAAAGATTTACTAGGTTATCTTCCGATGCAATCTTGGCAACAACAACCTTTCTGTCATCATAGATTTCTCGCATCAGGTGGTACTTGGCACAATGTGTTTAATTGCCTTATGGGCTCGTGATTCCTTCAAGTTTGCAACTGCACTACTATTATCACAATAAATTGTGATAACCTTAGACAAACTTAGGAGTTACATCTAAGTCCATTATGAAGTTTCCAGAGCCATACAGATACTTTTGCTGCCACGGAGGCTCCAATTTATTATTTTTCCATGGTTAAGTCTGAAATACATTTCTGTATAACACTTCTCCATTTTATGGCTCTACTTCCTAAAATAAACACATAACCTTGAGGTGGATTTACTATCATACCTATCTGATTTGAAAATTCAAATCTATGTAACCCACCAGAAGCAAGAAATCTGTCTGGTAAGCCCACATATAATTTCTAGTCTTTTCAGGTACTTTAAAATATGTCTTACCACAATTCAACATTCTTATTCCGGATTACCTTGATGCCCACTGACCATGCCATCGACAAAACAAATATCCATTCTCTCGCATCGTATTCCATAGGTTAAGCTTCCTTATTACCGAAGCATAAAGAACTGTCTTCATCTCCTTTATCTCCTTTTGTGACTTATGACACATTTTCTTAGATAAAGTTACTCCATTTCCGAAAGGTAAAAAACTTTTCTAGGAGATACATGCTAAAACGAGTAAAGATGTATTAATATACGAAGCTTGAGATAAGCGCAATATCCTTTCTTGAGATTCTTATCACTATGATCGCAAGAATATGTTTTACTTCTCTTAAGTCCTTCATTTCAAACTACTTTGACAAACATACCTATACGCCTGACAATACTATTTCATTGTTTCCAATGAGCAAGATACCATCCACGTATAGTACAAGAATACCACCATATTTCGTCACTCTTTTTCATACACAAGACTCATCCGCGCATTGAATAAATCCATATTAATGGATTTCCTCTTCAAAATGGATGTTCCTTGATCTTGAAGCTTGCTTAGTCCATAAATGGACACCTTTAAGCTTACACACAAATGCTCTTTTCCCTTTGCAATGAATCACTTTGGTTGTTTCACATAGATGTTTTCCTCAAGACTTCCATTCAAGAAAGCTGTCTTGACATCTATTGGCTATAAATTATAATCCGTATGAGCAACAATAGATAAAAGAATCCAGATTGACTTAATATAGCTACCAGCGAAAAGGTTTCCTAATAATCAAACCCTTCTTTCTGAGTATACCTTTTCGCAATAAACTTTTCTTCAAAGGTTTTCACCTTACTGTCTAATCCTCTTTTCATTCGTAGACCCTCTAACATCCAATGGCTTTTACAACATTTGGTGGTTTTACAAGCTCCCAAATCTATTTCATAAATCATTGCTCTTTGCAAAGATTCCGCATTTCTATTTTGTAGTGCTTCGTCGTACCCATGGGTTGATTTCATATTCGTCACAAGGGACCAAGTCCAACGACTCTCCCAAAACATGAATCTTTTTAGTTGTCAAACAACACTCCTACTACGACAAGGTGCTATAGACAATTGTGTATCAGATGTGACACGCGGTGCAGTTACTTGTGGTATATCCTCTTGTACAATTGGTACTACATATTGTGTTTTCCCTCTCACATCCTCTAGAACAATTTATTCATGGGTTTGTGGTTTATTAAATAGTCCTTTTCTAAAAATCAGGTGTTCGTGCCAATAATCACCCTCAGATCTTATGGACTATTAAATAAACCACCTTCATTTTTCTAAGATATCTCACAAACAGACAAACATTCATAATACGTTCTAACTTATCAGTATCTCCCTTTAACAAATGTGCCAAAACACCCCAAATTTGAATGCATTCAAGATTAGGCTTGCGGTTTCTCTATAAATTCTTTGGGAGTAGAGGGTACTTATTTAGAAAGTACACTAAGTTTGTAAGCCGAATGTAACATGATTAGCCATTTGTAGTCGGGATGACTAATTAAAGAATTTATCGAACCACAGGGAAGAAGGTACTAGGATTTAAGCGATCTCGTGTTTGTCATAGTTTTATAGAGATGATCATAAAGAGATAGGATTAATAAAAAAATGATAATTAAACAATGGAATAGATGAATGGAAGATGGATGAATGAGCCAAGTAGATAGAGAATGAGACTAGCAATACTTAAAGTATGAAAAATATAGGTATCATGCAATGAATTCATATGTGTCATGGGTTAATAACTAAGGGCCAACACGAATTCCACCTAAACTCCCTCTCGAGATTGATAGGATGTGGATCCTTAATAAGATATCAAAATGGCTCTAATGTTGGTTCTCAACCAAACAATTTCAACTAGGTACTAAGTTCAGTTGGATAGTCCCCTCACAGGATCAATCGACCTCTCGATCTAACCAATCGAATGTTCTATCAAAGGGTTCTAAATCCTAAAGGACATCTCTATCTCTTTAAGATTTATAATTCACATGATGTGTATGATGAAATGATTCAATGAACTATCCTAAACACATAATTGGCTTCTCAATCTAATCACATGTTTAAAACAACACACCACACAAATAATCATAAACATCAAGATCTAGAGCATCAATGAGAGAAAATCAATGAACCAATTAACATAATCATTCAATTGCAAAATACCCAAAATTATCCAACACAATTCATATTGCTAATCTCACAAAGGAGATTAGTCTCTAATAGTCTAAAAAAAAAACAACATAGACAATTGAATCTCCAAAACACATGATTGATCTACAAAGAAATCTATAAAAATTGAAATTAAAACTCCCTTGAATAGCTTCAATGGTGCTCCTTTTCCTCTTCTTGCAAACTCCACTCCCCCTTGCTTCTCTAACTACTTGGATGGATGATTGGATGGTGGGATGAAGGTAGATGATATGGATGAAGATGATGGTGTAAAATGGATGAAATGGTGTGTGATGTAGGTGCAGGGGTGAAACCCTTCGAATCGCTTAGGAATATTGAAATTGGGGGTATTTATACCCCTTGGAAAACCTTGAAATCGCGCTTGACATCTGGAATTTTGCCCAAAAACTCGATCGAGTTTCTCAAATTCGGTCGAGTTTTCGTGATTTTTCCCCTGATTCAAAATCTGTCTGTAAGTGAAACTCGATCGAGTTTTTATGTCATCTTTTTGGATCACTACTGTAGGAGAAACTCAACTGAATTTACAGAAGTTCGACCGAGTTTTAATGCCTTTCTTGGATCTTCAATTTCATCTCATTTTTTGCTCCATTTTCACCTGTTTTCGTTTAAGCTCATTCTCACACATTTCTATAAAAACACAAAACACAACCAAATAGTACATAAATATGAATAAAATAATACAAAAACGGATATAAAAAATAGGGCAAAATGCACTTTTGGTCCCGTACAAGAAGTTCAATTTCACTTTTGGTCCCTAACTTTTTTTTAGTCCTAAAAGTTACAATTTTGATCCTATCCGTTAAGTTTTGGATGAAACCGTTAAATTAAAAATTTTATATATAAAATAATATTTTTTTCTTTAAATTAAGAATTATCCTCATAAAAAAACACTAACAACGATTGACTGTATACAATCCAGAAAACATCAAAAAAAAAAATTCATTGTCAAACTTTTGAATCCCACAATTCCAGAAACATCCAAATAAAATTTCATTCCCAAACTTTTGGATCCCACAACAAACAAAAACAAAAACAAATTCTTCTACAATGTATGCTCTCAAACAATTGATATAACAACAAAAAAATTCTCTAATAATTCTAGAAGAATTTAGAAAATGAATTATTTATTTAGAAGATGTAATCTTTATAGATTTTCAAGATTTGACCTCAAAATATAGGTAATATGATGAGCTAATCGATTTGTTCACTTTACTTTGAAAGGATTTTCCTAAATCCTAAAGGGGTTCACTAAGAAGAAAAGAGAGTAGATACACGTACACCACCTTTATTGAGCCGTTACCATGGGATTCTGAGTGGAGAATCGGCCGCGTCGATATCATGCTTGGAGCATACCACCTACCAGAACTTGGATCTCATCTAATTTTCGATCATGGACAACCTCTCAGCGAGTCGGAATCCACCGGACCTTCTGCTCATCGCCACAGATCTATGACCCGTCCAGCGTGCTGAAATCCACGGGCCTCCTACTCATCACCCCAAATCCATGACCTGTCCAGCGTGTCAGAATCTACCACGACTCCTACTTATCGCTACACATCAACGAGCCGCCCAGCCTCCGGAATCCACTTGAATCCTGTTCATCGCCACACATCCATGAGTTGTCATCGTCAGTTTTTTTTCATCATCACAGATCCACGAGCATCTTCGCCGTCGTATAGTTTACATTTATCACCGCCTGAGTACACCACCAGTGCTGCCAAAAATCACGACGCCGGTTAGATTCTTCAATTCTTTTCACTGGAGTTTGCCCAAACAGTTGTCAGAATTCACTCCAGCATCTTCGTCCACCGCAGGTTGCCGCACTGGCAACCCAATCTCCTTAGAAATCGTGATGTGTAAATTTAGATTGGAGAGAGAGATGGGTTATGGCTGAGAATAGGATTGAAAGTTAATTAAGATTGGACCTGCTAAATTAAAATTAAAAGAATATCCTAACGGCCACATCATGCTTTCCGTTAAATTGATAGACAGAATTTTTAAAAAAAAGTAACGGGACTAAAAATGTAATGGAAAGGACTAAAAGTGAAATTAAACTTCTTGTATGGGACCAAAAGTGCATTTACCCTAAAAAGACACTAAATTTTAGGTGAAAATATCACTCATCATAACGCCCAGGGTTACGCTATGGGGTTAGAACGCTACTAGATACTACAATTCCCAATATAATAATAAAAGGGTCGAGAATGCACATCAAAAATAGTATAAAATCTCCAAAGCGATAACATAGTAAAGTAAAAGTGACATAAGGATTATTTTACATATTAGCGTCTACTCATCCGAGTAGAGTAAAAGATACAAAATAAGTACGTTCAGATGATATATCTGAAATAAGACATAATATAGAGTTTTCTAAGGGCTTGGGACATCTGCAGGGACCTCATCATCTTCTAAGCCTTGTTCTGAAAATCAATATGGGGCGGGAGTCTAAAATACACTCAGTGGGTTAACTTAAATGATTGCACAATTAAAAATAAATATGCATATCAAACACATCATAAAATGTAACATGTGTAATTTAATAAAATATTTTGCACATTGTCGTTCGATAACTCAATCAAAATATTTTAGACCGAACCGCCATCCGATAACTTGTGTTAGTTGGTATATGTACATCGAATCGTCATTCAATACGAATGTTAATAGATTTGAAATATTTTAGTACCGAACCGTCGCCTGATAACTTGTGTTAGTTGGTATATGTGCACCGAGTCGTCAACCCGTACAAGTGTTAGTAAGAAAATATTTGTCATCGAACTAAAAGCACACATGATATATAAGTAACACATATCATATTTTAACATAGCAATCATGACACATAATGTTGTACTCGGTGAAGAATGAAAGTTACCCCACCTTGAACTTATTGGAAGTATGTAAAGTGGATTACTAAGCTTGCTCGCTCTCTGATATGCCTGCAAGAGTATAGTAAACTGAGTTCTACTTCTAATAATTATTCCTAGTACTTAAACTAAATTTCTAATATTGTATAATTAAAATAAACTAATTATTAACTTAAGAAAATATAAATAATTAATCGTAAAATAAAATAATAAATAGAAATACATATTTCTTTTTAAAAGTTAAAATAGTAATTTAACGATTTTAGTCTACAACTCTAGTAATAAATTGTAATATTAAAAATATGGATACAAATAACTTTAATTTTATTAAAAACGAATATTAAATAAAGATTCTATACCTAAAATAGTAAAATTATTATTAATATTTAAAAACAATTAAATTAAATATATATATATATATATATATATATATATATATATATATATATATATATATATATAAAATGTGTGAATGCAGAATGCGTGCAGTTGAGTTTGACAATTTCGAACTTTCGAAATAACAAACTCTCTTTCCAAATTTACTATTTTTATTATAATTATTATAATTATTATTAATATATATATTTATTTATTTATATAAATTGCAATCAAGTCCCTCCATTATATTAAATTCTCATTTAAACTTACCCTAAACTTTAACCTTATTACAAAATGACCCAACTTGTGTTATACAACTCCGTTTGAAAATCTGAAAGCACGTATGTAGTCCTCGCAAGGTGAGGATTACATGCATATCAATTTTTTATGAAAATAACGAAGTGTAAAGGGGATAAAATTTTAATTCGAAGTGGGTTTCTTCTCATCTTCTTCATTTCACGTCCAAACTCAAAACTAATTATATTTTTGTAATTCTCGTGAGGAGGGCTTCAAAATGGCCTATAATATCAAAGCTATGTTACACCGAAACAAAATATGTCACTAAAAAGTTAAAAGCTTCAACAAAGTTTATCTAACTCATATCATATCTATTTCATAAAAGAATTATATATTTACAATCTACGCATCGAGACGATCATTTTTGTATGTACAATAATAAAAATCAACTATGAATATGAATTTTTCCAAAATGAGTTGTTTATATATATATATATATATATATATATATATATATATATATATATATATATATATGGTAAAAAATCTTCCACAATGTACATCTTATCTCTAATTTAACCTCATCCAATATAAATATGCATGTGCCTAATATAAAATAATATATATATATATATATATATATATATATATATATATATATATATATATATATAAGTATTATATAAGTATTATATAATTGTGATATTACATCCACCCCTACTAAAATAAAAATTTTGTCCTCGAAATTTCACTTACTAGGTAAGGATAGACCAGGATATTTGTTTTGTATGTCGTCTGCGCGTTCCCATATTGCTTCCTCTTCAATTTGTCTGCTTCATTGAATCTTGACTAAAGTAACTTCACGATTCCTTAGCTTATGAACTTTCTTGTCAAGAATGGCGATAGAAAATTCCTCGTACGCTAAGTTTTCGTCAATTGCTATAATCTCGTGGTTAACAATGTGGCTTGGATCAAATATATATTTTCGTAGCATGGACACATGAAATACATCATGTACTCCAGCTAGCTCAGGTGGTAAAGCTAATTTGTATGCCAACTCGACGATTAATTCCAAAATCTCGTAAGGCCCAATGTATCTTGGCTTGAGTTTTCCTTTCCTTCCAAAGCGAGAAATTCTTTTTCGCGTTTTGTAAGCTGTGCCAGAATTTTATATAAATCTTGGATCTCGATCTGAAACTATAGAAACTGGTGCACTATTTAGTTTGACAACTTCTTCTAGATAGATTTGTGCAAGCTTATCCATTCCATGAGTCATTTTGACTGGAAGAAAATGAGCTGACTTGGTCAAACGATCCACTATTACCCATATAGCTTGATTTCCTCACACTGCTCTTGATAATCCAGTAATGAAACCCATTGTAATGTGCTCCAATTTCTACTCAGGAATCTCTAATGGCTTCAAGAGACCTGAGGGTCGTTGATGTTCTACTTTCACTTGCTGACAGGTTATACACTTTTGGATAAACAAGCATATATCTCTCTTCATATTTCTCCACCAATGTGCATTCTTCAAGTCTTGGTACATTTTAGTTCCTCCTGGATGTATCGTGTACGGAGTACAATGAGCTTCTGATAAAATTTCTCTAATAAGATCCTCATTTTTAGGAACACATGATCTTTTTTCAAAGACAAGTGCCCCATCCTCAGTGAGAGCAAATCTCTTTCCTTCCCCAATCTTCACGTGTTCCTTAATTTTCCTGAGAAATTCGTTTCCATCTTGAAATTACTTGACTCTATCTCTTAGGGAGGGTTTTATCAGTAACGCTGTTAATACTGCTTCAATGCTACTTGGAGGTATCACGACTTCCAAACTCATCCTAGAGAACTAAGCCACCAATAATTCTTGGTTTGTTATAGAGTATGCTAATTCCCCTTTTTCTTTTCTACTTAGAGCATCTGCTACCACATTTGCCTTCCCTGGGTGGTACAGTATTGTACAATCATAATCCTTGACTAATTCCAACCATCTCCTTTACCTCATGTTTAATTCCTTCTGTTCGAAAAAGTATTTTAAGTTCTTGTGATCCATATAAATTTGGCATTTTTCTCCATACAGATAATGTCTCCAAATCTTCAAGGCATATACTACAGCTGCCAATTCTAAATCATGAGTTGGATAGTTCTTTTCATGGGTCTTGAGTTGTCTAGAAGCATAGGCAACTACTTTATCACGTTGCATCAGAACGCATCTCAATTCTTGCTTTGAAGCATCACTATAGATGACAAATCCTTCCGTTCCATTAGGAATTGTCAGTACAGGTGTAGTGACCAATTTCTGTTTGAGAAGGTTGAAACTCTTTTCACACTCTTCCGTCTAACAGAACTTAAATTTCTTGCAAGTTAATTTCGTCAAGGGCCCTGTGATCTTCGAAAATCCCTCAATAAATCTTTTGTAATATCCAGCTAGTCCAATAAAACTCTGTATTTCTCCTACATTCATATGTGTCTTCCATTTCTCTACTGCTTTTACCTTAGCCGGATCCACCTCAATTCCACGAGCTGACACAATATGCCCAAGAAAGACAACTTTATCTAACCAAAACTCACATTTCTTAAATTTGGCATATAATTTTTCCTTTCTTAGTGTCTCTAGAACGATTCTAAAATGTTTTTCATGTTGTTCCTGATCTCTAGAATACACTAAGATATCATCAATGAACATGAATTTATCCAAATATGAGTGGAAAACACGATTCATCAAATCCATGAAAATTGCTGGTGCATTGTTAAGTCCAAAAGGAATCACCACGAACTCATAATGTATGTAACGTGTTCTAAAGGCAGTCTTCGAAGTGTCGCTTTGCTTGATTCGCACTTGATGATATTCAGACCTCAGATCTATCTTGGAAAATATGCTAGCACCGCCCAATTGATCAAATAGATCCTCAATCCTTGGCAAAGGATACTTATTCTTGATTGTAAGTTTATTCAGTTCTCGATAATCGATACACATCCTAAACGAACCATCTTTCTTCTTTACGAACAAAACAAGTGCTCCCCAGGGTGAAATACTAAGGTGTATGAAACCCAAATCCAAGAGTTCTTGTAATTGGATCTTCAATTCTTGTAACTCCTTTGGTGCCATTCGATAAGGTGCTTTTGAGACTGGTGCTGCTCCCGGTACCAGATTGATTGCGAATTCCACTTGCCTTTCGGGTGGCAAGCCTGGTAAGTCTTCTAGAAACACATCTTCGTATTTTCGCACAATAGGAACATCCTCTATGTTCATTTTTCCGCCTTCACTTTTCATGATACTCACTAAGAATGCTTGACATCCATCTTTCTTCATCATTTTGATTGCTTTCATTGCAGTTATAACTCATGGTATCACTCCAGCTTTAGCTCCGTGAAAAGTAAACTTCTCATCTCCTAGGAGTTGGAACTGTACTTCTTTTTCACGACATCTAATTACAATATGATTAGCTCTAAGCCAATCCATCCCTAAAATTACATCAAAATCTTTCATCTCAATTACGTGAAGGTCTGTAAGTAGGACTTTGTCATTCATCCCTATCTTCATATTCTTGCACAACTTCATGGTTCGGATGGAGTTACCCGAAGGTATACTAACCTCAGGAGTTGATTTGGCTAACTCCTCACAATTATTTTTTACTTTCTTATACATCTTAGCAGGTATAATGAATGAGTGGCCCCCGTATCAAAAAGTATAAGAGCAGGAGTGCCAAATACTGATAGCATACTTGCCATTGTTTCTGGTTCTTCTTCAACTTCTTGTTGTGTCATAGCATATGCACTTACTAGTCTAGCACTCGATCCTCCTATGGCTTTAGACTTTGGGAATTCTATTATGGTGTGTCCCAGTTGACGGCATCGATAGCATATTCCGGTTCCATATAAGCATGCTCCAAAGTGATTCTTTCCACATTTTGGGCAGAGATAATTTGTTCTGAGTGGCGGTGGCTTTGATTCTCCTCTGATTTTTTTGCTTGTTTTGAACCTTATGGTTTCCTTTTCCAATCACCGGTCCTCCCCACTTGCGTTTTACAGGTATCTCTATCGCCTTGTTGTTGTGATTGATGTTGTTCTTCTGTCGAGAATCAATTCTTGAGCTTTGGAAAATGCTTCTGCAAAAGTAATCGTTCCTTGTCCAGCCAAGATAGTGTTGATCTCAGATCGCAATCCCTTTTCAAATCGTCTAGCTTTCTTCTCCTCCATGTTGACAAGGTGTGTGGCAAATTTAGAGAGTCGATTGAATTCTCTTTCGTATTCAAGAACACTCATTGTTCCTTGTTTTAAGTGTAGAAATTCACTTTCCTTTTCAGCTCGGTACAACTGAGGCATGTAGTTTTGAATGATCACTTCCTTGAAGTCTTACCATGTCATTCTAGCCATTTGTTCGAAAGTCTTGGTACGTCCGTAAGCCTCCCACCAGAAGTCAGCTTCACCCACGAACTGGAAAATAGCGCACGCAATCTTCTGTGCATCATTGCAATTGAGATAGGTGAAAATCTTGTCCAACCACCTCAACCATTTCTCAGCTTCCGCGGGGTCCTCCGTTTCGTTGAATGTTGGTTCAATTACCAAGGCTGGTTTATTTCTTGGAATTGGTTCTGGTGGTGGTCATCGTGCAAAGTTTGCTTGAAATTGTTGATCCAATCCCCAAAGGATTGTCACTAAATCATCTCCTGGGTCACCATAAATGTTTTCAAGATTCTCATTTGTAGGTAGGTTTTGTGGTCTTCTTCGACTCATGATCTGTTCAAAGTTTTTATACTCATCATTATTATATACTGGTATATTATTTAAACACGATGCGTAAGATGCATAAACACACATATATTTATATAAACATATATTAGTAATAGCAAATGGTGTCGTTGGCACTCTGATCGTTATGTATACATATGCATCTAAAAGTTATTCTTAGTCTAAAATACTTTAAAAAGGGCCTATTTAGTGTGACATCTAGGCTACCTATATACATCACCCAATTATGGGTCAAAAAAGTTCCGTCTATTGGAACGTGTCGCTACTATCTATAGCAAAATCATACTAGGCCTGAGTTGGACTAACCACTAGGGTGCCCTAATCATCCACCTTACCATCAGCAATAACCCCGTCAACCTCAAAATCACCAGGTATATCAACGAACATCTCTATAGGATCCACTGGTACAACCATAGGGAAATACATTATTGGCACACCAAGAATTAAAATAATCACAGATAAAAATCTTAAAGTATAGTTACAGCGTAGTCGTAGAATAGTCAATCCTAGGGTATGGTATAAAATTTTAAGTCAGGTACTTGAGCAAGTCTTTGATAGACCACTCTGATACCACGCTGTAATGTCCCGGGTTACGCTATGGGGTTGAGACACTACTAGATATACAATTCTCAAAGTAATAATAAAAGGATCGAGAATGCATAACGAAAATAATATAAAATCTCCAAAGCGATAACATAGTAAAGTAAAAATGGCTAAGAATTATTGTACATATTAGCATCTACGCACCCGAGTAGAGTAAAAGATCTAAAATAAGTATGTTCAGATGATATATCTAAAATAAATTTATAACAAAATACCAAAATATGAGACATAATATAGAGTCTTCTAAGGGCTTGGGACATCTGCAGGGACCTCATCATCTTCTAAGACTTGTTCTGAAAATCAATAGGGGTGTGAGTCTAAAATACACTCAGTGGGTTAACTTAAATGATTGCACAGTTAAAAATAAATATGCATGCTAAACATATCATAAAATGTAACATATGCCATTTAATAAAATATTTTGCACATTGTTGTTCGATAACTCAATGAAAATATTTTAGACCGAACCATCATCCGATAACTTGTGTTAGTTAGTATATGTGCATCTAATCGTCATTCAATACGAATGTTAGTAGATTTAAAATATTTTTAGTACCGAACCATCGCTCGATAACTTATGTTAGTTGGTATATGTGCACCGAGCCATCAACCCGTACAAGTGTTAGTAAGAAAATATTTGTCATCGAACTAAAAGCACACATGATATATAAGTAACACATATCATATTTTAACATAGCAATCATGACACATAATGTTGTACTCGGTGTAGAATGAAAGTTACCCCACCTTGAACTTATTGGAAGTATGTAAAGTGGATTACTAAGCTTGCTCGCTCTCTGATATGCCTGCAAGAGTATAGTAAACTGAGTTCTACTTCTAATAATTATTCCTAGTACTTAAACTAAATTTCTAATATTGTATAATTAAAATAAACTAATTATTAACTTAAAAAAATATAAATAATTAATCGTAATATAAAATAATAAATAGAAATACATATTTCTTTTTAAAAGTTAAAATAGTAATTTAACGATTTTAGTCTACAACTCTAGTAATAAATTGTAATATTAAAAATATGGAAACAAATAACATTAATTTTATTAAAAACGGATATTAAATAAAGATTCTACACCTAAAATAGTAAAAGTAGTAAAATTATAATTAATATTTAAAAAGAATTAAATTAAATTAAATATTATATATATATATATATATATATATATATATATATATATATATATATATATATATATATATATATATATATATATATATATATATATATAATGTGTGAATGCAGAATGCGTGCAGTTGAGTTTGACGATTTCGAACTTTCGAAATAACAAACTCTCTTTTCAAATTTACTATTTTTATTATACTATATATTATCCATCCACGTGTTGCACGAAAAGAATTAAAGTACTCGTATATTATATACTTTTAGGTTGTGTTTAAATTGAGTCATTTCAAATCAAATAGATTTGAAAATGAGTGAAATTTAAATTCCTTGAATTTTAAATCAATTCATTTGAATTACATTATTTGAATAAATTATGAATTTTTAAAAGGATTTCAAATTCATAATTCAAAATTTATTTTTAAAATAGAATTTTATATATGATAAATAAAAATAATAAATTTTATTATATTAAATATTAAAATCTAAAATTTTATTAAAAATAATTTTTTGTGGAGGAAACTCTACCACACAACCTATCCCTACCCACCCCCCACTCCAAAAAATTTTTTTTTAAATAATTTTAATATTTAAATAATAAAAGTATTACCACCCACCCCCGAATGATACTTCAAATGAAAATGATTGAATTTCCACATAAAATCAAATTTGAGAATAATTGAACATAAAAATAAGATCAAATAAAAGTATAAAAGATAAAATAAAGATAACAAAAAATAAAAAAAGAAGAATGATACCTCAAAATGATTGAACCTGCACATTAGATCAAATGAAAGTAAAATAAAAAAGTTAAAAAAAATTAAAGAAGATTAGAAATAGTATGAAAGTAAAATAGAGAAGAAAAAGAAAAAGAAAAAAAGAGTAAGGATTTGATTAGGTAATGAAAATGTTTATATAGAATGATTTGAAATAATAAACAATCGTGATTGAAAGCCATCAACGACGTAGGAAAAAAGGTGGAAAAGTACCAAAGCGTTGAAAGATTTGAAAATATGAAAATTAGTATATTGATTGACAATGAGTAGAATATATGTTAATAATATTTTTCATATTTATCAAATGTATATTGTTTATTAAAAAATAAATAAATAATTTATTATTAGCATAAATAGAATCTATGATTGATATCAAAAGTAATAGATGGTCAAGATTAAAATATAAATTAAGTTTGTTTATATATATATATATATATATATATATATATATATATATATATATATATATATATATATATATATATATTAAGCTTATTAAAAATTTGTCAAATATGCTAAAAATATATCTCATATTATTCAAATATATATTGTAAAATAAAAAAGTAAAATTTAAATAATAAAATCCATTATTAGTATAATTAAATTTTATTATTGAAATCAAATCATTATTTGGAAGGTCAAAATTAAAATTAAATTATTTATAAATAGAATAAAATTGAAAAGAAAATTGAAAACAAAAGTAAAAGTTTAGATTTGCTTTTATATATGTATGCATAGATAGATGATTGAACCTTTAAATTTAAGAAAAATGATTGAACCTTGAATATAAATAATATGAAAGTAGAATCTGTAAAAGAGAAGAAAAAGAATAAGCATTAGAGGAAAAGAAAAAGAAGAACAAAAGATAGAATATTAAAATATAAAAATATGGTTCATATAATTATTATAAAGGAAACACAAAAATTGAAGAAAAAAAGATAGATAAAAAAAGTATGATACCTGATTGGACTTACCAATAAGATCAAATATGAGAATGATTGAACCTAAAAATAATATCAAATAAAAGTATAAAAGAAGATAAAATAAATTAAATTATAAAAATAAGGTTTATGGAATTATTAAAAATAACACAAAAATCGAAGATAAAAAAAATAAGATAACAAAAAATTAAAAGTATAATGATACCTTTAAGGAGAATGATTGAACCTGCATATAAGATCAAATAAAAATATAAAAGACAAAATAAATTAGAATATATTATAAATAATATGAAAGTATAATTTGTAAAAAAGAATAAAAAAGAAGAATTAGAGAAAAAAATGAGAATGATTGGACCTACAAATCAGATAAATATGAGAACGATTGAACCTAAAAACACAAAAATCAAAGGGAAAAAAATAAGATAACAAAAAATTAAAAAGTATAATGATACCTTTAGGAGAATGATTGAACCTGTATATAAGATCAAACAAAAGAATAAAAGACAAAACAAATTAGAGTAGATTATAAATAATATGAAAGTAGAATCAGTAAAAGAGAAGAAAAAGAAAAGGCATTAGAGATAGAGAAAAAGAAGGGAGAAAGTAAGAATTTGATTAGGTTGAAAATATTATATAGAATGATTTTATTGAATGAACGACCGTAATTGAAATCAAATATTTATAGAGACGATTCTAAAAAAATAAAATTGATACTATATTAAATGAAATTAAGCATATTTTGATTAAAAATTAATCAAATTTATATTGTTAAATTAAATTAATAAAAAAGTAAAATTAAAAAAAAGAAAAAGAATAAGATCGAATATGAGAATAATTGAATCTAAAAATAATATCAAATAAAAGTACGTATAAAAGAAGATAAAATAAATTAAATTATAAAAATAGGGTTTATAGAATTATTAAAAAAATACAAAAATCGAAGAGAAAAAAATAAGATAACAAAAAATTAAAAAGTATAATAATACCTTAAGAAGAATGATTGAACCTGCATATAAAATCAAATAAAAATATAAAAGACAAAAAAATTAGAGTTGATTATAAATAATATGAAAGTAGAATCTGTAAATGGGAAGAAAAAGAAAAAGCCTTAGAGATAGAGAAAAAAAAGGGGAGAAAATAAGAATTTGATTAAGTTGAAAAGATTTATATAGAATGATTTTAATGAATGAACGACCGTGATTGAAAGCAAATATTTATAGAGACGATTCTAATAAAAATAAAATTGATACTATATTAATTGAAATTAAGCATATATTGATTAAAAATTAATCAAATTTATATTGTTAAATTAAATTAATAAAAAAGTAAAATTAAAAAAAAAACAAAAAGATTCATTATTAGTATAAGTAAATTTTATGATTGATTGAAATCAAAGGAAAATCATATGTCCTATGTATATTAAATTAAATTATAATATACGAATATTGATTGATATATTAATTTAAATTAAGCATATATTGATAAAAAAATTAGTTAAATATGTCAAAAATATCTCTTATATTTATCAAATTTATATTGTTAAATAAAAAAGTAAAATTTAAATAACAAATTATTAGGATAATTATATTTGATTTTATTATTCAAATAAAAAACATTAATTCGACGGTCAAAATTAAAATTGAATTATTTTAAATAAAGTAAAATTGAAAACAAAAATTGAAAACAAAAATAGAAGTTTAGGTTTGCTTTTATATAGACATAGATAGATATAAATTAAGCATATATTGATTACAATTAGTCAAATATGTCAAAAATATATCCCATATTTACTAAATTTATATTGTAAAAAAATATTTAAATAATAAAATCCATTATTAGTATAATCAAATTTTATGGTTGAAATCAAAAGCAAATCAAAAGAAAATCATATATCTTATGTATATTAAATTAAATTATAATAATATATTAAATGAATATTGAATGGTATATTAATTGAAACTAAACATATATATTGATTAAAAATTGATCAAATATGCCAAAAATATCTTACATATTTACCAAATTTATAGTATAAAATAAAAAAGTAAATTTTAAATAATAAAATCCATTATTAGTACAATTAAATTTTATGATTGGAATTAAAAGTATTAATTGGACAGTCAAGATTAAAATTGAATTATTTCTAAATAAAGTAAAATTGAAAAAAAAATTGAAAAAAAAATGAAAATTTAGGTTTCCTTTTATCAATGTATAGATTTATTATTATTATTATTATTATTATTATTATTAATATATATATATATATATTTATAAATTACATTCAAGTACCTGTATTATATTAAAATCTCATTTAAACTTTCATTAAATTTTAACCTTATTACAAAATGACGCAACTTGAGTTATACAACTCCGTTTGAAAATCCGAAAGCATGTATGGGGTCCTCGCAAGGTGAGGATCACATGCATACCAATTTTTCATAAAAATAACGAAGTTTAAAGGGGATAAAATTTTAACTCGAAGTGAGTTTCTTCTCATCTTCTTCATTTCACGTCCAAATTCAAAACTAATTATATCTTTGTGATCCTCGTGAGTAGGGCTTCAAAATGGCCTATAATATCAAAGTTATGTTACACCGAAATAAAATATCCCATTAATGGGTTAAAAGCTTTGACAAAGCTTATCTAACCCATATCATATATATTTCATAAAAGAATTATATATTTACAATCTATGCATCGAGACGATCATTTTCGTATATAACGTAATAAAAATCAACTATGAATATGAATTTTCTCAAGTAACATAAGCTTCCAAAATGAGTTGTTTTATATATATATATATATATATATATATATATATATATATATATATATATATATATATATATATATATATATATATAAGTATTATATAATTGTGATATTACATCGATGTTTTTAGGGCATATCCTGAAATATATTCCTTCTATTCGTCACATTGTTCTGCTGGGATTTGCCCGGTGTTGACAATTGAGAATCAATCTCATCCTATGATAAATAGCTCCTAAACTATCATAAGAGGTACTCGCCACCATGATCAGATCACAGTGCCTTGATATATTTTCCATGATGCTTCACCGCATCAGCCTTGCACTTCTTGAATTAATCAAAGTACTCAGACTTGCTGTGCATCAAATAAATATATCTGTATCTAGAATAACTGTCAATTAAAGTAATGAATATTCATAACTACCTATCTCCTGGATTGTATTAGGACCGCTTAAATCAAAATGAACCATTTCCAATAGATCATTGGCTCTACACCCCATTTGCCTTAAAATGCCTTTAATCATTTTCACTTCCAAGCAAGCCTGCAAGTCAGATAGTTTTCACTTCCAATAAATCCTACGGTTTATCGACTATCAACCTTTGAATCTCACTCAAGTAAATGACCTAGTTTTAGATGTCAAAGGTATGTTTGGTTCATTTCCAAAAGTTCCTTTCACTTACTTAGATTATAAGACATGTTATTAAATTTTTATTTGTTGCACCATGGGATAAATATGATTTAAAAGTTTATAGAGTGTCCACCTACCTACTACAACAGATTATAGCTCCATTTTTCATTATAATGACCACGTCATTTGAATGAAATAGAGTATCCATCTGTAATAACATAGAAATCAAAATGAAATTCTTTCTAAAGGAAGGTACGTAAAGATTATTTCTCAAAATCAAACGTTTATTCTTATCATAAGATAAATAAACAACTCTCACTGCAATAGCCACAACTTTCGTAGCATTACCCATGTACACAATAGTCTCATCATCACTTAGTTACAAACCTGATTGGTGATTCCGGTATCTACACACAACGTGTCAGTAGACGCCATCACTAATCATGCTTCAACAACTAGTGAATAAGATACCAACCTGGTGTGTTCACACCTTGATGAAAATGGCTTTCCTTCGCAACATGTTTTATTAGAAGTTCCCCACTTTATATAAACTTTTGTATTTCAGGTGGAACTTGCTCATAATATCCAAGCAAACTTATGGAGAATAAAATTGACCTAGGTTTCCCCTTCAATTTATACTCCAAGGATTTTCAATTCATTCATCAAGTTAACCATAACCCATTACCTTTTAATCTCACTCAATTACCGAAGAGTTGCATGAGATGACCATCATATCTCTATAAACCTCTCACCTTTCCACTAGAGACTTAAATAGGAACCAAAGGATATCCTTAGTGAGAACACATTTGTTTTACTAAGCAGTAAGAATTAAAACCAAGATTCTTTTCTAATCAAATAATTTGGACCAGTAAGTACGCTTTTAGTTAACAATAAGTGAAATAAAATTATTTGAAAATATAGAGAATCACGTAAATAAATACACCGATCAAATATTTCAAATTTAAAATTTATATTAATTCCCTCAAAATAATATAAAATAAATTTACCGACACCTCAAGCACCGTGAATTTGCATGCCACGATAGTGTGGATGTATAGAAACCCTAACATTTTCAAGAGAAGGTTTTACCCATTAATTTCATTTGTCAATCTAACCTTATGACAAACAATTAGTAGTCGGTTCCTCTTTGGCCATGCAAATAATAGCAGTGACTCTGATTGGGAGGATACATATTAATTGCACCTAAGTGTATACCATTATTTGATACTAAGTTCATTATCCAAGCTTGTGTCCCTTCAGATGGAGAAGATCACAGCGCCCAAATAATTTCCTATAATCGTCAATGAGAAGTTTGTATTAGTGATCCGCAAATAAACTCATCCGATGGGAGGAATGCACTATAGCCAACGCACAAGTTTATGTACATCACATTACAAACCAATAATTATTTAAAAAAATTAGTACTAGTGATCTGCAAGTAAACTCATCTGATGGGGAGGAAGGCACTATAGCCAATACACAAGTTTACGTGCATAACATTAAAAACAAAAATGGAGGCTGCGGGAATAATAAATTAATCCCTCTTCCACTTAATTATTTAATATGAGGGTTTTTACATGCATATTGTAACAACCCAAATTATCGAATGTTATTTCCCAAAACGTACCATCATTATTATTGATGAAACTTGTTGAGTATTCTCATAAATAACACCTGGTAGGACATACTTATATAAAATAATATCCAAGCTCCTAGAACTTATTAAGGAAAGGTAATAAATACTTGACTCGCAACAAGAATATATATAGGGGTCTATATTGCCACTAAGTAATCAAAACATTTATTTGAGTTAAAAGAAAATAATATATATGATAAATAAATATATAAATAAATAAAATGATTAATTGAAAAGCAGACATCGTGGCAAAATTATTTAAGAAGAATTAAATTAAGATTTAAAATTCGTAAAAATATACTGACATATCGTGAAAAATATCTAAAAGTTCAAGATAAAATAACAATAAAAGTCTACGGGGTCAGGTCCAATACTAAAGATTTAAAGAAAAAAAAATATCATTTCATCAACGTTTTTGAAGATAATCAAAATATTTGTGTTATAGCTTATAAAGAAATATATAGTAAAATTTTATTAAGGCAAGCATTTAGATTCCACCGGGTCATACCTCGTCTTGCTCATTCACTTCTCAATCTGTGATAATAATTTGAAAGGGGTGAGTAAACAATGATTCAGTGGGAAAAATAATTCATCTACCATAATATGCACACATATTCACAGAAACATAATCATACACCATGATATTTTTTGTGACTGTGATGATCGATTATGGAACTCTGCGGGCTTTACCCGAGGATCACTTAAGAATCCTGACACTTGAAAGTGTCCTGATTCATATAACTGTGATAGTACTACGAGTGTACTCTATAAATGTGGGACTGTGAAATAATTAATTAATATAAACATGTAAGCACATACATTAGACAAAAAGGTTTTAGAATTCCCACCTGAATTTTATAAAAACTGAAATTGATGCAAAAGCACGCCCTTACTTCCCATAACTGTATCAACTCATGTATAAGGGGTTGTAGAAAAATATTCAATTTCTCCTTTGGATTCTGTGGCCCGGGAACCAACACAGTAAGAAACATGTGTTGTTCCTTCATACACATGGATGGAGGCAGATTGTAAGGCGTAAGTATAATTGGCCAAGATGAGTATTGCTGCCCCGATTGACCAAATGGATGAAAACCATCAGTGCAAAGACCCAATCTAACATTCCTACTTTCAGCTGCAAACTCAGGCAAACTGAGGATACCTGTTGTTCAATTGTTTCCATGCCGCCGAGTCGGATGGATGTTCCATGCCCTGATCCTTGTCATGATTAGTATGCCACCTCATCTCATTAGCCGTAACTTTAGAGACAAACAATCTTTGTAAACGCGGAGCTAAAGGAAAGTAATACATAATCTTGTGGGCTACATTTTTCTTATCATATCGAGGTTCATTACAAAACTTGCAACAAGTCAACTCCTCATGTGCTCGCCAATAAATCATGCAATTCTTAGGACAACAATCAATCTTTTGCACTGGTAAGCACATTCCCCGTAGCAATTTCTTGCACTTGTAGAAGTCGTCAGGAACGGAGTTTTCTTCAGGTGCTAACTCTTTTACTAATCCGACAACCTCATTAAACAACTTCTCGGACATGTGATTCTCAGATTTCATGCTCATAAGTCGAGAAATGAATGATAATTGTGAATGACTACATCCGGGCCACAAGTCCTGGTCTGCTGCTTCAAGCATGTCAAAGAATTTTTGAGCTTCTGGATTAGGATTCTCTTCATCAACGTTTTCAGCATTAAAAGCTGGTCCAGCCGCATCCATGACCATTTCGTGGTATGGACTATATTCTTCCTCATTCATTTCATGGTTAGGCGAAGGAATTGATCTACCAGCATCTATCTCAATGTCATTTCTCGACCATTGCTCACCATGGAAAACCCACTCAAAATAATCTGGAGTGAATCTATATTTAACTAGATGTCCTTTTACTACGTCAACAGGTAAAAAGCCTTTGTTTCGATATTTTCTTTTAACACATGGACACTTAATTTTTTCACCATCCTTTCACTCATGTTGACTAGTTGCAAATTCAATAAATTCATTAACTCCTTTCAAAAATTCACAAGTGAGTCCCCCATTTCTCATGATATTGTACATCCACAAACGAGTTGACTTCATTGTGCAATCTAGTCTGTATAATCGTAATTATAAGTATTTTCATTGTGTAAAAGATTAATGTATATTCAATTATTAAAAGAGGACGCACTAGAATATAATAAAAGAGATATACATGATACAGATGCTAAGAAAAACAGAGTACCCAATCCGATTGTATCCCCAAAAAGCACAAAAAAATATCTCCAAAAATAAACCCTAACAAATAATCACAAGTAAACACAAATTACTATTTTTTTAAATATTGAATATTATTATTTTTTAAAGTGTCTTAATATTGTTATTAGAAGAAGAAGAATAATCTATTGCACAGAAGCATAGAAAAATGAGTTGTCTTAATATATAAGTGGGATATAATCAATAATTTCATTTTTCTGCATTTCAAAAATCGAAAGTAGCAAGTTATTTTGGTGAATGGTAACAGATATATTAGGGAAAGCTGGTACTTACACTTTAGCCTCTTCCTACATTCTTTTGGTGAAATGTGAGGGTATGAGTTAGACAAGATATAGATAGAGTGTTAAATGTGTGGATCCACTTTCAAACTAGCAACATTTAGTACCATCGATCACGTGCTCTCTGCTTATCATCACTACGACCATATAGGATATTTCAAATTAAAATATATATATATATATATATATATATATATATATATATATATATATATATATATATATATATATATATATATATATATATATATATATATATATATATATATAGTCATCATTAATATTTACATCACTTTTTTTTAAATTAAAAATGTATTACGATATCAAATAGGATTTGTTTATATTAAAATAACTATTTGTCGATGTCCCAATAGTAGGGATAAATCCTCTTTGGTTCCACCAGTCATACTTCAGTTGATCATCCAAGATGAATTGATTTATGTTTAACCCTCAAAGAAGAATTGAACTTGTTAAATTATATATATCACAAGAGCAATAATTGTGTTGGGAAATTTTAATTATCTTAATTAATTATCACTTTTTGTTTATACTACAAATTGTTTGGGTAATAATTTATTTGGACGAATAACATTTATTATCAATCATGCATCATTTTCTTTATAAAATATTATTTGTTATCCTTCAGTCTGTTTTATGGAATGAGTTACATATGATAGCTTCACACAAGGGTTTTCCATGTCACAGTTTCTCATTGATCATTTTCAAGAAATTCACTTACAAGTTACAACATTTATATTTAGGAGGTATTTGGCTAGTCACTTTTAAAATAAATGGAAGACAGATGCATGCAGTTTGATTTTAGGGAATGATTCCATGATCAATTATTTAATTCCCAATTTCACTGGGAATCACCCATTTGTACCAAATTTGGGAGAAATGAAGTCATTCTTCTTAAGTTATATGATACACATACATTTCAGTTTATATTTCTTTAAGGTTGAACAAACCAAACACCCTAATCACCAAGACATGCAAAGAATTTGAAGTTTGAACAAATCAAACACCCCATCAGCGGATTCTCCTACACTTGTCCTGAATGTGAGTTTGATATGCATGTCCATTGTGCTCTCATGCCTAATCCTTATCCTAATCCCATTCCACAAGTTCCTCTCCCTACTCCTACTTATAATAATTCCCAACCTATGTATCCTCCACAATCTCAACCTCAACCTACAAGCTATCCCCTCACACCAAACACCCCCTTGATCCCTAATGTCAACCCTGTATACCCACACTCAGACCAACAACACCCCCTTCCCCAATGTGAACCCCCCTTATGCAAATCCCCCCATCACCCACCCTCAGAGCAGCAACCCTCAACCACAACTAATCGGGGTAATAATGCATTTCAACCATCCCCATCTCCTAAAATCCATCAAAATCGACAAGAAAGCGTGCTATGCTTGCGAGTGGGAAAGATCAGGCCCTGCTTACTGCTGCACAGAACCCCAATGCAGTTTCATAATCGACAAGTACTGCTTCGACTCCCCAAGCGAAATCCGCCACAAATCCACCCTCAACATCCCCTCATTCTGCTGGCCACACCACCTAATGGCAAGCCCACCTTCGACTGCTATGCATGCTGGAAATCAGGCAAGAGCCTCTCATACGCTTGCCACGACTGCTCCATTACTCTCCACATAGACTGTATTATATTTTATTTTTACATTTTATTAATGAAATAAACAGATGCAGAAGTACTAATCTTATTAGAAACTCTTGAGCATCAATTAACCTTCCACGGAAAATCTAGAAATTTTTAAACCCACAAAACCAGTGAAAGAGAGAATTCATCAACATATCTTTAGGGACAACTCCAATTTCTCCCCTTATAATCTCCATTCGATTTAAATTAATTAAGAACAATTTTTATTTTCAATTGAATTATTTCAGTTATAATCAAATTGTGTTCTATCACTGGAAGGTGCAGTGAATTAGCACATCAGAAGATTCTAGCCAACAAATTTACAAAGGAATGGAATGAGAAGTTTTCCAGGCAAAAGGAAGAAAATGACACATAGCAACAACGAATCATTCATAAATCAATTGCAAAAATATCAGAGAAGAATTCCAACATAGATAGGTAGGTTATAATTATATGAAAAGCAAATTTATTAGGGACCCACATGATATCAGCTGTCCCTGGATCGAAGGAGCAAAAACATGAAGGATGTTACCTGGGTAATCTCAAAATCAGGATGTTAGGGCTTTATATCCTCGCAGCTTCTAACGAGAAAATTCTCTTCCGACTTGAGGGTGGGTCGTAAGCGCGTCGGGATGGTGGCGGAAGAGAACGGAGCGGCGGCGATATCGTTGCTCAATTGGGAAACCAAGGGCTTGAGGCGGTACGATGACCAAAAAGCCGCAGGAAGGCGATGGCTAGAGAGGGTCGCACACCAGCGGAGCAGACTGAAATCGACGGCGGCAAGTTGGAAGAAAAAGCCCTATGAGGCGGGACTATAGGGAGTGCGACAGGTGGCGAGAAGTGGTGGCAGGTTATTCAATTTCGTCAACGAGAAGCCTTCGATCTCACATTCTGGAGTTCTTCATTTGGGGAATTTAAGTGTGCGATCAAACAACAATTTACTTTAAAAAAAAGACAAGAAAAGTGTTTTGTTTTTGTTTTTATATATTTACCGACGGATTTTAAGCTGTCGGTAATTAAAGACTAAAATAATATTTTTAAAAATAAAGATATATTACCGACGGATTTAATTCGTCGGTAAAATAAAGACTAAAGTTAATTTTTTTTAAATAAAATTTGATAAATTTACTGACGGATTAATTTTGTCGGTAATTTAAAGACTAAAATTAATTTTCTTTTAATAAAAATTTAATATATTTACCGACGGAATAAATTCGTCGGTAAATTAAAGACTAAAATTAATTTTTTTAAAAAATAAAATTTAATATATTTATCGATGGAAAAAATCGGTCAGTAAAGAAAATACTAAAATTATTTTTTTAAAAATAAAATTTAATATATTTACCGACGAATAAATCCGTCGATAAATTAAAGACTAAAATTAATTTTCTTTAAATAAAAATTTATATATTTACCGACGGATTAAATCCGTCGGTAATCATCCGGGATTTATTCCCTCCAAAATAACGACGGATTTACCGACGGAAAAATAATTTATCGGTAATTCCGTCGATAGTCCGTCGCAAAAATCGTCGTAAAATTTTGTTGACGATTTTTTAAAAATAAATCCTATTAAATTAATAAAATCGTCAGTAATTCGTCAGTAAATCCATCGTTATTACGACAGTTTCTTGTAGTGTCACAATAATCGTCACCTAGCCATAGCAATGAAAATATATACTTAAAATAAAAATATGATAATATTTGAAGATAAGATACTTATGATATTATTATAAACTAATCATAAATAGCAGGTTGGAAGTGGGACTACAAAAAAGAGGGAAGTTCATGAAGTTTTGTGAGAATTGATGTAGCACCAATAATAAGGAAGAGAGTTAATAACTGGCAGGATAAAGAGAATTATTCTAACTATGGGAATGAACCTAGTAGCCACTAATGAAAACTTATCACTAACTCCCCGTACTATGAATAAGTTCTGAGGTGGCATTGTCCCAAGTAACACATTCATATCCTACCAATTATAAGCATTCCGCATTTTATTTTTAGATTCTCTTTAAAAATAATCATGCATCAAGATGAATGTTTGACGGTTGGAGTTTCACTAACTATCTATCTCATGATCATGCTCCCTATCAATAACATATGTCTCAATCTTAACCATCTGGCAAAATTAAATTCACACATACACATGTGAATTGTACTTACGTGAAGTTCAAATGGGTTATCCTTAGCATTTATAAAAAATATTTAAAACAAACACCGATACATGGTTTTTAAAATTTGTAAACAAGTTATTTCTGGGTAATGAAAAGAATTTCATTCTACAAGAATGAGACCATAGTAAACTACGCCACTCTTAATATATACGTTACTTCCAGACTTGGTTAACTATGGTCTCTTACACTAATCTGGTTATAAAACTTAATTAGCAAAATAGATTTTAAACAGTAATGCACTCACACACCAATCTTATTTTGAAGGTTGTGTGATTAGGAGTGAACGTGGGGAAAGACTGACTGGAAGTAAAGTTATAACTTTATCACTCAGTTTTGCTATCAGTTGCGAAATTTATGGAATGAATTGCGTTAAATCAGAGAATAAAGTGGGAGTTACAGCAACATCCTAATGCTGTTGGTGATATTTATGGGAGCAAGATCTCTTTTCCCTTTTAAAAGGACACTCCTATTACTAGAATTTAAACTTAACGATAAATTCTAAAAAATAGTAGATTAATTAATAATAAGTATTAAGGAAAGAGAAGAATATAAAATATATTCTTACGGCTGCCACACATATGATATTCATAAATAAAATATTCAACCTAGCATGCTCCTATTACAGCACTTAAGACATTAAATCTCATAAAACATGTATCCATATATAACAATAATAACAATAATAAACATGAAAAATAATCAAATTTTCCGACTGTTATGACCTTGTTATATCATCAAACTTGATTGTCCGTCATTAAGCACGAATATGGGCAACGCACATGGGGATCAACCTCCTCGGTGAGATCGCAGGGATCAACCTGATTGGAAAGGTCGTGGGGGTCGGGGCAGTGCCCAGAAACAACTTCAGAAAACCAAATCACCACACAAGACCGCGCATACAACCCGATGCCTCAACACGAGCTCGGCACCCAACGAGCGTGCTATTCTGCCGACGTGCGCGCCATCGAGCGCTCCTCACCAACTAAAGTACGCAATTGCGTGGCAGTCCACCAGCCTCCGTGCGTGCTCTGTCTGGTAATCCGCGTGCCAATGCGCCTTCACCCGGCAGCCAATGAGCACCTACACTTGGCAATTGTTGGGCCCCGTGCATTCTCCGTATGCCATGCTTCTCGTCCCCATGCGTCTATGGCCGAACATCAGTGCACGCTAACGAGCAAGATACTCGGCAATCTGCTCACCTCATTGCCTAGCAATACCATCCGCTCGCCGACGAGCATTGCGCTTGGCCTTCCACTGCCAAGAGCATCATTACCCGACATTATTCGAGCCTAGTGGTCTCACATACCAGACCCCACGCACGGCACCGTGATTCTACGCTCGACGACTGCCCGTCAACGAGCATCAGCGCTCGTCAATAGCTCATCAATGTGCACCACATCGTCTTCTCCACGACGATACATGGAATTATACAGGTATAATTAAATTACACCAAAACCCTAATATCCCACGTAGGAGATGTACATGTGATCTAGATGCATAAAATTAAACCTACACGACAGCCCGCTGTATTTTAACTATTACAATCACGCACCAACATAATAAAAATAAACTCGACATGTTTGAGGATTTAAGCACTCATAAACATCCAATCAGACCATAACAATTGGAATCATGTATTCAAAACCTGCAAGACAGGGTTAATAGATACAAATCCAACTTCCTTAGATCTATTCGAACAGTATATCACATAGAGCACATAAACCCTAACCAAACGTATCACGCAGAACCAAGAAATCGTCACTTTGATACCAATTGATGGTGATCGGATCTTTTGGTCTGCGTAATCCGTTCAGGTTTCATGCACATCTAATGCAGCGGAAAAATCACAAAGATTTACCTTTCACCAAAGACTGGCGGAGAAGTCTGAATCAACTGCAAAAATGACCTCTTGATTTTCTTCTTTATTCCTTTGCCTCGTCTAGACGTCGTGTGGGTGATGATCCTCTAGACGATCTCAATCCGCAGACTTCCTCGAATTTCTCAAGTTCTCTCTTATCTGATGAGAAATATGACTTCTCATGAGAGTTAAAGGTGTGTAATTCAGATGACTGGGACTGCTAAAATGACTTATTTATAGGCTACGACAGGGATCAGGAGGAGAAATTAGGGTTGGCCCTCCCATTGGACTTAATCATCCAAGTTTAGCCCAAAATGTATACTTTATCCTAATAATAATAATTCAGTCTACTAAAGAATTATTATTACACTGCCACCCTAATCCCAAATTACGTTATGAGCTCCTTCTTATTATGAGCCCGTTTAACTCCCAGTGTTTACGATATACAATGCCCAAGAATTAAATGAGTTACTGAAAATTCAATTAATTAATCTATAATCCAAGAGTAGTACCACTCAACCTTATTATCATGTTGGAACAAATCCACCTGCAGGGTTTACATGATAATCCTTATGAGCTCCTCAAGGGGACATCATCAACCTAAATCATTAGGACACGGATTCCTTCTACAATCAACATCACACCATACAGACAATAGTATCTCCCAACTCACCGACCATATTAATTTAATAATTAAATCTCACCCATTGATAAATTAAAGAAATAAACATTGAATTACGTGTCGAGGTTATTGTATAGGGATTAAGAATACGAACATCTATAATAACTGAGGTCTAGTTCTCTTATAGAGTCATTATAAATCGAACAACATCATGCGGTTCTGCTCAATAATACACACAAAGTGCACTAGTGTAATTTTATAGTCAAGACAAATTAATACCAAATGACACTACAATCATCCAATAGATTGTCTCCGTCTATCTCAGTTGTGAGAGTCTATTTATACTTTATAAGGAACTGATAATATGATCTTCCGTGCGACACCATATACCATATTATCTATAGTATAAAGTAAATGGACTATTGTATCGTCATATAAACAAATTATAAGATGCAATCATTGGATCAATGATTCTCATTTCAAATATTGTTTAAACATTGTTCATACTAAAGTTAGGCTTTTAGTATACAATCCAACAATAATAAGTTCTCAACGTGTCAAACTCATTTTCATATTTTTATATGGATTTTTTTTTTAAAATATGAACCTAAAATAAAATTAAAAAAATATGTTATCAAAATGGAAAATGCAAAATTTATAAAAATATTATTCTTTATTTATTTATAGGTAGTGGGTTATTGGAAGGTCGAATTAGATTACATCATGTCTTGCATGTAGCAGGTTATATTCGAATTATAGTATTGCAAGTTATTTTTAAAACGGATCATTTGCAAGATGGGCCATTCATGGGGGCAGGTTGATGGTGAATTTTTGTAAGTTGTGCGGATTAATTCACGGCACAATGCTTATTTTGGCACCTTTGGTACTATTATGTTGAATTTAAATATTAATAGGTTAATTACAAAATTTTGAAATATTATGTATTAATTTTAAAAAGCGGCAATTTCAAAGGACTAAAATTTGATTTTTCTTACCACGTCATAAGTGTCACGTGACATTATTGATTGGGTGATCTGCTCCAACCGATAAATGAATTAAAATGTCGAATTTTGGAAAATTAATGAACTAATTTCAAAAACTCAAAAATGTGTGGAGTAATTTAAAATATTAATAAATTTAATGGAAAAAAATATTTACCTTTTTCTTTTTTTAACAAACTAATTCAAGTGTATCTATTTTTTAACGTAACTATCACAACATTTTAAGTAAGATAATATGATTTTTGAATTTTTGATTTAAAGTCGAAATACATTATTACTGTCTAGTATTTAAGAGTGAAATGAAAACATCATGTTAAGATTTGAAAGTTACACTTATCAAATTATCCAAATAAATCGTCTAAAAACTGAGTTTCACGCCGATAAAAAATAATAATATTCAAGAAATTATATTTTAATTGATAAAATGATGACCCTCCAAATAAATTACTATTTGATAAATAATTTTTAGAATAAATGAAACATAAGAAATATATTTTTTTTAAAGTAAAAGCATCCTTATTTATATAATAACTAGTTAAAAAAATATAGATTCCTTAATTTAAATTTATACTCCATATCTTGTATTTTTTATAAAATTTTTAATTGAAACCTTTTAAGACTGGTATGATACCGTATGAAAGAATTTATGTGAGATGGATAAAAAGTGATACTTAATTAATGAAAAGTGATAATGTTATTTCATCAACAATTTTTATCATAAAAGAAAAGTAATAATATTTTATAACGAAAGTGATAACATTTTATAGCAAAAGTGATAACTATTTCAAAATGTATATAATTATCTGAGACAATCTCATTATCCAAAGATTAAATATCAATTTTATACCTGAAACATCTTTGCTATTAATTTATTCCAAACATAAACAGTATAAAATTATCAATTTATGACATGAAGTTTACGATATAAATCTTGTGATCCCTCTTAATTTAAACATCCTATCAATACATACGATATATATATGAACATAGAATTAGAAGGGGGATTGCAGAGTTTATAAGAGTTTATGAACATAGAATTAGAAGGGGGACTGCAGGGTTTATAAGAGTTTATGATGTAAGCCCGATTTACAAGAGACTAACTCATCTTATAAATAAATCAATAGTAAATAGTAAATACATTAAATTTCGACGTAATTAACACTCTTATCTTAATATTTTTATAATTTAGACAAAATCTTTTGTGTGAAATCCTTACATGAGTCGGGTCAAACTTATAAATTTATCAATAAATTAAATAAAGTTTATAATTAATTTAAATTAATCAACTCCTTGACTTTATAAATTCTCTAGTTTAATTGAATCTATTTCTCCATTTCGTTGACACTTGTGTTGGGTTTATCGGCCTAACGGAGAGTAGGGGCAACTCAATCCTAGCATGATATTGTTCGTTTTGGGCCGCTTACTGGCCCGTACATTTTTGCTATTTGGGCACATCCAAATGACATTATGTTAGGGAGAGTCTATCTCACATTTATAAAGTCCCGATGTTATGGAGAGTTCATCCCACACTTATAAAGTCCCGTGGTCTAAAAATTAGTTTTCAGTTTGAGAACATGCCACCAACCGCGCCCGTTTCTGATACCACTGTTGGGTTTAGTTGCCCAGCGGAGTCAGGCCCACTTAATCCAATAGCATGATATTGTCTGCTTTGCCCCCCCCCCCCCACTCGCCCGCACGATTTTGTTCTTTGGGCTCACACCTAAAAGGCCTTATACTAGGGAGATCATATCTCACACTTATAAACCCATCACGATTCTCACTTCTAACTGATGTGGGACTTTGGTTGACATCTAACCAATAGCTTGTAAATGTGAATGAACATGAATTCTTGCGAATGTGAACGAATTTAACATCGCAAATTAAATATATTTCGACCGTCGTCTTTCGATTGTGCGCCGTCATCTACACCATCATCCGACCATTGTTGTCTATTCCATTGTTCGACCTCCACTGTATATATAGTTTTCATGTTCCACTATGATTAGAAATCCACCGTAAATCATGAGTATTGTTCTATATTGTAAGGAAGAAGAAGATAATAGCAATGAAGGTACATTTATATTATGTAAACTTATGTTTATTATATAATAAAGTATGTCAGTAAGTGTTAGAATATGTTGTTAAATATTATAAAGTATACATTTATATTTTATTACAATATTATAGAAAAAATTTATGTTAATGTATGCCGATTTTGTGTAAAGCATTGTGATGTAAAGTATGTTATATATAGACATTATAATTAATTGAAATTTGATAGCAGTCATACAAGTACTTTCTTTTTTCTTAATTCTTTTTTAATTTAATATTAAATATATTTAATTAGGTTAATAGATAATTCTTTAAAACGAATTAGGATTCATAAGACCCTGTCATCCAAACTTAAAAAAAATACAAATACCACACTAAAAATTTATAGGTGTATAAGTGTACTAACTTCTAACCACTAATAAACTAACTTTGTCCGATAAAAAAATACATCTTATGTACCCGAAGATACAAAACAACATTAAATACTACTCTATCTACTAGACACTATTTCTTACAATATCAATTTTATTTAGGCTAAATTACCAAAATCCCCCTTGAGGTTTGTCCAAATTATCAAACTATTTCTTACGATATCAATATTATTTAGGGTAAATTATCAAAATCCCCCTCGAGATTTGTCAAACTACCAAATAAACCTTGTGGTTTGAAAAATTATCAATTACCCCTGATGAGCATTTTCTTTACACGTAAAATTAATCTCCAAGTATTAAGGATATGAATTGCAGTTTAGACAAGCGACCAAGTTAAATATCAAACTCAAAGAACGACATATTATCAATTTAATTATTTATTAAATTAATTAAGACAAGGCAATAAGGTTGAGGTACAGAATTATTAACTACTAAACAATTAATTAAAATAACGAATAAAATAAATTAATCACTAGAAGAATATGAATGTGACTAAAGAATGGAGATTATTGGTAGCTCCAAGGTAATCCAATTTCAATAATTAACATCCCTCTCAAGTGTACTGACCGACTCTGCCTTGTGGATTATGGACACATCACTAAACCATGTAAATATATTCTATAGATACAAGTAAATATGCGTATAATACGTGTGAATAACTTTGGAGTAAGAGATATAATTTCACCCACTTTCTAGGTACTATTAGTATCAATTATTTTCCCCTAGGATTGGTACAACCCGATATGATCTCCCTTTATAGGTACTATGAAACTAACCCATTTATCTTGCTTATTAACCTGAATTCAATTCAATTAACAAACATATATGACAGTTCTAATTAAACTTCGCAGTCCGCTCACTTAGAATCATAACATGTAATCTTGTTCAGCAGTGAACGCGCTCAATCAACAACCAAGATATATATTCAAACTCTATATAACAGTTGAAGATGCACAAAACGACCGTGGATATGAATTAAGAAAGCACAATCATATATAAAATTAATTCACAAGCTATATTGTCGGAGAATACACAAGAGAGTTTAATTAATTCATAAAACTTTTAAAACCCTAACTCTACCAAAATAGTTATAGTCCATGATGTTGCGAAGAATAATCATGAGTGTTGGATAGATCTTACCTATATGTCTGAAAAATTACAAGATAAATTAGGAAACAAATGAAATCCTAGATACGGGCGTCGTCACGTCCTTCTCTGTCTTGAATCTTTCTCTTGGTTCTCCTCTTGATTTAACAGATGAATCTTTATAGTAATGGATAGATGGAGGAAGGGATGGATGTAGATGATGGTGTGGGGGGTGATCCCCCTTATGGAGGTGGTAGCGGTCTGCGATTCCATTTCAGATGTAAACTGCATCCCTTTTATACTTATAAACTCTTCTAATGGACCTTAACTGGGATTTTAGTAGAAAACATGCACATGCACGCACTGGAGATATAAAACCCAACGAAACAGGAAATCCACGCCGTCGCTCGACCAAACAGTTCGGGATGAGCAACTTGGCTATTGGTTGAGCAGTGGTCGAGCAACACGTCTGTAAACTGAAACCTCTTTTTCTTTCCGTTCGACTGTTGCTTGACCAAACTGGTCTTGGTCGAATAACTACCCATTGGTCGAGCAACTTTGCGCAGTCTCACCGTTTCGAGTATAACTTTCACATCCAAACTCCGATTTGAGTGATTCTTGTGTCAAAACGACCCTCTCTTTTCGTGGCTTTTCAACGGTGTATCACATGCCTAGTTTAAATTCAACACAAATATATAAAAATTATTACACAAGTTGGACGTGTGTTTTTCAGCATTCTTGCACAAGTTTCTCATTTTCTCTAACTTTGCACTTTTAATCTTTTTTTCACCTAAAACAAAATAAAACACTTTAAATGCATCTTTTTCTCACATATATTGAATATGAGATATTTGTGCTAATATATAACAACAATTTCCATTAAAAAAAGATGTTAAATTAGACACTAAAACACACTCATTTTCACTCTTAACAACCCCCTTTAACTTGCTTTTAATTTGAACATTACTAAAAATACCATTTTTTTCTTAAAATAAAGAAGGGTGGAAATGACATTAAGGCCCATATATTTAACATTGTATTTTTAAATTTTACTTTTTAAAAAAAAATTAATGTAGAAAATTAGGGTTGGAGGGATTTTTTTAAACATGAAAATGACATCAATACAAATATATTTAACATTGTATTTTTAAATTTTACTATTTTATTTATTTTTTATTTTTAAATTTCAATAGAGATTAGAAAATATATATTTTAACATGGAAAAATTTAAAAAAAATCTCTCTAATCCCAATTTTCTACATTAAAATATTTTTAAAAAAAGTGAAATTTAAAAATACAATATTAAATTTATGGGTATTAATGTCATTTCCTTTCCTCTTTATTTGAAAAAATATATATTTTTACCAATATTCAAATAAAAATAAGTCAAAGGGGATAATTAGTAGTTTCAAAACACATGATTTATTTGGTAGTTTGAACAAATCTCGATGTGGATTTTAATAATTTATCCTTTTATTTATTGATGTACTTTTTACTTTTTAAACGTAATAATCGGTGTATTTTTTTCATGTAAAAATTAAGGATAATAATAATTATCTATATAAGAGGTAGATTTTAAAGGTTACTATTTTACAATTTCGCCCTCCTCCTTTAATTTAAAGGAGTTACATATTATGTAATTTTGAGTCCTTTTTGAGTTTTGTTATTAAATGGGAGGCACATGTATTTATTAAAAAAAAAAGTACTCCCTATATCTCACGATGAATTTTATATTTTTTGCTTTTGTCTGCTCGATAATAAAATTTCATTATTTAAATAAGAAAATATCACATCAATTTAAAACCTTAAAAGTACATTTTAATTATAAATTTTACTCCCACTTAACATAATGACATGTTTTGTATAAAAAAATTATATTACCTTCTAAAAATTATAAAATTAATAAAAAAAAATTTTAAACTATCTATAGTAATAATAGTATAAAGTATATGAGACTAATGAAGTACTTTTATATTGTAATGAAACAAAATGAAATTCAACAAAATAGTTGAATGAATATGTTCTAAGGAGGTCTAATATTTCTAAATAATATATATTCATAAAACATATATGCGTATTAAATATAAATAATATTTATTAAAATACGGTGTAATGATAGAATTTATTTTTCAATTACTCCACTTTTTTAATGGTAATCTTATGATCATTAAGGGAATATATTCTTTAATTTTATATTATATTCTAAATGTGAATAAATATTACCGTACTGAAAAAAGTGTAATTTAACGTGCTGAAAGCCTGAAACATTACTGAAAGAGACGCTTCCATATTGAGTCTGCATGCGGTCCATTTATTTGGAGCACTGCAATAATTACATTTACAAAGTTTATATATATATATATAACTGTTTTTGGATCAAGAAGTTGGAAGGGATTTATAAATTCCTCCAAAAATCCCTCTACATATGTTTGGATGTATATTTAAAAGTCGAATCAATGAATTTACAAATTATGAATTTGAAATAATGAATTTAAAATAATGGATTTGAAATTGATGTTTTCTAGTTGTTTTAGAAAGAATTTCAAATCCCAATTAAAATCGTATCATTTAAAAATTCTTTGAAATCCCAATTTAAAAATCTTTTCGTAAGTTCATAAATACATGTAAACAACATATTCCCTCCATCCCATGTTAAGAGGGTCATTTTTCTATTTTGATCGTATCACCCAAAGAGTCTCATTTCCTTTTTACACACATGAGATTCACACATTCACTCTAATACAATTAAATGTTGGGACTCACACTCCTACTAATACAACCAGTGGCCCTAACAGTTTACGTCGAACCGGTCGGACTGGGCGGTTCAACTGGAAAAACAAAAATTACATATTTTAATTATATTTATTATTTTATATATAATTTTACATTAATACACTTAATCTACAAATAATTACTCCCTCCGTCCCAGGTTAAGAGGATCATTTTATCATTTTGGTTGTCTCACTCAAAGAGTCTCATTTTCTTTTTTGACACATGGGACCCACCCACACACACTAATACAATTAAAACATGAGACACTCACACCCACTAATATAACTACCCACTACACATTAAATAATAATACTCATTAATGCACGTGCCCAAAAATAAATGAGACTCTTAACCTGGGACAGAGGGAGTATATAAATAAACATATATTTAAATGTAAATAAATTAATTAAATAATTAAAAAAATCATCAAATAATTAAAAAATATTTAAATTTAAGTAATTAGTTGTTTTGTCTTTCTTATGTATTAATTAAGCGCTACACGTGAGAAGCTGTTAATTGTTAACGCTTTAAAAAAATAATTTTAAAATTAAAAAATGGGGGGAACCGGCGGTTTTCGGGTCACCCGGTCCATCCGGTTTTCCCGGTCCGAACCGGTTCAACCCGATTTTTCCCGATTTGATGCCCCAGCCTGTTTTATATGCCTTTCCGAACCGGTTGGATCGGTTTCTCGGCCGATTTTCGGTTGGACCGATCGAACCAGGCGGTCCGATCCGATTTTCAAATCATTGAATACAACTACCCACTACACATTAAATAATAATATTCCTTAAACTACGTACCAAAAAGAAAATGGCCCTCTTAATGAGTGACGGAAGGAGTATTTCAAATTAATTAATTTAAAATTTATGAAATTTAAAATTCTTTCATTTTTAAATTCATTGAATTTCAAATTACTCAATCCAAACACAACTTTAGTGATTTTATGTAATATTAATATAAATGTATTTTCAATTTATACATAAGGAATATTCTATATATAAAAGCACATAAAGTCAACTCTTTTTTTCTCAGCTCAAAATTTTGGGTCAGAATATCTCTTCAACTTCTCACTTCTTTTCCATTTCTCTTCAATTTCTCCTCAATTTCTCACAATTATGTATTCCAATAATACATTTAGTCAAATTGTCCTTTTATAAATTCAATAAGAAGCAATGTGATTTTATCGTCATCTAATTTTATTTGGTTAGTCCATGAAAAAAAAAATTTCTTATTTCTTTTTTATTTTGATTTTATTTTTGTATGCTTTTTTTATTATTAATTAACTTATTGAAAATTGTTTTAATTTGAGTTAATTATTGAAAAACTTTGGGTTGTATTTGAAAATAAGGTTAAGTAATTAAGACATTATTTGGAATTGTTTATAGCATATGATTACAAATTATATTAATAAAAAAATTAAAATTATTGATTTTTTTATAATTACATTAATTTATTATACATGAAAAACGAATAAGGGTCGTATATCGTCGATTCAACTAAACACTATTTAATTTATTACACATAAAGAACTAAACTAAATATTCATATCATCACAATATAAAACCCTCATACATATGTATTACCTTCGTCTCATTCTAATAGTTATATTTGCTTTTTGCACGATGATTAAGAAATTTAGTATTTTAATGTGTATTGAGGTGAGATAAATAATATTTTAATGTATAGCGAATAGTTGCATTAATGTGGCGGATGAGTCCCATTGAGATATTTTAATTATTTAATTGTGTGGGTCTCATACAAAAAAATCTTTAGAATGAAACACTCAATTTAAAAATATGTAATTATTAGGATGAGACGGACAAAATACGTAATTATATGTGTTTATGTGTCCACGATATATATATATATATATATATATATATATATATATATATATATATATATATATATATATATATATATATATATATATATATATATATATATATATATATATACGAGTATATATATATGCACGTAGATTAAGGAGTATTATTATTTAATGTGTAGTGAGTAGTTGTATTAGTTAGAGTGTGTATCCCATATTTTAATTGTATTACAGGGGTTGTGTGGTCATATGTGTATAAAAAAAAATGGAATTCTCTAGGTGGGACGACTAAAATGGAAAAATTGTCCTCTTACGGAAGGACGAGGAAGTATATATATATATATTTACTATTAAAAAATTATATTTATATAATTTTAATTTTTAAAATCTATCACATGCAGCACATGGTTAAAATCCTTGTTTTCGATTAAATAAAGGGGTAGATATTTTGGGTTTACGAATGGTACGCCGATTGAGGCGCGCACACAGTTTGGACATAATTAAGAGTAGCGACTTAGGTTCATAGAGTTGAAGTATTGAATGCGATTTAAACCTGTAAGCATTGAAGCCCATGCAATGTTGCTACTCATTAACCTGGTCCTCACAACTAAACTCTCCTATATACAATGTATGTATGTATTCCGTATCTACAACATTAACACATACTCTGTTTCTCTACTTAGAATATTGTGTGAATGCATTTTTTTGAATTAATTAATTGTGGCAAATGATGGACTGACGATTCCATTGTTAGATTTTTTTGAATTTGATCAGAAATTGTTTAATATTTAAATAATTAAATTATTACTCTTGAAAAAAATGTATCAATACTCGAACAAGTATTGTGTGAGACCGTCTGCGTAAGAACTTACAGTAATAACATCATTAATAAAAATGATACTCTCTCCGTCCCCTTTAAAGAGGGTCTTTTTTCCATTTTGGTCGTCTCACCCAAAGAGTAATCTTTCTTTTTTTACACACATGGAACCTACATACATACACTAATATAATTAAAATATGGGACTCACAATACCAATAATACAACTACCCACTACACATTAAATAATAATTTTCCTTAATCCACGTGCCAAAAAGCAAAAGATCATCTTAATGAGAGATGGAGGGAGTACTTAATTAATGAAAAGTAATAATGGTGTAATAAACTAATTTCATGAATAATTTATAATATATATAAAACATAATAATATATTTTATAGTAAAAGTAATAAAATTTAATAGTGAAGTGATACTTTTTATCTGTCTCACATAAACCCGTTGCACAACCTCATAAAGTCTTTGAATTACCGTGAACTTTTTTTATTTAAAATAATAATTTATTATTAAAAAGAGTTCTAGTTTAGCAAAGATAATGCTTTTACATCGAATCGATACTTCATAGCTATTCTTCTATTTTCTGGATAGGGATGATAATTTAATTCGATTCTAACTTGTGCTATGATCTATCTCTCCAGCTAGTACAAGTTTTTTATTCACGTCTATTAAATATCACATTTATTGTTTTTGGTACCACTTATATAGTATAAAATTAGATAAAGTTTTGTACGATATCATAAGTTCTTATGTGAAATAAATAAAAAGTGATAATATTATTAAAGAAAAGTGATAATGATACAGTAAATTACGTGAAAATTTTATAGTATAAATTAAAAGTGATAATATTTTATATCAAACGTAATAATGATGATATCACTTTTTATCCATCTTAAATAAGGGCTTACGTGATCTCACACAAGTCTTTTGCCATTAAATTAATACTTCCTCCATCTACATCTTCAATACATATAGTTTGCCTTTTGCACGTAAATTACTCCCTCTGTCCCACCGAAAGGTCCTCATTTTATTATATTGGTGTCTCACTCAAATGTCTCAATTTTTCTCTTTTAGTAAAAAAGTCTCACATATGACCCACCACTCACTATTAATAAAAAATAATAATACTCCTTAATTTACGCGATAAAAGGAAATGGAGACCTTTGTTTGGGACGGAGGGAGTAGAAAAATACTATATGGAGTGTATTTTAATGAATAGTGAGTAAGTATATACTCCCCTCGTCCCAAGCTAAGAGAGCCAACATAACGTCTATGACCCTCATTAACTGGTACAGAGGAGTATTGTTTTGTGTGAGCTTATTTAGAAATATTACTCTTTTCGTATAAGCACACAAATTAAGAAAATCACTTTTTGATTTACGTTTGAGGTTAGTTTGATATTTTGAGTAGTAAATAAATGATAAAGTATGTTATGTGTGTTGAAAAACGTCAATTGTGAAATTAAAGTGTATTAGAAGAATATTAATTAAGTTTTTTTTAAATTTTATTTTTTTATGCAAGTCTAAAGTTGAAATTAAGACGAAGTGAATAATTATTTTGTATAGGTCTCTTAAAAAAATATGTAGTTAATAGTGGAATAAATTAAAATAGCAACTTCCTAGTGGGATGAGGGAGTATAACCAACACTTGTGTGAGAATCTATTATAGAATGAATTTTGTAAGAGGAATAAAATGTTATTATATTTTTAGTAAAAAAAAAACCTGTTTGGTGTAAAGTATGAACTGTCTAATTAAATTATATTTCATAAATAATTTGTAAGTTAAATTATGAGTGATAAAATTAAGAAAAAAAATAAAACAATAGATGATCTCGTATTAAGATTTATACGCTATAAATTATATTAAAATTATATTAATTTATTCATATTTGTTTAAATACAAATTTAATAATATATATTATTTGTATAAGCAATTAAAAACTTAAAATACATTTTAGATTTTGATGAAATTAAAAAAGTTTCTTATACATCCTTTAATTAATAATTTTAAGTATTTAATGATATTAAATAATTTTTAATTAATAAAAAAGTTAACATGTTGTTAAAATGTTCATTTCTTTATAGGGTGATACATGTTTTTTTAAATAAATATGTACTTTCTAATTATATACTTCCTTCCTTCGTCCCATCCAAAAAGTTATTTTTTTCTATTTTGGATGTCTCACTCAAAAAGTTCCATTTTCTTTTTTTATACATATGGGATCTACACACACTCACTAATACAAATAAAATATGAGGTTCATACTCACACTAATACAACTACCACTACATATTAAATAATACTCCCTCCGTCCAACAATAATTTATCTATTTGCTTTTTGCGCGTAGATTAAGGAGTATTATTATTTTATGTGTATTGAGTATGTGTATTAGTGGGGTGTGTGAGTCCTTTATTTTAGTTGTATTAGTGTATGGATGGGTCACATATATCTAAAAGGGAAAATGGATAGATTAAGAATGGACAGTCCAAAATGGTAAAATGGATAAATTGACAGTGGACGGAGGAGGGAGTAATACTTCTTAATCCACTTGAGAAAAGTAAAAATTACTCTTTGGGTGGGACGGAGGGAGTATATTAAGATTTTATTTCTAAAGTTTATTTTAATTAATGAGTTAATTGCATATAAAAGCTCCACCTTTACTTGAATTGCAAATAAATCCCACCTTTTGATGATTGACAAAAAAAAAAAAAAAACATCACCTAAGTCCACTGCAAACGCACCCATGGGCAAGCATGTCCTGCTCGACAGCCTACATGGCAGTCTTCACCCCTCCAGGTCATATATATAACGGCGTCGTTTTGTAAAAATAAAAAAATAAAAAAATAAATTAAAAACTCCATTTCTGCAACTCATCATCTCTCTCCCCCCACCATTAATCTCTTCGACTACCTCCGTCGGAAATTTCAGATAAAGTTGTGAAATGGAACAGCCGCACTCGGATGGTATCGCCTGCAAAACTGCCCACTCCTCCTTCATAACCTCTGTTTTCCTGTATGTGATGCAGTATCACACACAAGACTAGTTCCACAAAATATTACAGTAATAAAAGAATGTTAACATTGTGAGAGAGATGATACAAAGGCAAAAAAACTTCTCTTTTTTTTTAAAATCACAAATCATGAGACTATAAAAGATGTGATCTCCAGAAGACAGTTGTTTGTTTGACTTGGTTGACCAGAAAAGAATACATTTTCTTTGAGTGAAGAAGTCGGAGAAGGAGAGAACCAGAGAAGATGAAGGTGGAGAACGAGCATATCAAAAGTCAAAACCGGCGAAGACGTTCCGGTCTCGAGGAGGCTCGTTGCCACGGCAGGGCGGTGGCGACTGGTAGGGATTAAGACCTGGATCTAATTGTTTATGAAATAATTTACTGTACCATTATCACTTTTCATTAATTGAAATATTATTTTTTTGTTAATGATACCATTATCACCCTTTATTAATTGAATATCACTTAAAGTTAATGATATTTTTTTTTTCCGTCTCACATAAGTTCACTTATCCTACCTATTTTATCCTTTATGTAACTAAGGTAGCTAACGCACTGAACATTACTCTTATAATTGCGGAAACATTCGTAGCGCTCATTCTAACATTCTCCAAGTATGGTGGGTGGTGTAGTATACCAAAGTTTTTAAACTATATCGTAAACCTTACATAAAATATCAGTATAAAAAGAGTCGTACCTTTACCATACCGAAAGTTTAGATGTACCATAGTTCGGTATAAGAAAATGACATACATTTTGCTTACCGATATTTAAGTATACCGTACCATATTAATTATTTCGATAAATACCAATACTGAATGTTCGATATATCGTTTTACATGTACTAATCTACTATAACGTTTAAAATTACATGATAAATTTATAGAAAACAGTGACAAAATCCAAATAATCCACCATAAACTACAATGAACTTGATAAAAACAAATATGTAAATAATCCACAAATTACAAACAATATGGAAAACAAATAATTCAAATTTAAAAACATTAATAAAACATAATAAAGATAAGACTTTAATCATATTGAGTGATTGGTGTACATGAGAACGAATAAGTTCTAAGTTAATTTAATACACTCTTAGATAGAAATTAAAATAAAAATAATTACAATTATACCCTAAATTTAAAATAATAAAATCTATAGTGCTTATGTGCAACGAATGTTCACCAAAATTACACTAAATTTAATGATGATTGATGAGTAATAATTTTAATATATTAGAATTTCTTTTAAGTATATATATATTACTAAAATAATTTATGGCATTTCGGTCCCAGATTTCAAATAGAAAAAGGCGTGGGAGGACGTTGCGGATGTCCGGGGCGACTTCTTCTATTCTAAGGCTAGAAGACCACTGAAACCCAGGACTAGAGCATGTCGTGAAAGAAGCACACTGGGCGGGCGCGGGCGTGCTTCGACCGCGTCTCCGGGGCACAGTTGAATGTAGATATCATGAACGCAAGGTGCAGGATACCAGGCCGAGAAATCCGGGCAACCACTCCCCTATGTGCCAATCGCTAGCGCAATGAAAAATCAAAAGGTCGTCTTATTCTATTATTCAAAACCCCAATTATGACATCCCTTCTCTCCCACTTCACACCTCGGAACGTACCGAGATAAACGTGCTTTCACATCTTCTTAACCCGAAATGGCTGGGGAGAGGAAAGGTTCCTTTTTTTGAGTGAGGGTACTCCCGGGAACAGATCCAGCCATTTAGAAATAGAAAGAAGGGTAGAAGCTTTTCGGCCTGTAGCTTTCAAGGGAGGCAGGAGGAGGGATGAAAATACCACGGTTTTAAAATTTTGTATACCTTTACCGTACCAAAAAATTCAATACGGTATCATACCTTATCGAAAATTTTGGTGTACCTAAAATTTCAGTAAATTTGGTATTTTTCAATATGGTAAGTTTGGTATACAAAAATTTTGGTATTTTTTCCCGCCCTAATTATGACTAATATTTTTCTTAAAACTTTTTTTTATAAAATTGTTATATGTTTTATTTAATAATTAAATAAAATTAAAATCCATGTGAAATAAAATAATTTAGTATTTTCTAAATTGATTATTTTTTAATTAGTGTAATTCATTTCATTTAATAAATAATAAAATAAACCAGTTTTGGAACTATTTATAGAGTGAGTTTAATAAGACAGATAATCAGTGATAATGTTTTTTTTTTTAAATCAAACATGATCATAAAAAATTGATATTTATCCAATTAAATTATCTCATAAACAATACTTAGGATAGATAAAAATATTCATTTTTCAGCATAAAACTTTACATTAATGGCATAAGTTTTATGTAAAACTTATCAGAATATCAGACTTCTCAGTTCTTAGTATCAAATTATTTGAGAAAAGTCTCACATTAAATTAATTGTTGGTTGTCAGTGCGTTAAAAGGGGCACTGAACCGTTTGAAAATGAATTACGGTGACAAAAACTTTGCAATGGTATGGAATGTTAGGGAGTTACTACCCTTGAGAAGTTCAAGTATTGAATAGGAGTCGCATTGTTAAAGGACATTGTAGTGGTCCGATCACTATTTTCTTTACCGTGTACTTTATCGTAGTAGTGTTAGATGATCAAGTTAAATATCAAATTCACGGGAAACTAAACAAAACAATTAAGTATTTAAACGAGTTCAAGTTTATTTTGTTTATAAGGACAAGCCCAAAATGCAAATAAAATACAAATAAATGCTAGAATTAAGCAATATAAAAGATAAAGGATAGGATAGATGGATAATGTGAAATAGATTCTAAATAATTTAAGAATGAGATTAACATAACCATGGTATGAATAATTAGGATTCATGCAATCAATTCTAGTATGCCATAATCAATATAATAATGGCAATTATTACGCACACATACTCTCAATTGCCATGGTAAGTATGATGGGGAATGTTGTAAAAATTTTGAAACAACTCCTCGGACTGATCCTACTTATAGTTCCCCTCATGACTAATCTAATCCTCGGGCATGAGTGATCTTTCTAGCGTTCTACTTGTGTTTTATGCGTTCAGATGCCTTGGTTAGATTTTTCTCACACTGACATGCTTAAATCTTATAAAGAGATGATTCTAATACCTGATTAGGGAGAGAAATAATATTGCAATTACCTTCAGAGGATTAGACTAGTCATGATGTGAATATTTGTCTAGAATCTTAGAGGATAAACCTGATTAATTATAAGTCTACTTAGACCAATTAAGTAAACTTGTATGCTTTAGAGATTCTTCCATAAGTTCTATAGAATTGAACTCGAATATTATAGTGTTAGTGTCATGATGCTGGACTGAATGTTGTAACACTTGCACCAGCACTAGTATTATACCAGATAATAGCAACAGATTAAATTGAATGTAAAATATTGAAGATGAGTATTTATAGTGGTTTGACCATGAAGGTCTACATCCACTTGAGGTTATGAGGTTATTTTATTGACTGATGGGTTTACAAGAGAGAGAATCACTCAAAAATAAAGGAAAAATACATTTCACACTCACAACTGAAATTTCATAAAACTAAGCTAACTTGCTTTGTTGTGTGTTTTTTTGGCCTCTTAAATGATCTCCAAAATAACTGTTTCATATACCAATGGAAAGCGTGGAATCTCAGCTTCAATCATGAGCTCATAACCATCCAAAAAAAACCTGTTTGAACCACCAAAAACCACCCTGAGCAAGCCCACTTGACTTAATTTCCAAGAAATCCCAAAAACTGACTTCTAACTGTTTATGTTGCACCAGATCATTTTGCACGCGTTTCCAATCATGCTTAACATCCAAACTGATCCAGTTGTCTTAGTTAATAAGTCCACGTCACTCATGACCCATTGGATGAAAATTTACACCCAATCTTTACAGTTAGATTAATAGATTTTAATTGGAATCCGTAAAGCCAGCTACTATTTCTCCATACTTGAATTCTCCATATTTTCTTCACTAATTATCATTTAATTTTCGAGTCTGGATTAGTTGATAAGAATATCAAAATTGATATTTGGTTGCATGATTTACTTGTTTTAGTAATTTTAAAAATAAATAGTGTACTGTCCTTAGGGTTCGATATATATACTTGATCGCTTACTGTTACCGTAATGATATTTGGTTACATGTCTTGCACGTAAAACGCGTAACAGAGACCATCTTACGGAATAATTTTCTTGAGACGGATAAAAAGCGATAACATTTTAAAATAAAGTAATACTAAATTGATGAATGGTTTAACGATGCAGTGAAATATTTCATAAACAATTTTTACAGTATAAATAGTATGTGACAATATTTTTAAACAAAAGCGATAACATCTTTAATAAAAAATAATAATTAATTATAAAGTGTAAAAAAATTTTCATCGTAAAATGGTCTCACCCATGCTCCATAAATGAAACTAAGGAGTAATATTTTTGTAATTATGTAATGGATATTTTAGAATACAAAGTATATTGGGCCGGCCCCCACAAATGAGGGTGGGTGATCATTGATGAGGTGGGGTGGGGTGTCCTGAAGTTGATATATGTTCCTAGAAATTAATAAAGGAAACGAGGAGGAGAATGAAGTTAGAGGAGATGAAAATATGTTTGTAGCAGCATAATTAATGTGTATCAAAATGGGCCTCTGTTTCTTGACTATTAACATTTAGCACTTAAAAGCCTACTGCTCAGCTTCCACTAGCCCATAGAATGCCACTCCTTTCTGCCCCCGCACCTGGTTTTCCTTTATCTCTTGCATTTATTTCCCTCTTACTTCTCCTCCTATTCCGCGTTGATTGAGAAATATACTCTCTCCGACTTGTATTTGTTGTCTTTGTCACTGTTGACACGAAGTTTTTAAAAAAAAAAATTATTTTTTAACCAACGGCTTTATTGACTTTTAAGTATATTGTAGTATTTTTAAGTAATACTTCTTTCGTCCATCTGTAAGATTTCCATTTACTTTCTCCACGTGAATTAAGGAGTAATATTATTTTATAAAAGTTGGTAATTGTATTAGTAGTTAATGGTTGGTATGTGTGGAGTTTTTTCTGAAAAGGGAAAATTGATACTTTAATAGTAGATGATCAAAATGGCAAAATGGATACCTTATCAACGGACGGAGAGAGTAAATAAATTATCAACGGACGGAGGGAGTAAATAAATTATAAAGTATGTTATGTGTGTTAGTAGGAGTGATATTTTTGAAATTAAGATAATTTTGAGGTTGTTGGTTGATGTGAAATTTCCTTTTTTTGGGTAAAACATTTATTGTGGGACGGGTGAAAATGGAAAGTAAGACATTTATTATGGGAAAGAATGAGTAATATTTAATGTGTAATGAATATTTAATTAATGCTGTGTGCGGGAACATGTGAAATAAATAATTATTTTGTGTGGATCACACTTTATAAAAAAAGAAATGTAAACCTTAACTTAGGACAAATCAAAATGAAAGACGTAAACCTTAACGCGAGACGAAGAGAGTATTTTTTTTACATGTTTGTGTGACATCGTCTAAAACTATTTTTTGTTTTTGTAATTAGTTACTTTTTATTAGAAATGTAATCACTTTTCTTTTAAAACGTTATCACATTTCATTTATACTATAAAATTTTTATTAAATAATTCATAGTACCATTATTAATTTACATCAAATAAATATCATTTTTCATCATTAAGGGTATCACTTCTTACCCATCTCACGAAAGTCATTCCGTAAAATGGTCTCACACAAATCTTTACTTCTTTTTTTATGGTAAAATATTTTATGCACCGAAATGCACGGACTAGTATTTGTGTATACTTCTTTTTTTATAGTAAAATATTTTATGCACCGAAATGCACGGGCTAGTATTTGTGTACTCACATTTAATTCATACTTCCTCCGTTTCCTTCAAAGAAGATCTTTTATTTTTTGCATGTGGAATAAAAAGTATTATTATTTAATGTGTAGTGGATAGTTGTATTAGTGGGTGTACGAGTCTTATATTTTAATTGTGTTAGTAGGTGTGTGTAGGTCCATCTATGTAAAAAACGAAATTAGACCCTTTGAGTGGAATGACAAAAATGATTTGTTTTCGATTTTTTAGTTTATGTTTAGGATTATATAATTCATTTTTTATTCTTGTTGAGATTTAGTAAAATCAGATTACATAAATATCATCTATCTCTTAAATACATCACATTATATTCTCACACACATCACTGCAACTATTATCTATTGAATTGACATAAAGTTAAAATCTATCATACTTAAATAAAATACACACTTATTGATTAGATATAAAATTAAGATCTATTATACTTAAAAAAAAATACAAAGATTAAAATTATTTCTTATATTTAGTAAATTCATCTAATTTAAATATACTTTTCTTATATCTACACAAACCTAAAACAAATACTCCAAGAGTAAAATGGTTTAGACCACTAAAATAAAATTCACCATAAATTATAATGACTAAATTATAAATATACTTATTAATAAATTAAATTAAATATAAACTCTATATCATATCAATGTATTTTTTATATACATGAGATCCACACATACTCATTAATACAATTAAAATATGAGACTCATACCTTCACTAATACAACTTCCACTACACATTAAATAATAAGAACATAAATAAATTAGAGAAGTAAAATTCTCTTTTAATTATAACAATAACAATAATGGGGGCGATTCCTTCCATGTAACCACTTCCAACCTAGTATTGTCTTTCCATTATTACTTGAGAATACTTATCTGCTCATTAATATAATTTGAAAATATTTTAAGAGAAAATCGCTAATTTAATTGGGCGAACGACGACTTTACGTCCTGGCCTTAATTGATTATTCCTTGCCTACTTTATTTTTATTTTTTCTTCATTGATTTTCTTTTGAGTTGATGTTGTATGCATCAAGTGCACACATGTATTTATATTTGTATAAAATTTTATTCAGTAATTTATTTATATATCTTAGTGATTATATAGTCTTTTTTATATTCAAATTTTCATTAAAAAACTAATATAAAATTCAATAATAAAGTTTAAACATTTTAATTTATAAGTGAATAAACTTATAAAAGTTGGTGCACGGTGCACCTGATAATTTGCCTATAATTTAATTTTAATTATATTAATTTTAATTTTTTTAATAATTAAAATATAAGTTGAGGGAAAGTTTTGCATGAGATCGTCTTACGAAAACATTTATATAAGAGCTCACGTGAGAAGATCACACAAGTCTTTGCCACAAGTTAAATACTCCATCCGTCCGCTGATAATGTATCATTTTATTATTTTAGTCATCCACTCTTAGAGTAACAATTTTCTTTTTTTTTGAGTAAAAGGGTTCCACACATACCAACCACTCACTACTAATACAACTATCCACTTTATATAAAATAATAATATTCATTAATTCAGTATAAAAAGCAAGCACATGGGTACCTTACAGATGGATGGATGGAGGGAGTAACATTCAGTAAAAATTGAAGTAAAGAAAAAGCAAAACACTGGATAAAAACCAATTCAGTCCCATAACTTTTATCACGATCTATTTCAATCCCAATAAAGATAAAATTTTCAATTTAGTCCCACCGGTCAAGAAATAGGGCCAAACACATCCTAATTTAGTCGGACAATGCTGATATCATCGAAAAAAGACACGTGATTATCACATGATAACCGGAATCGTCGATTTCGGTCCGAGACGATGACGTGGCATCTTAATGGCAGGTGAGTCAACAAATTAAATGTTATTTTAAAGCCAACAAGGCATTTTTATTTTCTAAAATTTTCTATAATCAGGGAGTCATGTTATTGTCTCGACCAGAAATCGGCGATTCCGATTGTCACGTGACAATCACATGCCGTTTTCAGGTGATGTTAGCATTTTTTGAAGAAAATAGGCCGTGTTTGGCTATATTTCTTCACCGGTAAGGCTAAATTGACAAACTTATCTTTATTGGGACTAAAATAGATGTTGAGAGTAGAAATTAGCGTGTTTGAGTGTCCAATTTAACATTTTTGATGAGAATTGTTGTTATATATTAGCACAAGTATATTATATTAAATATATGTGAGAAAAAGGTTCACTTGTGGTGTTTTATTGTGTTTTAGGTGGAAAATGGATCAAAAGTGCAAAGTTGGAGAAAAGGTGCAACTTGTGCAATGAATGTTGAAAAATGCACGTCCAACTTGTGTAATTTTTCTGTATTTTTTGGAGATGAAAACTGATTTTATGATACATGGTTGGAAAGACACTGAAAAGAGGATCGTTTTGGCGTAAAAGCACCTCAATCGGGTACCAAATGAGGAAGTTATGAGCAAAATGGTGACGTCGCGCGAGCAGTGCCGAACAGAACGGATGTTCTGCTTTCCATGGCTTTTTACAAATACAAATCTTGAATTTTTTGTGAGAACTTTATAGGGATAGAAACCCAAAGAAGAGAGGATCTTGTGAGCATAAGAATCACTCATATCGGAGCTCGGAGGTGGAAGTTATACGCGAAATAGTGAGATGGCGCAAGGGGGATTCGACCACGACAGTCGAGTTCGACCAGACACCTTAGTCGAACTGCAGCCATTTTGGTCGAATTGAATGCCTGAAGTGCGAATTATCGCCGATTTTGATTCGACCAGGGTTCGACCAAGCCCTAGGTTGAACCCTAGGTCGAACTCCATGTCTAGGACACGTCCGGATCCAATTTTTACACCCCAAGTGCGTGTTTCTGCATGTTATTCACGAAAAAGCCTATTCTAGGTCCATAAGGAGAGCTTAAAAGTATAAAAGGGGATGTAGATCACACCAAGAAGACAATACAATAGAGATGCAGATTGGATACAACACAACACAACCATCCTACCCCCCAACCATCATCCACATCATTTCCTCCATCCATCCATCACTTTGAAGATTCATCTTTGAAATCAAGAGGAGAACCAAGAAGAGGATTCAAGACTGAGAAGTACGCGACGACACCCACATCTAGGGTTTCCTTCGTTTTCTAATTTATCTTGTATTTTCCGGACATATAGGTAAGATCTATCCAACACCCATGATTGTTCTTCATAACATCATGGGCTAGAGCCTTTTTGGTAGAACTAGGGTTGTGAAGATTTTTACCAATTAATTGAACTTTCATGTGTACACTCCGGACAACACTACTTGTGAATTTATTTTATATATGATCGTGCTTTCTTAATTCATACTCACAGACATTTTGTGCATCATTAACTGTTATGTAGAGTCTGAATACATATCTTGGTTATTGATTGAGTGCGTTCACTACTGAGCAGGATTCCATGTTATGATTCTAAGTGAGGGGACTCCGAAACTTCATTAGAACTATCATATATGAATACTTATTAATTGAATTGAATTCGGGTTATTAAGTAGGATAAAGAGGATAATTTTATAGTACCTATAAATGGAGATCATATCGGGTTAGAGTACCAATTGGCCAGAGAAATAATTGATACTGATAGTACCTAGAAAGAGGGGTGGAATTATATCTCTTGCTCCAAGGTTATTCACACGTGTTACACGCATGTTTACTTGTATTTATAGAGTAGATTTGCATGGTTTAGTATGTGTTCTTATTCCACAAGGCAGAGTCGGATATGAACACACGAAAGGGAGATTAATGAGTGAAACTGGATTATCCTAGAGCTACCTATTCTCCTACAATTAATGATGAGATTTTTCTCTCATTAGAAATATTTTTCAAAGCATATTGCTTTCCGTCATTAAAATACATTATCCCGTCATTAAATTACAATTTTCCTGTCATTAATAGTTATAATAATAATATGACATATTCTCTAAAAATGGGTAAATTATATTAATTAAGGTAATTGTACAAAATTGAATACATCGCAAGTACAAAAGTGAAAGATCAAAACTAGTTACCAAGTGTAACTAGATCAAAATATTGTCCATGCCTAGCAACTAACCACTAATACTAGTAGGCTGCTTAGTTACAATCAGCAATAAAAAAAGATTGTTGCTTCTATAGTTGATGCATAAAACCCTAGGCTTAAACTCCAAGACATTATCCTAGTAATAAGAATAATAAAATATCAGCAAAGACCAGCAGTATCAAGCAACAAAAATGAGTATTAGTAGCCGATAGAAAGCAAGCTACCTACTACATAAACTCAAAGCTAAAACACAGTAGCGAGAATCATTTCTATTAGTAAGAAAAACATATCAGTCGAGAAACAGAAAAAATATTAATCAAGCAACCTAGGAAACTTGGAAAAACAGAAAACCCAATAGCCAGAGAATAGCAGCAAGCATATACAGCTGCAAGATTGTATTAACAGCATAAGTTAGTCGTAGTTAGAAATAGATATACTTAGAAAGAGTCACAATCCAGCAAACAGAAACCACATTTCCTTTATAAACAATTAGGCGGCTACGACTGAGTAAGTTAGCTAAGAAAAACTCATCAAGATAAAAAAAATCTCAGGAGCTAGTAAAAACCTATCTGCAACATAAAAACACCAACAGTGACACACTCAACAGAAATTTTAACCAGCTAGCTGCAATAGTACCACAAAATAGCAAATAACAACCATACTTCAAATCAGTAGATTATAGCATGGATACCAGAAAATCCAGCATATTGTAACACCCAGAAAATTAGAGAAATTGCGCATGTAGGCGAAAATAACACCAGCGGAAATCCAACAGCCTAAGAGCATGCACAATAAAATTCTAGCGATAAAAAACACAACAAAAACAAATAGCAAAAACAGCCTGTAGAAAGCTAGCTATTTGCTGCAAACACCAACTCTACAACCAGCAAAATTTCAGCAACTTTGCATAATGAAAGAATAGCAATAATAATAATAATAATAATAATAATAATAATAATAATAATAATAATAATAATAATAATAATAAAACAGTAGAAAACCAACAAAAATTTCTGCAACCTCTACTATTCATATGTATATGTATATGTACTTCAAATTTTTTATATGTTCAGGATCGATTAGGGCTAAGTTCCTTGCCAACTTTAAGTATAATAAACCAAGAATTCAAATAATGTAAAAAATTGGAGAAACTTACAGGAGATTTGCAGAAGGGTAACAGGAAAATGAAGCGCTCATGGAAGCTTGGTCAAGAAACATAAATAGAAAACCAAATATGTAAATCTTAAGTACAACATGATATTCCAAGTGAGAAATATAAGTGGAGTTATGAATTGCACACATTAGAAAAGGGAAAACCAATTTGAATAAGCCAAACCAAAAAGGAGGATAGAGAATTGTATGTTCTCACATGGTCACTTCTTTAATCAGCAACTGATGGGCAATCGGTTATTTTCATCTTATTGCCCCTTTATATAGCATAGATATACACAAGCTTAAGATAGACTGCAAAACAATATAAAAAAGTAAAGACTTTTAAGAAATCATTACAATGTGTATAGAGAAGCACCAGCAATATCAAAGTTTTTACTTTCTAAACCGTACCCTTTTCAAGCAACATTAAGCATTCTCAGACATATATTTCTATATGATATAAAAGTTGTAAGAGCTAGTTTTTTTTTTGGTCAAGAATGCATACAAAGAGAATTTAAAGCCATTTAAACTAATCTTAACAGGTGATATATCACGTACTTATAAGTAAAAACCCTATTATGTTTTATCTCTCCTACTTTAATAGTAATTAGTGTAAAATTAATCAAGTTCTTTCAGATATTTGTTCTAAATTAATTTATAAATGAGGATTATGATTTGCTTACAAGTGTCTAAGCAACAGGAACATTAGTGAACCATGTCTTATCTTATTTCCATTGAGAATGTAGCCACTATTAGAATGATTAGTTTTGCATTTCATGCAAATGACATCTAATCCATCTAAATAGTTCAAAGCCAATTAAGCAAGTAAAATTGCATAGACCTCATAATGTAAAGAAGTAGATAAATTTAAATAAATTACCGTTAGGTTCATTCATTGAAAGAGCTCCTTCATGCTCTCCACTTAATAGCCCCATCAGAATAATGTTAGAAGCTTAAGTTAACTACAATTTATACAATACATATATGCAATAAAAGGCATGATGTATATGATAGAAATGGAGATATAATCAAGAACCACCAATAGAAAAATAAGCAGAACTTTTTAAGGCATATTATGATAGAATGAGCATCATACAAAAGACCAACTGACAGAAGCCCTGCTAATTTCATTCATAAATATACAATGAGTTACTTAAAGAATACAAAAAAAGAAGTAGATTTAAAAACTAATTTAAAACTTACCAAACTGCAATCTATGGTCAACCCTAAACTCCAACTAGAATACTAACCACTAGCTTCAAAGAAAGGTTAGAACATCATCGGGTATGAGCAAGATGAAAAAACCCATACCAAGGGGTGTTATAGACAGGTCTGAGATCTTTCATATATCCTTCAAGTTTGTAGCCAATTCTCCAGAGGATAATGGTTTTTGACCCTGTTCCAACATAAGTCTGAAAATGAGAAACGTAGAGCAGGTAGCAATTCTGCCTTGATAGTAAGATGCGTCCACATAAATGGTAATGGCATCGCCAGTACGCTGGAACGAAAAAGGAATAGCAGGAGGAGATTTGTCGCTATCAATCGCCCGATGATTGAAGGGTTGATTTGTTATATGTTCTTGTAGTTCTCATGTTATGAACATTTGCACCGGTGAACACAGTTTCCTTGTGTCTTTTGTTTAATGTGATTTTTCTTATTTGTCTTGTGTTGTTAGTTGTTGGTTGTTTGCATGTGTGTTGGTGATGTGGATATTGATTGTGATTGTGAACTTGTTGGTGGAATTAGGGTGTTAGATTAGGAAATAATGATAACAAGTGCACTTTAAATTGTTCAATGAGCAAAAGATGATGTATAAGTATAACCGTGAGATTTTGAGACTAACCATATATCATAAATGGTTTCATTTCTTTGTAAGAGGACCGCTTATTTGTGTATAAACTAGAACTTGCTTGTTGACTTTTCTAAGGAGCTTGTTTATGAACATTTGAGAAATGATAAGAGGTCATCCTTGATCTTTATAACTTATGGCCAAACACAATTTTCCTACATTTTTACATATTCCATTGCTAGCCAATTTGAGCTTTATTAGCCGATATTCTTTCATGAGCACATTCTTTAGCCAAAATACCACTTGAAGCTAAGAAAGAATCTTATGTGTGGTATTTGACTAGAGAAAGTGAAGCTAAGTAATGTGAAACACTAGAAGTAAGAAAAGAAAGACATGATAAAAAGTGTTGCAAAAAGAAGGATGTGAGACGTAAAAAAAAAGAAGAAAAAGAGCATGGAATGCAAAAGAAAAAGAAAATCAAGAAAGAGTTAGAATTGTATTGTTAAATTCATACCAAGAGAAAAGTTCTTGAAAAGAAAGAAGCTCAAAAGGAGTTGTGTTAGAGCATGGAAGAAGAGTGCTTAAAAAGGAAAAAAGATGACAAGAAAGAAGAAGAAGATGTAAAGAGAAAAATTATGGTAACGACTCATTCAATAGGACCTCTCCTCACTTTTAGTCACTTTAATCCTATAATTGTCCTTCCCTAACCAAAGAGCCTTCTATCACATCCAAATATAAGACATCTTTTATGGACATTAATTGAGTTTTTAAGAGTGAGTTAACTTGCAAGCTTATGGTGAGTATGCTTTAATCGGTTGATGAGAATATACACCTCCCTTTAAATAATATGAGTGGAGTGATATACTATCCATGAGGTTGGGACGTTGAAGTATGCTTGTGCAAGATCTTTTCATCATTGAACCTTTCAAAAGCAAGGTGTTTAAATTTTCTATCTCTAATGTTTTAATTTTGTTAATAATTCTTTGTTTATGGTCATATTTACATTATTTTTGTGTTCGACTCTAATATCTATGCAAATTTACCCTCTAGTTCTTTTCTTTTCTTTTTTGTTGATTGGGGACAAGCAACACTCTAAGTTTGGGGGGTTTGTTTAGCTTGAAAATTTGCTATATTTTAGAGTCGTGTTTGTGTGTTTTTGTGTATTTTTATCTTATTTTTAGTATATTATTCCATATTTTTTAGTTTTGTATTTGTAGAGAAAGTGTGTGAATCATGTTATTTGTCATTTAGGAATGAGGTATTTTTGAGTAAAAAGAGAAAAGGAGGAAACAATAATCAAAATCAAGGTTGAAAATATGCCATCGTCCACTTGAATTTAACACTAAAGATTTTGAGCTTGGAATTTTAGTGAAACAAATCAAAAAATAGATGCACAATTCAAAAATAAAGGCATAGGAAGAAACGGGGCTCATTTTGGAGTTAAAACGAGCAAAAATGAGAAGAATTGAGAAAATTGTGCAAAGCTGGAAAAGAAATTCTGGTCGAATTTTATAAATTCCGGTCTGATATCTAAAGATAAAAAATTCCGCTAGAATTTCTAAACTTGACGAAATACATGGAGCTTCATTTTGATGAGAAGTTCGACCATCAGAGAAATTCAGGTCGAATTTTCGGCCGAATTTTCTGAGAAAAACCTGCAGATTCGAATTTTAGCCAAAAAAACTCATTTCTCAACTTAAGCCCATGATCCAATGTTTACACTAATCCCTTGATCCTCCACCACTATAAATACCTTCATTTCCCAAATGTTGAGCAACAATTATCAATAAAATTTCATTTCATTTTTTGGAGGCCACACACACCACACACACTTTCTCTCTATTTTCTCCCTTCTCTATTTTTATTTTTTTTTTATCACTCCACAAACCCATCTTCTAATCTTTCACCCATCTATCCTTGGTGTTGGAATTACTTGGAATTAGGAGCAAGAAGAGGAATTTCAAGAAGAAATTGAAGATCTCCAACAAGTCAAATTGAAGGGGAGTTTTAATTCTTTTTGTAATTTTCTTTGAATTAGACTCCATGGATTATTGTAATGAATCATTTATTTATTTTGTTACTTTAATTATACTAGGATAATCCCTCTTGTGGGGTTAGAGACATGATTAGTGCTTAATATTTATTTTATTATGCAAATTAAATATGATTTAGACATGATTTGATATTTGATTTCTTCTCATGGGTTTTGTGATGCATGAATTATATGTTGGCATGGTTTGTTAATTATGGGTAGCATGTTAATTTAATGGATTATTGATTAATTTTTTTTCTTATGTTAATTAAGTGTCATCATATTAATTCATGTGGATATTGCTTGGGGTGAGATGGAAACGACCCTCCAAAGTATTAGAAATAGCATGAGAGGACACCGAGTTTAGGTTTGACCGAAATGATATTTGAACCCGGTGAGAGGGATCAATCCATTCGTTAGCCTAGTACGCAAAATGGAGAGCTAGTTCTAATTAGTACCTTTTAAGTGAGAATTGGAATTTAATTAGTACCTAGATGGAAGAGGTTAGTGTTGGACATCGATCCTAGGTGCGTTTGGGAGTCACTAGGAGATCTACAACCTTAGTAACCCGAGAGGGAGCTTTAGATACATTCGTGATCTCCTCTAATCCAATTTATATCTCGTCTATTCTTTTTGCATGATATAATGAATCCTAATACACTTTGATTGTTTCTAGTCTCATTTCTTAATACTTGCCCTTCATCACCAATTATCCATTTTATTTTCTCCTATTTTATCTTGATTTCTTTTCTTTTATTTAAGTTCTTGATTATCAACCTCCCCGTTCGTCCTTATAAAAACGATAAAAACACGAGCTAACATATTCTTTCAATCTAAACTTAAACTCCCTGTGGGTTTGATAATTTTATTCCTTGGGATATATTTCTACAACGACCGAGTATTCTTGCTCGTGAGTTTAAAAAATATTCAAACAGCAGAGCCAGAGGAAAGCCCTTTCTGGGAACAGGAGCCGAATTGCAAAGCCCATTACGAGGTCCATCACCATGAAAAACCTGGATGAACGTCGGCACCAATTTGATAGATGGTAAGGGGTGCAACGAAGGTAGATCCCTGGGAGGGGAAGAGGACCCAATCTGGGTTTAGGTTAGAATGCCCAAGACCTGGAATCCTCTGAAGGAATTCCGATGGCAAGGCATCGGAAATTGATAAGTTGTAATTTGTCATTATTATTTTAAGTTAAATCCCATCCTTTTTATTGGTTTATGTGTCCCTTGCATGCTAATTACGACTTATTTTATAATTTATGCACATATACTTTAATGGGCCAAATCGTGTTTAAACAAACTGGAATTGAAGAATTTTTATTGAGCAAATTAAAAAGGGCAGAAGCTGTTACAATGCAAATTTGGAAAATACTAATGATGTTTGACTCATGTTGATGGGGAAGGAAAGATCAAGGGATTGATTGAGAGTTTTCTTAGTAGAGGTTACGAAAGCTATAGAAGAAAAAAAGAAAAGTCAAACTAAGCATTGAATGAGAGTTTATGGTGGGGGTTCTGCACCGAAAGGAGAAAGAAGAATTAAAAGGAGATTGCAGGCTGGAAGAAGGGATACATCAGGAGATTAGATAAGGAGATTAAGGGCTTGGGTCTTCCACGCAACAGACATTAAGGAAGTTCAAGAATGAGATCAACAATTTTGTTTATTCCTTTAAGTTTAATTATAATTTTGTTATGAATTTCATGAGCTAGACCCCTTTCTGATTCAAGAAATTGTGAACCTCCCGTATATTTTAGCAATTGTTTTATAGGAGATTTTAATTATTATGTTGATAATTTTATCCTATGAATGGCTTTGATATGATTTTGGATTATGTGCTTGTTAAGATAGATTGGTCATCTATCTTTTATTTTGTATAATCAATTGCTAATTTGCATTTTTATGATCTGTAATTGTCATAATCTTGTAAATTCAGTGGCATAGTGATGTGGAACAAAAATCATTATCTTACTTGGAGACCCCCACCAAAAAGCAAAGAAATTAAGGAATGTTGCTGCTAAAGTCACATATTTCCTTATTTGAATATTTAACTTGCTATTTTTAATTATTTTCTGATTTTCTTAATTTTAATAAGTCCAAGGAGCACTTGAAATTTGGCAAATTATTGTAAGCAATATTTAAGGACAATCCTTAGGGTTGTGATCGCAGCTTTATCAATATACTGAACTGAGATTTATCTCTCTTGCAATTACTGTATAATCTTCATTATCAATATGTGAGAAAAATAATAACCGAAGCAAAGCAACGACGTAGATAATGAAGATTATACCGTCAATTACAAGAGAGAAAAATCTCAGTTCTGAATATTGATAAAGCTGCGATCACAACCCTAAGGATTGTCCTTAAATACTGCTTACAATAATTTGCCAAATTGCAAGGTGCTTCTTGAACTTATTAAAATTAACAAAATCAGAAAATAATTAAAAAAAGCAAGTTAAATATTCAATTAAGGAAATATGTGACTTTAGCAGCAGCACTCCTTAATTTATTTGTTTTCTGGTGAGGGCCTCCAAGTAAGATAATGCTTTTTGTTCCACATCATCTCCCCCGGGGTAAGAAAGATTCGTCCTCGAAGCTGGGCCGATCATCATCCGAGGAAGAAGAATATCCATGGTAGGGAATCAGGTGCATGACAATGAAAACATCTGAAGTACGAATGTGACTAGGTAAAGTAAGAAGATATGCATTCGGATTTATTCGTTCCACCACCTCTACAGGTCCAATTTTACGGGATGCTAACTTGTTATATTCATGTGCTAGGAAGCGATCTTTAGTTAGGATTGCTCATACAAAATCCCTAACCTCAAAAACTACCTCAAGGGACCACGATCTGCTTTTTGTTTGTATGCAGAATTAGCAGCATTTAAATTAGAATAAACATCCTGGTGGACATGTTGGATGTTTCTAATAAAATAAGATGCAACAACATGTGGTCGAATAGCATCGGGCAGCGACAAGAGATCCACGGGACCTCGAGGAAGAAATCCAAATACTACTTCAAAGGGATTGAAGCTTGTAGACCTGTTAGTGGCGCGATTGTGAGCAAATTCAGCTTGTGGCATCTTTTTGTCCCAAGATTTAAAATGATCTCCAACAAGAGCACAAAGCAAGGCACCCAAGGAGTGATTCACCACTTCACTTAGGCCATCTGTTGGGGGTGATAAGCCGATTGAAATTCAAAGATGTGTTCACCATATGCCAAAGACTGCGCCAAAAATGGCTTAAAAACCTGGTAACTCTATCTGAAACGATGGTAGAAGGAAAATCATGTAGTCGATACACGTCCCAAAAGTATAACTATGCCACTACTACATCATCAGTTTTTTTTTACATATACTAAAATGAACCATCTTTGAAAAACGATCCACAACAACAAAGATTGAATCATTACCACGCTGAGTACGGGGTAATCCCACCACAAAATTCATACTTATATCTGACCAAGGCTGAGTGGGAATAGGGAGAGGTAAATATAAACCCGCATTCGATGCTTGTCCTTTAGATAGATGACATATTCGACAACGAGATACAAAGGATTCACATCCCGTCTCAAAGAGGGCCAAAAGTATGATGTTGAGAGCAATTTGAAAGTGCGTTCTTGGCCAGCATGCCCCATATTATGCAATTCTTGAATGAGCAACAACCGAAGGCAAGAATCAGGAATACAAAGGCGTGTACCAAAAAATAGAAAGCCATTCTCCAAGAAAAAAATCAACTTGTTTACCCGCTAAAATTTTATTAATATTCTTGGAGAAGAATGCATCAGTAGCATAGACTTCAGGAACTGTATCAAATCCTAGCTTGGTAATAAAACAATCTTCTCACCACGAAACAAGAATGAATATGTATTAGTTCTACCATCATGAAAAACCATACGATCAATTTCCAGGGACGCCCCAAAAGAAGGTGTCAGGCGTCCATAGGAACCACATCACAATATATATCATCAACATAGGTAGGACTAACAGATATAGTAACCAAAACACGACGTGAAACAAGCAACTCCGTTCCACGACTCAGCCAAGCTAATTTATATGGTTGAGGGTGAGCCTCGGAAGATAATCCCAATTTTTCAACTGCTCCTTCTGATATAACATTTTCACAATTACTAGAGTCAATAATAAAAGAGCAAATTTACCTTCAATAGTACACGTAGACTGAAAAAACAGAAGTACGAAGCCAATCATCAAAGGGTGCGCAGGGTGTACGACACACTATCAACAAAGGACTAGTGTCTCCTTCCACTAATTCTGTGTTTTCAGCAAGATCTACATCCTCAGATGGGGCTTCATCAGCTGTTAGTTGATCAAAAGCAACAAGAGTACGATTCAATGGTTACGACATTTAGACATTTGGTGTTCAACATCACCACAATTAAAACATTTAAATAGAGGGTCACGTCCTGGTGGTTATGTTGGACGTGCGACGGGAGGATTCATACCGAAGTAAGCAATGCCTGGACGAGAAGATCCCGCTCCCAGTGTTTGTAGTGGGTGCATAGGTGGCGCTGGGCGCCTAGCCAATGTTTTCGGCTTGGACTACCCATTGGTGAGCTTCACAAATAGTGAATGTATCACACATATTCAATAGATTCTAGATGGATAGACGAAGGCCTCCAATATAATGGACAACAAGTTGTGTTGGTGTCTCAGATAATTCATTGCGACCTAACAAGGCATAAAATTCTCCAGTGTATTCTTCAACTGATTTATGGCCTTGACGCAAGTATTAAAGTCGCTGGTATAAATCATTTCCATAATTATAAGGGATAAATTCCACCCTTATACAGTTTTGAAGCTTTTCCCAAGTAGTGATATTAGACTTGCCAAGGCGATGACGATGACCTTTCAACTGTTTCCACCAAGCTAAGGCACGATTACGAAATCGCGTTGTAATCAATGGGACACGGGAAGCAGGGAGTACTTTCTTGAAATCCATGATCTCCTCAACAGTGGACAACCAATTAATAAAATCGCCGGGTCATAGTTCACCCGTGAATTTTGGAATTTCCACACGCATCCCAATCTCCCACTGACAGTCATCATGTCGAGGAAGAGGGTTGTGAATCGGTTGGGATGGTTGAGGAACAATAAAGGGAATGGTGTTGTCCTCTTCACCAGTTATTCCGTCAGACTCAATAGCTGTTGTAGATTAGGGTGGATTCTCTTGCAAGGCAGCTAATTGCGTAGTAAGTTGTTCTACTTGTAGAGCAATTCAGTGATGTCTGCGTGATGTAGCACCTCATCGATGTTGAAATTTCATTGATTATGTTGCGCATAGGGCGGAAAATCTGTTGATCGCCCTGAAATTGATACTAGATGATGCACATCGTAAGTAAAATAATAACTGAAACAAAGCAACAACGTTTATAATGAAGATTATACTGTCAATTGCAAGAGAGATAAATCTTAGTTCTGAATATTGATAAAGCTGCGATCGCAACCCTAAGTATTGTCCTTAAATACTGCTTACAATAATTTGCCAAATTGCAAGGTACTCTTTGGACTTATTAAAATTAACAAAATCAGAAAATAATAAAAAACTGCAAGTTAAATATTCAAATAAGGAAATATGTGACTTTAGAAGAGGCACTCCTTAATTTCTTTGCTTTCTGGTGAGGGCCTCCAAGTAAGATAATGCTTTTTGTTCCCATCATATAGTGAGGGAGTACCTCTAGAATTCATAGGGTCTTGGTTATATGATTCGCTAACCCCCATTTTCATAGCCTTGTAATCATGATTTCTCGTGTGTAATGCCTTGTCTAGTTCGAACCTCTTTAGGTCATTAGGTGAGTAGGATAATTTAGCGGTCGCACCCTAGATTATTCAACATGAGAAAATTTTCAGGTTGGTAAGTCGTACCGTCAACCTAGGGGTTTGAAGTTATCTCGTATTAATTTTATTTCTTATAAAATAATTCGCTTTAAAATATCGAGAGGGGATCAATTTCTTGGGTTAGGTTTGTTTAGTATTTGTTTACACTCTAATTTTAATTTTTGGAGTCTTGAATCATTGGTTGCTAAAATAATGCCATTTTATTATTTGCAAAAATTAGTTTAAATTCACCAAACAAAATCCCCCCCACCTCCCTTGTTTTATTTTATTTTGTCCCAAAAAGAACACTCTAGTTTTAATATAAATTTCAAATCACTTCTTTGGGTTCGACCTATACTCACATTTAAACTTTCGTTGGATTGAGTCGGTTAATTATAAATATATATTTTGATGGACCGGCAACAGCCTGTCAGCAATAGTGGAGGGCACGGTGGGTGAGACCCGACGGGATGGGGAAAACAGTGGCGGAGCACCACAAATATGAGAACCGTGAATCTCTGCTCATGTTTTTTGATATTAGGGATTTCATTTTGGGGATTAGGATAAAGAAATAGTACATCACTTTTCTTTTTTTTTTTTCATTTTACACTTACCCAATAAAGTTTGAGGGAAATTAGCCAACTAAATATTTTAGACTAAATAATGAGAGGCATATTTTTTTATACTATCTTATGAGAGGATGAACACTTGTAATGTGAGGAATGAAATTTTCTCACTAAAAACATCTACTTTTTTCACTCATCTCACTAAAACTAATCTTTAATGAGAGAAATTGGCTCCTCTCATAAATTTTTGTCATTAATACTCATCTTTCTTGTAGTGAAAGTAGATGCTAGCATATAAAATAATCTTTATGTCGCTTTTACTTTACTATGTTATCGCTTTGGGGATTTTTATATTATTTCCATTGTGCATTCTTGACCCCTTTATTATTATATTGAGAATCGTATATCTAGTAGCGTCTCAACCCCAAAGTATTATCCGGGGCGTTACATGATTTATGCATTATTTTTAGAAAAATTTTTAGTACAAGTGTATTAAGTATACTTACAGTAATTGCATTTTTTTAGCCTATTATGCATTGCCAAAAAATAAAAATTATATGTGTTATGTGTCTTTAATGCATCAGTTTTAAATTGATTTCTAGAGATTAATATGGCCCTACATCATTGCACTGATTTCTATGTGATTTTTGATTGTTTGTATTTCAATTCTAATTGTTGCATAAGAATTACCACCTGGAATCTGTGTTACAAGTGATGTAAATGTAAATGGGTGACACATTTGCAAATTTCAATTATTTATTTTACCTAAATATACCGGGTTTGACTTGATTCTAGCTAAATATGGAAATATATGCTCTCTAGCATTAGGAGTAGAATTTGATATATATATATATATATATATATATATATATATATATATATATATATATATAGTCAAATACTTCTCCCTTTTGATGCATACATGAAATTTGATATAAATTTATAACATCACTTATTCTTAAACAAAATAATTTTGATTCATAAAAAATGTCCGACATTACTAAAAGAAAATATGCCCAGCTTAACTTTTTATATGTCAATAACTATTTAACCTGGCTTTTGACGTTGAAATTCATTTCATATGATTTAAGTGAAATTATTTCAAAAGTTGAATGTACTTTGCCCAAAAGGCTAAAGCACTGATATTTCTTTGTCATCAAGTGAACCAAGATCTAAAAAAGTTAAATATCCAATATTAAAAAAATGATTATCTTATTTTATACTAATCTCTGACGGATTGTTTTGATAAACAAACTATTATAATCCTCCCTTGAGCTCAGTATGACTGGTTAAATCTAGGATTTCAAGATTATAAATTTGTAATAAAATATCATTCAAGTAACTCTGTATTGTTTCAGATCTACACTCTGTAAGTAGAACATTATAAAATGAGAATTGATTGAAAAGCACTATTTCTACCTTCCACGCTAGCAACTTCATACTCCATCAGCAGTACAAAGCGAAAGATTATACTTAGCATTTAAGAGTTTATTTATGCATTAATTGTAGGAGAAAAGGATGACAATTTTTTTATGAAAAGTCTTGTGCTTGAAGCACATGATTAATTCTAGAAAAATTATACTAGACGTGGAAAGGGCAGAGAGAATAAGAAATAAGAAATAATTATAGTGGAAAGTTAATTTACATTGGCTTTGTAGTGGTTGACAAAATTTTAATTGGTCTAAAGTTGTTGAGGTAGTTCAAGTTGGACTCCACAGTGCAATAGAGGTCAAAGATTTAAACAAACACTCCAATAGAAGCAAATTTGTCATAGACGTTGATGAGAGGGTTGTTGGTCTTGTATATATGAGACACCAAATCACTTGGTTGTAGAAATATCAAAATATATAGAAGAAGAAGAAGAAGAAGAAGAAGAAGAAGAAGAAGAAGAAGAAGAAGAAGAAGAAGAAGAAGAAGAAGAAGAAGAAGAAGAAGAAGAAGAAGAAGAAGAAGAAGAAGAAGAAGAAGAAGAAGAAGAAGAAGAAGAAGAAGAAGAAGAAGAAGAAGAAGAAGAAGAAGAAGAAGAAGAAGAAGAAGAAGAAGAAGAAGAAGAAGAAGAAGAAGAAGAAGAAGAAGAAGAAGAAGAAGAAGAAGAAGAAGAAGAAGAAGAAGAAGAAGAAGAAGAAGAAGAAGAAGAAGAAGAAGAAGAAGAAGAAGAAGAAGAAGAAGAAGAAGAAGAAGAAGAAGAAGAAGAAGAAGAAGAAGAAGAAGAAGAAGAAGAAGAAGAAGAAGAAGAAGAAGAAGAAGAAGAAGAAGAAGAAGAAGAAGAAGAAGAAGAAGAAGAAGAAGAAGAAGAAGAAGAAGAAGAAGAAGAAGAAGAAGAAGAAGAAGAAGAAGAAGAAGAAGAAGAAGAAGAAGAAGAAGAAGAAGAAGAAGAAGAAGAAGAAGAAGAAGAAGAAGAAGAAGAAGAAGAAGAAGAAGAAGAAGAAGAAGAAGAAGAAGAAGAAGAAGAAGAAGAAGAAGAAGAAGAAGAAGAAGAAGAAGAAGAAGAAGAAGAAGAAGAAGAAGAAGAAGAAGAAGAAGAAGAAGAAGAAGAAGAAGAAGAAGAAGAAGAAGAAGAAGAAGAAGAAGAAGAAGAAGAAGAAGAAGAAGAAGAAGAAGAAGAAGAAGAAGAAGAAGAAGAAGAAGCAGAAGAAGAAGAAGCAGAAGAAGAAGAAGAAGAAGAAGAAGAAGAAGAAGAAGAAGCAGAAGAAGAAGAAGAAGAAGAAGAAGAAGAAGAAGAAGAAGAAGAAGAAGAAGAAGAAGAAGAAGAAGAAGAAGAAGAAGAAGAAGAAGAAGGTATTTGTGGAATAAAAATGGTGTAAATAAAAATATTTATTTTTCTGAAATAAATAAAAATATTAACCTAGTCAATGATAACGATTTGGTACCCTAAGCTTGAAGATTAAAGAGACCAAGTGTGATTTAAACATTTGAGATTTTATTTAAAATGCTAGACAATTTAGCTATGTTCCTCTGCATAAAAATATTGTTTAACATGATTTCTTTTCTAAAATATTATTATATTGGTGTTCTTATACTTATTTTGTTAATATATATGTTGTTAGATGATATTTATTAAATGATTTTGTTAACATTATACATGTTAATTTTGTAAGTTGATATCTAGAATTGATATTTATACTGTTGTGATATTGATATGTAAAACCAATATTTTTAAAATATGGCATGAGTAATTTGGTTATTTTGGTTAAACGGATGAACCAGATAATTTAAATTTTTTTAATAATTAGATATGAAATTACATTTATGATGTTTGTGTGGAAATTTGATGGTATGATATTTACATACTAAAGTTGGAATTATTTCTCCTTATATTTTTTAAAGGTTCAATGAGAAAAATTGGTCAAAATTTTCATGTCATGACCAAAATATTTATTGATGTATCCATTGAATAAATACATTCTAGTTCATAGTGCACTAATAAAAATGAAATTACATATGAAGAAACTCAAATATTGAATATTTGAGTTTGTTAATTGGAATAGATATCAACTGATAACATTGAAAAGTGAAACATCCAATGTCTTATGTTCACACTCAGTGAATATTTTATAAAATTTCAACAATTAATATATGGGGAACTTGGAATAACTAAACACAAATCTGGCTTTTGCATATCATAATTATACTCCCTTTATAACTAGCGATGCTCATGGTGTTAGCCTTTAACACTTCTCATATGCAAAATTTGAATTGTACAATTAGTATTTTATATCACCACAATAGCATACTTCAATGGACATTCTAATGATAATTATCCGTTAATTTCTATAAAACCCAAAATAGGGGATCAATATATATATTAGTATGTCAACTGCACATTTAATGAAGATCAATTCACGGCATTAGGGGGAGATTTGAGCCCAATATTTATGTGAATGCTGAGAAATTCTATTTCGCACTAGATTGGCTGAACCAAAAGTTTAAAAGATTATTAGCTTGCAATAGCAAGTTGACAGTCAAACTATCATGATAAAGTGACAAAGTCCCTGGTGATGTTTGTTTTGGGGTTTTGTGGAGTTTAAAAACCATGAATAGTAATGTTATGTTTGTTTTTGGTTTTTGATAGGGTATGTTTTAACTTTATGTCAAATCGATGTGTAAGAATGTAATAATTTTTATGTTAAAAAAAGATGAGAGATGAGGGATAAAGTGAAAATGTGTATTAATTAAGGAGAGATGATGTATATAGGTACTAGTATTCAAGACATGCTTCGCACGTCGTATACATGTCACAGTTTGTAATCTCTTTTTACGCAATTTTATTATTTGGAAAAGCTATATTTTAACATAATAATGAATAACATAAAAACTCATATAAACTCGATTTGCATAGGTTATTATGTAAACCTTGATTATTTCTCACTCTAAGCTCCCCTCTTCCAATCTTATTATAACACATATATTGCTAGGGTTTAAATTAAAGGGAAAAACAGGGTTTACAAGGGTTTGTAATGTAAACTCGCTTTACAAGAGACTAACTCAATGAATAATAGTATATCTTCTAGTAATCACTTTAAAATTTCATTATATACAATGTATTTTTTAGAACATTGTTAATGTGATCTATTCAAAACTTTTGTGTTTTCATATATATGCCTTAAGAAATAGCAACTTAAAATTGTTCAGCTTATCTTAAAGTGCAACTTTCATTATACTTTGTCGTCAGAAGCCATAAAAAAATTCCTGAAACATTCCATGTTTCTCATCCACCAACTGCTTGAAGTCTTCATGTTTACCAAAGCGGCTGCAAACAGCAAAATTGAAATGAATAAAAATTACATCAAAAGGCAAGGCTAGAGAAAGATAAATAATATAGAAGGCATTTTGGTTGAGCTATTAAAATATCAAATGATATGCTTGTGAATTGTGATCTAAGTCATTGCTCTGACTTTTTTTTATCAGAAAATTAGTTTACATTCAAGGCTTCAATGAGAACTTATTCACATGTGCATGAATATAAGATAATTTTAAGTTCTCAAAATGGTGGTCCATTCAATGAGTTTACATTCAAGGCTTCAATTAGAACTTATTTCATTCCTTTAGATTCATCTAGTATAAATTGATTAATCAGAGTAAAATTAATACTTACACCGACTTTTAAACACACACCACACTGCTTACTAATATAATATTTTTGGAATCCATGGTGAGCTATAATACATGAAGTACAACAATCAATCATCTGCAAACATCACTATATAGATAATGAATCTCATACAGCAAAATTAACCACTAATATTCTTCGGGATGTCGTCGTCTTCCATCCCCATCCCTTGTTGAATCTTAGCTATCTCAAGCTTGAGCTCTCTCCAGAATTTTCCTCTGCATTTTCAAGTCTCAATGGTAGTCCATCCATATTTTTTCAAGCTCCACCATTTGGTGTCTCTTGCTGCTCTCGATAATCTCTAGATTTCACTGAATTTTTTAAAATAATCAGCTGCAGGCATTTTAAACGAAGTTGCACTGCCCCTCGTTTTCACTTCGGAAGACCTTCCTATTCATCTTCCCCACCATTTGTTGACTTCCTGGACTGTCTCTCATCTCACCTAATCCATTGGCTCGATTCGAATTAACACGCAACAAATGTGAAATTTAGATTACCTTATATAATAAGCACGAACAAACAATACACAAAAATCTAAACACGCTCCTTGATATAAAATAGAATGAAACTGGCCAACAGAGAATATAAGAGGTGTAAGCGACAATAGAAGATGAGGTAAATGAAGAGACCTTTTATTGAGGGATGGAGGTGCAAGAGAAAAGCTGGAACTGACTGAAATGCAATGGAACAAAGACTATAATTGAAGAGAACTTTGAAGTCATAGTCGTTGTTGTAATCTATGGGTGCGGTGCCTGCACAACTTCGCTCTGTTAATAATTGAAATCAAACTCTCTATAACAGAAACCCTGTCCAAATTAAAAGTTGAAAAGCCATTCTGAAAAAAATGAAAAAACATGATCCCAAATAAAAAGATTTCAATTACGGATGAACACGTAAAGATATGCATATATCATGTATCTACACACTTTCTACGTAGTTGAAGAGGATATTACCAGGCCACATTGGGCTATTGATCTCCACCCTGGAATAACAGATGGTGGACTCTAGCAGCACCAACGCGCTGCAGTTAGGGATGTCAATGGGCCGGTACCCAACTACCCGGACTCGGCCCGTTTAAAAGTGCCCGACCCGGACCTGCCCCGAACCCGCACGGGCAGACCCAAACCCAAACGAGGCGGGTCCGCCCCGCCCCACTCTCCTTTTTTAAATATTTTTTTTTTAATTTTTTATTTTATTTTTTAATTTTATGTTCACCCATAAATCACTAACTCTCTCACTTCATCATTTTCCATAACTTCAACTAATAATTATATCAAAAGAATAAAAATAAAATATAAATAATAATAATAATCATAAAATTAGTAGTAAATTATTAGAATTTTAAATGATTATTAAAATAAAAAATATAATATTTATACTTTATACGGGCCGGGCCGGGTACCCGCGGGTCTAGGATAATACCCGGACTCGGCCCGTTTCAAAGCGGGCCCGAGGCGGGTCCATCCCGTTTTCAGTTCGGGGCGAGTTTGGGCCGGCCCATTTCGTGTGAGCCGGGTGGGTACCCACGGGTCGGGCCCAAATTGACACCCCTAGCTGCAATTACTCTGTTTCATCTCTGCAAACACACAGTCGTTCACTTCTTCCTTCCAATCCTTATAAAATCAGAAAAATTATCAAGTATTGAATATCCTCTGTGACTAAAATTTTAGAAATAACTAAAATTTATGATGATTGTAAATCTAATTTTCACATATTCTAATACTAATAGAATGCATAGAGAAAAGATATACCAACAAAATAACTATATCTCCAAATATTCTCTAACTATTATGAAAGCACATATAAGGCTTAATAAATGCACCTCAACTTCATTTTGAGTCATCTCTTGCTTCCATACTTGGTCAAAGAAACCATTTAAATAGGATGATCCATATTCTAAACCCTGTAATATATCAATAAAAGTTCAAATGAAAATTTCGAAAAATTCATTCATGTTAAACATAAAACTAAGCCAATAAATATTGTAAGAATATACTAGCATAAATCAACAAAGCTACATAATATACAAAATGAAAATTATAAAACTTTGTCATAGAATCGAATGATCAGTAACATATCATAGCGAATTAGGTAAACAGATCCTTGGCTGCGACTACTAAAATTTTGGGAGCAACAACGTTGTAATCGCCTATGAAGTAAGTGGGAATGGGGATCTGGAAGCTGCCTTTGACGTAGCCAACGCTTAGCAGTGCGTCCAAATGCACAGCTGATTTATTCACCTAAAAATTTGCACCATTGCATAATCTACTCTGAAGCTGCAATCGCAAATTCTCCTCTTCTTTAACATTAACATTTGAGAATGATACGTTCCGTAATGATAAAATATTTACACTTACTCCCTCATATATAGAATATAAAATTAATACTAAATTCTCCATTAATCAAGGTATGCATCAGGAATATGAACGGTAATGGGTAGTAATAAATATTAGAAGCATATTAATTTAAATATGAAAATAAGGATAAAGAAGTAAAATGAGAAAATAGATAGGAATAATATGGGAAGAAATGTTTCTCAAGTGACTTTCCACTTTTAATATATTATGATATGATATATAGGAGTGGTTTTCTATTAATTTATATAACAAAAAAAGATGAGAGATGAGAGATAAAGAGAAAAAGTGTATTAATTGAGGAGATAGAATGTATATAGGTATATGTATGGGTGGTTTTTAAAACCTAGGTGTGGATTTTGAATTCCAATTTTGGGATTTTATAACAGGAAACAAACATCCCCTTATATTTGTAATAATAAATGCACCACTGAAAGTGGAGTTCCCCAGGGGCATAATACTTTAAATAATTATTTATCAACGCTAGAGACGTGAAAGTTTTATGATTTAAAAATTAAATATCTCCAAAAATTAAACATTAAGAACAAATAGTCACATACAAAATTATCTGAAAAGTTTATTTTTGATAATGAAATTCTCTTTAGTAGATTTGTCCAGAAGACAAATACCCAGTAAATTCGAACATGCATCAAAATAACCAAAATATTGGGTATGCGAAACGGCTAGATCCAAATATATTGAGAAATAACGAGGATCTAGTTACATAAATATAGAAATATAAAATCATTATAAAAGTTGGGAGAAGAATATGAATTGAAATAGAAAATTATCGACAACACATTGCCTCTTTGATTGCTTTTACTGTCTTAAATAATAATCTGGATCCAAAATTTATATTTTATATCAAGTGCCAGAAGCACGGATATTTGGTAAGACAGAATAAAGCATTGAGGTTGAGCTTAACTCGTTAAATATTTATTTCGTTAAATATTTATTTGAATGTTATCTGAAATGATATAAATATTTGTCCCAGAAGGACATATGAATGATAAAGTGGTGATCAGTTAAAGCTTAAAGGGTTTATGCAGAGGCCTAATATATAAATGATATGTTCTTTCTCATTATACATTATGTTTCACTACTTAATTTATACATGACAGTTTCAACATATTTATATATGCAGTAAATACACAACATTATATGATTTACATGAAAATTCGCGAATGATTAAAACTTCTCAATTTGGATGAGAATTAAATATCACAACATATAGCTATATTATTGGTCATTGTAAGATCTTGAAACAGTTAATATAGATATACTATATTTTAATTTGTTATTTCTTCCTGAAGAAGATCATTGAAAATTGTGTATATGAATGGTTTAAGATTGGAATGTATAAATTTATATAAGTTAACTCATGCAAAGATGACGGATTTTTCAAAATGTTCGAAGAACTTGGATAAACCAAAGAGTTGTCTCAACCTGCAGTTGAGAATAATTTAAATTTTAAATGCCAATTAATTTATTTAATGATTATTTTAGATGAATTTTTGATATATCTATTCATGTTGTATGTCAGTTGTCGTTTTTATCCCTTGAAGTGGAAAACTAATGTCTATATATTTGAAGTATATAATGAGGATATTTTGGATTAGAATTCTATCCATTTAGTGTTTTTAAAGGACATGTTTTCTCATAAATGTATCAGAGTTGATATGCACTTATGATGAACTTGCTAGCAAGATTTAATGATTCTTTGACAAAGATAAGCTAATTAAATTAAACATATCCTCAAGTAGATACAAAATATATTGGTTTATTTATAAGAAACCAACATGACATTAGTATATTGATTTGAATGTTTATCAAATCATCCCCATAATGTTGAAGTTTCAAACTGGTGTAATAAGATTGTTGATATAATAAATTTATAGCCATGGGGCATAATGAAAGATACATATTCTCAGTCTTTTATAAGACATTAAATTATGTGTTACATAGATGAGTAATTAATATATTATGCGAGACTTGACAAATTTATATGCTCTAAAAAAGTAATGAGACATTACACATAGTGTTTTGCTCATCTAAATTTTTTTAAATTTACTGCCAAATTATATTTTAATATGTACTTATGATATTTTATTATGTAAACCCAGAAGAATATCGTTTTCAGGGAGTGTGATAATTTAAAATAAATTCTAAATTTTCGATCTTGAAGATCAACAATTATATTATAAAATACCGCTGTTTTCAGGGGAGCGGTAATTTCTAAACAATCCAGAAGATTAGATCCTGAAGACCAATAGTTGTACTCTTTTTTCCTCTACTAAGTTTTTCTCATTGAGTTTTCTTAGTTTAAGATTTTTTATGAGACAGCTAAAACAACACATGAAAATTATAAGATTTGTACTCTTTTTTTCTTAACTAAGTTTTCTCCTAAGAGATTTTCTTAGTTGAAGGTTTATAATGAGACATGCAAGATTATTAGTTTCTGGGAGCAACAATTCTGAACAATTATGAAGATTGTGTGGTTTCTGAAAGACCAAGTTGTACTCTTTACCTCGTCTAATTTTTCTCACAAGGTTTTCTAGCGAGGTTTTTAACGAGGCATGCATATGACGTTGTAACGTCGAGTGTTATGAAATATGTATAGACATTACTCCTTATATCATTATAATAGGAATAGAGTTTATTTACCATTATACAATTTCTCTTATATATATAAAGAGTGAGAACATTAGGTATTGTATACATTCTCATCAATGCCGTTAATAAAAAATATTATTTCTTTCTCTCTACTTCTGTATTTTTCTCTTTTTCTTTATGTTTCTCTTATTGTTCTCATCAATACTTTACAACATGGACCTATTTTTTTAAAGGTCAATAAAATCTAATTTTTATAATTGTAAAATAGGTTGAGATGAAATGTTGATTAATAAAAAATAACTGATGCATGGAATATTCTTTTTATTTTTTTAAGTCATTAGAAGCCTGATTTTTGCATTAACCTAAATTTTAATAGTGTAGTATATTGATTTTTTTAAACCATCATTCATGAATATATCTAATATTATAATGAGATAATTTGTTGTTAACTCTTATTTTCAAATTTATAAGTGTCATTCTCATTTTAATCAAATAAGTTTTACTAATAATTATGTAGATTACAAATTTGATTCTTGTTAATGACAAATTAATATATTGAATTTATTTGTTGATTTAAAAAAGGGATTCGACTGAAATTTGTTGGTCCGTCGATCCGAGTGTCGATTTCAGTCGGTCTCTCACCAAAAATCTGATTGACATCCATCGGTCTGTTGTTTCAAGTATTGGTTTCAGTCTATCCCTTATTGACAACCCAACTGACATACGTCGGTCCGAGTTTTGATTCTAGTCGATCTCCCAACACATAACCGATATATAATGTAGGAGGTGGATTGTGGTGTTTTTATTTTGACTTTTTAAAAAAAAAATAGTTGGAGTATCTCATTATATTAAAAAATATATTGTCAATGATTTTGTCCTGCCTTTATTTTTGCATTTCTACGTATACATCAAGATTAACATTAAAAAAATTTAAATAGATTATGCAATTAATAATGGTAAAGATTTGGGTTTTCTCCCCAATTCGTGTGCGTATCTAATATCATTACTTTGAATAGATAATTAAACGATCTTATGTTTTGATAAAATTTATTTGAAATCAATAAAATAGTTAAATGGAATTTTGAAGTTACACTGCCGACTGTCATCTGCATTAGTTGTCTTCTACTCTTCATTCTTGAACATTTCAACCAATTCTTCTGACCCACTTCATTGTTTCAACTATGAACCAATCAAATCCCTTTTTTTGATTCTTTCTCCACGAACCCTTCAATCCAACAATTTCCGAACAATTTCTCCTCTCCTCAAATCCCTATTTGTGATCCAATTTCCTCTAATTTTCAACCAAATCCGACTCCCAATTTTCTCGCACCCGCCATTGTTATCCTCTTTCGAGCTCCAGATTGAACTGCAATGGGGCTGTGTGTGAGCAAACAAAAACCGGTGAAAACAAAAGCGAATGGGCAACCGACCCTCCAACAAAACCCGATTCAATTCACCATGTCACCCGGCTACGCTGTTCAATTGCCTCACGTGTTGCCCCCCGGAAGCCCCGCCCCCCCTGTCCACAAGCCCGACGCCATACTCGGAAAACCCTACGAAGATATCAAAGCGCATTACGTTCTCGGGAAGGAGCTGGGGAGGGGTCAATTCGGGGTGACCCATCTCTGTACCGACATTGTTACGGGTCAGGAGTACGCCTGCAAGTCGATATCGAAGAAGAAGCTCGTGACGAAGAGCGATAAGGAGGATATGAGGAGAGAGATTCAGTTGATGCAGCATTTGAGTGGGCAGCCCAACATTGTGGAGTTTAAGGGGGCTTATGAGGATAAGAGCTCTGTGCATCTTGTTATGGAGTTGTGTGGAGGTGGAGAGCTTTTCGATCGGATTATTGCGAAAGGGCATTACAGTGAGAGAGCTGCTGCTGCCATTTGCAGGAGTATTGTTGGCGTTGTTCAAATCTGTCACTTCATGGGAGTGATGCATCGTGATCTTAAGCCGGAAAATTTCTTGTTGTCGGATAAGACTGAGAATGCTCTATTGAAAGCAACGGATTTCGGGTTGTCGGTTTTCATTGAAGAAGGTATTTCTGAACATTCTGTTGGATTGTTGTATATCAATCATTAGCATATCATTTCTGCATTTTTAGTAACTCAATTAGCTTTTTATAAGCTTGTGTATAGCTATGATTTTACTAAGGAACAGTATTTTATGTTATGATCATGGATGAGAGGCTGCAAGAATTATCATCTTTTTTTCTTTTCACTGGCATCTGTTACTGTATCCTATGCTGATATAAGTGGGGCTCAACCCTTTACTTTGATCATGGTTATGGGTTAAGTTAGGGCTCTCTAACTAGTATGCCTTATAATTTGGTCTGAATTGCCGGATCCAAACAAAAGGGGTGATCTGATGGCGGGCCTAAGGTTGCCACCCCGGATGTGAGCCCAAGGGGGTTGCTTCCTGGAGTTCTGGGCCTTGGTAACACCTGGCATGCATCATTCTCAGATGTCTAGTTTGAAGGGGTTGAATTGTTACGGTACTCCCTTGCTTATATGCCTAACAGTATCACTCAACCAATTAGCAGACACCCATCAAGAATGATAGTATAAGAAATATTTGTGTTTGCACATTGTGCATTCCCTTCATTTCTCTATGTGTCCTTCATTTAGTTAAATTAGCATTGAACTCTTTGAAAGGGAGACTAACTATTTGGAAATTAATAACTTAGTAAGAAAACTCCATCTTCAAGTGGGATCTAAGGATCCGTGTCTTATCATATAAGTACTCATTTATCTGAATTTCTCTTCAGTTATCTTCATGTTGATATCATATGCTATGTCTGCAGGTAAAATATACAAGGATGTAGTTGGCAGTGCTTATTATGTTGCACCGGAGGTACTACGGCATAAATATGGAAAGGAAATTGACATCTGGAGTGCTGGAGTCATTCTCTACATTTTACTCAGTGGTGTACCCCCTTTTTGGGCTGGTAAAACTTCACATAGCTAAAACCTATATCCTCAACATTCATTCTTTATTTAAGATTCTCATATAAATAACAGCTCAAGATGTACTTCAATTGCAGAGACAGAGCGGGGGATATTTGATGCGATATTACAAGGACATGTAGATTTTGATAGCAAACCTTGGCCATCTATATCAGATAGTGCCAAGGACCTTGTCCGGAAAATGCTTACACAGGATGCAAAGAAACGAATTACAGCTGCTGAAGTTCTTGGTATGACTGTTTCCATTGATAGGTGACATTTTGTTTCTTTCCGAATTTGTTTGTGTATCTTTCCATAAGTGCAGAGGTGTTGTTAAAGACAACTACTTTGTCTGGATCTTTCTTTTTTCTCAATATTCTTTTATTTCCGCTTGATGCTTGTTCAGTACTTATATAACTCTCTAATTTCTTCTTCACCGGTATTCTCTGACTTGAATTTCTATATCTTTTTCTCACTTTGGTCTTTATAGAGCATCCATGGATTAAAGAAGGTGGCGAAGCATCTGATAAACCAATCGACAGTGCAGTTCTCTTGAGGATGAAGCAATTCAGAGCAATGAACAAGCTTAAAAAACTTGCACTCAAGGTATCTCTAATTTTTCTGATAAATTGTGAGTGCATTGTGGTGCAAAATTACATTCTTAGTGAACCATAATGGCTACTTAAACTTCTCATATATGATGTAACTGCTAGTACTACACATTTAAAATCTTTCTCCATTGGAGATCCATTGGCTGTTCTAATTCTAACTATTGTTGTCTACATAATTTTGTAGGTAATTGCAGAAAATCTTTCAACAGAAGAAATTCAAGGGCTGAAAGCAATGTTCACAAATATGGACACCGATAAAAGTGGCACCATCACTTACGAAGAACTTAAAGCTGGTTTGGCAAGACTCGGATCAAAACTCACTGAAGCTGAAGTTAGGCAGCTGATGGATGCTGTAAGAAAATACACTTCTGATTATATGTAAATTTGCTTTCACGTTTTTGTTGATTTACAAATGCTCAAGTAGTAGCTCCAACAATTAAATTATTCATAGGCTGATGTGGATGGAAATGGGACGATCGACTACATTGAGTTCATCACTGCTACAATGCACAGACACAGATTAGAAAGAGAGGAAAACCTCTACAAAGCATTCCAATACTTTGATAAAGATGGTAGTGGGTAAGCATCCATCAGGCATCAGCTGTTGGAAGTTTTACCTGGCATATATATATATATATATATATATATATATATATATATATATATATATATATATATGATGCACATTGCTGAATGATTTTTTGTTCTACTCTGCTACAGGTTCATAACAAGAGATGAACTAGAAACGGCTATGCAAGAATACGGGATGGGCGATGCATCAACCATAAAAGAAATAATTGCTGAAGTCGACTCGGATAATGTGAGTTGAATTTTCTCATACAAAGATTGTTTTTCTGCCTTCTTTTGCTTATCTTCGATAACAATCCAATCACTTCCTTTCTCAGGATGGAAGAATCAATTACGAAGAGTTTTGTACAATGATGAGAACTGGAAACCAACATCAAGGCCTGATCTTATAGAGTTTTGACAATATTTTATCTTGCATGTCAACTTTGCTGTTTGATAATCCTTGGGAAGATCTGCTAGATATGAATTTGTGTTTATGTTCTCTTTCTTCTCAACTTTTGCTTTAAATTTAATTTAATTTTTTAAAATTTAAATTTAACAGCGTTGGTGTCAAGATACTGTAAACTAATTTCACAATCTATAATTATGATTATGATCACTTGGTAAGAATGTAACGTGGAGTTTAATGCAATGGAAAAATTAGTTTGTAGTAATCTTTTGCATCCCTTTCCTTTTCCTTCAAGCAGTGATACTTCGGTTGCATTTGCATACATTGATTGAGTTAAAATTTTGAAGATAAAAAATATTACAAATTCTCTTATGAGACGGAGTTGTGTGAGACAGATGGACCTGAATAAAATCATGATAGATATCATGCAGCTGGAGAGTGAAGAGAATTCGATGAAACCATTCGGTGGAAAGGCAGTTGTTATGAGAGAAGACTTCAGACAGTACCTACCAGAAATTCCTAAGGGAAAGAGGCAGGACTTGGTGAGGGCAACAATTAATTCTTTGTACATATGGGATAACCATAAAGTGTTGAGACTAACACAAAACATGCGACTACTATCTATGAGGAATACATCCGAGACAAATGAACTACAGGATCTTTACATAATGGATATCCAGTATCAACGATGGCACTATAGGTTCGTCTTGTGATAATGGTACACAAATAAGTATACCTAAAGACATATTTCTAAAGTCCCGTTGGTGAACATGTGGACATTATTGAGGCAATATATCAAAACTTCTTAACCTCTGTGGATGATCCGGAATATCTTTAGCAGCATGTTGTTCTTGCACCTATGCTCAAGTCTGTTGATTCAATAAATGAATACATGATATCTTTGAATGAAAGTGAATCGAGGATTTACCTGAATTTCGATTTTACATCCAAGTCTAATTCAAATGTGGATATTTTGTCTAATGTTCATATACCTGAGTTTATTAATTCCATTAAGTGTTTTGGAATACCAAATCATGAGGTAATATTGAAGGTTGGCACACCTGTGATGCTTTTTAAAAACATAGACCATGTATGAGATTATGCAATGGTTCACAGTTGGTAATTACTATACTCGATGATAGGTTCTGCATGTGAAAGTTCTTGCAGGTAATGATGTCGGTGAACATGTATTAATTTCGAGACTTACTTTAACGCCTTCTAATGTTAGAATTCCTTTTAAGTTTTAATGTAGACAGTTTTCATTGAGTGTTATTAGCAATGACCATAAATAAGTCAATGACAGTCTTTGAATAGTATTTGCCTCTACCTTAAAGACAAATATTCTGCCATGATACATAGCAATTTAGTGTTTAGAAAGATTTTATAATAAATGTATGAATAGGGATTGTTTTTTTCAAAAATAGAAAATCCTTTTCAGTGATGTAGTTTTTTTTATTTATGCTTTTCCTTTCTTTGTTCTAAGTAAATTTTAAAAATTAATTTTTTTTCATATAAATTGTTGCACAACGTTCACAAAGGAAGTTTCCACATTTACGCATAAATGTCCATATAATTATTGCATTTAGATTTTCAAATTATATACAAGCAGAATAGCCTTATAATAATTTGCTCAAAAGAGATGCTAATTTTAATAGAACTATGATGTTATTAAGCTCAAAATAAAGCACTCATATCACCCAATTATAAAATGTTAAGAAATTATATAAATTTTAAAAAAATATATATTTATATAAAGAATCATTTGTTAAAATTTAAATATCAAATAAATAAGTGGATCAAATATCGAACGGGTTGAGGCAGCGAATCTAGATTCAACGGTCAGGCAGGATGTAACACATAGTACGGTAATCTGCGATTGTATATAGTATAAACCCCCAACACCAACATTTTTTTTACATTATATACTCCCTCCATCTCATTGTTAAAATTTATATTTTTCATTTTGAATTATTGCAAATTAAGGTTTAAATTTCTTTTTTTGTCAAGTTGAGACTACACAAAACAATTAATTATTCCATATAGAGTCACACACAACACAATATGGAATCACACACAACACTAATACAACTACCCACTTCATATTAAATAGTATTATTTTTCTCACTTCACATCACTTTAAACTATTATATCTCTTAATTTACGTGTAAAAAATAAACGTCGACGTTAATGTGGGACGGAGGGAGTATTTATAAAGAACATTTAATGTGGTAATATGCGATTGTATATACCCCAATAAACTTACCCTTACTTTTTTTTTTTCACATTATATACTCCCTCCATTCCACGTTAAAATTTTTATTTTTCATTTTGAATTGTCTCAAATTAAGGTTTACATTTCTTTTTTTTGTCAAGTTGGACCTACACAAAACAATTAATTATTCCATATAGAGTCACACACAACACTAATATAATTACCCACTTCACATTAAATAATATTATTTTTCTCACCTCACTACACTTTAAACTATTATATCTCTTAATTTACGTGCAAAAAGCAAACATCAACGTTAATGTGAGACGGAGGGAGTATTTATAAAGAACATTTCTTAAGTTTCATACATAACGTTAATTTGAGACGGAGGGAGTATTTATAAAGAACATTTCTTAAGTTTCATACATAAAAGCATTATATATCAGGGACATAGGAAGTATACTCTCTCTGTCCCAGGCTAGGAGGGCCAAATGTTTTTGTACACGTAGATTAAAGAATATTATTGTTTAATGTGTAGTAGGTATGTGGAATTTTTGAATTACCTTTCTACCATTCTACCTAATTAATCCATTAATTGTAGTGGGGGTATTTTGTCTTTCGGAAATATAAAGTATTGTTATGAAGTGTTAGTGGTGGGCCCTCACATTCCTAAAATAAAAATGACTCCCTTTAAGTGGGACGACGAAAATGGTAAAATGACCCATTTAGTCTGGGACGGAGGGAGTATTAAATAAAGAAATATATACTCCCTTCGTCTCCTTAATAAGTGTCTGTTTACTTTTTGCAAGGAGTATAATATTTTAAAGTATAAAAAGGTGAGAAAAATAATATTTTAATGTGTAGTGGGTAATTGTATTAATATTGAGTGTGGACCCCATGTATAGTGGATTGAGTATGATAATATTATTGTGTGTGTCATATCAACTTAAAAAGAAAATGAATACTTTTTATTGAGACATACCAAACTGGTAAAATTAACATTTATCATCAGAGGGACGGAGGTAGTATATATATATATATATATATATACTCCCTCCGTCCCGCCACGGTAATTATATTTTACTAATAAGGGCATCTCATCAAAAGAGTTATATTTTCCTTTTTGGTAAATGAGACTCATACAAAACAATATGTTCATGGAGCTCACACATAATACTACCTATTATACATTAAAGTATTATATCTTTCAACCTACTACACATTAAAAATATTATATTTCTTAATTTTTGTGCAAACTATAAGTGTAACTCTTTTAAAATGATCAATGAAATATACTCCTTTCGTCCGCTTCAAATGTGTCAATTTTACTATTTTTGGCGTCTTGTTCAAAGATATTCATTCTCCTATTTAGTAAAAAAGTACACAATATGGCTCACCACTTCCCTCTAATACAATTACCCACTTTACATATAATAATACTTCTTAATCCACATGCAAAAAATAAACGGACACCTTAGATCCGAACAGAGAGAATATATTTAAGAGCTAATTATTTGACAAATATTCCTAACCATGCAACGAAATTACACGTAAACACTAGTTGTATCTTAAAGATAAAGAGTTCAAATATTGTTTTCACTCCAGTCTCTTCTTATAACTCTTAACTAAAATTTTCTACTAAACATATACTCCCTCCGTGGCATTTTAATTTTTATATATTTTTAATTTAGCGTTTCATTTTAATTTTTATATTTCTTTTTTTAATAAGTAGGACCCACACAAATTATGGCCCAAACATCACACTAATACAACTATTCACTTTAAATTAAAATATTATTTCTCTTACCTCAGCACACATTAAAATATCATATTTATTAATTTTCGTGCAAAAAATAAATATAAAGTTTGATACTGGATGGAGAGAGTATTATGTATAAACCAAGTATACCCAATAGTTCAATGAAAAAGGTTTAAAAGTCTCTTTTTTTAATATTGAAAGAAAGTAATATTTTTGTAATATTGTAATATTTTGAATGTATTAATATTATATTCACTATTACCACTTTCAAAATAGTGTATAAATAGTGTGGACGAACAATAATAAATAGTGAATTAAAATACTTTAGACGGCAGTAAACAAAAATGATATACTATGTAAATCGATAAGAAATAAAAGGTATTGTCTCCTATGTCAGGGTGTACGGATCGAGATATGTGTGTCCAGCTCCTATTCGATCCAATATTATACTATTGTCTATTAAATGTTATATTATTTAATACTAAAATTTATATTATGATTTTTCAGAAAAAAAAAGATAAATTTTTTAATGAAATATTAATATTTTTCATATTTCAACAACAATTTTTCAAATAGAAAATAATTCGATAGTTAATTAAAATGTAATCTTTAATAATGAAATGTAACGGTTGAACACCAACTCAAAATAATATGTGAAGTAAATAACTGAGCGTCACGTTTATTGGGAGTTGAAAGTAAAAGCGGGAGAAAGATGAGATGAAAGAAATGAGGAGATGAGATGAGTCAGATGACATGACATTTGAATTTGAGAATGTGGTTATTTTCGATCACCATTACTTTAAAGGGAGGATCTCATTTCCCATTATTGTATTATTAGAGTTATTCTCTTGTAAGTGGTAAATAATTAGGTTTACATTATAAATAATCCATGTAAATTTTGTAATTCCTTTAATTTAAATCATTTAATTTAAATATTTTAGCATTACATATGGTATTTAGAAATATAATATACTCTCTTTGTCTCATTTCAATATTTACATACTTTTATTTTGGGCGTTCAATTTCAATATTTACATTTTCTTTTTTGGAATATGGGACCCACCTAAAACAATTAATATATCACCATGGTCCCAATATCCAACACTAACACACCTACCCACTCTACATTAAATATTATATCTTTCTACCCACTATCTATTAAAATACTATTCTCCTTAAATATTATATCTTTCCACACACTATCTATTAAAATACTATATACTTTAATCAATGTGCAAAAAACAAAAGTAAACATTGAAACGAGACTGAGAGATTATAAAATTAGAAGGGGAAATACAAAATTTATACGGTGAAATCTATTTACTTTGTGTTATTATTATACTCCCCAAACTTGTTTCCATATTTTTCATATATCAAGATTTTTTTTAAAGTAATAAAGTATATTAAGTTTGTTAGGAATAGATAATAATTTTGCAAATAAAGCGGAAGACGAAGATTAATTGTATTAACTCTTATACCATTCTGAGAGTAAACTTTTACTATAAGACAACGAAAATAAAAAAGGTAAAATCAAATTTGAGACGGAGGGAATACGGCTTTAACTAAGAAAACAGTTTTCCTTGCAAATCTTGAGAGAAAAAAATTAAACAATAGCCTTCATTAGCATCGTCATCCTTCTAATTTGCAAGTGTATATGATGACAAATCGAATATGAAGACAGGTAGATTAGAAGCTCACCTTTCAAATCAATCTGTTTAGTATCTAGAGCAAAAATGACGAAACCATAATAATGGTAAAAGCCAATATTTACATAAAGAGGTTGATGATCTAAATAAAATCTAGAATACAAATATTACAGAATAATAATACACATAACAACAGTATAGAGAAAATTTAGGTTGCAGGATCGTCGGGCGACCGCTTCAAATCCATTTCAACTTGGTGAATGGTCCATTGCATGTTTTCCAATTTCTGCAAAAATTAAAATGTTCATCAAGATAATAAAGTCTCAAATCATCCAATTCAGCCACAAGAATCTAAATAAGAATTGGTATTACTACAGATTCTACCTTCACTATGTCGTGGTATTGCCGAGCAATGGAATCAAAGTGAGGATCGACACCTTGATACTCACGAAGACGTGTAACCTGATAAACAAATCAAGATCAAAATTGGCATTTGTTTTCTGTTATGCAATTGATACCTCAATATCAGTGTGACAACAAAATATTAGTTTTCAAATTATTCAAGCAGCATAGTTGAAGAAAAGAGGAATTGAGCCCATAAACCATTGACCAGCCATAACATCTCCCATATCACAACTGACAAGAGTAGAATACCAAGGTATTCCTTAACTATCTATAAAGGCATCCATAATAGTGGTAGATAATAACAAGGACTCACATGCCAATTCATCACTTTATTAACAACTTTTGTTGACAAAACTTCCTCACAATCTTTTTAACTACATCAATGTTAGTAATTGTGGGTCTCATTTTCGTATTTTTACTTGAAACAATTCATGTGGGTACCACTTAAACCTGTTAAGTGTAAATAGTAACAGATGGCATGGGTCCCACCACAAAATTGTTATTAACACATAATCAAAACGCTATTAACCAATAAACCTAGTTAATAACAATCCAATTAGCATCCACTGTGGTTGCTCAAGTTAATAATAATCAAGTAAATATTTTAACTTTTAAGACGTACATGTAAACTGTGAAAATTTAAATTTTATTAATAATTTCAATTAGAGAATAATCTGTTATTTATCCCTTGTATACAGAAATTGATACCCTTCAATTATTAAGATTTCCTTACCAAAAAGTGATGTGTGTAGGATGCAATGCAAGGTTAAAAATGCACGATGATTTATACAAATATTATATACTCCAAATTCCACGTCCATAAAGAGTAAAGAATCTAACCGCTTTATTATATGCAAGTGAAGCTTCTTCTGTTGATTCAACCAGATAATTTCTATAAAAGCAAAAGAAAGTAAAAATTACACAATGAAAAGTAAAACAAATTAACTGAAATTGAGTTATTTTTTACCTAATTTTGTGGAGTGCTGGGATGGTTTCCCTATTATAGGTTTCAAGTAGGAGAAGATATTCTATAACCCTTCAACAACAGATTAAAGCAATTTGTCAGCTAAACTAATTTAAAAAAATTTTAACATCACAAACCAGGTCATCATCAGGGTAAACAGACCTTAATTTAGCACTCATGGTCTCACATCTTTTACATAGCCAAATCTTATGCAGTTCATCCTATGAAAGACGGAATCATTAGCAATTTGCTTCACGGAACAAAAAAGTTTTAATAATACCAAATAAACTGCAAATAAAACCATGATTCTTACATATTTATGCTGATGTCGAAGTTTTACGTCTTTCACAAGCTTAATAAGTACCCCAAGGATCTGCTCCAAAACCTTGAATGAACAAAACAGAACAAGTGGAATGCATAAACAAAAAATCAACAACTCAAAATTCAAATGATAATATTCAACTAGATAAAAAAGGTCATGAAGGGATAAGAAAGTACGGAAGAACCCTACTTACATTGTAGTATTCTGCAAATTTTCTATCAGATAAATATAAATCCTCCCTCCATGCTAATTCTTCTCTTTCAATCTCCTCAGTAATCAACTTCACCCTGTTATATACGAATTTAAATTGTAAAATCAGGGTTAACCAGAGGAAGAAAGTTTCATATACTGAGATGAGAAGAGATTATTTTTGTTTATTCTCACTACAAGCGTATGTTTATGAGTTGTGATATTACAATAATAATATAAAATTTAAACAGCAACATAAACATGATAATAAGAAATTCAGGTTACAAGCATTTCTAATCCAAAAGAACAGAATCACAAGTACAGTGTACCCTTTTCTATAAGACTGAAGAATAATTTTTTATGCTGAGACTTCAATTCAACAATTGTGACAGAGCAAAGACATATAAATATGCCACATCATTTACATAAACAAGTACAAGGCTTTTACTGCAAAATATGGAAAAGAAGGCGTAAGCAAAGTGATTAAGTAATATAAACAAGCCTATAGCAGTACTATTTACTAAACACTCAAAACAACATTTTCCCAGCATCTATCCAGAGAGCTCAAAACAGATGGGGATCTTCAACTGAATAAACTGGAAGGCAGAAGATATGAATGTTAGTATATGACATTTTAATGATGCAGTCTTGCAGAGATTTGTTGAGGTTGCATGAGAGAGTGCAAAAGAGACCTTTCTGGAAGCCGGGAAGTCATACTCTGGTGATTAGTTGATGAACCTTGCAAACCAAGGATAAAATGTTAGCCTGGTTACAACATATATTTTCATAGTGTAGAAATTATAATAATAATAAATAAAATTATATATATATATATATATATATATATATATATATATATATATATATATATATATATATATATATAAGCATATAACAGTGAATACAGGATTCACTGACAGCAATCAAAATCTAATGCATGAATGGTTTGATCACAAATGATATTCATTAACATAACTGTAAAATAAAAAAGGTGTAAGTATTGACTCATATGTATTGTAAATAAGAGAATAGTCTGATATCAAGCTGGAGATCAAGGAGAAGTTGTCAAAGGATGTAGTTAATAAAGTATCGAGAAGTTGTTGATGAATGCATACCAATGCAAGTATCAGTAACAATAGAAAGAACCCTTAAGAACTTCGCAATATGCAAGCATTCAATAATCCTATAACACAATAAGGATAGAGAAAGTGGAAGGATGAAACATTAGACTGACCAATGACATCTATAACAATGGCATCTGCCAACTTATCACATTTAGCTTCTAACCGGCTGGCTATCTCACGGGCAAGAAACACCTGGTATTCAGTAATGTCCTACAATATCGTAAAAGTAGAAGCATTTTTAAAGGTTACTGAGATGAAACTAATAATATGAATGAAACTCAGAACATGCAACACATTCCACTTCTTAAATTGCAAATGAAGTTCCAGCAAATAACTGTAGACTATCATAAATGAATGTACATAGATGTTTCATGGTCAATATTACATACCATAGATAGTGGAGTCTGTTGAAGTTGTGTTTGCCATATATAGGCTGGAGTTATTCCAAGGAACCTATTTGGGACACCACCAACTTCAGGTTCTGATGCATCAAGTACCCCGACAGAGAAAAAATTACTGGCTGGAGGACCTGCTCCAGTGGCAGTTACATTTGTATAATTAGTTGAGTTTGTGCTTGAGCTGATTGTGCCACTGATACCCGTACTTTCAAGTGAGCTCCTTGACACTAAGCTCCATTTTTCAATTTCTTCCTCATGAATCTCACCATCTTTAGAGATCAGAGGAAGTCTCAATCTTTGAGCAGCTTCTGCAACAACCATCCGATGCTCAAGGGTTTCATAAACCTGAAATCAAACTTTCTCACAATTTACAGACTAAGGGGCACTTGGTTAAAATTCTTAATGATAATGGTAATAGTTTGATTGATGAGTATGATTGATATGAGGGGAGTGGTTAGTGAAAGTAAGAGACCAGTTAACTAATAGTGAATGAATTATAGTGCACCAAGCATTATCGATGAAAATGATTACCTTCTATTCTTGTTACCCACCTCTAATACCACAAATAAGCAGCCCATATGTATATATTCCACACCATGATTTTTATTTCTTTCATATCATCTCAATAAGACAACATACTAAAACTAAAACAATTACAAATGCAAACGCTACACTAACTTGTGCTCTATATATACTCCATTTGAATCTTCAAACAATTATGAATAAAAGCTGTGCAATATCCAAGACCACTTAATTTCCTATTGCTGTGTCTCCAATTTTGCTACCCTAAACCCAACAAACAATGAATACAGTTATATATGCCAAACGCTACAATGTCTCAACCTCTACGCCCTACAAGAACGCTCAAATAGTGCATTAATTACGCTCGTAATTAGATAAATTAATTTGAGTGAGGCTCTTGTGCCCCTTTGCAATTTAAATCCCCTAGCAATACATAGGTTTAAATAGAATATGGAGGGGGGAGGACACGGCGTGTCCCCGGGCGCAGGAGCTTTTGCCAAATAATTTTCCTTACAAGAATATCAGGTTTGCAAGAACCCCTTCCAAAGTAAGATTGCAGAAATTCACTGTATAAAATTAATTAGTAGGACCTGTGGAGAGCTCATCAAGCCAAGCTGCGGATACAGACCCTGAACATCACGAATGCCACCCAAATTAGCCACCGAAACTGCTTGTTGATACTCCTCTACCATAGCTATTGCCTCTATGTACACCGCCTGCGGAATGGTAACGCCATTAATCCCAATTAATACAAAATACAGCCGGCAATGAGGGAAGATTTAAATCGGTAACACATTACTAGGGATTCCAAGTACCGCTGCCTCTCTTTACACATTTCTTCTCTGGCCTGCATTTTCAAAAATCATTCAAATTTAACTGGAGCACAACATTTTTAATCAGTGATGAAATTGAAGTGGAGAGGGAATGGTGGATACGAAATGGAGATCGTAGTAAGTGGACTTAGAAATGAGAGATCCATCGGGGGCCAAACAATGACGCTCCAGTTGATCCATGACTTGATTGACGTCCGCCGGAAGATTTTGCGCTGCGAAGATTTTCGCCATTTTTCAATCATAAAATCCCTCTTCTTCTTCTTTTTACTTTTCCAATTTCGGAGAAGTTCAGTTAGAGTTCAATTTAGAGTCGAAATCTGAAGGAATTCTTTACGCCGGCCTTGGATTTAAAGTTGAAGTGGGGACGAAGTTGGCGTTACAGGAAACGACAGCGTTGCGTAGATTGCACTGATCGATAACTTTTGAATTTTATTTCTACCCTTTGGTTATGGAGAGCATCCGGTAGCACTAATTTTGATCCAAGCCCAAATTTATTTTTTGGGACTAATAATCTCTGTTGAGTTGATATCCGGTACATTATATATGTATATTTTTTTTATTCAGTATTGTATATATGTTTCTTAGTAATTGTATATTTTTTTTACATTCAATTTTTTATTAAAAAACTAGTATAAATGTGTATAATTATTGAAGTCATGAGAGGCAGTGATAGGTTTCCTCGGAGGGGTGGGTGTGAGAGTAGGAACCCTTATTCCGAGCGTTATCCAGCGAGGCAGAAAAGCTACCCTAGTTACCCTGTACCCAACCATAAGATAGACGATAGATCGGAAGCTAGAAAGTTCGATTGGTCTAAGGTCTAGAACCCAAAAACTTCCCAAAATCATGCACAATGGAGATGATGTTCAGAAGATTTTCGGAGATAGAGAAAGTAATGGATGTTTTCATTCCAAAGAAGATAAGCAACCATGGTCAGAGATATGGCTTTGTACGCTTCAGAAACAATGTGAATATTAAAGTGATTGAAGGTAAACTCAACAACGTGTGGTTTGGCTCTTTCAAACTCAGAGCAAACATTTCCAAGTTCGAAAGAAAAGGCGGAAAAAAGGGTATTACCGTAGAGTATGCAAAGCCAAGAAAGGTTCATATACAAAATTCTGGATGGAGAAAGGAAGAAATATCTTATGCAAAGGCAGTAAGCTCAAATCAAACAAAGGAAAACCAGTTAGGAGAAGAGAAGAAAATGACTTCACAATTTTCTGGACTTTGCTACGAATCAGAGAAGAAAGATAAAGAAGAACTAGAAAGATGTTTAGCTGGATGCCTAAAAGAAGAAAGTATATGGCCTGAATGTTGTGGAGAAATCCATGAGATATGTGAAGGGAACTTATTGCAAACTATACAGGAGGGGATTTAGTACTTTTCAGTCCAATCTCAATTAATTTTGGAGAAGAACAGATGTCGAAGGAGTTGTTGAAGTGGTTAGAGTTTATTAAGAAGTGGGAAGAAGATGATGTATCTCTTAGGAGGAGAATTTGGACGAGATGGTATGGAGTGCAGTTACATGCTTGGAATCTGAAGTTTTTCAAACTTGTAGCAAGCAAATTCAGTACAGTTCTAAAGATAGATGAAGATACAATAAGCAAAAGTAACATCCATTTTACAAGAATCTTGATTCGAACACCATTGCATTTGCTTCCAAGTGAACCATTCAAAGTATCAGTGGATGGAAATTTTTTCTTTATTAAGATCAAAGAAGAAGAAGATGCATTTGACGATTACGAAAGCTGGTCATCAGAGGGAGTCCTTGAATCTGAAAGTGATGATGATCTGCTTTGGAGTCAGGAAGACAGTGAGTATGAAGATGACAAGGTAATGAGCGCAGGAGAAGATGACAGATCGTCGGCTGCAGATGCAGAGTCGAACCTCGATTGTAATGCTTGCACAGAAAAAGAGGTAACAACTCCATCGAAAAGGAACAATAACATTTATGATAAAGGTGATTGGGGGGCGGCCTCACCAGTTTTGAGAACAGGAAAAGATTTGGTGATCTTCTCGAAAAACAAGAAAATTACAGATAGTGGAGAAATAAATATTTCAGATATGGGCTCCTTTATAGATTATCCTATAGCCCATAAAGGAAATTCTACCAAAGGCCCAAAAAATGGAGAAGTAAGAAATATCATTAAGAAAAAAGCCCATATTGAAGAAATAGACAAGGCCCACATGCACTTGGGTGCAAACCAATATCCAGGAGATTTGGTAATTCTTTATGAGCGAAGTGAAGATACACCAGAAACAGAAATTGAAAATAAAGATGGTATAGAAGATACGGAATTGGAAAAACAAGAGAACCTAGATAAATCAGAAATGTTGGAGGTGTCTAGCTCCATGAAGAAAGGGGATAGTTCAATTGCAGGGGAGGAAAAAATAGTAAGTTCACGGATGAAACGGAAATTAGTGAAAATCCATCACTCCAAGAAGAAGTTTCGAACCATGGAATGAAAAAATGTGAGAATCATGAAGCACAAGGAAGAAAGAAGGAAAAAAGTAAGTTGTTCGATAGTGAGAGCTTTGAGGAACAAAGATATCAGTACTACCTTGAAGATAGAGAAATTATAGAAGAAGCAAGAGAAATTTGGGAAACAGGTAAGAAATTGGGATTGAAAGGAAAAGCTACGGATGAGAATATGATAGAAGAAATTGCTCGATGTGAAAGAGAAGATAGAAAGGAGAAAAAGAAGAATAAGAGAAAGACAGGAAAGGGAGTGAATAAAGTTATCAAATGAAGATTTTAAGCTTTAATGTAAGAGGCTTGGGAAGAAAGCAAGAGGAGAGAGATACAGAATATGCTGATTAAATTAAACATTGAAGTTTGTTGTATTCAAGAGACTAAAATAGAAAAATTGGAGGAGCATGTATGCAGAAATTTGTGGAAGGACAAGAATTATGAATGGGCACATAAAGAAGCAGAAAGGAGGTCTGTTAGTGTCGAATTGAACACCTATTTGATTAATATTGTTGTAATATATTAGCACAAGTATATTATATTCAATATATATGAGAAAAAGGTACACTTGAGGTGTTTTGTTTTGTTTTAGGTGGAAAAAGGACCAAAAGTGTAAAGTTGGAGAAAATGTGCAATTTGTGCAAAAATGCTGAAAACGCACGTCCAACTTTTATAAATTTTCAGCATTTTGTGGAGCTTTGAATAAGAAGTGTGATATATGGTTGGAAAGCCACTGAAAAGGGGATCATTTTTGCGTAAGGAACGCCTCATTCGGAGTTCGAACGAGGAAGTTATGATCAAAGTGGTGACGTCGCGCGAGCTGTGCCTAACGGAACAGATATGCTACTTTCCATGGCTTGTTACACATTCAAATGGTAGAGTTTCTTTGAGTTCTTTATATGGATAGGAAGGGAAGGAAGAGAGGATCGCGTGAGCATAAAAATCACTCAATTCAGTGGTCGAATGTAAAAGTTATACACGAAACGGTGAGACTGTGCAAGCTACAAAAGCCAATTGACCACGACACATTGATTCGACCAAACCCTTTGGTCGAATCAAGGTCGAATCGGAAGAATGGAGTGAGGAAAATCGCCAATTTCGATTTGATCAGGATTCAACCAAGCCCCTAGGTCGAATCCTAGGTCGAATTCCATACCTGGGACGCGTCCGGATCCAATTTTTACACCCCAAGTGCATGATTTTTGCGTATTTTTCAAGAAAAAGCTCATCCAAGGTCCATAAGGAGTGCTTACAAGTATAAAAGGAGATTTAGATCACATCATTATTCATCATAGAGGTACAAGAGAGGAGAAGAGAGGCCACAACCATACTACACCCCACAAGGGGGGATCACCCCCCAACCATCATCCACTTCCTTTCTTCCATCCATCCATCACTTTGAAGATTCGTATGTGGAATCAAGAGGAGAACCAAAAGGAAAATTCAAGACGGAGAAGGACGTGACGACGCCCACATCTAGGGTTTTATTTGTTTTCTCATTTATCTTGTATTTTTCGGACATCTGGGTAAGATCTATCCAATCCCTATGATTGTTCTTCTTAACATCATGGGCTAGAGCCTTTTTGGTAGAATTAGGGTTGTGAAGGTTTTATCTAGTTAATTGAACTTCCATGTATATACTCCGTACAACACTACTTGTGGATTTATTTTATATCGTGCTTTCTTAATTCATACTCACAGTCACTTGGTGCATCATTAACTGTTATGTAGAGTCTGAATACATATCTTGGTTATTGATTGAGTGCGTTCACTGCTGAGCAGGATTCTATGTTATGATTCTAAGTGAGGGGACTCTGAAGCTTCTTTAGAACTATCATATATGAATGTTTATTAATTGAATTGAATTCGGGTTAGTAAGCAGGATAAAGAGGGTAATTTTATAGTACCTATAAATGGAGATCATATCGGGTTAGATTCTAGACGTGGAAAATAATTGATACTAATAGTACCTAGAAAGGGGGGAAATTATATCTCTTGCTCCGGGGTTATTCACACGTGTTACACGCATATTTACTTGTGTCTATAGAGTAGATATGCATGGTTTAGTGATGCGTCCATATTCCACAAGGCAGAGTCTGACACCAACACACGGAAGGGAAGTTAAATAGTAAAACTGGATTTCCCTGGAGCTACCTATTCTCCTACTTGATCCACTTTCGTATTCTTCTAGTGATATTCTATTTTATTTATTATTTTAATTAATTGTTTAGTAGTTGTTAATTAAATCCATCAACTTTTATTACCTTGTCTTAATTAATTTAGCTAATAATTAAATTGATAATACGCCATCCTTTGGGTTCGATATTCACTTAGTCGCTTGCTTAAACTTCAATTGATATCCTTAATACTTGGGGATTAATTTTGCGTACAAAGAAAACGCGCATTAATGCTCCGTGCAACTTTGGTGAGAAGTTAGAATTATGGGAAATAATTGTTGGGATCTTGGAACAAAATACAGTTAGATGTGTATGTGTAATTGGTGATTTCAACCCTGTCAGAAACAAAAAAGAAAGAATTGAGAGGGGCAGTGGTGAAGAAAACAGAGATATGGATAAATTTGAGAACTTCATCCTAGAGGCTGGATTACTTGAAATTAGTTTATGGGGAAAATTTTTTACGTGGTATAGGCAAGATGGAACATGCAAAAGCAAACTGGATCGTATGTTAGTGAATATGGAATGGATTCAAAGGTGGCCAAACCAAGTTTTAAAAGGATTGGGAAGATCTTTCTCCGATCATCGACCAATCTACATTGAAAGTGCTCGGAAAGACTGGGGTCCAAAGCCTTTTAGATTCTTGAATTGTTGGATATCTCATCCAAATTTTATGGAGTTCGTAAAAGAAAAATGGGATAGTTATGAGATTAGTAGATGGGGAAGTTTTGTTGTTAAACAAAAACTCAAAAAGCTACGGAATGATTTGAAAATATGGAACAAGGAAGTATTTGGTAAGATTGAGGAAACCATTTCAGAAAGGAAGCAAAAAATAGAGATATTGGATAGCATTGATGACACCTTTGGGCTAGAAGATGATGAGGTGATTGTGAGAAACCAAATGAGAGCAGAACTTATTAGAAACTTGAATTTGAAGAAAAATGTATTATTTCAAAAGTCCAAGGCAAAGTGGATACGAGAGGGAGATGCTAATTCAAGTTTTTTTCACAAGTGGATAAATAGAAGAGCAAAGCAGAAATAGATATTGGGGGTTATGCACAACAAAGATGGATGGAGTCAGTTAATTAGGTAAAAGAAGCTGTTTTCAATCATTTTAAACATCACTTTAGTTCAAGAAAGTTGAAAAGGCCGCTATTGTCAGAGCATTTATTTGAGAAAAAAATTGATGATTGTAATAATGCTTTCTTGGTGGCAAATTTTACTGAAGATGAGGTGAAACAAGTTATTTGGAATTGTGACGCAAACAAAAGTTCGGGACCAGATGGCTTTTGTTTGCTTTCTTTAAATGCAGTTGGGAAGTGGTCAAACCTGAGATTATGACAATGGTGAATGAATTTTATAGAAATGGAAGGTTAGTGAGAGGAAGTAATCCTTCTTTTATATTACTGATCAAGAAGAAAAATGAATGCAGAAAACTCGAAGACTACCGCCCAATATCCCTCATTAGTAGTATATATAAAATAATCTCCAAGATTTTTGCTTCTAGGTTGTCAAAAGTGTTGGATGGCTTAATCTCAGAAAATCAGTCAGCATTTGTGGGAGGGAGACAAATCTTAAAATTGTCTTACTAAATGAGATCATGGATGAAGCTAAGAGGAAAAAATTAAGCAGAATCATTTTCAAGGTAGATTTTGCCAAGGCTTACGATTTGATTGAGTGGGAGTACCTTGAAGATATGATGAAAAAGATGAACTTCAACACGAAATGGTGTAAATGGATTAAGGAATGCATCTCTATAGCCACAGCTTCAGTACTAATCAACGGAGCTCCGTCAGAAGAATTTAAGCTAGAAAGAGGATTGAGACAAGGTGACCCTCTATCACCTTTCTTATTCCTTATTGCTGCTGAGGGATTGAGTTTATTGATGAAAAAAACTACAGAAACTGGTTTAATTGAAGCTGCAAAAATTAGACGGGATGGAATGTCAGTGTCTCACCTATAATATGTTGATGATACTATCTTCACATGCTCGGAGAAAGCCAAGAATGTAAGAATTATCAAGCACATTCTTCGAAACTTCAAAATTGTATCTGGTTTTAAGGTGAATTTCAATAAATATAGTCTTATGGGGCTGAATATGGAGGAAAATATGGTGCGAAATTTGGCGGACATGATGGGTTGTGAAGTAGGAAAACATCTCTTCTCATACTTGGGCTTACATGTGGGTATAATCCATAAAAAATCAGCATCTTGGATCAATCTTGTGGAGAAAGTTAAACATAGATTGGCAACTTGAAATGATAAACACATCTCTTTGGGAGATCGGGCTACATTAGTTCAATCTGTTCTTTATTCGATTCCGATCTATTGTCTGTCAGTATACAAGATTCCGAAAAAAACCATTGGGGAGATTTCTCAAATCCAAAGGAAATTCCTATGGGGGGGTTGTGATACCAATTTTAAAATTCCTTGGGTAAAATAGGAAGACATCTGTTTAGGAAAGAACAATGGGGGGTTGGGAGTGAAAGATTTGGGGAGTTTCAACATAGTCTTACTTAAAAAATGGGTGTGGAGATTTTTGAATGAACTCGAGAGACTATGGGTAAGGGTCATCAAAGCTAGATATGGGGGTTTTGTGAGAAACAGAGGGAGATGGAGACCAACATTGGGGTTGATAGAGTCAAATGGGTGTAATTGGGGGTTAGTATCGAGATGGTGGAAAGAGATTAGTAACTTATATTGGGGGAATAGTGATGAGTTAGGTATGGTGAAAGAAGTGAAAATATGCATTCTAAGCAAGACATAAAATATAATGGAGGATGAGAACAACGATATCTACCACCCCCCTTGCAACGTCAATTTCACTGAACACCTCTATCAATTACTGACCTCTCATCGTCAATTTCTCTGAACACCCTGTCATCGTTAATTTCTCTGAACTCCTCTATCAATCACCGCTCAACCGTCACCACTATCTTCTAAGAAGACCACCAACCATCTCCACCGCCGCCTCTATCTTCTGAGAATACCACCGTCAACCCCGTACCTCCACCGCTTGCGATTCTCTCAACATCACAATTTCTGAAAAAGGTGGAAAGTAAAATCGCAATTTCTGAAGAACGTAGGATGTAAGGTAGACAAAAGGTAGTGAGAGAGACGTAGGAAAAGCGTAGATAGAAGATGAGATCTGGACGTCTCAAATCGCTGGACGAGAAGAAACTAACAAGAATGAGATTCATTGGAATTTTTGGGCTTTTATACTGATCCGATTTTCTAAATGGGTATTTAATAGATATATTGTTAACATACGTGCATTAGAACTACGCTTTCATGTAAGGCACTGCATTCGTTATCCCTTCCAAATTGCTAGACCAGCTTATCTCGAAACTCGAGGAATTGGGTAGAAAATCTGGTTCCCTGCGGAGAACAAGGTAGAAATCAATTTGCTTCTCAGGCACACAAGTTAGAACATATTCAGATATCTTAAGAGGCTACGATTATTACAGCAGAAAACAGCTCGTACGATCAAGGATAGATAGATTTCAATGAAACAAACTGCACTTCTCCTTCGCAGGTAATAATGAACATATAAACTCTACCAATTAGGAATGTAAAAAAAAAAAAAAGAGACAAGCTTTCCTGCAGCAGAGCAAACATTGAGATTAGACTGAGTACAATGTAACCAGCACTTTTATAGTTTTTCTTCATTATACAGAAAGCAAGCTCTTATTTATGGTGACAATGATAGTTTCTTTATTACAATGAAAACAAGCTCTTATTTATGGTGACAATGATAGTTTCTTTATTACAATGAAAACAAACTCATACACAAGCTGAACCAAGACATTCCCGCCAATCCCCGGAGTTTAAACCATGCTGAGTTTCATCACCAATAGTCATTTTGAAAACCTTTGGAGGAAAAGTAAAGCCCAGTCACATATATTCCAAGGGAGCGTTATTCACCATATACCAAATGCCAAGAGTTCTGCCAGATGAGGAAATCGCATTACCAACGGCTCATGACTTGGTCAAATTCCGAATGACATACTGAAGGATGCCTCCATGGTCGAAGTAAGCCAGTTCAACCTGAAAAGCACAACACCAATAATTGAGTGTTTGCTTTATCACAAATCTAGGATCATCATCTAGTGCACAATCTCAACGTCGAATTGAAACAGCTATTTATCAATCAAAGTATTTTACAGGAACGTGGACTAATTGTTAACATAAAAGTTCGGTACCTCTGTGTCAAATCGTAAGGTACATGCAAAAGATTTTCCATTATCTGTTGTCACAGTAATATCTTGTCCAGGTCTAATATCACTGGTCTTTGTCGGGAGATCTATGGTGTAGCGCTCATGGCCCGTCAAGCCAAGTGAATCTACATCCTCGCCCGGCTTAAAGCAGAGTGGAACTATACCCATGCCAACTAAATTGCTACGATGAATCCTCTCAAAACTTTTAGCAATCACAGCTTTAACACCCTTAATTAATCAAAAGTCACCATGAGGCGATTTAAACATGTGTCACTGAAAATAAAAGAGGCACTCATCACATATTAAATAAGTATTGTAAGAAACCCTAAACCTGAAGCATTGGCCCCTTGGCAGCCCAGTCTCGAGAACTACCACTTCCATACTCTGCTCCAGCCAGAATAATTGTATCTTGCCCAGCTGACTTGTATCTCTGAGAAAACATGCATTTAATGTCACCGTAAGGCTAAGTTTAGAAAAAAAATATCAACATAATTAAACAAGATCCGCCAACCCCCACAAGCACCAACCCCCCCAAAAAAACCCTCGATTTACGATCAGGTGTTACTATTTTATTCCTAGTAATTTATTGCAAGTTAAAGCCACCAAATCTTACCATTGCAGCATCATATACATATAATTTCTCCCCAGTTAGAATGTGGACAGTCTTTGGGCCCACTTCTCCATTCAGCAGCTTATTTACAATTCGTATATTAGCAAAGGTACCCCTAGCCATCACCTCATCATTACCACGACGGCTACCATAAGAGTTGAAATCCCTTCTATCAACACCGCGCTCCATCAGATACTTAGCAGCAGGACTGTCTTTGTGGATACTTCCAGCAGGAGAGATGTGATCAGTAGTAATACTGTCTCCAAACAAAAGCAGACAATATGCGTCCTTCACCCCACGGGGGCCAGGTGGGTCCATAGTCATGCCATTGAAATATGGAGGTTTGTGGATGTATGTTGAGTCCTCGTCCCACCCATAAAGACTTGATGAAGGAACAGTTAACTGATTCCAAAATTGATTTCCCTTGGTAATGGCTTCATAAGTACTCTTGAACATATCAGGAAGAACACTAGATTGAACAACCTACAGAAATATAACTAAAACTTGACTTCTTGTATAAATAGTTCAAACTGTATAATACAAAAATGCTAAACAAGCAAACAAAAAATTGCCTGAGCAATTTCTTCAGTGGTAGGCCAAATATCCCTGAGATAAACACTTTTTCCATCTTTTCCAGTTCCAATTGGCTCTGAATCAAAATCAATGTCAACCTAAAAAGTACAGAAACATCAGGAAAGATATCTGGTGAAATCCATCCCCCACCTAAGATGCCCAATAAAGCATTAAACAGAACCCACAAAACACATCAGATGATAATTTCATCAGAAGTGATATAACAGCATATTTGTAGCTGATTGACAAGCAAAGTTCATTATACAGTACTCAACTGCAACTGGATTAAATACCAAATAAATAGCAAAAAGATAGAATCTCTACAGTAGGGCTATTAGAAATTTGAGGCATACCGTGCCAGCAAGTGCATAAGCCATAACTAGTGGAGGTGAAGCAAGATAATTCGCTCTAGTCAATGGATGAACACGGCCCTCAAAGTTTCTATTTCCAGACAGGACAGCAGCAGCAACAAGGTCTGGCAAGTCAAAAGAAATTGATTAGGCACTATGTTGCAACAAGTGACATGGAACAATTTAAAGTTAACTTCAGTGCTAACTAAAACTCCATCAGATTATCACTGATAACTAAAACTCCATCAGATTATCACAGATATCCAAGCTAAAGTATCGCCATGTCATGTACCATATCCCTGATTTTGATATGACACTACAAATAAAATGTAAACCTATCAAATAATTGACAAACACAAGGATGATTATAAATCACTATTTATTTCATTAAATTCTAATATTTCCACATCCTTAACTAACTAATCAATAGACTAATCATTTCCTCTCATCCAGGATAAACAGTGAACATCCAGATTCCAGACACAGATCTTGGACGTTTGGAGTAAACATTCTAAATCCATGTAATGGGTGAAGGAATGGTGTTTACTGTTCAAAGTAATTGAAACTATAACTCTAATCTACCACAATAATTTAATACAACCTTGAGATCATTTTCTGTTCCGAACTAGTCAAAATGTGACGTGCGTTAGTCCCATTTTGTAGGTATGCCCTTCTGATAATTTATGAAAAGCTATTTTTTTTATTAGCATAAGGTGGTTATATTATGTTTTTTCATGAAGCCACTCAAACACACCACTAGACCGTATGACGACCCGACAACAGTAAGATAACTCCAAAGCAACCCAACCAAAGAGTTGTTCTTAATGCCTGATGTTTCCCCCGAAACCGGGACAATGCCACTATTCGGGTAACTATGAATCAAGATTATAATGGATGATACATTATTCAAATGACCATTGCCTAACGAAGGGGGCATTGAAATTCACTACACAAATAGATCATTAGAATCAAAGGGGCACACTTGTATAATATACCATTGTCAGCTATAGCCGATGTAACTGATTCATCAAGGTCTCCAGAATTCCCAATACAAGTTGTGCATCCATAGCCAACAATGTTAAAGCCTTGCTGGTTCAAGTACTGTTGCAAGCCACTACAAGTAATAAGACAAATTAGTAATGAACCAAAGTGGGATTGGATCACATAATCCAAAGCAGTACAAAGAACATAATAATAGATCTCTTAATATTAGATATAATACCTTTGTAACAAATATTTTGTTACAACCCCAGACCCTGGTGCAAGACTTGTTTTCACCCATGGTTTTACCTGTTCAATAATCATCAAACTTTACATCAGAAAATGTAGTTGAAAATTACAATCAGCTGAAATCAACTAAAAAGGATTGAACACAAGTACAGCAATTAAATTGATACAAACCTCTAAACCAAGTTCACAAGCCTTCTTTGCAACAAGACCAGCTCCAAGCATGACACTTGGGTTAGATGTGTTTGTGCAACTCGTAATAGCCGCTATAACAACACTTCCATGCCTGAGTTCTGCAGGTTGTCCATGGAATGAAAACTTCACAACTTTCTCTTGTTGTTCCTTTGGCACAGCAAACCCCTGCATGAATAAAGACAAGTAGGTTGAAATGATTCTTGAAAAAAAGGATTACAAGTTCATACTGAACCATCAGCAGCACCATTTTTGCACTTCAAACTAAATATATTAGTCATGCATAACCAAGCTTTAATTCAATTAATTCAGGACATTCAAAAAGGCGTCTTACCTTGAACCCAACTTTATTGTCCAGACATGAGTGCCAATCAGATTTCATATCTTTCAGTGGCACCCGATCATGAGGCCTGTAATATACAAACAAACCCATTTATTCCAAGAGAGTGAGAAGAAGCACTCATTATTTTAAATAAGATGTAAAAAACTATCAAAACTCAAATAATACTTAAAGCCAAGATAACTTATTAAGCATACCTTTTAGGCCCAGAAATACAAGGCTCAACATCAGCAAGATCCAACTCCAGATAAGATGAGTACACTCTCTCTTGTTGAGGCTGTACGATGACAGTAATCATAATTATGGTGCTCTAACCTTATCAATCACTACTAAGTGCAACTAATCAAGAGTTGTAAACCATACCTCATTGTAGTCGATGAACATTTTGTTAGCCCGCAAGTATGCCTCAATCATTGCTACCTAGCCAAGTTAAAGGAAGAAAACCAAGATACTTAAAGTCAAACTCTCTGGATATTGTAACCATAAGAATGTGAACATAAAGAATCGCAGCCAACCGTGTCATCACTTCTTCCGGTCAATTTCAGGTACTCCAGCGTTACGTGATCAACTGGGAAGAAACCCATGGTTGCTCCATACTCAGGAGACATATTTGCAATAGTAGCTCTATCTGCCAAAGATAACTTACCCATACCCTCACCTACACATGGAAACTAACATATGACTTTTCTACTATCACTAAGGGAGAAATATAGAAAGTCAGCTAAGTGAATTACCATAAAACTCCACAAACTTCCCAACCACACCATGTTTTCTCAACATTTGGGTGACAGTTAAAACCAGATCGGTTGCAGTGACCCCATCACGCAATTTTCCAGAGAGGTTAAAACCAACAACACCAGGCAGAACCATGCTCATTGGCTAGCAATATACAGAAGGAGAAAATATTGATATTAAATACAATGATACAGGGTGAAAAGGTGAATTGTACACTAGTACTAATTATAAAAACAATTATTTCAGTATTTCTACCCATCCATAAATAGACACACAAAAATCACATTCAAAGTAAAATAAAGGGACACGTAAACAATTATTTTGACAATGCAAAGCATACAAAAGGTTACCAGTTCCACGAGAAATATAGACTCCCACCAATAAATACATAAGAAGAGATAACAATCAAAACATTAAAAAATACTAGCTCCATACAATGGTAGCATGAAAAAAATCAAACAGTACTCCAGATAAAAATCAGGGCGCTCGAGTAAATAATGGGACAAGATTAAGCTAGCGTAAACAAATTGTGATGATTCCCCCACAAAAAGAGAACCAAGGTAAACATGATTTAGTTATCGGAACAAGCATTTTGAAACTATTTACACTGTCAAGCAATACTTACATGCAATGACAACTATTTATTACACCCATAAAGTATTAATAACATGTTCCTAGGAATATGCTATGACTAAAGGGCAATGGTTACCTGGCCAAGCATTGCTGCCTCAGCTTCTATTCCCCCAACTCCCCATCCAGCAACACCCAGTCCATCAATCATGGTGGTATGAGAATCAGTCCCAACCACACTATCAGGATACAGAATGCCATCGATATTGAAAACAACACGTCCAAGATACTCAAGATTTACCTGAAATTTTTATGAAGCATTTCACTATAATATAAAATATAGAGATATGCACATAAACTAGCCCCTATATTAATCGACATACTCAGATAAATGTAAATCTATGATCTCAAGCAAACATGAAGCATGGGCTTAATATAACAGACACAAACATTAAATAGAGGGATAAATATACCTGATGGACAATACCAGAACCAGGAGGAACAACCAGCATATTGCGGAAGGCTGTTGAGCCCCATTTAAGAAAAGCAAATCTCTCTTTGTTTCTCTTAAATTCAAGGTCCATGTTGGCCTGCACTGCATTTTCTGATCTGGCTACATCAACCTGAACAGAATGGTCGATGACAAGATCTACCGGAACCTGGGCACATCATTTAAAACAACTTAAAATAACATCAAGGAGCTAGTAAGGGAAGGAGGTTTTACAAAGAAATGCCCCTGAATATTTGTACAAGCAAATAGGATTTTAACGGACAAATTTGCATCATTTTCTGTTTCTCTTAATATCATATCATTTGTTGTTTCTCTAACATTCACTTGTAAAAATTCTTGATTATGATCATGCAAACCAATTCAATTGTACGCATACATAACCTACGTTCTGAACACTATATGCTGTCAAACATAGAGCTGCGGTAGAGATAATTACACATAGGAAAAATATTTACCAAAGGATTGATTTTGTCTGGGTTACTCCCAAGGTCATTGATAGCCTCCCTCATAGAAGCAAGGTCTACCACAGCTGGGACTCCGGTAAAATCCTATGGAATAAAACCAAGTAATGAATAAAAATCAAAGAGCTTCAAGATAATGTAGTTTTAATAGTATTATATGCCCCCATCACATGGATCATCTCTTATTCATCTCACCTGTAGCAGAACACGGGCTGGCTTGAAAGGGATTTCCACTTGCTTTGGGGCAGATTTTTCCCAATCAATAATTTTTTCAACATCATCCTTGGTGACTTGGAAATTGTCACAGTTTCGTATGGCTGACTCTAAGAGAATTCTGACAGAATATGGAAGCTTGTCTGTAACAAAACAATCAATATAAGGAAAATGACAAGTTCATCTCACACAGTGTGATATTAACAGGATACATCAAACACTGAACTAAAAATGTTATCCAACAACAAAAATGCATGAGCTGACATAGATTTTATATTCTTAACAAAAATAGAGTGTAATGTTGGGAAGATCATCCAATTTACAGAGTATGAAGAATTCCAGCACCACCACCAACTACATATTTCCTGGATTTTATATACACTTGAGATGACAGACATAAACAGAAGAACACCAAACTCAATTGCGCTTCAATATATAAAGATAAACATACCAATTCTTGGATCGTTTAGAGCAGGAAGGCTATAGAATTTCCCAAATTCCCCTCCTCCAGGCTTGGGAAGGCCAAATAATATTCCATTGTAAGGATGTTCAGAAGCTGCACTTGTTGATGAATGTCATCATTAAACTAATAAAAAATATATACCAAGAATATACTATCACAAAAAACCAGCCAAATAACATTCATACATTAATTTTGAAAGGTAGTAGGAGTGGATACCAGTACCACCCCATGTCTGTTATTGTAAAATGTTCTAGCATGACATAGAAGCATTTTATGCTTTTACAATATTTAACATAAAATGGAAAATTATCATTTACAAAAAGGAGATATTTAAAGGAATCAAAATGACATTAATCTTTACTTGTTCAAATTTCACATCTCCAACCACAATCAACAAAAAATTAGTGGAATCCCAAATGATAAACTGGGATGCAATTTAATGATTTTTTTGGGAGGTGTTTCAGATCAAACAGTTGGGCTGGAAGCCTCTAAATCTAAGTAACGTTCACTGACTCATTTAACACAATAAAAAGAAGTAGCAGTGAAATCTAAAAACAAAATGCATGCAATCATTATTCGAATGTTAGAATCACGTGCACCAATCCTAAAGATCATGCATATTAATGTGATAAAATCCACAACGGCTAAACCTTACAAAAACAAGATAAAACCATTAATATTAAGTGTTATAACTTACCAAGACCGGGAACCTTCAAGATAATAGATTGAAACCAAATAAATAATAACTAAATAATAATCTCTACAGAGATTATTATTAAAACTGTGCACCGAAAAGTTAAATAATAAGCAATAGCTCGTATTAACTTTGCAAAATATGAACAATAACCACTTAGCAGCAAATTAGTGGATTTTAAAAAGTCAAGCGCAATAACCACAATCTAAAATGGAATAATTACTCTATAAAAAAAAATAGATCCATAATCTGAGAAAACACATCGGACAACGATAATTGAATTTGCGAATTAGAGAACAATGTTACATACCAAACTTCCTCACAATCTTGAGAACTGGAGACAGACTTAGCAACTCATAACGATATGTGAACTTTGTAATGTGAACAAAAAAAAACATAGAACAATCTCTATCCAGCCATTGACAAGGAGAACAGAAGAAATCCAGAACTCCAAAATGAAGACAAGACAAAAAGAAATAGATACCAAAAGGTCCAACAGATCAAATTTAACTCGAAATCAGCAGGATCATACCCATGGTAGCGATCTTGCGTTCGAAGCGGTCGAGAACAGGCGTTGCACTCCTGATCTGAGCTCTAAGACTAACCGGCGATCTCCAATCAACTCTGTGACTCCACCGCCGAATAGAACAGAAAGCCGAACGGAACTCCGACGACGAGAAGCTCAGCGACGGATAGCTGAGGCGGGACGCCGGATTCCTGACGTAAGCGGGAGAGGGAGGAGAGAAGGAGGTGTTCACAGGGGAAGAGATAGTGGAGACGAAACGAACTCTACAAGCTCTGAGAATGGATGCCGACGACGAGGTTGTTGACGAAGCGCAGTAGGTGGAAATGTACATGACGATTTATAAGATATTTTTGCGTGTCAGAAACCCTAACTAGCAGTAGAAAAGCACTACTCCCTAACTCTCAATAAATATTTCATATTGGTGTACGCGAAGTTAAATAAAATTTTATATCACATTGGTGTGCACGGAGTTAAAGAAAATTTTATATTTTTATGTATAAAGTAAGAAAGAGAATATATATTTTAGTTGATTTAATGAAAAAGGTGTGTAAAGTTGTTGGAAGATGTGAAAAAGTAAGTATTATATTGAGATGTGTGTAAAAAGTATGTATTATTGTAATGTATTTTTACTAAATTTAGTAAAAGTAAAGTGTGAAATACTTTAATGAATGTATAAAAAAAGGAAAGGATGGATAAAAAAGGAAAGTGTAAAATTTGGGACAGATGGAGTACTTATTACTGTATAATAAGATAAGGAGTAAAATACTGTACGGATACGGGCAAATTTGGCGTGGTGGGTCGTGAAGCCGGAGACGGTGAACCGTCGAGTGGTGGGTTCCGAACGTTGGATTCGTCGATGAAGGAATGAACGGCTGGAGATGGACTGAGGTGTGGGCCCCATGGTCACTCGGTTTTTGCTACGAAGAAAATACTGGTGTAATTGTAACCGTCGGATCAGATTCATCTTTATTTTGATTTTGTTCGCGTGGCATCCACGTGGTTTTTCTTTGAAAATATATGTAAAATATTTTAGAAATCAATCAAATATTACTCCGTTTTTTAGTCAAAGTTTGGTTAGGATTTTTATTCGAATTGGAATTTACTAAAATTAGATTTTATAAATTTTACATATGTTTAATTTAATGAGTCCAATTAGGATGCACCGGTGCACTTGGATAATTTAAATCATTAGATTAATATACAAATTAATCTACACCATTAAAAAAGATTAAATAATTAATTTTTTAAAAAACAAAAAACTACCCTACTACCTATTTAATCTATAAATTTGGGGTGCACCATTGCATCAGGTGCACCTCAGAATTACCCTTAATTTAATATACATCACATTCTAACCCTTGTTGGTCAGTTGAGTTACCATGATTAACCCCATTCACATGCTGTCGGGCCGGCGTGCGTGGCGCTTGGGTGAGCGAACCACCTTTTGTACAATTTAATTTCACATCTATATCTATCTATCTTAACTATACTATATCAAAACTTTTATGTCTGTGTGTCGTCTTCAGAGTGCTTCATTATGACATGTAGTTTTTTCATTTTTTTAATTTTTAAATAATTTTTTTTATATTTTCCATATTTACTTATAATTAATTTCCTTATTTTGTATTTATTTTTAAAATAATGTATTTCCTTTTCTATTTATAAATCTAAATTAAGTGATAATAATAATTTTAAATTAAATTATACATATGACACTTATATAATTAAAAAAGCAATAGCATGTAAAAAAAATTAATTTTAACAATAAAGATAAATTAAAATATGAACTAATCTTAAGTATATTATAGTAGAAACTTTTCTTGCTGACGTGTCGTCTCCAGAGCGCTCCAATGTGACGTGTAATTTTCTTAATTTTTTTGATTTTTAATACTTTTTTAATATTTTCCTTATTTACTTTTAATTAACTTCCTTATTTAATATTTTCTTTTTTAAATAATGATTAAATTTTTAATATTTTATATATTTACTAGTATGAATCCCGAGTATTACACTGGCTGTAAAGTTACCATTTTAAAATATATAATTCAATTTTAATATAACTATTTATTCAATTATTTATATTGAAGAGTAAAATTCAATTTATACACAGTCAAATGTTATTAAAATTAAAATTAATTCAGGTGATTTTGCATCATTAAAATTTATTATTATATTTTTTTGTAATATTAGCCATGAAAAAAAAATTAAGAACCTAAATAAATCTAATAATTGAAATATAATAAAAAAATTAAAAGGAAAACAGAAATAAAATAATTTTTTACATAAAAAAATTAATTAAAAGAAAATTTAAAAAATATGAAAGAATTGTATGAAGTTAATCAATAGAAAATTTAAAAAATATTAATAATAATAATAATAAAATGATACCTTTCTTTATAATTTGAATAAAACTTGAAGAAAGTTTTTGTTCTTTACGTGTGTATAATAAATGAATAAAGAGTTTTATTTATAGGTGGAGACTTTAAAGTAGACTATTTGCATAAAAATTCACATGAAAAATAAAAGAAAAAGAATAAAAACAAAAAAATGTCTAAATTTAAGATAATCAAAAGAGAATTTAAAAATTATAAAAGAAACAACAAAAATTAATATATAAAAAAGAAATGGAAAACTTTCTTTATAAAGTGAAGATAACTTCTGTACATCATATAAATAATTTATGTAAATGAATAAAAAGTCTTATTATATAGATGAAGAGGGATCAATTTTTTTAATTATTTTTTTATATTTCTAATTAAGATTTAATTTAATTTTTATTTGATTTAATCATATAAATATTCGAATCTTAAAGAATATTTATTAGAAAATTTATGCACTAAATATTAATTAGTAATTATTAAATTTAATTCAGGTAACGACACATCATTAAATAAATTTAATAACGTAAAAAAATCAAAATATTAAAAATTACTAATAAAAAAACTAAAAAAACCGAATTAAAAAAAATAAATTAAATAAATAGAAAAAATAATATAAATTGAAATCATAAAAAAATTAATTAAAAAATAAAATTAACCATGATAAAAAATTAAAAAAATTACATACTAATAAAAAATAAAAAAACATAATAATAAAATTTAAAAAAATAATAAAAACAAAATTTAAAATTAAATTTAAAAAATATAAAAAGAAACAACAAAAAGTATAAAAATGAAAAAAAAAAACATTACATCCATATTTGATCTTAAGAAAAACTTATTTATATATCATTGAATTTTAATGTTGGTGGAAATATATTAAAAAAAGTTAGCACGAATAAAATTAAAAGAAAAATAACAAAAATTATTTAAAAAAACTTAAAAATTTATAAAAGAAAAATTATAATAAATTAATATATATTATTATAAATAATTAATAAATTTATTATAAATAAATTTGAAAAAATAAGAAAAAAAATCATAAAAAAATTAATCAAATAAATTTGTAAAACCATGGAAAAAAATTAATAACGTAAAAAAAATTAAAAATTACATAATAATAATAGAAGAAACATAACTAAAATAAAATATAAGTAAACAAGTATAATCAGAAGTGAAACCATAACAAAATCAATTAAAAAGAATTGAAAAATTAACCATGAAAAAAATAATAATTACGTAGTAAAAATCAAAATTAAAATATTACATACTAATAAAAAAACCATAAGTAAAATATAATTAGAAATCATACAAAAATTAATTACTAAAAAGATTTATAAAATTAAATATGAAAAAAAAGTTAATTATGTGAAAAATGAAAAAAAAAAAATAAAACTACATACTAACAATTAAAAAAAACTAAAAACCCAAAAATAAAACAAATAAAAGAAACAACAAAAATTAATCAATAATAATAATAAGAGAATAATAAAAAACGGATACCTTTTATTAGAATTTGAAGAAAGTTTTTGTTTGTCATAATGAATAAATAATGTGTCGAACGAATGAAGAAAGAGTCTTATTTATAAGTGGAAAGTTAATAAATTTCTAAATCTTTAAGTAAATATATGTATTTATCTAAATAATTAATAATTAAAATAATTGAGATTTTAAATTTTAATTAAAAATTAAAATAATTGAGATTAATTCTGGTGACGACACCTCATCAAAATCAAACTATCCTTTAGTATATTAAAGATACATATTTATCTACATTAAATTTTAATTAATAATTAAAATAATTGAGATTTTTAATTTTAATTAAAAATTAAAATAATTGAGATTAATTCTGGTGACGACACCTCATCAAAATCAAACTCTCCTTTAGTATATTAAAGATTTGGGTATCATTAATTAATTACTAAATCTTTTAATGCGATAAATTAATTAATATCAAATTAAATTATATATATATATATATATATATATATATATATATATATATAAACGGAAAAAAGAATATTACATATAATATTCTATCTCATCCCACCTATAAGAAACACATTATTTAAAAAAGAAAATATCAAATAAGAAAATTAATTAAAAGTAAATAAGGTAATATATATATATATATAATATAAATAAAATTAATTTTTATATATTATTCTTTTAAATATTCATAAATTTGTACTGAATTTATTTATTTTATTTTATTAGTTTCAAATTATATAAATAGCTAAAAAAATAAATTTTATAATTCATATGTCATAATTGAATAATACTAACTTTAAAAAATTATCAAATATTTACCAACTCAATTTTAATGTTATTTGATATAAAATAATAATTTAACTTAAAGAACATAAGTTTTCGATTCTATACATGAATTAGTTTTTCAACCTCTTATTCTCTAGAGGTAAATCGATTCAAGAGTATTATATATATATAGTATAACAAAGTCTTTTTTCACTAACGTGTCGTTTCCTGAATGCTCTAAAATGACCTATAATATCTTTCTATTTTCTTTCTTATACACTTATTATGATTTATTTAATTTTTTGATATAAATAATTAATTAGTATTAATCAAATCATGTATAGAAATAATGAATAAGTTGAGTTTTTTTTAATAATTGATATTTATTTTAGACAAACAATAAAATTAAGGATTTATACAAAAACTTGTGTGAGACGGATAAAAATAATAATTTTTTATAATGAAAAGTAATAATGTTATTTCATAAACAATTTAAAGTATTAGTTAAAAGTAATAACATTTTATAACGAAAGTGATAACATTTTATAGCGAAAGTGATAACATTTTACAGTGAAAGTGATAACTTATTATTCGTCTCACGTAAGTCATTACGTGAGACGGTCTCATGCAAGACTTGTCACATGATTTATTACTAGAAAGTACATACTTTGATCATTATTGCACTAAATAACAATGAAAACAAAATATTATCAACTACATAAATATATACAGTAAAGAGTCAAAATTGCCCCTATTTGGTGGCACGTTTTTTTAGAGAGACAGATGGAATAATAAATAGTTTTAAATTGTATTATGGAGTATAAGGTAACATTTAAAAAATACAAGTCAAGATTCTTTCAAAAAATTATATATATATATATATATATATATATATATATATATATATATATATATATATATATATATATATATATATATATATAAACTCTTTACATAAATGTCACACTATCAAAGGTCAAAAGTTATAATTTGGTTCAAATTCTTTACATTGATGAAAGAAATTATCTAGCTATTAAAAAATCTCCCTAATTAATGTTGAATTGTTATATGACATGTGTTATAGGTATTATATCCCCCATGGCAAATGGGCCGAAAGCCCAACAAGCTAGTCCATCATGAACAAAAGGTACAACTGCGGAGAGGCCCAAGAACATGAAGAAATGCTAACTTATGGGATGATGGCGGCCCAAAAGATAGCCCAAGAGGCACTCGAGGAATAATCGAGAAGAACCCCAAGAGACGAGCCCATCATTAGGGGCCGAAGAGCCCAGGTAGACAAAACCAGGAGAGGGCCGAAGAGCAGGGAAACCACCAAGGGAATAGACGTCCGAGACATCTCAACAAGAAATCTCGGTTCCGAAACCAAAGGAAACGCTCAGGATTCGGATGTACAACATAGTCTCGAAAACCTATCCATCAAATGGCTGAAAGGATTATCAGACCTACTAGGCAAAGTACAGACACTACTGAGAGAACGGCTAAAAGTAGCAGGCTAGAGGACAAGAATAACGGTAAGGAGGGATGTCTTGGACAACACCCCCAACTATAAGAAAACATACGGCAGGTACATCCCTCTTCATCCGCCAATGGGAAGCAAGAAAAGGACAAAAGGAGACCTGATACACTCTGCAAGACATCTGGCAGCTCCCTGCACCAGCCACAAAGTCATCGGTATACCGGCCAACCCCATTTATGACTGCTTGTCTTAGTCCAGGTGGCGCCACGGGATTGGACAATCGTTAGGGTTTATTTGTAATATAAATAACTTCTCTCACAAGAGAGAGGCAGGTTACTCATTCTCATACTTGACACTATACTTGTAATCGGGAGGGTTTTTATGATTGTTGTTCTTGAGGATAGTAATAAAATCGGTTAAGGTCTTTGGTTGGATTTATCATCTCTCACTTATTTATTAGTTTATTATGTTTGATTGTGATCGTTTTTAGCTTAGTTATACAACCTTCTCTTCTTCCTTAATCCTAAAATTAACTAGTTAAGAACACGCATCAACAGTTGGCGCTGTCTGTGGGAAAAAACTACATTCCATCTCTTTTACTCTATTTTTTGCTGAGAGATGGGGGAAGAGGATTTTACAACCCCTAGGAATGAAGAAATTGGAGAGTGTTCTAGGGCCCAACGGAATGTAACGAGAAGCAAAAATAACGTCCAAATTAGTACACCAGCCGCAGGAACGACAACCCCAGGGATATCTATTCCCATCCCTGACTTAGGGGATCCGGAGAAAATGAAGGAAATGAATGAAAAGATTAGGAGGGTCATCAACTAATACGCCACTGAAACTCCCCCAGTTCAACTGACGATGTCGAGATTGGATACTTTAGCCCAATGGAGGGCCAACTATAATTTCTCCTCCTGGTCCCTGCTGTAGCCCATATATAAGTCATCTCAGCTGTCCGGAAACCCTAATCAATGAAATTAATCACGCCTAACACTGTGAGGAGGGTGAGGGAACAACAGAATGAGAAGATCTTGATGGTCGTCGCCCACACGATGTCGAGATTGGAATTGGGAATACAGCAGAAGACTGAAAGGTTGTTTGCTTCTGCTGTCTGCTACCTTCTATGATTTTATAAAATCATACAGATATCAAAATAGGACGTATCATATACTGACCCGAAAGCCATAGAAGAAAGGATCGTTTTGGCGTGTAGATCACTCAAATCCGACATCGGATGAGAGAGTTATCCCCAAAACGGTGAGGCTGTGCAAGCTGGTGGCAAGAATTCGTCTTCTCCAACGTACCTTGGTGAAATGTAATACGTTTCTTGTTTTCATACTTTCGCTGTATGTTAGAAATGTATGGAACCCTAACGGGTCACGTTAACCAAATGATCGAATGCCAACACCTTCGACATTTAAACCTTTCACGAAAGATACCGAGGTGCAACAGATGTACGAAGAGTTGAAGTCGGGCACCAACCTGAATGTAGCCGAAGTCTTACTATGTGAAAGATCAATAGGTCCTTCGGCTACCGAGACCTGTCCTGCGGAGTTTGGAACTTACTAACCCTCGGAAGTATTGCATGTATCACTTGATGCATGGTCATAATACCGATCAATGCCGAGATTTGATCACAGAATTATAGAAATTATTCAAGGAAGTAAGGCTAAGAGGAATGCTGCAAATGCTGAGACCGAGGGTGTATCGGAGAGACGCTAATCTTCCTCCTCCTACGGGTAGACAGAGGTTCCCGGACAGAGGGAGAAATGGAGGAGCGATACCTCTACCCCCTCCGCCTCCAAGCAGACCACCAGTATTCAAGAGGCAATAGACAGGGAGAAATATATATGATGGAATCCACTAAAGAGATCCCCTACGTCGGAACCTCACAAGCGTTCACCACAGCCTTAAAAAGGAGAAGGAAGACGGAGCTAAGGGACTGAACCAACAGATCCCTCAAGTTTGGTCATTAGCATCGAAAACGAAGGGAATTACGGAAGCCGACATTGTCTTCTCAGAAATGGACTTCTACGGTGTAAGTAACCCACACTCAGATCCTTTAGTTATTTCGCCCGTATTACCTGGAGTGAAAGTACATAGATGTTTGGTGGACACGGGGACGTACGCAAACATAGAGTGTAAATTAACATGTTTTGGGCTCGGATTTGTGTGGAAGTTGAGTATGATTTGGTCTATTATTAAGACGAATCAGGATGTTTATAGAAAATCATGAATCAGAGGCTACTGAGGCTTTTTGAGCACATTTAAACAGGAAAACAGGTCTTAAGGGCTCAGAATTGGAAGACACATTTTTCGAGGCATTTTTCGAAGGTTGTTCGACCTCGGAGGTTTGTTCGACCATTATAAGTTTGGTCGAACAAGGGAGCCAACTCGAGTAAAATGTGCAAAAACTTACAGAAGCATTGCTCGACCACTGGAGCCATTCGACCAGAATTATCTTGGTCGAACGGATAAAGTTTGGTCGAACAAAATGACCAAATTCTTACAGAGAGTTTGTTCGACCGACGTTCGACCAGGAGGTCTTGCTTGACCAATGGAGGCCTGGTCGAACAGAATGGCGCTGATGCTATTTTTGGTAATTTCGGGTTTCTTTTACCAAATTTGACGTGTGTCTCAAGAAAAAGTCCATTAAAGGTTCGTGAGGAGCACTTGGCAAGTATAAAAAGGGATGTAGAGCACATGAAGAGGAGAGTTAGATTCCACATTCATCCTACATCACATCCAAGCCCTAACTCCAACCTACGGAGCTGTGGAGAGAGGTTCGTCTGTCAAACCAAGTGAGAACCAAGTGGAGATTCAAGACAGAGAGAGTCGTGAAGGCGTCCGCATCTAGAGTTTACTTCGCTTCTTAATTTATCTTGTAATTTTCAAGACTATGGGTAAGATCCTACCAATCACCATGTTGTTCCTAGATCAATCATGGGCTAGATACGCTTCAGAAATTCTAGGGTTATGAAGATTTTATAAGTTAATTGAATTTCCATGTGTAAACTCCGTAGAACACTACTTGTGGTTTATTTTATATAAGACTATGCATTTTAAATTCATACTCACAGTTGTTTTGTGCATCATTAACTATTATGTAGAGTCTAAATGCATATCTTGTTATTGGTTAAGTACGTTCACTGCTGAGCAGGATTACGTGTTATAATTCTAAATGAAGGGATTCCGAAGTCTTATTAGAACTATCTTATATAAATACTTGTTAATTGAATATTATTCGGGTTAATAAGTAGGATAAAGAGTATAACTTCATAGTACCTATAAAGGGAGATCATATCGGGTTAGAGTACTAAGTGTACGGGAAATAATTGATAATGATAGTAGCTAGAAAGGGGGTGAATTATATCTCTTGCTCTGAGGATATTTACACATGTCATACGCTTGTTTTCTTGTGTCTATAGAGTGAACTTGCATGGTTTAGTAATGCGTCCATAAACCACAAAGCAGAGTCAGACATCAACACATGGAAATGAAATTAATAAGTAAAATTGGATGACCCGAAGAACTACATAATTTCTCACTTGATCACAGTCGTATTATCTCTACTGGTTGTTATTTTAATTGTTCGTTACTTAGTTACTTAATCTTCACAATCATATTGCCATAATTGTCTTAATAAATTAAAACTTAATTAAATTAATAATAATCTGTCCCTTAAGTTAGATAATCACTTGGTCGCCTATCAAAACTACAATTGATATCCTTCATACTTGGGGATTAATTTTGTGTGTTGAGAAAACGCTCATCACAGAGCGACACCATTCATAGGGAAACAGTAATTGCCACTTAACCAGAACCAAGCGTGCTCCCAACTCATCCCAATAATGTCGGAAACACCAATAAAATGATGGTTGTCATGAGGAAGTAAATGATAGAATCTACCAGCACGATCGGAAGCACCATAGAAGAAAAGATACTCTAATTCTAAAGGATCTTGAATGGTATGACCCAACACATGAAACAGAGAGATAATGGATATCAACTTTAACCAAGAATATGGCACGAGCTGCCCGATGGTCATATTCCACCATTGTAAGAGCAAACCAATAACAGGGGGTATGGGAAGACGCAAGCAAGCTAGAAAAAGAGAGTAGTAAAAAGCAGTACACTCAGGAGAGGGCTAAGAAATAGGGACATTATCACAGTGAGAAATGAAGATCACATTCGAATTTCCATATAGCTGATAAAGCTCCTCCAAGCGCTCTGAAGAGAGTTGAGAAGACGGTACCCACTCAAGCCGTCGGGTAACCTCACGGAGAGCAACCTCTGTATTACTTATATTCCGACGAGCCGTAATATAATCCAAGGGTTTAATGGAAGAAGAGCACCGTCATCCTCATCAGGAGGCGGCGAGGCACCACCAAAAATAACCTCAGACGCATTAGATGCATCCACTCTATCAGATTGTGGTACAGAGGGTAACTGACCACAAAAAGAGGTAGATAAATCCCTTAAATTTAGCTGGAGCCGTCTCCGGAGGCAATTAAAACTACGAACGCTACATCGAGCATGCCTCTCTGGCGTAGAATCGGAGGAATTAACCTCCTGAACATCAACGGGGGGAAGAGTACCTTTACCGGCCATGGATAGGGACGGATACAAAGAACTAGGGTTTTAGAGAATGAGGGGGTTCGAGCAAAAATCTCTGAGAATACCTGAAAATTTGGAAGAGAAGTTGAGGGGGAATTGCAAAATGTACAAGGAATTTGAATTTTGAAAAGGAAAATTGAAAGATTTTTTATACGTAAATATCTACCCCACGTCATGACGGGACAGGATAAGTCAAAAATAGAAAAGATCGGACGGCTAGGATTAGGAGACTTTACAACTCCCAAGAAGGAAGGAGGGTCCAGATTAATCCACGTGGCACTTAATTAAAGACGTACTGCATAACGACAGGAAACGGCGGTTATACTCAAAAGTAAAGGCAAAATTACCAGAATACCCAAAAGGTCAGTCAGAATAAATTAAGTATTTCATACGGTCAAAGGATTATACATTGCTTGAAATTTAAAGAGGAATCCTACATACTTGAGCAAAAAAGGAAGATACAAGAGACGTTCATAAAAACCTAAAATAAATTAGTACATCCTACTCGGAACTATAGTCTCGGAAAAACTTCACTTGGCATTCGGAAGTACTTTGAAACCAGTGAAACCCACTGACTTCGGACTACCACCTTCGAGCAGCACGCCCTCGGAAGAAGCCAGAATGGCTTCGAAAGACGTCAGAGCTAAAGAAGTATCGACTGCTTCAATGATCTCAGAGGAGACAAGAATAATTTCGGAAGATGGTGGAGCTGCAGGAACAACCATAATCTCAAAGAGCTCAAGTTCCAAAATGGTAGCAACAATTTTTTTGGGTTCATTCACAGCACCAGAAAGAATTACCTCTGCAGGAATCGAAGGCTCCTCACATGTCGGATCGGCCTTATCAAGGTTAAGGGCCTCAAAACTAGGGGCTGGTTCTTGAAGCAACACCCCCATAGATTTTAGTGGGAAGACTCGCAGGAAGGTCCTCAGCCTTGGAATCAGAGGTAGCAAGGTCCAAAATATCATCTGCAAAGGCTTCATTAGAATCCACTTCCACAACCTCATCAGAACCTTCACTGGGAGGGTCGACGTCAGTGATAAAATCAGAATACTCACCAAGTAACCCTAAGTCAAGCTATCCTTCAAAGATTCACCCGAAGACATCTGCTCCTGACTGAGGGCTTGGTGGAGGACATTGCGCATGCCATCCAAGCAGGTGAGATAAGGCTCTTCGGAGGAAAATTTCGCCATGGCTGCGGAAGATGAGCAAAAGTAGTAAATCTTAGTCTTGGGAAGAACATCCTTATAATATGAATTGTTTTCTTGCATAAAGAAAGCTCGTCTGTAGTCTGATTAAGCACCACAATAGCCTCATCACACTCACATCGATCCTCAGCAGCTGAATTTTCAGCCTCTTTAATCTTTTGGTAAAACAGGGCTTTGGAATCTATCATCTCTTGGCGTAGTTCCTCTGCATAGGCATCGAAAGACACCTGAAGGGCATGAAAGCTATTCTGGGTTTGGGCCAGCTTAACGTGAAACTGATCATTTAAGATCTTAGCCTTTTCTTGATGATCATTCACCATGACGGCAATCATATCGGAAAGTACCTTACTCGCTTCGAAGGCCTTTCGATCATGAAAAGAAATTTTGTCGGAGAGTAGTGTAACTTCATTCTGCAAGTGGGATTCATGCCTCTCCAAATTATAGAGATGATGCATGGCGTTGGCGATATAAACAGCTTGCTGACCCAGATGGCTGGCAGCACATTGAAGGACGGCCCGGTGGACATGTTCCCAACACGAGCAATGAGCTCTTTGGTACAACTCTTAAAAGGAAAAGAGGCTGCATGGGCCAAGCAAGCGGGAGCATTAAAGTAAAACAAAGGTTCTTGAGTATGGATAAAAGTCTTGCCAGCTTCATCAAAATCACCAAATTTTTCGGAAAGTTCTTTGTCAACTATCGGATTCACAGGAAGATACGGAGTAGCCTCTTCCAGTATAGGTAGAGCAGGAGAAACCATCTCGGCCAGCATGCAGTGATAATCCCAAGAATGCAAAGGAGCCTTTCCTTTGTAATACCGCTAAACCTCCGAAGAGAAGGAGGCCCCGTAGTGGGATGGGGAATTTAATGGAGCAAGATTATCTATGAGACCCTCAAAAGGCATGCCTTAAAGCCTCAGATTGGGAATAGTCGGCTGCTCAGGGGCTAAGGTAAAGGAAGCACCAGGGACATCGGTGTTGGATTGTATACTAAAAGTCTAGCTTTTCGTATGTATAATGTTATGATAATTTATTTGAAATGATAATCATATGATCAAATGGTTGCATCTTACAATTTATTTACAAGTACGATGCAATAGTCCACTTACTTTATACTGTAGATAATATGTTGTGCGACAACACGCGGAAGATCATATTATCAATTTCCTTATAAAGTATAAACAGATGCTCACAACCAAGATAGACGGGGACTCTCTGTTGGGATGGTTGTAGTGTGATTTGGTATTAGTTTGTCTTGATTATAAAATCACATTAGTGCACTCTATGTGTATTGAGCAGGACCGCTTGAGATCGTTCGATTTATACTGACTATATAGGAGAACTTGATCTTTGTTATTATGGATGTTCGTGCTCTTAATCCCTATACAATAATCTCGACACGTAAGGCAGTATTTATTTTTTTGATTCATCAATGAGTGAGATTTACATGTAATTAAATCAATAAACTCGGTGAGTTAGAAAATAATGTTGTTTCTATGGTGTGCTGTTGTTGTAGAAGGAATCTGTATCCTATTTAGGTTGATGATGTCCCCTTGAGGAGCTCATAAGGATTATCAATATAAACTCTGCACGTGAATTTATTCCGGCATGATAATGAAGTTGAGTGGTACTACTCTCAGATAAGATATTAATTAATGGAGTTGGCAGTAACTTAATTAATTAATGGGCATTGTATATCTTAAACATGGAGAGACTAACGAGCTCATAATAAGAAGGAGCCCATAACATAATTATGGGATTAGAACGGTAGTGCAGTAATAATATTTTAGTGGTATACATTATTATTATTGGACTTAAGTATAAGCTTTGGGCTAAGCTTGGATACTTAAGCCCAATGAAGACCCAACTCTAATTTTTCCTCCTGGTCCCTACTGTAGCCCATATATAAGTTATCTCAGCTGTCCGGAAACCTTTATTGAATCATGCCTAACATTGTTAGGAGAGTGAGGGAACAACAGATTAAGAAGATCTTGAGGATCGTCACCCACACGACGTCAAGATTAGACTTGGGAATACAGCAGAAGACCGGAAGGTTGTTTGATCCTGTTGTTCGTCAACTTTCATAATTTTTCTAAAATGGTGTGAAACTCCAAACTGTACGTGTGATACACCATTGGAAAGCCACTGAAGAGAGGATCATTTTGGAGCATAGAGTTATGCCAAAAACAGTGAGGCTGCATAAGCTGCCGGCGATAATCTTTCTTCTTCAACATACCCTAGTGAAAGGTAATACATTTTTATGTTTTCTTGCTTCTGCTGAATATATAATCGTATGAAATCCTAATGGTTTACGTTAATCAAACAATCAAACGCCAACAATCGAAAGCACCGACTGGTGATTAAGCAGGTGCACCAAAAGAAGGAGAAGATGTGATATCACAGACTTTCAAAGTATCTAGAGGAACGGAATCGAGCACACCAGAAGAGCCAACACCCACACCACCAGCACTGTCATCTCGAATCTTTTTCGGAGGACGAGTAACGAGATCAATACTATCATGGGTTCCCTCATCAGAGCTCTCCTCCTGTAAGCGGTACTTCCTCTTAGAAGTAGCAGACTTGACAATGGCTGCCTTCGAACTACCCTTTTTAGACTTGGGGGCTCCTTTCGAGATCTTCCTCGAGGCGCCAGGGGCTTTTCCCAAAACTTTATTAACGTCCCGCCTCGGAGGAGTAGAGTCGGAAGAATCACGGATCCTAATGGCACTGAGGGGCTGCACAACAAGAGGGGCTTCAGAAATCTTCTTGAACGATGCTTGAGAGACCTTCTTTTTCCCCTTATTAAGGGGGCGGCCTGCCTACGAACGGAAGGAAGAGTAGTAATACTTTCGGTGTCAGGCAAGAGACGTTTTTCTTCCCCTAAGAAAAGCGAAGGAAAGGCGAATACGGGAGTGTAAGGAACGCCATCACGAAAACATTGGAAGAATAGAACAAAGGGATACAACAACAGAAAAATTACCCGGCATGATGATAGCTAAAGAGGTAAGGCCGGCGTTGAAGAGATAGGTACAAATGAGGATAGACTAGAAGTGACGATCTTTCTCAGGGATTCCGCGAATACGATGGAAGGCGTCTTGAAACACAGACTCAAACTCTCCAGAGTACACGATTCACTTACTGCATGAGAAAAGAAGGAAAAGTTATTAAAGGAAAAGGAGTAGAAGGAGACTAAAATACATACACGCACTTACCTCATTTGATTATTTCTTGCACGAACAATTTATAGGACAAATAAAAAATAATAACATTTTAAATGAAAAAAGTGACTCATGATTATGAAAGAAAGTGATAATCGTTCAATTAATTTTTTCTTAAATAATTCGTATGATAGATAAAAAGTGATAATACTTTTTATTAAAAGTTATAATACTTACTTTTAATTATATCCATTTAATTTAACTGATAGTGTTTAAAACCATAAGAAAATATAATAGAATTATTATTAAAATAAACCAGTCATTCTTTTTTATTTAAATTTATCTAAGTTTAAATATTAAATGATTTTTAATTAATAAAAAGAAAAAAAAAAGAAAAAAGAGCTACGAGACTTCCGCTTCAGGAAGAAAGAATTGATCGTGGATTATTCATTGCCGCGTATTTTCTATTGCTATTATTTAATGTTAATTTTATGTTAATGGGTAGGATAAAATCTATTTTACATAAATAAGATCTGTGAGACGGCATTCAAGACCTACCAATTTTTAATTTAGATGGTTCATTAATGGGTTCCACACAAAACTACTAATATATGTCACACATTACACTAATACAATTACTCATTTTATATTAAAATATTATAATTCTCAACCATTATACATTAAAATATTATATTCTTTAATCTAAGGGCAAAAAAAATGTAAACATTAAAATGAGATGGAGGGAGTGTTACCTAACCCTACCCCCTCCATTTCACACAAGACCCTTTACACTTTTTTCATTTGTTTTTCCTATAAAATCTTTCACATCTAAAAAAGAAATAATATTTTATTCAATAATATCAAAAGTTACCTTATTTTTGAATTTTTCATTTCTTCCTTACATTCATATCATGACTTTACACTTTATTTATTACATAAAAATACTAAAATACTTCAAAAATAATAAAATTGATAAAAAGAAACAATTTTTTTTATATATAATGTGAAACAGTAAACGTGAATCCTAGGATGGAGAGAGTATATAATTTTTTAAAAAAATCTAAATTTTCTTTTCATATTAAAATATTTTTTAATTAAATTATTATTCAATATATTTATAAAAATTAAGCAAAGTATATACTATCGTGTAATGTACTAACAAAACCAATTTTATACTCTTTTAGTTATCAAAATACTTATACTCTTTTTTTCTTTTTTTCTTTTTATTTTCTTTGTCTGTGCATTTGGGTGCACCACAGGATACGATACAACCACTTTCAGAAACGTATACAATTATGAACAAAAACATATTCAATTATGAACAAAAATGTATACACTTTGTTAGTGAATTTTTTGTTAGTTTTTTTAATGAAAAAATGAGTATAAAAAAATACTACAATTATTAAAAACACATGTATACACTATTGAATAAAAAGTATACACATATGGATGCTAGTTTTTTTTAATGAAAAATTGAGTGTGAAAAAAATATACAATTAATTACCTAAAATATTTATATTTCTTAAATCATTATAATAATAATAATAAAAATCATAAACTTCACCGAATAAATATAAAATCACCTATTCTATAGATATTAAATGGCCAGCCCCCAGTAGGGCCAACTTTAATGGGCTTCGGACTAATCGGGCTTCGGGTTAATCAAGTCTGTTTAAATAGGCTACTAAAAGGTGAACCTACTCCTAACCCTAATAGGCTAAGGATTAAAAGAGTCGGGCTCGCGAGCTGTACGATAAAAATATTAAAAAATTATAAATTTAAATACATTATAAATAATATAACAAAGGAAAAAACTTGTGTGAGACCGTCTTACGTAAGGGCTTACATGAGACGGTCAGAAAGTGATAACTTTTATAAAGGATAGTGATAATAAATTAATAAAAATGATAATGCTATTTCATAAACAATTTATAGTATAAATAAAAAATGATAACAATTTATAGCGAAAGTGATAACGTTTTATAGCGAAAGTGATAACTATTTTAAAAAGTGAAAAATGGTCTCACGTAAGACGGTCTCAAGCAAGATCTACCCTATAACAAATTCAAATTAACTAATACATAATTTAAAATTTGAGAGAATTAACATTAGAGTTGGTCTCTTGTACCCCGGGAGCACACCATGCGTCCATACATTTTAATATTAAAGGTATACCATTTAATACTAAAATATATGGGCTCATGGTGACACACAAGTTTTTGCCTTAAAATTAATAAATGCTGTAGGCACTTAAATTTTATTGCTTATTAAAGGAAAATATGTGGCAAACTAATGCAATAATTATCAATTAATTAATTATTTATTAAGGAATTTAAATAAATAAATTAGTGAATAATTGATAATTGGATCAGATCCAGTCAAATAAGTCCAAGTCAAAGGTGGCCTAACCCAAGTCAAACAAGTCCGGATAACTTAAATCAGGTCCAAGTCAATTAAAGCCTAATTAAAAGTCCAATCAAGTTGGAGGCTCAAGCCTGCAAAATCAGGTCAAATCAATATTGACCAATCAAATGCAAGGATAGAAAAGGTCCAAGCCCGCAGAATTAGGACAAATCAGTCTTGGACCAATGAGACTGCGAGTTATATATAGGGTATCCTCACCCTTCACCTATATAAGGAGTCATCCTCCATTCATTCCAGACACACTCAAACACCTGAAGACACAAACACTTCTGAAGAAATCAAGAATACGAGCAGCACTCCCTTGAGATCTTCAAGCATCTAAAAGCCAAGAACGGCATGCGATCCGAGATCAAGGTTATACGCCCCTCCGACCGTCGTTCTTCAAAACAATAGCTTCCGGTCAGAGATCAATGTTTTAAACCTCTCCGATCCGGCATTATCCAACTCAAGTTCTTCGGCATTCTTCGAGGAAAGCTTCAAGAATAACGTTTAATCCGAACAAAGGTTCGATCCCTCCGGATTAATGTTATACGCCTCCAAATTCAAGTTCAGACAAGCTTCATCTAAAGATCTGACTCAACACACAGTCAGCGCATTCAACATAGTCAGTGTAGTCAATACACACAAGTCAAAGTCAAAGCCAAATTGGTTCGAGAGAAGAATCAGAGGATTGATTGAGATTGTAGCCCCTTTTACATATTTTTCAAGATTGCGATACGAAGGCCTATTAACTCAAATCCTTCAGAGTCGCAAACTAAAAAGGTTGTAGTCAATGCAAGAAGTATGTCTGAAGCTTCCTTAGAGATAAATCATGTGGTTGAGATTGTTCTCAATAAGCCATTGCACGGAGAAAAAATCGGTGAAGATGACTTCGACTGCTCAACTCCTCACTCAATGTCAAGCTCTCCATCTACCTCAGTTGCAGTTGCATCTGCAGCTGCAGTGATGATGACGAGTGCTATAACTATTGAGGAACAACTCGCAAGTATGATGAAAGCCATTGAAGGACTCGCCAAGCATATGGAAGCTCAAGACGTAAAAATCTCCCAACTTATGAAGAAAATGGAGAATGCGGAGACAAGTCATGCAAATGGAAAATTAGTCGAGGATGAACACGAGGAGGAATACTCCGCGAAGCACCATCCATCTAAAACAAATCATGTTGAAGAAGATATGCAAGTTTCAGCTGTCGGAATGCTTCCTATCAACCAACTAAAGAACATCATGATAGGGATGATAAAAGACAAGTTTGAAAGGAGCTCCAAATCTTCTGCTACCTACAAAAAACCATATACAAAGAGGATTACCAACTTAAGGATGCCTACTGATTATCAACCTCCCAAGTTTTAACAATTCGACGGCAAAGGCAACCCAAGACAACATGTGACGCACTTCGTCGAGACATGCAATGATGCTGGTAACTACAGAGATCACATGGTGAGGTAATTCGTTCGCTCATTGAAATGAAATGCCTTCGATTGGTACATTGACTTGGAAGCCAACTCCATCGATAGTTGGGCCAAATGGAAAAAGAATTCCTCAACTGTTTTTATAGCACACGAAGAACTATTAGCATGATGGAGATAACAAATACTCCAAAGAATTCGGCCTAAAACTTTTGAAGAGTTGGCTACAAAATGACATAGAGTTAAGTCTGACATCAAATGACATCGAATGGCCTTCTATTCAGGACTCTTACGAGTTTGAAGACATGCCTTCTGATGAGCTTGTGGAAGAGAAACCGCAAACAAAGACTGCAGTTTCCATAAAGATTCATAAAAAGGAAGTGAAAACAAAATAAAACAACGCATCCCAAGATCTGGGCAATGAACTATTGATAAATCAAAGTCAAAGCTCTCTGACACGAGCTAAAACTATCTGCATTACGCTCCTTGATACGAGCTTAAATTATCTGAAATCTCTCAAGTCCACATGGTGCTCCTTGATACGAGCTTCAACTATCTAAAATTTTCAGCCACTTGATATGAGTTAAAACTATTTACACACAATACTCCTCGACACGAGAGAAAACTAGCCACACAATGCTCCTCAACATGAGCGAAAACTATTTACACAAGGCTCCTTGATATGAGTATAAACTATCTACACATCAAATCAAATCTCCTTGAGAAGAGATAAAACTCTCAACACATTACGCTCCTCGACATGACCAAAAAACTATCTACAAAATGCTCCTTGATACGAGCTAAAACTATCTAAAATCTCCCAAGTTATGCTCCTCGACAAGAGCAAAAACTGCCCACACAAGGCTCATTGACACGAGTATAAACTGTCAGCAAATTCAAGTTCAACGCTCCATGACACACGAGCCTAAATTGTATGTTACTCCTAGCCTACACCAGTATAAACTGTGTACGGCACCCCCCATCCAAATCATACCATATCCCTTTGAACTACGTTATGACTTGATCCTCTTCAAAGAGGTACATAGGTAGCTTAGCACTCTACTAAGTTCGGTCATAATTCAGGCTATTCATATCAAGTTGGTGAGACAAGCAATAAAATTCAATCATGTTGATTAAGAATGAAGTATAGCAATTCGTTCACTTAAATACAAATGCGTCCGTGAACAAAATGCGAGGGAGCATTTGTAGGCACTTGAATTTTATTGCCTATTATAGGGAAATATGTGGCAAATTAATGCAATAATTATCAATTAATTATTATTTATTAAGGAATTAAAATAAATAAATTCCTAAAATAAACACGTGAATAATCGATAATTGGGCCAGATCCAGTCAAATAAGCCCAAGTCAAAGGTGGCCTGACCCAAGTCAAACAAGTCTGGATAACTTAAATCAGGTCCAAGTCAAATAAAGTCTGATTAAAAGTCCAATCAAGTTGGAGGTCCAAGCCTGCAGAATCAGGTTAAATCAATATTGACCAATCAAATTACAAGGATAGATAAGGCCCAAACCATCAGAATTAGGTCAAATCAGCCTTGGACAATTAGACTGCGAGTTATATATTGGGCATCCTCACCCTTCACCTATATAAGGAGCTCTCCTCTATTCATTCCAGACACACTCAAACACTAAAGACGCTAACACTTCTGAAGAAATCAAGAGCACGAGCAACGCTCCCTTGAGATCTTCAAGCCTCTTCAAGCCAAGAACGACCTACGATCTAAGATCAAGGTTCTACGCCCCTCCGATCTGGCATTTTTCAAAATAATAGCTTCCGGTCAGAGATCAAGGTTCCAAACCCCTCCGATCCGGCGTTATTCAACTCAAGTTCTTCGGCGTTCATCACGGAAAGCTTCAAGAATAATGTTTAATCCAAATAAAGGCTCGACCCTCTGGATTAACGTTATACGCCTCCAAATTCGAGACCAGACAAGCTTTATCTGAAGATCCGACTCAACACACAGTCAGCACAGTCAACATAGTCAGAGTAGTAAACATACAGAAGTCAAAGTCAAAGCTAAATTGGTTCGAGAGAAGAATCAGAGGATTGATTGAGATTGTAGCCCCCTTTACATATCTTTCAAATTAAATCCTTTTGGATTATTTTTGTAAGTCACTTTTGTATTTATTCTTCTATAAATACAAAATTTATTCTTACACATGCAAAATATTGTTAACACATTTTATAAGTTAAAAGAATCTGTGATAATTAAATTAATTACAATATATTTATTAAAGTATTATTTTATTTATTAGAGGAAATGATGAGTTAGAGTTAGAGAAAAAATAAGAAAGAAATGAAAATTAAAGGATGATGAGAGTTTATCCGCGATGAGTTGGGGTAAGGATGGGAGGGCTAGTTGATGTATAGATTATGGTATTAAAATTAATTTTAAGCAATAATAATAATAACGCTCAGCCATACGGGCTGGGCCGAGTAGCCCACGGGTTATTCGATTCGGGCTAAAAAGTTCAAATGTTAAATGAGCCCAATATTTTTTTACACTAATTCTAGTTTTATTCGGGTTAAACGGGTCGTAACCACATTTTTCAGGTTCTTTAACAACTCTAACATATTGTTAATTTGAGAATACTATTCATTAGAGAGAGAGTTTGAGTCGCTCAAAATTTTTGAAAACTAGGGTTTCGAAAATTGCTCTCTCTATTCCTATTTCCTTCCTTGTTTTACGATCGACGGCGCCCATCACCGACGACACTACCGCTTGATCACGCTGCTCCCCACGATGGTGCTAGAGTGTTCATCGACTATTCATGATTTCCCCCTAAATCTTTCTTATCATGGGAAAGAAAAATAGGGATTCGACGCCCTCCAAGGCGTCGAAGGATAATAGTGTGGTTGATGGCATGTTCAAGATGGTCAAGGAAGGGGCTCGTGAATTTGACATGACAATGAAGGATTTAATTCTATCGGAACACCTAGCGTATGATGATGGCGCTATACTTGCGAGGCAAATCAGGCTGATCGTAGTGAGATGGACATGGATGAAACTTTCCACCACAGAGTATCGGAGGCGGATGTCACCCACTTCGGGGACATCCATATCAGCCCGATGCATGAAGGAATAGAGGCTCTATCAGATGATATCAACATGGTTTCCGATTCTTCCATCGAAGTAAACCCTAGTCTCCCAAGTAGAGTTAGCATTGAAGGGAGGAAAAGGAGTGTCACGCCCAACGCGAGGCAACCTTGTGAAGGCTCAGCGGCGGGAGCCATCATTCGGTAGCCTAGTAGGAAGGCCTTCGGCGAGCACTAATTCTCGGCAGTTAGTTCGTGGGTCAGCAATGGCGCTGATTCCTCTGCCAAAACAGGACTGGCAGGTGGCGATCAGCATAGGGGAAAGGACAAAGGAGACAAGGGTTCCAAATCCAAAAAACCCAAGGAACCTATTGATTACGTGAAATTCGTAAACAAGAGTAACATCGATCTGGAAAGGAAGCTGGAGTACATCGCCCCTTGTGATGGCATAACTTACCTAGATCTGAAGGACGATTCTGATGCTTGGAAATTTACTCTGGTTGGGTACTTCTCGGGATGCTTTCCAGGTATGCAAACACTGCACGTAATTTTCCGCACTTAAAATGTTAAGTATACGATTATCATGCATCAATCGAGTTGGATAATTTTTCGGTTGTGCTCTGAAGAGGATGTTCGTAAGGTGTTGGACAAAGCTCCCCACTCTATCTGGGAGCATTATCTGATGTTGGAAAGGCTTCCACGAGCTTTCAATTTGATGATAGAGAGATCTCTCATGTTCCCATATGGATTAGGTTACCCTCTTTTTCTTTAGAGTTGTGGTCGAAGAATCATATCAGTAAGGTTGCCTTGCTAATCGGAAAACCTATTATGATTGATTAGACGTCGGTGAAGACCGATAAAGTCTTCTTTGTGCGTGTACGAGTAGATATTGATGTTTCTCATGAGCTGCCGAAGGAGGTTGTTTTCAACTACAGAGGGACCAACTTCAAACAGCCCGTATTGGAGTTGTATTTTGAGGAGTTTTGTGTTGATATGGGGCTGGATGATGCCAAGTCTAAGGGGTAAATTTTCACCTAGACTAATAGCAAGTATTGGAGTTGTATTGACAGAGTGTTAGTTAATGGAGAATGGAGTTCAAATACAGGGGTTGTTGAATCAGAATTTTTGTCGATGGGATCAACTTCAATTCATTGTGCTGCCTTAGCTACCGTGTATCACTCTGAAGTCTCGAGAGGGCGACTTTCAGATATGTGAATATATGGAAGACCAGTGAGGATTTCTCGGATGTTGTGCATGAGGTATGGGATATGTATTTATATGGCATTATGCAGTTCAGTATTTGTCGCAGGTTGAAGCTTCTCAAGCTAACGTCGTGTCTGCTTGGTAAGGGATATTTCAGTCATATAGTTGAGAGAGCTGAACGTGTAAGGAGTGAGTTAGACAGGCTTCGGCTGGAAAGTCATGCCGAACCAAGGGACATGGTGAGGTGGGAGCGAGTTCGTGAGGCCGCAAGGAAAGTTGTCTTTTTTTGCCATGCTGAGCACTTGTTCTTCTCACAGATGACTCGTGGGGAGTATCTGTTGAATCAGGATAAACCTACCTAGTTTTTCTATAAGAAGATCAAGTCCATTAGCAGCCGTAATATTATATCTTCCATTCATACTTATTCTAGGTATGCTTCTTCCCGTGATGACGTCGTAAGGGAGTTTCTCACTTTTTATAAGGACTTGTTGGGCACAACTACTAATTGCGAGAAGATTGATGAGACCGTCTTTGAGTGGGGAGCACTATTGAACGATTAGTAGGCTACAGATCTTGAAGAACCAGTTACTGCAGAGGAGATTAAGAATGTTGTATGGAGTATGAATATGAATAAGGCTCCTGGTCTTGACGGGTTTACTCCCGTTTTCTTTTGTGATGCATGGGATGTTGTGGGTTCAGATGTTGTGGCAGCCTTCCAAGAGTTCTTTTACTCCGGGAAGTTGCTGCAACATATGAATTCTACGTTTATCACCCTCATCCCGAAGGGAGTCCACGACCCTTGTGTAAGGGACTTTCACCCTATTTTGTGCTGCAATGTTCTTTACAAGATTATTTCTTGAGTTATTGCGGGACGATTGATGGGGTTTTTGGATGATATGGTGGCAGAAAATCATTTTGGTTTCATTACAAATAAAAAAATAAGGGAGTGCGTGATGCTTGCTCAAGAAATCGTCAAGAATTATGGGTTGGCAAAGGATCGTATGCCTAGGAGAATGACGATTAAGATGGATATTAAGAATTATGACTCTGTTGATTGGAACTTCCTCAGGGGTGTGCTTACGAGGCTCAGATTTTCACAGAAATGATTGGTTGGATCATGGAGTGTGTCACCACTACTTCTTACTCCATCATAGTGAATGGACTCCCGGAGGGTTTCTTTGAAGGTAAAAGAGGATTAAGGCAAAGGGATCCTCTCTCTTCCCTTCTATTAGTCTTGTGTATGGATTACTTCTCTTGCCTCTTCAAGAGGCTCACTGTGAGGGAAAATTATCAGCACCACTCTAGACTTAGTGCTAAGGTGGGTGTCACTCATCTTGCATTCGCTGACGATTTGATCATCTTTGCTTATGGCAACTGCTCCTCTGCTCAAGTTAGTTGCTAAAGCTCTGAACACATTTGCTTGAATGTCGGGATTGGAGATTAGTACAGCTAAATCCAGCTTGTTCATAGCGGGGGTTTCTGAGGAGGAAGAGCAGAGTATCCGTGAGGTGTTACCTTTTCAGGAAGGCACTTCCCTGTACGCTATTTGGGAGTACCGTTGCAGAAAAAAACTCCGAGAGTCTGCCTTCGATCCACTTATTTCTCAGGTTGCTAATTTGATCAGAGGTTAGTCTTTCCATTTCCTATCTTATGTTAGTCCTCTGGAGCTCATTCGATCTATAATCTATGGAGTGATGAACTTCTAGATCACAATGGTTAAGGTTCCTAAAGGCATTATCGACAGGGTTGAACGTATGATTAGGAATTTCATGTGGGGCACTGCTAGGGGGTGCAATTCGATAGGAGGAGGTGATTCAACTTAAGGATCATGGCGGCTTGAGACTTAGGGGCCTCGAACATCTCAACGACGCTGCTCTTTGTGGTGTGTTGTGGGATGTACATCTAGAGAAGAAATCCTTGTGGATTAAATAGATTAATGCCATTTATCTTCGAAATTCTTCTTGCTGGGATGTCGAGGTCAACTATAGGGCCTCGATAGTGTGGAAGGACATTCTGAAGGCGAGAGATAGAGTTCGAGCATGGATTGGAAGAGACATCGTCCCCTCATTTATGTCTTGCTCGGAGATGGAGAAGCTTCGAATATGTAAACTGTATAGGGACCTACCTGTTCTGTTCATGTATAAGAAGTTGTGGAGTCTGTGGGTTCCTCAGAAGCATTCGTTCAGGATGTGGCTCGCCTTGAGGAACCGTTCACTCACCATGGATAGATAGAGGCGAGTGGAGGGACCTTTAGAGTGCTGTTTATGTGTGGGTTGCGCTGAAACCAATTATCATCACTTCTTTCGTTGTCCTTTCATGAGAGAAGTATGGAACTGAGTTCGGCAAGAGATAGGCTGGCAAAGGCAGGTGACGATCTTGAAGGCAGGCATCAAGTGGTGATAAGTCGTAACTTTACATGATTATTTTGGATGAAATTCACTTCTTTACGCATGAGTTGTGAATTATTTAGTGTAATTACGACTTATTTATATTTTTCATAATTGAACCTTAATTATTTTATTTCTTATTTAAACAGGCCAAAATTGAGATAAATTTTACAGTCACATAATTTATTTTGTGGGACAGTTACAATAATTTTAATTGCAGGAAAATAAAGAGTTGACCAAGCAATAATAAGGAGAGATTTGATTTGAAGAGAAAAAGGAAACTTACCAAAAGGAGAAAAGATACAATGAACTTGGACAACTAAAAAAAGGGAAGGTGATCAAGGAATTTAATTAGAGGATTTATCTCACATCCGGACACCCACGTTGGGAAGGACAAGGCAGATTGGGAGAAGACTCAATCATGAAGAACATATCGGTTTATCATTTTTATTTTTAGATTTAATTTTAATTATGTAATTTAGTTTCTAGTCTGAGGGTTATAAACCTCTCGTGAATTATTTATTTTATTATTTTAATTTTATATTGCAAACTTTTATATAAATTTATTCTATTACATGCTTTGATGTTCTTAATAGCACTTTGATAATTATTTTAGTCTGACCATCTAATTTAATTATTTAATTGCTTAACGCTATTTCGTGATCCAAAATCCGTAATTGTTGTGAGGAGTGAATTAAGTAGCAAATAGAGATAATTCCCTCTAGGTGTAATATGATCTAGGTTGTATGATTCTTTGTCGGATTTCGTAGCCTATTAATTCTATGTTTGGAGTCTTAATGCATTTGCGAGTTCGAATCCATAGGGTCACTTGTAAATAGTTCAATTTAGTGGTCGTACCCTAATTGATGATCTTAAGAGCATTCGGGTTAATTTGGTCATACCATTAGCCTAGGGATTTGAGTTTGTATAATTGTTTGTATATTTAATTCTTTCGATTTTATGAATTAGGATATGGGAGGGGATCAAATTATTGGACTAGGTTTTAATTTTATATTCTTGCTATTTAATTATTATTTATTTTCATGCTTAGTGGCTTAGACTCAATCCAAACCCCCATTCGGTTACTCATTTAAAAACACATTAGATTCAATTGAAATTCGATTACTCCCTGTGGGTTCGACCCTTACTTACCCTACTACATTCTTAGTGAATTTGTTTGGAAAAATTACAAATCTTATTTTTGGGTGCTGGCGACAGCACATCAAATTTTGGCGCCATTGCCGGGGAGTAATCCCGAATTTTATTAAATTTTTTGTATTTTTTTATTTTTTCGAATTCTGTCCAGCAGTGCACTGACACTGAACCCTTCAGTATCAGTTCTGCTCTGTTTTGAATTTTGAGAATTTTTTAGTTTAATCACTTTCTCCCCCTTGCAGGGTAGTTCTAATGGATCGATATCATGGTTATTATGGTCCTAATGTTCAACCATGTCGAATGTGTGCAACCACTCTCCATTCCACTCATAATTGTCCAATTTTGGTTGAAAGATTAGAAGTGAAACGGAGAAATGGATATTATAGAAAAAATTTGCAGCGGCATTGGAGTGATCCATATGCCAACCACACTTACAATCAAGGATGGCATAGCCCTCATATTTCCCGGCATGTAGATTACCTATACAATCAACCTTATGAAAATCAAAGTCATGGCTATTATGAGCAAAGACCACAATCCTTCAATAATAGTGAAAACTATTATGAGGATGATAGGTATTATGATTATGAATAAAGTTCGAAGGCTTCATTAGAGTCCTTTTTGAAACGGATGAAAATTAGTAATTTGATATTTCAACAAGGAACCCAATTGAGTCTTTGGAATTTGGAGCGACAATGTAGCAAATTAAGGATCGAAGTTGAACGTATGGTGGCACAACAAAGTACAAATCATGATGAATGTGCCATGGAGTCCACCCAAGATGAGAATTTTGAGATGGAGACCGAATTTGAGGAGGATGAGTATGCTGAAAATTCTGCAGAATTTTTGCAGAAAATTCAGACTGCAGAAACTGACACTGAAGCCTTCAGTGTCAGTTCTGCTGGAAATGAAAATGAGGTAAAGCTGCCCGAATCAATATCTACTAATTCTGATTCATTTTCATCTTCATACAGGTTGCCAAAGATTGAAGATCCTCAAGTAAAGGAGACAATTGAAGTGTTTCTAATTGATGAGATTCAAAACCCTTTCCTTGAGGCGATCAAACAATTTTCCATGGAGTTTTGCAAGTTTAAACTGACCAAGAACCATGTAATTTTGAAGGGAGAGAACACTTCTCGTAAACCAATAAGATCATTATATTGATTTGAACATTTTACTCCTATTACGTGAAAGGGAAGTGAACGTCGAGCCAACGACATAAAGAAAAGGCGTTTGTTGGGAGACAACCCAACTTAGCTTTATTTTTATTTATTTGATTTTTATTTCTTAATAAATAATCTTGTTCTTTTGGTGTGTGCTTACTTGTAGGCCATGGAGCAAAGATGTAATGGTGTTGATGATCCTTCTAAAGAGAAAAAAAATCTAGCATTGGTTGATAATTGAGCTTAATTCGGTGACTTCTTTCCACTCTTTCACTTGATTATCCCTTGGATTTTATTGAGTTTGTTTGCTTGAGGGCAAGCAAAATAATTAGGTGTGGGTAGGTTAGGTGTATTGAGTGGTACTTGAAGTTGTAATTTTTTTATTTAATTACAAGTGCATACTAATTCATTTGAACACATTCTTACACTTGTGCACATGAGAAGTTGGTGTTGGATTTATGATTAAATTGTGCTTTGATATGTAAAATTTTTGGCATGACATGAGGGTTGAATTTGATGTACCTATACTTGTGAGTTGTTGGATTTGTCTTGTTGTTTTTGTGAAAAACGTGAAATAATTTTTGTTTGAGAATTCATGGCAAAATTACCCTATTCTTGTGAGCTTTGAGCCTTGAAGAGCTATCATCTATATAAGCTCTATATTTTTCTTGATTGAGTGCAAATTGAACTTGATATGTACATTCTAGAACTTGCTCCTTGAATGCATTTTTGAGATCTTACATTTGAACATGTGTAATTAAATGATAAAGACACCTAGGCAAACCATATTTTGACTTTCTTTTTATCTACCCGATCATGCTAAACCTTTAGGAGAGCCAAGTTGAGGCTAGCCTTTTCTTTGATGAATGAGCATATTAATTTAGCCATATTCCATTTCTTTCTTAAACTCTTCCATTCGAACCCCTACTATTTGCAAATTGTGGAATTCATTGAAAATATCTTGGTGGTTGAATTATTGATGAAGGGGGAATCTATGGTTGTAGAAAAAGAAAGAAAGAGAAAAAGAAAATGGGAATTATAGATGGAGAAATGGAGAAAAACAAAGAGGAAAAGAAAAGAAAGGATGACAGATTGAAAAAAAAATGGTTGAAAAATATAAGAGAAAAAATTGGAGCTGAAAAAAAAGAACGAAGCTGGAATTTGATTGCAGAATTTTTCCTGAACAGTTCAGACACTGAACCCTTCAGTGTTGCCCCTGTTTTTTTAAATTTTGAAAAGAAACAGGTGTGGGTAGTTGGATATACTGATAAAAAGCATAATTTTCTAAAAGAAAATGAGGAAGTGGATGTCGAAAAAATGAGAAGGGCAAGATGTATCTCTTTGATGTACGTCTTACTTGATTAACACAATTTGCAAAGTGATATATTTAGCCTTTCTAATCCTTTTTATCCCACCTTATCCCAAGCCCCATTACAACCATTTTAAAAGTCCTTTTGATATTTGCACAACGTTCATTGAACTTGGTGAAAATTTGATTTGGGAACAAGCTTATGGTAATGTCTTGTCTTATTTAATTCTGAGTGTTTTGCTACCACTTATATACTTGAGCGTTATTGAGCAAAACCATGTGAGGCCATGAGTTCTTGAATTTTTATATTCTACATAAATTGCAAATTTTTGTGAGGCATTCTATCACTCATTTGTATTTGGTGTATCTTATTTGGTCTCTTAGAAGTGTCACTGTTTTGCTATCACTTACACATGATTATCATTTTTTCTATGCCTTGTCTTGGTCTTGTTTTGCTTGAGGACAAGCAAAAGTTTAGGTATGAGTAGTTTGATAAGTCGTAATTTTACATGATTATTTTGGATGAAATTCACTTCTTTACGCGTGAGTTGTGAATTATTTAGTGTAATTACGACTTATTTATATTTTTCATAATTGAACCTTAATTATTTTATTTCTTATTTAAACAGGCCAAAATTGAGATAAATTGTACAGTCACATAATTTATTTTGTGGGACAGTTACAATAATTTTAATTGCAGGAAAATAAAGAGTTGACCAAGCAACAATAAAGAGAGATTTAATTTGAAGAGAAAAAGGAAACTTACCAAATGGAGAAAAGATACAATGAACTTGGACAACTAAAAAAAGGGAAGGTGATCAAGGAATTTAATTAGAGGATTTAATTTATGATTTTGGGGATTATAACATCACGATCCAGGATCTCACATTCGGACACTCACGTTGGGAAGGACAAGGCAGATTGGGAGAAGGCTCCATCATGAAGAACATATCGATTTATCGTTTTTATTTTTTAGATTTAATTTTAATTATGTAATTTAGTTTCTAGTCCGAGGGTTGTGAACCTCTCATGAATTATTTATTTTATTGTTTTGAATTTTATATTGCAAACTTTTATATAAATTTATTCTATTACATGCTTTGATGTTCTTAATAGCACTTTGATAATTATTTTAGTCTGGCCATCTAATTTAATTATTTAATTGCTTAACGCTATTTCGTGATCCACAATCCGTAATTGTTGTGAGGAGTGAATTAAGTAGCAAATAGAGATAATTCTCTCTAGGTATAATAGGATCTAGATTATATGATTCCTAGCCGGTTTTCGTCGCCTAGTAATTCTATGTTTGGAGGCTTAATGCATTTTGCGAGTTCGAATCCATAGACTCACTTGTAAATAGTTCAATTTAGTGGTCGTACCCTAATTGATGATCTTAAGAACATTCGGGTTAATTTGGTCGTACCATTAGCCTAGGGATTTGAGTTTGTATAATTGTTTGGATGTTTAATTCTTGTGATTTTATGAATTAGGATATGGGAGGGGATCAAATCCTTAGACTATGTTTAATTTTATTTGTTCACTTAATTTTATATTCTTGCTATTTTAATTGTTATTTATTTTCATGCTTAGTGATTTAGACTCAATCCAAACCCCCCCTTCGGTTACTCTTATAAAAACACATTAGATTCAATTGAAATTCGATTACTCCATGTGGGTTCGACTATTACTTACCCTACTATATTCTTAGTGGGTTTGTTTGGAAAAATTACAAATCTTATTTTTGGGAACCGGCGACAGCACATCAAATGGCTCAACGAAAATCGAAGGGTTCACGTCAGAGAGAGGAGGAGGTGGACGTTAGCCTTCTATGGCGGTGTTTACTTCATTTGGAAGGCTAGGAACGATGCTCTCTTCGAGAGCTTCCGCCCTTTCATTGATGATGTGTTTAATTCTGTTATCATGCATGTAGCTAGATTCGATTATTTACAAGCTAGGCAGGAGTTTTGGCGTTTTTGTTTGCTCCGTTTGGAATTGTAAATTATACTTTGTGATTCTGGCTTCGGCCTTCTCGTTTTTGAATAATTAACATAAAATTCTGAGAATACTATTCATCATTAACGCACCCTAATATATTTTTCCATAATTAAAAGTTAATAATTACTGTACCTTTCTTATAAAATTTTGACGAAATATTATGCGCCCTTGATACTCAACCATTAGTTCGTGTGCTTACAATTTACATACATTATGAAGTTTTGTGTTTAATGATTATACATTAATAATTCATCATGAGTTTGCAAAATATATATATATATATATATATATATATATATATATATATATATATATATATATATATATATATATATATATATATATCTTTAAATATGTTGTGAACCACAATATGATATATCATAAATGGTAAAAATAAGATACACCATGTGCACCTAATATCAACTCAATTATAAATTATTATTATACTTTAAAATTAAGAGTGAAATTTAGGTGGAACTAGTTTCACCAAATGAATTACTCTCTCTGTCCGTTTCTAAGGTATCTGTTTCACTATTCCTGGCGTCCGCTTCAAATGTATCAATTTCCTCTATTTAGTAAAAAAAGTACACAGTATGACCAACCACTTCCCTTTAATACAACTATCCACTTTATTTATAATAATACTCCTTAATCCACGTGCAAAAAACAAATAAAGACCTTAGAATTGTCCACGTGCAAAAAATAAATGGTTACCTTAGGAGCTGATGGGGGGATTAATAGAATTTGTGTCTCCACCTCTTCTAAATTAATTAAAATTAATAATATGTGGTCCCCTCTCAATTAATGTTGTTTTTTATTTTGTTTTTTATTTCTTTTTAATTTATTATTATATTTAAAAGATCATTATATCCTAAATTTTTATTTTATTTTTCATTTCTTTTTAATTTTATTATATTTAAAAAATCATTATATCCTAGATTCTAAACCCTTAAGGTGAAATATACTATAAACAACAATGATAAAATTACAATTATACCCTAAACCACAAGGATAAAGTACAATTATACCCTAAACCTTAAATCACAAGTGTGAAATTACAATTATACTCTAAATCTAAACTTTATGGGTGTAATATATACTATACCACAAGGTGAATTACAATTATACTCTAAATCCTATGGGTGAAATTAACACTAAAACACAAAGGTGAAATTACAATTATATTTTAACCCTAAATCCTAAACCCTGTGGTTGAATTATACCTTAAACTCTCACTACAAAAAAACTATTTTTTAACAAGGGAATATTCCGTTGCTAAAAGCCTTAATTTAATTGTTTAATTGGCTTACCAACGGATTAGCAACGAAATCCGTTGGTAAAATTTCGTTGCTAAAGTGGTGGTTGATAAATTTTTATCAATGAAAAATCAATTTCGTTGGTAAATAATTCCGTTGGTAATCCGTTGCTAATAACTCCGTTGATAATTTATATAATGATTCACTTGCTAATCCGTTGGTAATTACCAACGGATTGAATTCCGTTGCTAAAATAGAGAATAAATTCATTGGCATTCCGTTGCTAAAACAAAAATGTCATTTTTGTTGCTAATCCATTGGTAAATATCAACGGATTGAATTCCGTTACTAAATTTGTTTGCTAAAAAATATTTTTTTGTAGTGTCTAGGGGTAAATTATATTCTAAATCGCAAGAGTAAATTATACCTTAAATTCTAAACCCTAAAAGTGAAGTATACCCTAAACCACAAGAGTAAAATTATAATTATATTCTTATAATTAATACTAAAAGTAGACAATAAACTATAGGAGTGAAATATACCCTAAACTATTAGGGGTAAAATATACCCTAATTTAAAAATGTATAATTACAATTATGCTTCTAAAATTAAAATTAAAAAATATAGGAAAAAAAAACAAAAAAGAACGAGAGAAAAAAAAATAAAAATGAACGAAACGAAAACGAAAATAAATCTACAAAGACAGGCGGTTCTAAAATTTGGATTTCGTGAACTAACCCATACAAGTTATTATGCTCTAAAACTAATAGTATTAAAAGAGTACTTTGTCTAAAAACTTTTTTTTAAAGAAATTATTAAAATGTAAGGATTAATTTACACGAAGAAGGCAGGATGGGACGCGAAAATATGTGGGCTGGTGTAATCTAAATTCTAATGACGGCTAGATGATCTTAACTAATTCAACAAAATCTAATTTCAAAGTCAACTAAGTTGACTACAAATGGAGTAAATGGTTGCTGCTACATTAAATAGTGGGCTAGATGATCAAGAAATAGTGGGCTTGATTTTTCTAATAGACTTAATTATCCCAATAATAGATTGCTGCTTGTGGAAAATTTCAAGGGCCATGAAACAAACAAATCCAAATAAAATGGCAGTTTTAATTGCAATTGTGCAGTAGCTATCGACTGACATTTTGCAAATGTTTGTTTGACTTTCGAGGGAGTTTTGTAAACCATAAGCAATGATAATTTATGTATATTTTGAATTTCGGTATATAAATTTTAACTTTATAACAAATGGTGAGCAGTGATATGTGTAACCGTATTAATTGATGAAAAATATAAGTAAATGTGAGAGCAGAGAGAGAAAATGTTAGTTTATTCCATCCTTTGTTTTGATTCATTTTTTTTACCGTAATAACTCTGAAGCAAGTCTCATTACTTTTCGGGTAGGACTTGGGTACAACTACGGCTACCAAATGAATTCGTGAAATTTTTGGTTTCCTTCTTTTTAATTAATTTTTTCTCCTTTATTAATATTGTTTTTTATTTTATTTTTAAATTTATTATACTTGAATGACTATTATACCTCAAACCCTAAACCCTAACGATAAATTATATCCTAAACTACAAGGGTAAAATTACAATTATATCATAAACCCCCTATGAATAAATTATACCCTAAACCACAAGGGTAAAATTACAATTATACTCTAAACCCTAGGGATAAATTATACTCTTAACCACAAGGGTAAAATTATAATTATACCATAAATCCTAAGAATAAATTATACCATAAACTACAATGGTAAAATTACAATTATACCCAACCTAAACCCTAAGCATTAGGGATAAATTATACCCTAAACCACAAGGGTAAAATTATAATTATACCCTAAACCCTAAACTCTAAGATTTAAATATATCCTAAACCACAAGGATGAAAATTATAATTATCTCTCTAAAAATAAATAAATAAAATAAACAAAATAAAAAAAGAATAAAAAGAAAAAAAATAGGAGTAACTGTAAATTAAATTAAAAAATAATACTCCCTCCGTCCGATTCTAAGGTTTCCATTTTTTTTTTTTGCACGTGGATTAAGAAATATTATTATTATATGTAAAGTGTGTAGTTGTATTAGAGGGAAGTGATGTACCATATTGTGTACTTTTTTACTAAATAGGAGAAATTGATACCATTGAAGCGGACGCCAAAAATAGTAAAATTGATACCTTATAAGCGGACAGATGGAGTAATAAAATTAGAAGAAACAACAAAACACACTCTGAAGGAGAAGCAAGGAAGTTGTAAATTTCAAAATTAGTGCAAGTTGCCCACCCTAGTCATTGCCTTTCTTTTCATACGTTTCTAATTTAAAAAAAAAAACTCATTTAAGCACAATTTCTACAATATCCAACTGATTAGCGTGAAAATTCGGGATAAAAACCAATTTAGTCTCATAACTTTCCTCATAGTCTATTTTAGTCCTAATAAAAATAAATTTATTAATTTAGTCCCACTGGTTAAGAAATAGGACCAAACACGTCTTATTTTCGCCGAAAAATGCTGACATCACCGAAAAACGTTCACGTCACATCCGAAATCATCAATTTCTGACCGGGATGATGACGTGGCGCCCTGATGGCAGGTGAGTCACCGGAATAATAACCTATTTAGTCACATAACTTTCTTCTTGTTCTATTTTAGTCCCAATAAAGATAAGTTTATCAATTTAGTCCCATCGGTGAAGAAATATGGCCAAACACGTTTTATTTTCGTCGAAAAAAGCTGACATCACCGGAAAATGGCATGTGATTGTTACGTGGCAATCGAAATTGCTGATTTTCGGCCAGGACGATGACATGGTGCCCTAATGGCGGTGAGTCAACAAATTAAATGTTATTTTAATGCCAACAAGGCATTTTTATTTTCTAAAATTTTAAATATATAATTAGAAAACAAAAATTAAACAAAAAAATGTATTAATAATCTATCACATAGTTAAGCTGGTTTGCCTTAACATTACTAATTCTCCATTTTTGAATTCTAAATTATTTTTCTGTGTGATTTATTTTCTTTCATATTAGTTTAATTATTAATTTCAGTTTCTAATTAAATTATTCTAAAAAACCCCCGAATTTGTCTTACACTAAAATTGTCATACATAGAATTAATTGGTAGATCTAGAACTATCTCATGAGTTTGACATTTGACTTGGTCACACGCGCTACAATTGATCATTTACACTTGAGGGTGAAATATAATAGTAAACAGTCGGCATACTGAGGTTGAATTAATCTCCTGATTTATTAATTAGGTTTTTAGTACGTTTTTTGTTTTAATTTTTTTTTTCTAATTATTTAAAATTTTAGAAAATAAAAATGACTTGTTGTTCGCCGGGAAATCGGTGATTCGGTGATGTCAGCTTTTTTCGGCAAAAATAGGACATATTTGGCCCTATTTCTTTACCGGTGGGACTAAATTGACAAACTTATCTTTATTGGGACTAAAATAGACCATGAAGAAAGTTATGAGACTAAATCAGTTTTTATCCTGCTGACTCACCTGCCATCAAGCGCCACGTCATCGTCCTGACCGAAAATCTATGATTCCGGCTGTGACATGGCCGTTTTCTGGTGATGTCAGCATTTTCTGGCGAAAATAGGACGTGTTTGGCCCTATTCTTGACCGGTGGGACTAAATTGACAAACTTATTTTTATTGGGACTAAAATAGATCATGAGGAAAGTTATGGGATTAAAATGATTTTTATCCTTAAATTTAGAAAAATTTATTTCTAAAATTTGGATTCATTTTTAATTAGATATAATTATGGGAGAATTTTAGTTATTAATTTCTTTAGTAACTTGATTATTGTGAGGAGGAGTTGTTTGTTGGAAATTGCATGATTTGTGCATAAATGAGTTTATATATCCGAAGACATGGAAAAAGAAAATTTAGAGTTAAAATAGCAAAAATAAAATGACAAAGATTTATATGAGATCGTCTCATGACAGAAGTTCTTTAGTGAAACGGATAAAACACAATATAAATTTTAATAAAAAGTGATACATAATTAATAAAGAGTAATAATGATGTTGTGAATTATTTTATAAATAATTTATAGTATAAACACACTCTGAAGGAGAAGCAAGGAAGTTGTAAATTTCAAAATTAGTGCAAGTTGCCCACCCTAGTCATTGCCTTTCTTTTCATACGTTTCTAATTTTAAATAAAAAAACTCATTTAAGCACAATTTCTACAATATCCAACTGATTAGCGTGAAAATTCGGGATAAAAACCAATTTAGTCTCATAACTTTCCTCATAGTCTATTTTAGTCCCAATAAAAATAAATTTATTAATTTAGTCCCACCGGTTAAGAAATAGGACCAAACACGTCTTATTTTCGCCGGAAAATACTGACATCACCGAAAAACGGTCACGTCACATCCGAAATCATCAATTTCTGACCGGGATGATGACGTGGCGCCCTGATGGCAGGTGACTCACCGGGATAATAACCTATTTAGTCACATAACTTTCTTCGTATTCTATTTTAGTCCCAATAAAGATAAGTTTGTCAATTTAGTCCCATCGGTGAAGAAATATGGCCAAACACGTTTTATTTTCGTCGAAAAAAGCTGACATCACCGGAAAATGGCATGTGATTGTTACGTGGCAATCGGAATTGCTGATTTTCGGCCAGGACGATGACATGGTGCCCTAATGGCGGTGAGTCAACAAATTAAATGTTATTTTAATGCCAACAAGGCATTTTTATTTTCTAAAATTTTAAATATATAATTAGAAAACAAAAATTAAACAAAAAAATTTATTAATAATCTATCACATAGTTAAGCTGGTTTGCCTTAACATTACTAATTCTCCATTTTTGAATTCTAAATTATTTTTCTGTGTGATTTATTTTCTTTCATATTAGTTTAATTATTAATTTCAGTTTCTAATTAAATTATTCTAAAAAACCCCCGAATTTGTCTTACACTAAAATTGTCATACATAGAATTAATTGGTAGATCTAGAACTATCTCATGGGGTTTGACATTTGACTTGGTCACACGCGCTACAATTGATCATTTACACTTGAGGGTGAAATATAATAGTAAACAGTCGGCATACTGAGGTTGAATTAATCTCCTGATTTATTAATTAGGTTTTTAGTACGTTTTTTGTTTTAATTTTTTTTCTAATTATTTAAAATTTTAGAAAATAAAAATGACTTGTTGTTCACCGGGAAATCGGTGATTCGGTGATGTCAGCTTTTTTCGGCAAAAATAGGACATATTTGGCCCTATTTCTTTACCGGTGGGACTAAATTGACAAACTTATCTTTATTGGGACTAAAATAGATCATGAAGAAAGTTATGAGACTAAATCAGTTTTTATCCTGCTGACTCACCTGCCATCAAGCGCCACGTCATCGTCCTGACCGAAAATCTATGATTCCGGCTGTGACGTGGCCGTTTTCTGGTGATGTCAGCATTTTCCGGCGAAAATAGGACGTGTTTGGCCCTATTCTTGACCGGTGGGACTAAATTGACAAACTTATTTTTATTGGGACTAAAATAGATCATGAGGAAAGTTATGGGATTAAAATGATTTTTATCCTGAAATTTAGAAAAATTTATTTCTAAAATTTGGATTCATTTTTAATTAGATATAATTATGGGAGAATTTTAGTTATTAATTTCTTTAGTAACTTGATTATTGTGAGGAGGAGTTGTTTGTTGGAAATTGCATGATTTGTGCATAAATGAGTTTATATATCCGAAGACATGGAAAAAGAAAATTTAGAGTTAAAATAGCAAAAATAAAATGACAAAAATTTATATGAGATCGTCTCATGACAGAAGTTCTTAGTGAAACGGATAAAACACAATATAAATTTTAATAAAAAGTGATACATAATTAATAAAGAGTAATAATGATGTTGTGAATTATTTTATAAATAATTTATAGTATAAACACACTCTGAAGGAGAAGCAAGGAAGTTGTAAATTTCAAAATTAGTGCAAGTTGCCCACCCTAGTCATTGCCTTTCTTTTCATACGTTTCTAATTTTAAATAAAAAAACTCATTTAAGCACAATTTCTACAATATCCAACTGATTAGCGTGAAAATTTGGGATAAAAACCAATTTAGTCTCATAACTTTCCTCATAGTCTATTTTAGTCCCAATAAAAATAAATTTATTAATTTAGTCCCACCGGTTAAGAAATAGGACCAAACACGTCTTATTTTCGCCGGAAAATGCTGACATCACCGAAAAACGGTCACGTCACATCCGAAATCATCAATTTCTGACCGGGATGATGACGTGGCGCCCTGATGGCAGGTGAGTCACCGGGATAATAACCTATTTAGTCACATAACTTTCTTCGTGTTCTATTTTAGTCCCAATAAAGATAAGTTTGTCAATTTAGTCCCATCGGTGAAGAAATATGGCCAAACACGTTTTATTTTCGTCGAAAAAAGCTGACATCACCGGAAAATGGCATGTGATTGTTACGTGGCAATCGGAATTGCTGATTTTCGGCCAGGACGATGACATGGTGCCCTAATGGCGGTGAGTCAACAAATTAAATGTTATTTTAATGCCAACAAGACATTTTTATTTTCTAAAATTTTAAATATATAATTAGAAAACAAAAATTAAACAAAAAAATGTATTAATAATCTATCACATAGTTAAGCTGGTTTGCCTTAACATTACTAATTCTCCATTTTTGAATTCTAAATTATTTTTCTGTGTGATTTATTTTCTTTCATATTAGTTTAATTATTAATTTCAGTTTCTAATTAAATTATTCTAAAAAACCCCCGAATTTGTCTTACACTAAAATTGTCATACATAGAATTAATTGGTAGATCTAGAACTATCTCATGGGTTTGACATTTGACTTGGTCACAAGCGCTACAATTGATCATTTACACTTGAGGGTGAAATATAATAGTAAACAGTCGGCATACTGAGGTTGAATTAATCTCCTGATATATTAATTAGGTTTTTAGTTCGTTTATTGTTTTTATTTTTTTTTCAAATTATTTAAAATTTTAGGAAATAAAAATGACTTGTTGTTCGCCGGGAAATCGGTGATTCGGTGATGTCAGCTTTTTTCGGCAAAAATAGGACATATTTGGCCCTATTTCTTTATCGGTGGGACTAAATTGACAAACTTATCTTTATTGGGACTAAAATAGACCATGAAGAAAGTTATGAGACTAAATCAGTTTTTATCCTGCTGACTCACCTTCCATCAAGAGCCACGTCATCGTCCTGACAGAAAATCTATGATTCCGGCTGTGACGTGGCCGTTTTCTGGTGATGTCAGCATTTTCTGGCGAAAATAGGACGTGTTTGGCCCTATTCTTGACCGGTGGGACTAAATTGACAAACTTATTTTTATTGGGACTAAAATAGATCATGAGGAAAGTTATGAGATTAAAATGATTTTTATCCTGAAATTTAGAAAAATTTATTTCTAAAATTTGGATTCATTTTTAATTAGATATAATTATGGGAGAATTTTAGTTATTAATTTCTTTAGTAACTTGATTATTGTGAGGAGGAGTTGTTTGTTGGAAATTGCATGATTTGTGCATAAATGAGTTTATATATCTGAAGACATGGAAAAAGAAAATTTAGAGTTAAAATAGCAAAAATAAAATGACAAAAATTTATATGAGATCGTCTCATGACAGAAGTTCTTAGTGAAACGGATAAAACACAATATAAATTTTAATAAAAAGTGATGCATAATTAATAAAGAGTAATAATGATGTTGTGAATTATTTTATAAATAATTTATAGTATAAACACACTCTGAAGGAGAAGCAAGGAAGTTGTAAATTTCAAAATTAGTGCAAGTTGCCCACCCTAGTCATTGCCTTTCTTTTCATACGTTTCTAATTTTAAATAAAAAAACTCATTTAAGCACAATTTCTACAATATCCAACTGATTAGCGTGAAAATTCGGGATAAAAACCAATTTAGTCTCATAACTTTCCTCATAGTCTATTTTAGTCCCAATAAAAATAAATTTATTAATTTAGTCCCACCGGTTAAGAAATAAGACCAAACACGTCTTATTTTCGCCGGAAAATGCTGACATCACCAAAAAACGGTCACGTCACATCCGAAATCATCAATTTCTGACCGGGATGATGACGTGACGCCCTGATGGCAGGTGAGTCACCGGGATAATAACCTATTTAGTCACATAACTTTCTTCGTGTTCTATTTTAGTCCCAATAAAGATAAGTTTGTCAATTTAGTCCCATCGGTGAAGAAATATGGCCAAACACGTTTTATTTTCGTCGAAAAAAGCTGACATCACCGAAAAATGGCATGTGATTGTTACGTGGCAATCGGAATTGCTGATTTTCGGCCAGGACGATGACATGGTGCCCTAATGGCGGTGAGTCAACAAATTAAATGTTATTTTAATGCCAACAAGGCATTTTTATTTTCTAAAATTTTAAATATATAATTAGAAAACAAAAATTAAACAAAAAAATGTATTAATAATCTATCACATAGTTAAGCTGGTTTGCCTTAACATTACTAATTCTCCATTTTTGAATTCTAAATTATTTTTCTGTGTGATTTATTTTCTTTCATATTAGTTTAATTATTAATTTCAGTTTCTAATTAAATTATTCTAAAAAACCCCCGAATTTGTCTTACACTAAAATTGTCATACATAGAATTAATTGGTAGATCTAGAACTATCTCATGAGTTTGACATTTGACTTGGTCACACGCGCTACAATTGATCATTTACACTTGAGGGTGAAATATAATAGTAAACAGTCGGCATACTGAGGTTGAATTAATCTCCTGATTTATTAATTAGGTTTTTAGTACGTTTTTTGTTTTAATTTTTTTTTCTAATTATTTAAAATTTTAGAAAATAAAAATGACTTGTTGTTCGCCGGGAAATCGGTGATTCGGTGATGTCAGCTTTTTTCGGCAAAAATATGACATATTTGGCCCTATTTCTTTACCGGTGGGACTAAATTGACAAACTTATCTTTATTGGGACTAAAATAGACCATGAAGAAAGTTATGAGACTAAATCAGTTTTTATCCTGCTGACTCACCTGCCATCAAGCGCCACGTCATCGTCCTGACCAAAATCGATGATTCCGACTGTGACGTGGCCGTTTTCTTGTGATGTCAGCATTTTCCGGCGAAAATAGGACGTGTTTGGCCCTATTCTTGACCGGTGGGACTAAATTGACAAACTTATTTTTATTGGGACTAAAATAGATCATGAGGAAAGTTATGGGATTAAAATGATTTTTATCCTGAAATTTAGAAAAATTTATTTCTAAAATTTGGATTCATTTTTAATTAGATATAATTATGGGAGAATTTTAGTTATTAATTTCTTTAGTAACTTGATTATTGTGAGGAGGAGTTGTTTGTTGGAAATTGCATGATTTGTGCATAAATGAGTTTATATATCCGAAGACATGGAAAAAGAAAATTTAGAGTTAAAATAGCAAAATTAAAATGACAAAGATTTATATGAGATCGTCTCATGACAGAAGTTCTTTAGTGAAACAGATAAAACACAATATAAATTTTAATAAAAAGTGATACATAATTAATAAAGAGTAATAATGATGTTGTGAATTATTTTATAAATAATTTATAGTATAAACGAAAAGTGACTATTTAAAAAAAATTATAACATTTTAATAAGAGTGATAATTAATTACAAAAACATAAAATGATCTCACTTAGAGATGGTCTCACTTAAAATTTTCTTAAAAAAGAATTACGCGCAAGCTGAATTGCTAAGCTCAGCCCATAACCATTGAATTTATTTGTAACCCATGAACTCCCAACCATCAACTCACCAATATGTTGTTTTTCATCGCAAACATTCCTATAAATCGTATTGTACATTATATTTATTTAGAATGTTTAAATTAAAAGGAACCATAAGATTTATAATAATTTATTAGGGAATCACATGATTTACATTAACCCTTCATTTAATTGATGATGGTATGTGGTGGGCAATTGGGCTCATGGCCCAATTAATAGTCCATAGAATGTATCTAAACGACGGGTGTCAATCATATAAACATCAATATTTGATAGCAGAGCTCAAATATGTTAAAGTGTGTGAGGGATATGGGGGAATGGAGAAATGGGGCCTGGTCTTGGACTTGGAGATGGAGGAGGGAGCTTAGACAGAGAGAGGAGAGTTTACTCAATAATCTTTTAGGGAGAATTTTTAAAATATCCAAAATTCAAAGTTTTAGATCAAAACTACCACTTTTTCTCTTTCCTATGAATAATAACTTTTCTGGACTATAATACCTTTGTGTCAGTAACCTTGTCGGCTACCATTATGATGGCCTACACGGTTGCCAGCATGGCACCTTTGTCAGTTTTAAACTTATTTTAACTTAACTTTAACATTTTCCTTTTCCTTAAAATAGACATAATCCATTACGACCATATCAGACCCAACATGATTTCGTACATTAATTAAAAAATATTAATCTTGTAATTAATCTTACTTAAAACAGTAACAGTACTTTTTTTTACCATTAATCCACCGGGTATCCGGGCAGTTTTACAGCTGCTCCTCACAGCCAACCACACGCCTCGCAGTGTGATGGTTCAACTCGTTCCTTTAGCGGACCTCAGCCCTGATTCATTTCCTACACCGGGTGTACATGATGCTACTACTGTTTCTCGTCGGAAAATATGGAGATTAAGGTTGCAGAATATAATGGAATGTTACGTACTACGGGCAGTAGACCAGATTATTTATTTATGAAATGAAAATATTATTACACACTCATACTACTTAAACAAGAGGAGAAGACTCCTCTAACTACCTATGGTAGCTGAAATGGAAACACTCATACAAGAAAAGAAAGAAAACTTCAATGCTTATTGAAAGAGAGAAAACAGAAGTGAATCGTTGATGCCTTCTGCTTCCTCAGCTCTACTATTTATAGAGGCTTTCGGATGTGAAATCCGAATTTCAAAGCCTCTTTACTTTTGCTGACGTCACTGCTTACATCATTGTGCTGACGTCACTGCTTACGTCGTCCCCATTGGATTCCAAATTTTGGCTGGCTGGTCCCCTTCCTCTTTATTGGATGTCCTTTTTGGTCCATCATTCTTTTGGCTTTTGCAGGAATCACATGGCTCCTTACCCCTTCGAAAAAGTCATCTGACTCTTACTTTTTTGAAGAGTCATTTGTCTTTCTTGGTGCCTAAAGATTCTCCTGGCTCTTGGGTGTTCTAAAGAGGTTTTACCCTATTCTTTCCACGTGTCTCTTTTGCTGGGGGTGATTCAGCAACTCTGATCATCCCAATGCCCAACTTTATTCCTTTTTCAAACTCTGATTCTGTTTGGGTGGAACAGCTTGTGCATATTTTGTTTGTCCATTGCCCAAAACGGGCCATGTTACAATATCTTCGATGAGTTTGTTTACTCACTGGGATCTTGTTTTTCCAAAGAAGGTCTTGTTTTTCGGAGAAGGCCTTCTCAGCAAATCCTGTCTTCTTCCCTGTTAAAGTATTTAACAGAAAAGATCCATTCAAAGTCTTGTGTTCGAACTTGAATGGGTACTTCACCTGAACCATTGCCTGAATGCAGGCATACAAACCCTTCGCTCTTCGCGAAGAGATCTGTTCTTCAGAAAATGTAGAAACCAAGACAGGTTCCTTTCCAGAAGATTCCTTGACTTTGTTTGATGATGAAATGTCAGGTCTTCTAAGCTTGATGAAATGAAAGGCCTCGTGGTTGCCTTTCCCGACTGGTTTTGGAGCTGCACTAGTGAAGTAAAACCCCAATACATCTCCTCTGGATAGAGTCGAATTGTTTTCTCATGCTTTGAAAACTATTTTCCCCAGCCATTCTGGCAGTTTTGAAAGTTCTGGGAAGCTCGGTGCAACAGTATAAATTGAGGCTAGTGCCCCAAAATCATACCACTGCTTTACATCATTTGGATTTGAGCCTTCTCGCATCCAAACACGGGGGTATTCCCCAGATATATCCACCCGGTATTTCTCCTGTCGGATTCCTTGTCTGGTATTTAATTACTCCCAGCTGGCCTGGTATTCCTGCCAATAAAAGAAATCAGCTAAGTTAATACCAACCTTAGCAGTGCCCATCATAGACCTAAGGTTGATCTCTCCCTCTTTAACCCCAAAGGTGCTGGGTTGACTCGTCAACTCTAGATGTGACTCTAGGTCTTCGATTTCTCCTAGGACCGGTTCTCTTTTGGAGGTTTCGATCTAGGACTCGTGCTAAGGGTACTTGAATCCCTTACTTCGGGTTTAGAGCCCCTTTTATCGATTGCTATTGGCATCAACAGCCCGAAAGAGTGGCTCTCTAATGACTCGAATAGACTCTCATTATTGCGAATACAATCTCGTATGCGATTGGTCACTTTGGCCCAATTGCTCTCTTGTATTTTTCCAGCACGCGTTGCATTGAGTGCCAGATTCTTGAATTCTCTTTGGAGCAACTCAAGGTTGTCCATCAGGTGCCTTAAAACAGTCAGGATGGTGTCTATTTCAGCTCCTTCCATCTCTCGTCAGGAAATCTGCCAAAACATTATCAAAAGATTTAATAATAACAATATTAAAATCATAATATTGACTTTCAGCTTGTCATCTTAAAAGTCTAACATTTTCTGGTTTAGATTCAATTTTATTTTTCAAAAAGGCTTTGACGCTCGTGTTATCAATTTTAAGGATAAATTTCTTCGCGAGAAGAAATAGTGGCCATTTTTTGAACGCCTTCTGAACCGCAAAGAATTCCTTTTTATTGATGTGCCATCTCTTTGCCTCATTCTCCGCAAAGAGTCCGCTACAGTATCTGCATGACATTTCTCCATTTGGTGTGGACTTGTTAGAACTGCTGCCCACCAATAGTCAATGACATCTGTATATAGTACCAGATCATCTTCGTCGTTTAGAATGGCTAACTTCGGGAGCTTTTTGCAAACCTCCTTTAATTGTTTAACCATCTTTCGGTGTGATTCTTCCCATTTGAATTCTGCATCTTTCTTCAATAGAGGGCTGAACACCTTCATGTATTGTGCTAGATTGTTGATGAACATTCCTGCAAAGTTGACCACTCCTAGAAAGCTTTGGAGTTGCTTCTTATCTTTGAGATCTTCAGGAAATCCTTGAACCTTTTCTACAATGTGTGGTTGTAGAATAATCCCGGATTTATCAATCTCTACTCCAAGAAACTTGATCTGTCTTGTTGCAATTACTGCCTTCTTTTCAGAAAGCACTAATTCTTCCTTATGACATACTTCTGAAAATACTTCCAGATGCACTAAATGCTCCTTCATGTTCTTCGAGACTATGCGGATGTCATCCACATAAACAAACATGAATGAAAAATAATCTTTAAAAATATTATCCATCTTCCTTTGGTATATCTATGGTGCGTTCGCCAAGCCCATAGGCATGACATTCCAGATATAATGGCCTTGTGGTGTGGAGAAGGCTGTGAACTTCTTGCTTCCTTCTTCCATCATAATCTGGTAGAATCCAGATTTGCAATCAAACTTCGAGAATACCTTGTCATTCTTGATACAGTTGACCAAGTGTTCCCTACTTTGTATGTAGTATCCGTCGAACTCCAAGATGTTGTTGAATCACTTGTAGTTGATTACAAGTCTCAGCTTCCCACGCTTGACTTCTCCATGATTTCTGACTAGAAATTCTGGGCTGCTGTATGGAGATACTCCTGGTGATATCAAATTAAGGTCCAGATGTTCCTTAAGTATTAGCTGCATATCCTTTCGATCCTCTTGGTTTATCAGGATAGGCTTGTATCTCACGAACTCATGCTCCTTTCCTTTTTTTACTTTAAGTGAAGCTTTGACAACTTTTTTATCCTACCAGGCTAGAGGATCCTCTATGAGGTTCCTCTCTATCTTCTTCTTGACGTCTTCAAAAGATGTATGCTCTTCGATTGTGACGTATCTCTGTATATTTTCTCCCAAGCTTTCTTTGAGAAGGTGGATTGTATTTTCCTTAAGTTTCTCCATCTTCCATCCTCCTCTAGTCTCGATTCTCATTTGAAGGACTGCTTCGCCATATTTCCTTCGATCATTCATCTTTGGATGACTAAGTTTTCCTTCATCACCACGCTTGCTGCGAAATCTGATTGACATTTTTCTTTGAAATGCATTACGCAGTCTTTGTGTGATTATCTTATGTTCACAAAGGGTTGTGAAAATAAGCCTTCTTATCGCGTTTTCTTGGGTAAAACGCTTGAAAGTCTGTAGAAAATTATTTCCTAACAGAATATCTACTCCAGTGTCGTGAAAATATATTGATGGAGTTTTCACTTTGTACCATGGGGTACGATTCGCTCCTCTAATCATGATTTCCGCTTGCTTAATTCCTCTGTTAAGGATTAGCACCCTTTGAGAGAAATCTTTTCCTAGTACCGTTGGCAAATCTTCGCCTGATCCTTTAGGAAAGACTCCTTCCTTTGCTATGCAGATGCCGACTCCTGAATCAATGTATGCCGCAAAATGCTCTGCATGATTTTTCTTATATATCATCCCGACGGTGATATATATTGAGAATGGACTTGTGGCCATGGTTAGATCAGAGCTTGTAAGCCCGAGCCTTTACTAGTAGACCTTGTATCTTTTTCCCTTGACCGTAAACTCCATTCCATCTTGTAAATGTTCCCAAGGTTTGTGATCCTCGAGAAACTCCAAACCCAGCACTAATTGTTCTGGGAATCTTCCTGCAACTCCTTCTATTATTAGCTCAAGATCTCCGAGTTTGAGCTGTCTTTGGTATCTCCCAGTTTTGGTTGTTGATGATAATACAAGACATCACAAGGAATAGAATTTTCCTTTTTGGAGATATCGAATATTACTTCGACTCCTCTCTATCCTTCTGGGCATTTTAGTTCACCTTTGGTTGTGAACTTCTCCGGTTCCTAGACTACCTCCACTATTGGTTTCTTTCCCCATCTCTCACTGATCATTATATCTTCTTGGAAAGAAATTCTCATTTGCTCTAATCTGAGGCTGTCTTGTCTACTCCAGACCGGCTTGTCCCTGATTCGTAAATCCATGTCGTGGATTGGCTGTAACTTCATTATTTCTAGCTTGGTTGCGCATGCAACCCTTTCGAACACTTCTAGTATCTCAATATACTCCTTCATTTGGAATAAATCCGAATGATGAGTGTTAGATAGAGCATATGAGATACTGTAGGTGATAGAGGTCGGTTCCCTTCTTTCATCAAATCTTTATTCTTAAAGTCCTGATGAAGGGTGAGTACTCTACTAAAATCCTTATCTGCCAGATTATAGGCAATCTTTGGATAGATGTAGGATGCCACCTTGTTTGCCTACATATTTCCTGAGATTCCTCCCAGGCATGCTTCTCTTGTATTCTTGATCCTTTTATCAAAGATTGCAATATCGATTGGTGTATCAATACCTTCTTTGAAAGTTGCTTTGATAAGGATCCGAATAGCTCCTATATGGATCCAAGACATGGTCTTGGCAACTTCTCTCTGGAGTTTACTGAGTTCCTTTTTGATTTCATCAACTGGAACTAGTTGCATTTCCATTATATTTCCCGTGAGCTCCATGGGGATGGCAATTTTCCCTCCGGTCACCTTATATATAATGTTGTGTAGATCGAGTCTTGGATCCGCTCTAATCTTCCCATGGTGAATACGTCGTATAGATCGAGTCTTGGATCCTCTCTCATAATTCTCATAAGAGTATTATGAGATATAGATGTCTGGTAAAAGAATCCAGACATATCTTCTTGCATCTCCTGTCTGAAGTTTTCTTCTTCACTCCGACTCATCTTTAGAGGATTCGTCTTGGCTGAAGAATTATTCTTTTTTGTAGATGCTGTCATCTGAGGGTATATCTTTAAACTGGTATACATGTACCAGATCTTGGAAGTAAATAACTTCCTCCATTTCTGGAGTTGTTTCGAACTGTCGTACTCCCCACTTCTAGTTCTCCGGGCAATCGGGTGAGATTTGGAGCTAGCTCCACATGTATAGCAGTTACAATTCTTAAATCTTTCATTTGCTCGTGTAGCTGCTCTTCAGAATGTCTTTCTTGTGGGAGTTCTTCCTGTACTCCTCTGGTTTGATCCTGAGAATGAGGCTTGCCTTCTTGAACTCCATCTTGATGGTCCAGATCTTTGCCCTAATTTATAGCTTTGGGCCTTTTGTTTGGACCAAAAGAATCTTGGTCTTCTGGACCTCCATCCTCCGCTCCTTTGTGTGTAAGGATGATTTTTCTTCATCATTTTCTGCTTCCTTGAACTTCTTCCTATGATAGTTGGAAGATCATTATTCTCACAATACAAGGGTACTGTCTTGTTGATTCTCCTTAATCTCTTGTAGTTCTTGTGTAGTGATGCTTGATGACACTACTCTGCAATCTTGGCTTTGAGGAAAGACACCCTCCTTGCTATCGAATTCAGCTCGCATGGTTCATACTCTTTGATCAGCATTTGGAAATGGAATCTTTGCAAAGAATAGGTGGAATACTTCTTCCTCCTTAATCTTCGATTTCCATCTATACTCTGTGAAGAGTTTGATGTGCTCGTCTACGTGACATATGTCAAGTAATTCCAGGCTGTATAGGGCATTCTTATACTTCTTCTTTTTTTCTTCTTCCATTCCTTCAAAGTAATCTACTCCGATGAAGTGGATCTTGAAGATCTTGGCCATGCGATCAATAATATTACCAAGGTCTTCGCCTTCCATGGTCTCCTTCTTGACTTCGTCTGAGAGTACCTCCCATGCACACTTTACTAATCCTTCCAGGCTCATAGCTAGGAATCTTATGAACCCTTCTTTATCTAGCTCTAGTGCACCTCCTGCAATCTTCATTGCATTTGTCAACTCGTTGATCAAGGTCCCTCTGTTTTTTAAGTCGAGAGTGTCGAGATTTAGGATCAACCCGTATGGATTTATTGGTTTAAGGTGAGACCGACCATATGGGGTGTTGTGTATATTAGATCCTCGAACTCGGTTTACTCCTGTTGACAACCCCAACGCTTTCATCCTAAAATTTCCTTGGTTTTGGGATGTCTCTTCTTGTCTTGCTTTATGGACACCATGTGATCCAGAAGTTCCTTCATTTTGGCTCGGATCTTGTCAGGTCTGAGGAGCTTGTGATTGTTGTTGAGAGTTTGATGTCTCTCCAACATTCATCTTTAGATCTATAATTGATAGTTCTTGGAAGGACTCAAATAGATTTTTTAGATCTTCAAGATTTGCTCTCTCCATCCGGGGATGTGGATTCTCCTCGAAGGATAGCGATCAACTTTTCACTCTCCGTCTTTGGTCTTGTGACCTCCGTCATCTTCCCTTTTTGATATAAAAAGTGTTCTATTCCGAAGGTTGGTGGCAACCTTCCTCCCAGTCTTCTCCCAGTTACTTTGGTTTCCAAGAACTCTACTTGCTTTATCAACTTCTTGATGAGGTCGAGTTGTTTATTTTGCAAGGTCTCCACCTTGTCCATCTTGAGGCTGATCTCTCAAATATCGTCTTGGACATGTTTTGGCAATATTCTCCAAAGAATTTCCCCGTCTTCTGTAAATCTCTAAGATCTTAGTTCATCTTAGAGTTATCTGCCTCGATCTCTTTCCACTCTGTCATTATGACCGCCATGAAATGTGATAGGGCTTGCAGATCTCTCTTGGACCTTGATTTGATCGTCTCCTCCATTGATCGTGTCTGGGGACACGTCCATGGATCTCGGTGAAACTTTGGAGTTCCACTGTGTTTCTTGATACTTCTTTGGGGTATCTTATCTCCATCTGGTGACTTTTTTCCAGATGTTCTTCCTCGTTGTAATTGGCACGGGCTTTCGCCAGTTTCCATCTTCGGTTGAGACTATCCCAGAAATAGTCGGCAGCCTATTCCTTCTTTTCTGCTTGTTGTCTATACCAAATATTGTAGTATTGTTGTATAGAGCTGCTCGTTTCATCATATCCAATGGGCCAGAAGGGTCTTTGCTCCAGTTTTGAACAGGGCCTGTAGTATTGTCACTCTCGGATGTCAAACTTTCGTTTGGATCCATATTTCTTTGAAACTCTCCTCTCGTTAAGTAATATAAGTTTATAATAATTTTTCCATTCATAAATAAATAAACTTAGGACTCTGATACCATTTTGAAGCGTGAGGAATATGAGGAAAATTAAGTTGAAATGAAGTTGTATACCAACATGGTTACCTATATGGCTTCCAATATAATCACCTATATGGTTACCGACAAGTATTGATAAATGAAAAGTTTGACTAGTTGACCCGTTTGACCGGTTGACCAATCTGACTTTTCCATTTTTTTTCGAGGGCAAAACTGCCTAAAATTTGGCAAATGGGTAGAATTAATAACTTTTTTGAATGATTGGAAAAATAAAAATTTCCCATTGCATTTTGGGTAATTTTTGATATTGGCACAATCTTTTATCTATTCTTCATATGTTTTGTCCTAAACAGGGTGCAATGGATTCTTGGCGATGGAAGGAAGGGAAGAATGGTATTTACACAACAAAGTCTACTTATGATATACTTTTGGAACAAAACAGAGAAGGATCTCAATACCAAAAAAAGAGTTTGTTTTGGTGTGAAATAAGCTAGTCACTCCAAAGGTACAAGTTCATGCATGGCTAGTTCTATGGGAACGAATACCAGCAGCAACAGAGCTTTTAAGAAGACAATGCCTCCCTCCAGGTGTGAATATCAATTGTGTATTTTGTAACTTATGCCCTGAAACTATTCGTCATGTTCTCTTTGAATGCCCCTTTGCACATAGTATCTGGATGAATTGTCTTAAGTGGATGAGAGTTGCAATAGCTCTTTCTTCTAACCCTTCTATGAGCATACTTCAATTTAGTAGCCTTCTTAGAGGGAAGAATGAAAGGAACTTCTCTATTTGCGCCTGAGAGTGTATTATTTGGCTCATTTAGAAAACTCGAAACGCCTATATATTTCAAGACAAGCAATTCAAGGAGGAGAATGTTATAGAAGAGTTGAAATTGAGACTATGGAGCTGGCTTCAAGAAGATCTTTTGAATAAAACATGTAGCATAAATGATTGGTTAAATAACCCTAAGAGTTGCATTGAACATTAGTAAACGTGTTTTGGATATTCTGTGATTATATTATAATCACATACCAACTTTAATTCTACATTTTTAAGGTGTGGGTAATCTTCTTATCTCCTTGACTTATTCAATAAAAGATTCTCTTTTACCTATCCAAAAAAAAATATTAGATATAGATTGAAATATATTAACTTATAAAAATAAAATAAATATATAATTATTTGACAAATATTATTATTTGACAAGTATGTTTAATAGTTGTTAAAGTATATTTTCTAAAATATGCTAGATTATGCATTAAAGTATGATTTTTAGCGTGTTATGATATGATTTATTATTGACACACTTTAACTATAATAAGCATACTTTAGTAATTGGTCAACCCGTCTCACAAGAGAGTGTCTCTTTAAAATTTATTATTTATTTAATTAATTTTTTATTTAAAATATTAAATTTATAAAAGTTGATAATATTTTTAAAAAGTAGTAATAGAGTTTCTATAATATATACAACTATACATATACTTTTTTCGTCGCGCGTTAAAATTTATGTTTTTCATTTTAATTTGTTCTACGGTAAGGCTTACATTTTCTTTTATTTTTTTAAAGTGTGACTCACACAAAATAATTATTTATTCAATATATGGCTCACACAACAATAATATAATTGCTCACAACACATAAAATACTATATTTCTCAATTCACTATTTATTAAAATATTATTACTTCCTCCGTCCCTCACTAAGAGGGTCTTTTGCTTTTTGGAACGTGAATTAATGAGTATTATTATTTAATGTGTAGTGGATAATTGTATTAGTGGAGGTGTGGGTCCCATATTTTAGTTGTATTAGTTGGTGTGTGTGTCTCATATGTGTAAAAAATGAAATGAGACTCTTTAGATGAAACACCCAAAATGAAAAAAGACTCTCTTTAAAGGGGATGGAGGGAGTATATTTTAGTGTTCGAGTAAAAACAGACATCAATATTAACGGCGGAGTATATAATGTTTTGCGGATGATAAAGCTCCGTTAATGCTTTTTATTTTTATTTTTTTGGTTAATTATACTATGCACCCGGGTGCATCCACTATAAAAAACGTATATAAATATAAACAAAAACATATGCAATTATGAAAAAAAATGTATACAATTTAATTGTTAGTTTTTTTAATGAAAAATTAAGTGTAAAAAAATATACAATTATTAAAAAATATTTATACACTATTGAATAAAAAGTTACACTTATATGGATGCTAATTTTTTTAATGAAAAACTTAGTGTGGAAAAAGTATAAATTATTAAGAAACACGTATACAAAATAAAATAATATATATACAAAATAAAAAAAAAATTTATACACGTATGGATGCATCCTTGCACCAAGTTCACCAATATCAACTTTTTTTTTTTTAACATGGTATGTGATTGATTAGGGGTAGTTTAGCCATTTAATATGTAACGTGGGTAAAAAGTAGGCAAAAGAAAGATGTCCTTCGTGCGCATTTTGAATTGTTTTCCTGCCTTTTTCCCCAATTTCTTGGACAGCAGACCCCGTTCTTGAGTTCAACTATTGGGGTATTCCTGAGTAGCATTTCATTGTGCGAGGTAAAATGACTTTCTTCGGTTCGTTTTTTGTTTTTTTAGTTGAGTTTAATCACTCACTTTGCCGGAACTGTGATTTAATTTTCACCATCAGAAGGTTTCTGAATTTCTACATTGGATTGATGATTTCCGGTTTATTAATTTGTGGATGATATATTTATATTCTTTGTAATGTTTAATTGGTTTTGTGTCGATCTTGTTGATTGCATTTCTAATTATGAGTATTTGATATCAAGAAATTAGAATGCTCGTTGGTGCTGTTCAGCTAGGGTTTTGTCAATGAGTGGGTTGCCTCTGTATGTTCACATCTACTGTATACGCATTTATTATTCTGGAATCGATTGATAGAATGGCGGAGGCGAGAGACAGAATTTCCAGGCGTGAGGACGTTATCAACAAAAACATCAATCGGAGGAGGCGGATTCATAGCAATGGGAGGGCTAGTTCGGAAGTGTTTGTCCTACAGGATGAGGCCGAGGATCAAGCTACAGGAGTTCCCTTAGGGTGGAGTGTACGCCAATGGTGGGCAAACCTAGACCTATGGGATTACCTTTCGGAATGGGCGTTATCGGAAATGATCGAAGTTCAAGATTTGGGGGTTCCCCAAAGTTTGGTTAGCCACCACCATTACCAGAGTGCGGCAAAGCATGCTCCTTGCAGTGACAGTGGCCATGGCTAACGAGGAGGATGAGGTAGCATCTTGCCTTCCTTCATATCTAAGAAAACGCTGTTTGTGTTGTACTGATTGTTAAGTAATCTCTCGTGTGTTCATAGTTGTTGCTCCATACATATATCTTAACTGCTGATTCTTTGAGTTAAAAGCATGAGTAGGATATGATTGAGGAACAGATTTTCTCAGATTGTCAATGTCTTTAAACTCAGATTCCATGATTGCACTAAGAACATTTTCTGGTTTTAGCCAACGTATTGTTTATGAGTTGCTAATTAATTATTGCACGTCTTTGTGTTGTAGAATAGGATAACTTGGCATGTAATGTATAATCAATGCATCATTATGGTTTCATTAATGTGTTTCTATTAATTGATTGTTGTGGAAACTGTAATGTGCAAGATAATTTATCATCTATATCTTTGCCTACTTATATCCATATGAAGATTGTGCCTGACATTGGAAATGTTATCGCTAAGGTTTAGTTTTTAATGTTTGTTAGCTTTTGATTACTTTTTAGAAACAATATGTGGCAATTTGCATTTACTTGATTAGTGTGTAATATTTACTTGTGACAACATGTGGCAGTTTGCATATACTTGATTTACACATACAATCACACACATAAAATCAAACAGAAGAGAGTGAGTCATTGTGACTCTTGATCTCAAGTTCTTGAAGCAATTCTGTCAATAGGTTCTCTCCCCCTCTCTCTTCTTATCTTCTCCCTTCTTTTCTTCCCTTTATTTTTTCAAAACACACAATGTAATATACTCTATTTCCATTACAACAATGACTTACTATATCTGTATGTTGAACAAATATACGAGCGGAAATGGATTCAGTTCTCCAGTGTACGAGTACACAGAACATGGCCCTGCGCACCAGCGTTCTTTCCGTTCAACGATCTCTATTGATCAGGTCGTGTGGATCACTAGAGCTTTTTCGGCACAAGAAAAGGGCAGCTCAAGTGGCTGTAGAGCGTGCTTACTATGCCATTATACCTAGGGATTACGAGGTTAAAACTACTAACTTAATATTTGAATATATCTAGTTTTTTCTACTAATTAACTAGGTTTTTTTTTTTAAGTTTAATGGTTTCACAAAAACTCTATTGCAAGAATGCACTTGTAAGCATGGATTTGGGTTTCCGGACTATATAACGGAAACTTTAAATGTGGGTGATGAGACCAGATTTAGAACTCGTGCGGTGATGAGGGAACGCTTCATCATCTATGGAGATGCAAGAACTACTAGAAAGGCTGCTGAGATCAAGGCAGCTGAAATTGCTTTTCAGGCTCTTCTGGCTCTCTGCAGAGGGTTAGAATATTTTTATATTTAGAACATATTTTTTTTTATACTCCGCAAAGACAACATGGTATTTAAGTTTGGTTATGCTATTTATATGATATTTTAAAGACTTGACTTTTCTTATTTGACTTTGATTTTACAGAAATTTTCATTTATAATGAGCTGATGTTCAGATGGGAACCTTAACCACCGTCTGCTAGTTGTTAACGTTTTCAATTAAGTGCATTTGCAGTTCGCCCAATATTTAAGTTTGGTTATGCATTTATATGATATTTTAAAGACTGACTTTTCGTATTTGACTTTGATTTTACAGAAATTTTCATTTCTAATGAGCTGATGTTCAGATGGGAACCTTAACTACCGTCAGCTAGTTGTTAACGTTTTCAATTAAGAGCATTTGCAGTTCGCCCAATATTTTCCTTAATTATTCATGTATTCTCTAAATATTTAAAAAATTTGGGCTAATTAAAATAGGGTCAGTAACTGCTAGGTACAAAATTATCTACAAAATTATCTACGTATTTACTATGTAGTACATTGAGTTTTTATAATTACTCGCGCATACAAACTTTAATTCTGTAGTTCCCATATTACTCATACATATATACACACCCTCATCCCTCCTCTCTCCCCACCACATTCCATCAACCACCTCTCTTTCCTCTCGTAAAATTCGCCGTCCGTCGCTGACTGTCGCTCGTTGTCGACCTGCTGCTCCTCCGTCGAACATTGCCGGATCTGCTGACTGCCACCAGAACATTAGCCCAGTCCATCGCTGGAGCTTCACATCCGCCGCTGCTGTGTGCCGCTGTTGTCTGTCATCCGTTGGTGGTCGCCGTTGTCGCTGCTCGCTGCTATTCGTCGCTGCGCGCTAGGGTTCCGGTCAGCAGTCAGATCAGCAGGGTTTTGTCACTGCCAGTGCAGCCAGAACCGTGATTTGCTCGCGACGCTAGGGTTCCGCGATCAGCTGCGACTATTTATGTACACCCATGTTCAAATCACGCAGCAAGGCTAGATCGCAATCAGTCAGCCGTTCGGCGGCGACGATTCTGTACACCAATGTACACCCATGTTCAAATCAAGCAGCAAGGCTAGATCGCGATCAGTTAGCCGTCCACCACCAGGTTTTCAACGATTGTTCATCTTGCTGTACACCAATGTACAGTAATTTAATTGAACTTTTTTTAATTGTGTCGGGTGTTGTAATTTTTTGTTAAATCTAATGGTTTTAGTGTTACGGTGACAAAATTTGATTGTTGGTTGAGAAGTTTTCACAAATTTTATATTTGAACATGGGTGTACATAAATACTCTTACTTATTATTCAAGTCGTATAATCTTTCTGTTGGTGTTTTTTTATCATCAGTGTACAATAAAAGCAAGAGGGAAATGATTGTGCATGCGTATATTTTTGTCTATTGAATTGTTTAACATTGATGTATTTTGAACATTAGTGTTCACTGTTGTATTTTGAACATTAGTGTATAGTCAATTGTGTGTTCGTGTCATTGAAATGGTTCGTCCATATCCGTGTTCGCATTTGTGTACACCGAATTGTACATCTGTGTTAAGTTTACTAAGGGTAAACTTGGAAAAATGAAATATTAGAATGTATCCCTTAATACTTCAATTTGATTTTGTATCTCCTAATAATTAATCTATGAAAACACATACCTATCAGTAATAAACCCATTAAAATATTTTGCGTTGTAGTTTGTTTTTATCTTTACTAGACTAGATATTACCCATTTGTGCGTTACAAGGAAAGAATTATGTAACGATTATATACTTTTGTATTTAATTTTTTTTTATTTTAGCTATACCATAGTATATAATTATTTATTTATTTATTTGAAGTTATGTATTTTATATAAACAGCTAATTATTTATATGTATAATATATAAACGTAAATTTTTTAAATAACGTAATTTTATATTTATCAATTAAATCATAGTATTGTTTATTATACGCTTATTTTTTCATAATATTAAATTTGATTCGGTATTTAAGATAAATATTAACTTTTTTTTATTAATTACATTAAAATTATTTTATTTAATTGATACATATTTATTTAAAAAAATTTACAAAAAACAAAGAAAAAAACATAAATCATAAAATAAACTAAAAATTAAAAAAAAAAAAATGATACCTCAAATGAGAATGATTGAATGTGAAAATAAAATCAAATAAAAGTATAAAAGATAATGGGGTCACTTACTAGGAGGTACATAAAATAATGCATAATTGCTGTAAACTACATGACTCATAACTACACAATTATGATTGTGATACCATAAACACCCATATGTATTTGCACAATTTGTTTGCACAATTTGCTTTGCACAATTTTGTTTTTACACATTTTGTTTGCACATTTTAAATTCCGGTAGCAGGCAGCGGCGGTCAACGGCAGTCAACGGCTCTGGTCAACGGCCGGTCAACGGCGGGTGGGTGGGTGAGGGGTAGGGTTGGTAGTTTAAAAGTGTATGAGATTGATTATAAGGTTATATTTGGTATTTTACTTTAATATTTTGTATGTGAGAGTAATTATTTAAATTCCTTGTATCTAATAGTAATTTAGGTTAAAAGTGTGTATCTATTAGTGATTTTCCCAAAGATAATGTGTATATGGTTTATAAAATTATAAAAAACATTCTAATTAAAATTAAGGGATTATTATTGATAGGTACGCGTGTATATAACCTAATTACTAATGAATACATTGATCTAAACGTCTATTTCTTTTTCCAACCTTACCCTTATTTACAACGTTGAATATTTCAACGTTTTCATTTTAACACAGTTTCATTGAACACTAATGTACACTAAATCAAATAAAAACTATGGGTGAGAGATTTTTCTGTTTCTTTCTCAAAGATGCACACTAATGTTCATTAGTAGGGTTCTTCAATTTAATTGCGTATTTTCTCTTTCTCTCTAAGAATACACACTAATGTACTTAACAATAGTTTCAATCGTGTATTTTCGTTTCTCTCTCAAAGATGCACACTGATGTACATTCGTATGGTTTTTCAGTTTAATCACGTATTTTCTGTTTCTTTCTAAAAATGCACACTAATGTACATTAGTAAGGTTCTTCAATTTAATCGCGTATTTTTAGTTTCTTTCTCAATAGAATGTGTACATTCGTATAAATAACGTATTTTTGTTTTTATCTTAACAATGCACACTAATGTACGGATATTTATAGGTATTATGGGAAAAACAAAATATAATTTTATATTTATCGATAATTTTCTGAAGCGAATGTATCGCTTAATAATTTTTAAATACGTTTTGTACCTACTATTTATTAACCCTAAAATTAATTTTTGGATTATACAAACTCATCACTCAAAACATTGATGATTTTTTTTAATGGGTTGGTCTTGGGTGAAATCGTCTCACAGAACTTCTTATGTGAGACGGATCTTATCCTATCCATAACTAACTAAATAAATAAATAAATAAATAAACAAGGGCCCTGTTTGGATGGCTTAATTAACATTACTATCGTTTTAACGATATTGGCAGCCCACATGCAAATTACGATCATGTATGTTTGAATTTTAATAAAACATATATTATTATTATTATTTTAATTATAATAATATTATTAGTAATTAATTATTAGATAGTATATAACTATTCTGTTATCACTTTATCTTGATCGGATATCACTTTAATTAAAAATATTATTACTTTTTATTCATTTTACAAATTGTTCTTAAAATAATTTAATTAAACGGTTATCAATTTTCCTTTATCATGCATCACTTTTTATTAAGGGTCACTTACTAAGGAATACACAAAAAAATGCATAATTGCTTTAAACTACATGACTCAAAGCACTATTACTCCTAACTACACAATTATGACTGTAATACCATAAATACCCCTATATGTTTGCAAAATTTGTCTGCACAAATTGATTTTGCACAATTTGGTTCTGCATAATTTTATTTTGCACAATTTTATTTTTGCACATTTTAAATTCCGGCAGCAGGTGGCTGCGGTCAGCGGTGGTCAACGCCGGGCAACGCGGTCAACGGCCGGTCAACGCCGGTCAGGCTGTCGGTCAACGGCTGGTCAACGCCGGTAGGTGGGTGAGTGGTAGGGTTGTTGGTTTAAAAGTGTATGGAGTATAAGGTTATATTTGAAATATTTTGTATGTGAGAGTAATTATTTAAATTCCATGTATCTAATAGTAATTTAGGTTAAAAGTGTGTATCTATTAGTGATAATCCCCTTATTAAAAATATTATCACTTTTATTGTTTCGGCAAATTGTTTGTGAAATAATAATAATTCAATTAGACGGAAATTTTTTTTTTATTATAAATCACTTTTTATTAAAAATATTATCACGTTTTATTCATTCTATAAATTGTTCGTGAAATACACTTTTGTAATTAATCTTCACCTTTATTTAAAGATATTATCACTTTTCTTTTAAAATGTTGTCACTTTTTTTAATACTATAAATTTTTAAGATATGAAATAGTTCACAACACCATTCTCACTTTTTATTTATTGGGTATCACTTTTAATTATAAAGGTTATCACATATTATCACATTTTATAAATTTATAAGTAGTATTTTAAATAATTAATTTTGAATTATTACATTTTTAAATAATAAAAAATAATAAATTAAATAAATTATTTTATAATTAATTGTTGAATGAATAAAAAGTGATAATATTTATTTATAAAATGTGAAGTTTGATTATAAACTTCTAAATAAAAAATAAAAAATAAAAAAAATATAAATTTTAATAATTAATATAATTATTATTACACGAATTACACGAAAAAAATTGTAATCAATTGTTTAAAGGGAGCGACTATTTGCACCTCCAATTTTAATGAATGTACCCCATAAATATTTATAGGGATAAAATACCCATATTTGTTAATACGACAATATCCCTTTATAAATTATAAATTAAGATTTCTTATTTATATGGTGTTCGGTTGCTGCAACCGAACAAGCATATGTGTTCAGTTGCAGCAACCGAACACCTTAAGATTTCTTATTCATATGGTGTTTGGTTGTTGCAACCGAACAAGCATATGTGTTCGGTTGCAGCGACACATGTTCGTCGAACAAGTACTGCGTCTTTCCATGGACAATGTTCACCTATGATTAAGCAGTGATTCAGTCAAATTGTTGGAAAATTAAAATAACAGTGCAAAAAGAGAGGTGATGAGTTACCGTATATAACTCATAGGTTTGCTGTAAAAGTAGAACATGGTACATGGAAGGGCTGAGAAACTCCCTCCACTTCGCCAAGAGTTCGGCGGCAGTGGGGCCCTTGTACGGAGGTAGAGTGTAGTCGAAGGGGGCAGTTTGGGGAGTATGTTGAATCTCCGGCGACAGTGCATACATCTACAGTCTAGGAATACCCAAGTTTGCAGCTTTAGAATTTATAGGCATATGTCTTTTTCATTTCTCTTGCCTAAAGTCGTTCTTTCCTCTTTTTTCTCTTCTGTGGAGTCGCGACGTCAACCTCTTCTTTCCTTCTCCTTTCTCTTCTACGGAGTCGCAACGTCGACCTCTTCTTTCCTTCACCGGCGTTTCTTTCTCTTTTTTTTGATTAATTAGTTTTTAGTAATTAGGGTTAATTAATTAAAAGGGTAAAATAGTCTTAAATGTGGTGTATTTAGTAATTTATATGTGTAACTTTTAATTTTAACGGGGTATATCTAGAACTTGGGGTTCATTTAGTAGATTTGGGGGTGCAAATAACCGCCCCTTTACAACCTGACAGCAATGGGCGGCCACTTATTGCCAGTATTTCTTAATTATTCTTAAACGTTATTTTAAGATGGATAGGTATTGTATGAGATCGTTTCAGGGATCTCATTTCGTGAGACGGATTATCCATTCATTAATTAATATAATATAAAAAATAAAAAAGCGGTCGTATCTAGGGGTGTGCGGATCAGGATTCGGTACAGATTTTTAAAAAATTCGTATCGAAATTCGAATCGGATTTTTTTAAAAAAATAATCCGATATTGAATCCGTGAAGAAAAAATTTGATATTGAATCCGTACCGAAATTCGATTCGGTTCGAAATGGATTTTCGGGAAAATGAATTTTGACGGTGCGGAGCAGATCGGAGCGGATCAGATCGGATTTGTCATGAGAAACGGAGTTTTGCACATATAAATACTTAGAAAATATCATTTAAATAAAAAAATTAAATTTCTCATAAACAATTCATATTATAAATAAAGAATCATACACTTTTAATGAAAAGTGATAAATATATTTAATAAAAATTGATAATTATTTAAAAAAATGTAAAATAGTCTTACATTAGATGACCTCATGTGTTGCCCTAAAAAATAATAGTACTGAAATAAAGAAAATTAATAATTTTATATTTTTTAATCCTTTAACTTAAAATTCAAGATGTATTTTAATTAAAGTCTATCCAGTAGTAATATTTTAGACACAAATATGGATTATCATTTAATTTTTACATTTTATCTTCATTGAATAATATAAAATATAATAATTATTTATTAAGGTTACGACTGAATTTAGACTTTAGATACCATTTACTTTAACATTATGTTCTCTGAAATAATACTTTGAACTTTTAACATATTATTTTATTTATTTCCTTTTTTTTAGAAATTTATTTTATTTTATGAAATATATATTTTCTAATATGCATTAATAAATAAATATTTAGAACATTAGATATATTTTTAAATTATTATTTGTAATTATATTATAACTAATTTTAATTTATTAATTGTGATTACATTATAATTAGTAGAGTAAAATTAATTAATTCATGATATATAAAGTATAAACTATAAATAATAAGATAAATATATTATATATAATTTTAATGCATAGTTTAAATTTGATTTTTCGGTACGGTTCGGTTCGGTTATATCCAATATTTGGTACGGGAAAATGAAAAATATCCAAGTTCGTACCAAACGAAAAATTGATTCTGATCGATTCGGAAAAAGTCAAAAAGTCAACGATTTTTTTCGGTTCTGAATTAATTCGGTATGATTTCGGTTAAATCCAATATCCGTGCACACTCCTACTCGTATCCGGTCACCCACTCACCTGTGCATTCTTCTCGGAAAAGGCTGGCCTCCTATTAGTTAATTAGCGCTATACCTATTTCATTTTCTTATATGCTTATAAAAATCAATATTTTTAAATTATTAACAATAAAATAATACTTAAAATATAATATATGATCATTAAAATAATAAATTTAAAGTGAGAGTTTAAAAGAAAAACTGAAAGTGAGAGTTTAAAACTCAAAAGTGATGATACACTTATTATTTGAAAATTTTATAAATTAAAAAGTGATAATAATTTTAATAAAAGTAATATTTAAATAAGAAAAAAGTGATATTCAACTAATAAAATTATTTCAAAAGTAATTTGTAAGAAAAATAAAAGGCGATAGTATTTTTAGTTAATATTTGACTAAAAGAAAATGATACATCCAATTATATTATTTAATAAAAAAATTATAGGAAGAATAAAAAGTGATAATTTTTTTTAATAAAAAGTGATAACATTTTTAATTAAAAGTGATATCTGGTTAAGAAAAAATTATACACATCCAATTGTATTATGTAATGAAAAATTTATTGGACAGATAAAAAGTGATAACATTTTCAATCAAAAGTGATATTTAATTAAGAAAAAGAGATAAAAATTGATAACATTTTCAATCAAAAGTGATATTTAATTAAGAAAAAGTGATACACATTCAATTATATTATTTAAGAAAATTTTATATGACGGATAAAAAATGATAACATTTTCAATCAAAATTGATATTTAATTAAGAAAAAGTGATACACATCAAATTATATTATTTAAGAAATTTTTATATGATGGATAAAAAGTGATAACATTTTCAATCAAAAGTGATATTTAATTAAGAAAAGTGATACACATCCAATTATATTATTTAAGAAATTTTTATATGACGGATAAAAAGTTATAACATTTTTAATAAAAATGATATATTTTATTAAAAAAAGTGATAAATGTCTAATTAAATTATTTAATGAATATATATTTTATCATCAGATGAAAGATAATAACATTTTTAATGATAAATGATACTTGACAGAGGAGAAGTGATAATTATTTAAATGAACTTATTTCGTTGACTATTAATATAAATAAAAATGCTAACTAATAAAAAAAAAGTTACCATCTACTTTTTTTTTTCAAGTATTTTCACTATTTACATTAATGGTATTCCTAAAAAAATATTATCTTTATGAATAATAGTATAAATATAATGAACAATGTTCTAATAAATTAAAAAAAAAAAGCGTAATTCAATTTAGAAAAAAAAAGAAAAAAGAAAGTAAAACAGATAAAAGAAAAGAGAATTAATTAAGTTGATGGGGAGTTGCGTTAATTAAGTTTAGGGGGAGTTCGTGTAATTAACTGATAATCAAGGTACCAAGTTACCCAAGGATCCGCGATTACTAAGTTGGTTCATATTGGACCCGTCTCACGAAATGAGATTCGTGAGACGATCTCGTGCAAGTCTTTGCCTTTTAAGATAACCAAACAAGGTCATTTCTTTTGATTTATTGATAATCCGTCTCACATTAGGAGATCCTTGAGACGGTCTCACCCAAGTCTTTGCATTTTTAATTATTGAAACTGCAAATAAGATCAAATTAAAATAAGAACAATAAAATTAAAAAAAATATAAAAATATGGTTTATAAAATATAAAGAATACACAAAAAACAAATAAAAGAAACATAAATCATAAGATAAACGAAAAATAAAAAAGAAGAATGATAATTCAAATAAGAATAATTGAACCTAAAAATAAGATGAAATAAAAATGTAAAAGATAAAATAAATTAAAGTATAAAAATAAGGTAAAGAAAACACATGCAAAATCGAAGAGAAAAAAATAAGATAACAAAAACAAAAAAAGAAGAATGATACTTTAAATAAGAATGATTAAACATGCACATAAGATCAAATATGAGAATGATTTAACTTAAAAATAAAATCAAATAAAAGTATAGAAGATAAAATTAAGATAAAAATAGGATTTATAAAATTATAAAAAAATACAAAAAATCAAAGAGAAAAAAAAAAAAGAAAAAAAAGATACTTAGAATGAGAATGATTAAACTTGCACATAAGATCAAATAAAAGTAGATTAGAAATAGTATAATATATAGAATATAAGAAATAGAAAAGACACCAGAAAAGAAAAAAAAAGAAAAAAAAGAATTTGATTAGTTAATAAAAATGTTTATAAAAAATTATTTGAATGAATGAACGACCGTGATTGAAAGCAATCAATAGGAAAAAAGGTGGAATAATTACTAAAAATAGTGCTGAAAGATTTGATATTATATTTATATAGATGGATATAGATTAAATTAAAATATATTATATCTTAATATATATAAAAGCAGAATAAGTTCAATCCTAACCATTTATTTTTAAAACAAATCTCAGTCACCCATTATAATAATTAAATAATTATAATGATGATATTTTCAAATTAGGAAATAATTTAGCAACTAAAATAATTAAATAATTATAATTATGATCTTTTAAAATTAGGAAATAAGATTTTATTTATTAAAAAATTAATAATATTAAAAAGCAGAATAAATTCAATCATAACCATCTATTTTTAAAACAAATCTCAGCCGCCCATTATAATAATTAAATAATTATAATGATGATATTTTCAAATTTGGAAATAATTTAGTATCTAAAATAATTAAATAATTATAATTATGATCTTTTCAAATTAGGAAATAAAATTTTATTTATTAAAAAATTAATAATATTAAATAGACCAATCAAATTGTAAGGATGGAAAGACCCAATCCCGCATAATTAGGTCAAATCATCCATTGAACAATCAAATTGCGAGTTATATATGAGGCTTCCTCACACTTTACCTATATAAGGAGCCCTCCTCCATTCATTTCAGACACACCGAGAATGATTTTCTAAGAAGATTAAAGACTTCAGAATTGTCTGAATAGTTCTTCGAATTCTACAACGAGAATCAACTCAAAAACGGAATACATCTGGGATTCAGGTTCTAAACCGTCCGAATTAAGCGTTCTATAGTTAAAAATTTGAACGACTTATAATTTGGTTATAAACCAACCAGATTAAGCGTTCTACAGTTAAAAATTTGGACGGCCTATAATTTGAGATTCAGGTTAAGCCTGCTTAAGTTAAAGTTCTTCCTATAATCTGGGGTTCAGGTGCTAAACCACTCGCATTTAAGTATTTTTAAGTCGAGCACTCATTAAAATAATTAAATAATTATAATTATGACTTTTTCAAATTAATAACTAAGATATTATTTATTAAAAAATTAATAATATTAAATATAAATCATATCCTAACCATCTATTTTTAAAACAAATCTCAACCATCTATTAAAATAATTAAATAATCGTAATTATAACTTTTTCAAATTAGGAAATAATTTATTTTTTCCAAAGGGTTTTAGGGTTTAGGGTTTTAGGATTTTAGGGTTTATCTCCATTAAAATAATCAAATAATTATAATTATGACTTTTTCAAATTGGGAAATAAGATTATTTATTAAAAAATTAATAATATTAAATATAACGATCCCATACATCATTTTTACAGGCGACGTCTCATGTGACCATGACTACAATTATACTTTTCACTTTATACACAATTTTTTTCAATTGGATCATGTACGCGACTATATATTTAATTATATAATGAAGATGGATAAAAAAAAGTGAAAAAGTATACTCCCTTCATCCCATGAAAAGAGGATCTTTTGCTTTTTTACACGTAGATTAAGGAGTATTATTATTTAATGTGTAATGGGTAGTTGTATTAGTGGAAGTATGTACCCCATATTTAAATTGTATTAGAAGATGTGTGTGGGTCCCATGTGTGTAAAAAAAGAAAGGGGGCCTTTTTGGTGGACTCCCAAAATGGAAAAAATACCATCTTTAAATGGCACAGATGGAGAATATATATATATATATATATATATATATATATATATATATATATATATATATATATATTGAAATTTTTTAATACAAGACCTGAAATATATGTTAACTATCAATTTAAGACCTAAATTATTTTTTTTATCGATTAGGGGCTCGAATTATATGTAATTATCAATTTAAGACTTGGAAACTTAATTACTCCTTTAACAAAAGCATTAAATTTTCTTGGCAACAAATTAATTTTAAATAATTAAATAAGATAGCGTAGGATTCAATTTGTTTATTACTCCTAAATAAAGGATCTTAGCAATCGTCAGACGGCGGTTAGCCGGAGTTCCTATATTTCCGTTCGCCGTCGTAGGTGGAAGAATAAGTTCCCGCTTTCAGCATTCCCTACGGCTGCCTTTGTCGACAAAGTATTTAATTTGAACACTCTTGTAACTAAATCAAGAAAGCAAGAAACACTGTAGTTTGAAAAACTAAACAATGGATCTTAACAATCATAGACGTCTTATAGCCGCAAATTGCGGCTAGCCCCATTTGGGATTCCCTGTTGCAGTACCTGTTGCATTCCCTGTTCCATCCTATGCAATAGAAGGACACATCAGCCATTTAAAAATTAGATGATGTAAAAATTGCTGATTTGTCATTTGCTCCACCCCTTGGAACAGGGGATAAAATATGGAGTGGAGCAGACAATTCTCTCCCGGCTAGTCCGGGTTTCTCTATTTCCGTTTGCTGTCGACGCAGGTGGAAGAATGAGTTCCCGCTTTCAGTCATTCTCTACGGCTGTCTTTGTCAACAAAGTGTTTATTTTAAAAAATTTCGACGGTGGCACTGCCGTGAGGGGTGGTGCTCATAGGGATTTTCCGACACTGTTTCTTGCTTTCTTGATTTAGTTTTTAGCGAGTAATAAAACAAATTAAATCCTACCGCTATCTTATTTAATTATTATTTAAAATTAATTTGTTGCCATCTATGAAAATTTTCAGCTTTTGTTAACAGAGAATTTAACGGTGTAAGATCTCTAAGTCTTAAATAGATAGTTATATATAATTTAGGTCCCAAATCGATAAAAAAAAATAATTCAGATCTTAAATTGATAGATAACCCATATTTCAGGTCTTGGATTGAAAAAATTCCTATATATATACTCCCTCCGTCCCGTTTCAATGTTTACGTGTCTATTTTACGCGTTCCATTTCAATGTTTACATTTTCCTTTTTAAAATATGGAACCCATCTAAAATAAATAATATATCATCCAACACTAATACACCTACCCACTTTACATTAAATAATATATTTTTCGACCCACTATCTATTAAAATATTATACTTCTTAATCAACGTGCACAAAGCAAACGTAAATATTGAAATGGGACCGAGGGAGTATATATATATATATATATATATATATATATATATATATATATATATATATATATATATATATAGTATTGAGTAACATTTTTCAAAATCAACTATTAAGATGATATTTTACCATTTCTCATTAAATCAGAAGACGTATATTTTCTTAAAATCTGAATACGTATTTTTATTTTTCATGTAATTTGACATAAAAAGGGGATACATGCTCAAAATATTACTTCCGAAATTAATCTAACTAGCTAGCTATACTCTTCCGTAACATTAACTAATAATAATAATCATAATACTTTTATTATTTTATTTTTAAATAATAAAATTACTAAGCCCGCAGAATTAGGTCAAATCATTCATTTACCAATTAAATTGCGAGTTATATAAGGAGTCCTCCTCCATTTATTTTAGACACGCCGAGAGAGATTCTCTAAGAAGATCAAAGACTTCAGAGTTGTCTGAATAGTTTTTCGAATTCTTCAACGAGAATCAACTCAAGAACAAAATATATCTGGGATTTAAGTTCTAAACCGCCCGGATTAAGCGTTAATACAGTAAAATTTTTCAGTGAACGACCTATAATCTGGGATTCAGGTCCTAAATAATTAAATTAAATAATTGTGATTATGACTTTTTCAAATTAGGAAATAATTTAGTCTAATGTAGAATAAATCCAATCCTATCCATCTATTTCTTAAACAAATCTCAGCCACCTCTCAGTTCCATTAAAATTATTAAATAATTATAATAAATTCAATCCTGGCCATTTATTTCTCAAACTAATCTCAGCCACCCAATAAATAATTAAATAATTATAATTATTACCTTTTCAAATTAGAAAATAATATATTTATTTATTAAAAAATTAATAATATTAAATGTAAATCTAATCCTAACCATTTATTTTTCAAACAAATCACAACCACCCATTAAAATAATTAAATAATTATAATTATATCTTTTTTAAATTAGAAAATAATTAAATGTTTTTCAAAGGGTTTAGGGTTTAGGGTTTTAAGGTTTATAGTTTAAGGTTTATCTTAAACAAATCTTAGTCACCCATCAAAATAATTAAATAATTATAACTATAACTTTTTCAAATTAGGAAATAAGATATTATTTATTAAAAATTAATAATATTAAATATAAATCCAATCCTAACCCATCTATTTTTAAACAAATCTCAACCACCCATTAAAATAGTTAAATAATTGTAATTATAACTTTTTCAAATTAGTAAATAATTTAATGTTTTAAAGGGCTTAAACTGGGTTTAAGGGTTTATATAATTTTTTTAAAATTAGGAAATAATTTAATGGCTCAAACAAATTTTAGTTACTTATTAAAATAATTATAATTATAACTTTTTTAAATTAGAAAATAAGATATTATTCAAGCAGAATAACTGACCATCTATTTTTTAAACAAATCTCATCCACCCATTAAAATAATTAAATTAATAATTATAATTATGAATTTAGGGCGACCCATTAAAATAATTAAATAATTATAATTATAATTATAATCTTTTTAAATAAGGAAATAAGATATTATTAAAGCAGAATAATCCAGTTCTGACTATTTACTCAGCCACCCATTAAAATAATTAAATAATTATAATTATGAATTTAGGGTCCGGGGTTTTAGGGTTTATGATTTAGGATTTTCTGTAATTATTTCCATACAAAACACATATGAAATAATAAAAAAACATAAATAAAGAAATAATACGACAACAAACAAATCTCAGTCATCATTAAAATAATTAAATAATTATAATTATGAATTTAGGGCAGAATAAATTCAATCCTAACCATTTATTTTTTAAACAAATCTCAGTCACCCATTGAAATAATTAAATAATTATAATTATGAATTTAGGGTTTAGGGTTTATGGGATAATATTTGCAGAGGGTCAAATCCTGACCATCTATTTCTTAAACAAATCTCAACCACCCATTAAAATAATTAAATAATTATTATTATGACTTTTTCAATAATTAAATAATTATTAACCCATAAAAGTAGAGTAAATTCAATCCTGACCATCTATTTCTCAAACAAATCTCAGTCACTCATTAAAATAATTAAATAATTATAATTATGACTTTTTGAAATTAGGAAATACTCCCTCCGTTCCCACCCAAAGGGTGGTGTTTGCTTGAACACATATGAGATAATTAAAAAATATAAATAAAGAAATAAATCGACAAAAAAATTCAAACCACACCAAAACCGAATGAGAGAAGCTCAAACAAATCTTAGCCACCCATTAAAATAATTAAATAATTATATTTATAAATTTAGGACTAATACCAACATATTTCTTAAACAAATCTCAATCACCCATTAAAATAATTAAATAATTATAATTATGAATTTAGAGTTTAGGGTTTTAGGATTTAGGATTTAGGGTTTAGGGTTTTATGGTTTAGAGTTTTAGGGTTTAGGGTTTTTGGGTTTAGAGTTTAAGGTTTAGGGTTTTAGGGTTTATGACCATCTATTTCTCAAACAAATCTCAGTCACTCATTAAAATAATTAAATATTTATAATTATGACTTTTTCAAATTAGGAAATAAGATACTCCCTTCGTCCGCTCCAAAGAGTCTCATTTTTCCATTTTGATCTTCCATCCCTAAGGGTCTCATTTCATTTTTTACACATATAGGTCCCACACCCACTCACTAATACACTTAAAATATGGGACCCACTCACCCACTACTACAACTACCCACTACACATTAAATAATAATACTCCTTAATCCGCGTGAAAAAAGCAAATATATCCCTTTGGAGCGGACGGATGGAGTATTATTTATTAAAAGCCTAATAATATTAATCCAGTTTGACTATCTATTTCTTAAACAAATCACAGTCACTCATTAAAATAATTAAATAATTATATTTATGACTTTTTTAATATTTAAATATTAGGTTAGATATAATTCAAATAAATATTATTCGGTTCAAATATCATAAATTAAGTGAAGTTATTCCCCTAAAAATAACACATCCCACGCAACGCACAATATTAATCCAATCCTAACCATCTATCAGCTACCCATTAAAATAATTATTTAATTTAATGTTTCTAAAGAGTTTAGGATTTAGGGTTTAGGGGTTTAGAGTTTTGATTTGTCGTATTAGCAGACTTTAATATTAAAACATTAGGTTAGATAAAATACAAAGAAATATTATTCGGTTCAAACATCATAAAATCAAACGAAGTTGTCGTCCCAAAACTAACACATACCATGCAACACACGGGTTAACTACTAGTTAAAATAAAAATTAAGGTTTGTTTTTATATATGTATAAATTTTGTCTTTTATATAGTACTCCCTCTGTCCCGCCACAAAAGTTACATTTTACTAATTAGGACGTCCCGCTACAAGAGTTACGTTTCATTTCTTAGTAGATGAGACCCACATAAATCAATCACTTTATCTTCATGGGGTCCACATACAACACTAATATAATTATCTATTATACATTAAATTATTATATATATCAATCCATTATATATTAAAATACTATATTTCTTACTCTACGTGCAAACAGTACACATAACTCTTCTCATGGGGCGGAGGGAGTACTATTTATTAAATGCAATAGTGACAATGGCAGTTGAACATCTATGGTAATGCACTTCTCGAAGTTCACCTTAAAAAGAGTAGGCCAGAATGAGATATTATATTATCTTTATCACCATCTAAAAACTTTCTTCAAGATTTTAATTAATAATAATTGTTGCCCATCTCGTCATCTCTATTTACACCTTAATAACTTTGACAATATTGTTCTGGAGGAGTCTAAAGATGTTTTTCTTGAGGTATAATGTGAAGCATGACTTCTGTTTTATGTTTTCTAGTTACATCTTAATCATTTCTTTCTCTTTTTTCTTTTTCGATACGTATATATATTTAGATAATAGCATGAAACCCGCGTAACACGCGTACGCGGGATAATTGTGTTCTTATTTCTTTTATAATAATTTTTTTATTAATTTAATGTAATAAAATTGAATATTTGAGTAGTGTTTGATGAAAATTCTCCTTCCTTCCCTCATCACACATATTGATTGGTATGGAATTTTAAAAAATGACTTTTGGTATAATAATTTAAGAAAAAGTAAGATTTTTTTGGATAATATATTTGATTAGGGGTATGATATAACATTTTTGTAATAGAATATGCAATTGCAAGATTGTTGGCATTATGTATTATTTTATTTTTGGGATGTCCAAATTTTTTGGGATAGACAAAAAATAAAAATAAAATATGTAAGTATTTAAGATGGAAGCAGTATTTTTTATTTAAAAGTAATTATTCAATAATTCTGATAGTATAATGTAAATTTACAATATTTACAGTAATATGATATTAGAGCTTAAAATAATTAGAAATTTTCTCTTTTAAGTTAATTAAGGCTTTTTATGAACATATGATGTAAAGTAGCTATCCTATAATATTGTGACTAAATAATTAGACTTAAATTTTGTTTTTTAAAAAAATGTTAATATACTCCAGAATGAAGGAATGAGATAGAACGTTATGACTCATGAGGAAGAGGAAGAACACCATTATAACCACCCTTTGCAATAATGTACTGGTACAATCAAATTGAAAACACTACATATTAATATGGATTGGAACTCTATTAAAATACTCTGTGATGAATATTCTCCTTGTAATATATTTATGGTGTAGAATATATTTGCGCAAATAATAAAATGATTACAGACTACCCCTCCATCTCATGTTAAGGTCTATGTTTTTTATTTTGGGTTGTTCTAAGTTAAGGTTTACGTTTCCTATTTTGTCAAGTTGGGCCATACAAAACAATTAATTATTCCATGTATGGCCCACACACAACACTAATATAACTACTCACTTTATATTAAATATTATTTCTCTCACCTCATTTCTCCCTCCGTCCCGTTTCAATGTTTACGTTTCTATTTTGCGCGTCTCATTTCAATATTTACGTTTTCCTTTTTGGAATATGGGACCCACCTAAAACAATTAATATATCATCCAACACTAATACACCTACCCACTTTACATTAAATATTATATCTTTCCACCCACTATCTATTAAAATATTATACTCCTTCATTAACGTGCAAAAAACAAACGTAAACATTGAAACGGAACGGAGGTAGTACAAATTAAAATATTATATCTCTTAATCCACGTACAAAAAATAAACATAAACATTAATGTGAAATAGAGGGAGTATATGTTTTCGAATATATATGTATATATTCACATGTGGATATGGATCTCTATACTAAGGAAATGCGTATGTAGGAATTGTATCAAAATTATTAAAAATTTTCCAAAAAAAATTAAAAATGACTGAGGAATACTTCCCCTACAATATTTATACTTGATGAGAGGCAACTTCATCTATGATCTATACAAATATGAATTAAGCCGTCACCATGCTTCGGTGCGTTCAACCTAGAGCGTGTTTTGGTGATCTTCTTTCTGTCTGTTACCGGCGCGGTGTACCACCGCTAGTTTCCCACAACAGATGATGTTCAGATCTCTTGTATTGCTTTCTGGTGCTGCCTTTCTCTTGTCACCAGCAACTTCAGGTGATGGTGGAGTGTGAAGTCGCCGACAGCTAATATTAATCAAAATTTTTCAATATTTACAAATAAGTTCTTCACACCTAAGCCTGTTTTGTAAATTTAGGCACGGGGCTGGAGACCTGCCCAATTGCTAACCTTTCCATTTTATTCCATGTCACCCCTCCAGCTGTAATAAGAATTAAACAAAAAAAGAAAGAAAAGAAAAGAAAAGAAGGGGAAAAGAGTGAATTTTTAAGTAACTCGTCGGTGGCCACTTCTGTCTATGTCAGAACAAATTGACAATTCCCTGCTTGCTTTGTCTCCCCCAACTCCCGCGCTTCCGACTAAAGATGACATCACTCTCCGGCCAGGCATGTCGAAGACCTTGATCTCCACTGCTCTGACGAACACAGAATTAGGACACAATTAGAAGAACACAAATGTGTACCACAGAGAACAAGAAGAAAATTGAAGATGAGAGAGAAAGGGGGAGAGAGAAATTGGAGATCGGTTTTTATGGAGGTTTGAAAAGAGAAGAAATTTGGAAAAAAACAAAATATATCTGATGAGAGTAAAATTCATGTATTTTTTGTTTGATTTGATACTTCTTTGAGAGTGTTAATTGCTATTATTTGCACAAATATTAATATTATGAATTATTATTGACTAAAAGGTGCTTGAGAGGTATTTTGTTGTGTTCTGATAGGGAAAATGATCAAAAAATGCAAAGTTGAAATGAATGGTGAATTTATGCAACATGTAAGGAAATATACGACCACATTCTATAATTTTTCTGTACTTGTGTGGAAGTCAAAACTGATCGTGTGAGACGTGATTGGAAAGTTATGAAAAAGAAGAACACCTGGCCGTAAGAATCACATCAATCAAAGTTAAGACAAAAAAGTTATAATCAAAACGATTAGGTCCTACAGCTATAGATGGGATTTTCGAAACTCACATAATTGTGGTGCATTACTTGATTCAAGTGGGGCCATTCATGCCAATGAATACCTGCTATCAGCACACTACAACTTTTGTCACTTACATGATGGAAATGTGGAGAAAGTCTTTGCTAAAAGTGGGGCCCTTGTTATTGGGTGTCAAATTAATTCATGTGACCCTCTATTTTGGATAAAGGAATAAGCACAAATGGTGGGTCCAATTTGAGAAGTCAAAATTGACTGTAAGTATTACAAGTTATGCAAATTAAGTGGGCCATGCCATGCTTTAGTAGAGAATTGACGTGAATAGTGGGCCATCTTATTTCAATTACTGTGAATTGATGTGGAGATGAAGTGTATTTAAGTGATAATTATGGGCCCAATTGTTTCTAATGCTCTAAGAACATTAGGAATGTCACCCCGCCCTGACCCGTGACATTTGGGGCTGTTTCGATTTGGCCAGTATTTAGAATGAGGCGGGTCCGAGTAACAGTGATGATCCAGTTTGGACCCGTTTATTCTATTAAATATTTACGTTATATAATATTCTCTCCGTCCCAAGTAATGAGTGTCATTTACCATATGTTTAATATAATGTAAATGACCTTCATTACCTGTGACGGAGGGAGTATATTATGTGTATAATATTTATATTTTTGTATTATATACATTATTTATAAGTGTATTTGCTTAATTAATCAATTAAAGTAAAAAATACATGATATTACTATCTATATAATTACTATTTAAATTAAATAATACTTCCTCCATCCGCTGGAAATAGGGTCTTTTTTCCATTTTGGTCGTCCGCCCTAAAGAGGGTCATTTCATTTTTTACACACGGGACCCACACACAACCTCTAATATAATTAAAATATGGGGTCCACACTCCCACTAATACATTAAATAATAATACTCCTTAATCAAAGTGCACAAAAGTAAAAGACCTCCTTTCGAACGGATGGAGAGAGTATAAATTATATATTATTTATAATAATTATAAATACTTAAAATAAATAAATAAAATGGGCTAAAAACGGGGCGGACCCGCCTGCCCCGTACGGGGCATGGGGCGGCCCGGACCTGCGACAAAAGAATGGGTCTGGGTCTCGGTACTCATCTACCCAGCCCGCCCTGACCCATTGTCATCCCTGAAGAGCATCCGCATTCGTTATCTGTTTAAACTCAAATATATCACCTCAATTCACTATTACACATTTCTCCATTAAACTCAACTAATGCCCACATCCATTTTCAATTTAAACAAATTATTCATGGGACCCACAATTTTACCTTTTTATACATAATATAACAAAATATAATACTCTTACATTTTCATTTAAGTTATTATATAAAAATTAAATACTCTAAATAAGAAATTATGATTATACTTAATTTAATTTATTTTAAATAAAAATACAAATTTGTATTATATATTGAAACTTAAAATAAAAATAAATATATATATAGTGATAGAGTAATTTAATTAAAATGTATTCAACATTAAAAATAAATGAGTACAACAATTAAGACAATGAGTAATACGAAAAAAATTAATGAGTACAATAATTAAGACAATGCATAAAATGAGAAAATAAAAAAAGTGAGACTTGCGTGCGCCCGGGCGCATGGGAACACATTCCGTGCGCCTTTAGAAATTTAGTATTATGGGTAATGATACATTGCTTTGGTCTAAAGGGTATACACTTTAATTAATAAAAGGCAGGCCATTTTATTCTAAAGGGTATACACTTTTCATTAATATTTTTTTTCTTTAGAAAATAAAGGGTACACATTTTTATACTAAAGGATATACAATTTAACACAAAATTCTAAAGGCGCACGGAGTGTTGTCCATGCGCCCAGATACCCACAATAATTTTCTTTAGAAAATAAAGGGTACACATTTTTATATCAAAGGGTATACAATTTAATACAAAATTCTAAAGACGCACGGAATGTGGTCCGTGTACCCGGATGCACAGAAGTTTTTGCCAAATAAAAAATTATTAATTATTACCAAAGCATTGCCAAATATGTTAGACTAAATCAGTATGAAGTTGGTGATGAGCAAGATTATCATGAAGTTCGAAATTCCTTCGAAGATATTCTTGTAACTCTCGATTCGATCTTTGAATAGGTTGTGCAGGATCATCACCTTCGTCATTTGAACAATTTGTGACCATGTCTCCTTCATCTTTGACAATCATGTTGTATATAATAATGCAAGTTAACATTATGAGTTTCAATCTCTTTCTATACCAAGAATGAGCTGGTCCTCTCACGATTGCTCATCGAGCTTGGAGAACCCCCAAATGCTCTTTCGACGTCTTTCTTTGCAGCTACTTATTTTTCCTTAAACAATCTTCACTTTGGATCCTGCGGACATGGAAATGCTTTGACAAAAGTCACCCACTCTGGATAGATACCATCAGCTAAATAATATCCTTGTGTATATTGCGTTTCATTCAGGGTGTAAGTAACAGTTGGCGCATTTCCTCACAAAACATTGTTGATAGGAGGAGATTCATTCAATACATTAATATCATTACGCGAACCTGCAACTCCAAAAAATGCATGCCATATCCATAAATCCTGATACGCGACTGCTTCGAGCACAATTGTAGGTGAGCCATGACCTCTTGTAAATTGACCTTTTCATGCAACTGGACAATTCTTCAACTTCCAATGCATACAATCATGACTGCCCAACATACCAGGGAACCCATGTTTCTGCTTGTGCATTTGATATAGACGTTGAATGTCGTTATACGTCGATCTTCTCAAGTATTGAGAACCAAATATTTCAACCACGTTTTTACAAAATTTGAAAAGGCACTTCATTGCAGTTGATTCTCCCATCCGAAGATACTCATCAAGATGATCGGAGCAGACTCCATAAACTAATTGGCGAATAGCTGCGGTACATTTCTGTAGTGATGACAAACTTTGTCTCTTTGCAGCATCGACCCTTTGTTGAAAATAAGGAGACCGACTCTCGAGTACTTCTACTATGTTAATGAACAACTCTCTCCGCATTCGAAATCGTCTTCTAAATAAGTTATCCGGATACATAGGATTTGTGTAAGAATAATCATGCACAAGTCTTTCATGTCCAGATTCACGATTTCATTCTATGAACCTTCTTCATTGTGGTATCTCGAACTGTTGTTGATATGATTTTAGAGTTGTCTGCCTTGATTAACTAACATTAACATGAATTCTTCGCCTGACGAATTTGGTCTCTCATAATTTTCGCCTTCAAATTCTTGATCACTTGATGAGGCAGAGCTGCCATTGTTAGAATATTGAGGCATTTTAGGGTGGAAAAGCTTTGTGTGAGTACAACAAAATATTTGAGAATGCAACAATGTTATGGATGAAGCACATATATATAGCAAACTCACCTTGCAACGACTAGTTTTACAACGGCTATATTTCAATGGCTAGTTTTATAACGGCTATATTCCAATGACTAGTTTTTAACAGTCAACTATGAAAAAAAAAACTTATATAATAAAATATTAATTTAATAATACAAACGAATAATATTTTAAAATAGAAGATTACATTAAACTAGTGAAAATTACAAATATTAAGAAAAATAAAACATTACAAACATTCTACAAATAAGTATTAAACAAGTACAACGGCTAGTTCTACTTATTTTGAGAATTTTATTTTTTCATAATCTTCTTACATAGTTGCTCGTGTAAGATGAGACGATCTCTAAGCATTTTTTATGTATCTGCATTAATAGTTTCTTACTCTTTCATCATGATGTCGCGCTCCTTTAACTCAATTTTTTTTTACTTTTGTATATTCTGAAAACTTCTCGAGTACATTTGAGAATTTCATGAACATATTATCAAAACTTTCCAAGTTTTCAACTGATTTAGCTTTTCCTTTTTCTTTGGCTTTTCTCTTTGATGCCTTTTGTCCAATTGGACGAGGTTCATTATCATTTAGATCAATATTCAGATTAAAATTTCTATCCGAAGATGTATTGCTTGCATCCGACTCCGACGTCCTCGCTTTCTTTGATGTCGCACGATAGTCACTATTTTGTGGACAATACATTGGTCGAAACATCACTATTTTCGAGACATGCTCTAGATTAAATGCAACACCATTGTTCTCATCTGCATATTTAGCATAAGCCATGGACAATATATCTGCATCACTATGACCACTTCTATATACCTCGTATATACTGTTGTCACCTTTCAATTAATTGTTGTGTACCAATTTGATTTCATCACACTTGCATTTCTTTTGATCAAGCCTTCAGGACGCTTTTTGTTATAGTACTTTGAAACTCGCTCCCAAAATGCATTCCCTTTTTTATCATTGTCGATTTTTGAGTCATCTCTGATAGTGATGAAACAATATGTAAGTATTTCATCTTCTGATGTGCTCCATCATAACTTTTTTTGACTACTGGTACCACCATCATCATGCCCTGCATTCTCTAATTGTGTGAGATTATTATATAATTGTGTTTCTGGAACGAATGTTGGAAATATAGTAGATGGATTTGATAGAAATTTTTTTAAATTTGTAGAACTTGTGAATTTGGAGAAGAAAATGAGTCGTTGTACAAATTTTGAGAATAAAAAAAACTTCCAAAAAAACTACTAGTATTTTTACCCATGGGAGAGAACTCGGTATCAAGAACAATGACAAGAAAATAATAAAGTAGAATGTTTGATGTAGTGAAAGAAATAAATTGTGTGTAATTTATTTCTAAACTTGTAAATTCTATAAAATATTTATAGTTATTTTTTTAATTTTACCGTTGAACGGTAACCTAAACCTCAATTAAAAAAAAATTCAACTGTTGATGAGAGCTAACAAATAGTTTATAAATAATCAATTTTTTTTAAAATAAATATGATCTAACGAAAAAAATGAATATGTGCAAAATCATTTATGGTGGGACCTACACAATTCACCCTAAAATCTGTTTTTCAAATTTTAATTTATTGATGGGGTCCATTGCTTTTATTACTCATATACATCTTAGGGGAAGTGTAATCCACTCTCTAAATTAAATAATATCCAACTACTTCACGTGGTGTACACTCTCTCTCCTAGAGATGCTTTCCATTTTATCCAAAGGTGGGATAAACTCGGTTCATGCAGTTGAACCAGTAGGAGTAGAGAGAAGCAATTTGTAGTTTAAACTGTAACCCACATTCGTCAGTTTATTTATTTTTCAGTTTAAACCCAAATAAATTCAACCAATGTAGGTGCCCTAAGCCCAACACCTGCATCAGACGAGTTCAGCGTTATAAAAGGGGGAAATTTTAATAATGAACAGAGTTCTCTCTCTCTCTCTCTGAATTCGGCAGTTCCTCTCACCCAAAATCCCACACGCATCCTTTGCCCTAATTCCTCCATCACGATCCACCATCATCCTTTCACCAGAGAGACGATCAGAGTTGTTACTTGGATCGGAGACGGAAATCCCAACGGAGATAATTGAAGAGACGGAGTCCTACAAAATGGTTCTTTATTTTTAGTTATTTATCTTCTTATTTTAGAATAATGGTTGGGGTATTTTACATCTTTGTGATTTGCCCTCGTAAATCCATGAGCTAAATTTATTTGTTGGTAATGTTAGTGCGTTAAGACAGTTTTGACTATATGATTTGATTGCTCTAGAGTTGGATTGGTTACTCTACAGATTGTTTATTTTCTTATTGAAGAGGATATTTTGAGACTTCATGTTATTATGTTTTGAGGTTTGATTTCTTTTAATTATTCATGACGGTATCACTGATTGATAGTTAATAGAATTATTTATTTCAACATAATCATTGTTGCTTCCTGTGACCGTCTTAGAGGATTGACATATAATTTCTAAAAGTGTTAGACAATCAATTTGAAATATTAATTACTTGGGTAAAAACATCATTATTAGGTAATTGGTAAGGATACACAAGGTGTAAATAATTTAATAGAAAATGAAGTCTAGTGTTCTAGTCTTTAATGGAATTTAGCATGAAGTACCTATAGAGGGAGTGAGAGTTAATTTCTTATCGATCATAGGATTTGCAGCTCATTATAATTGTTAGATCCTACCTGATCAAGGTGATTTAATTAGGCTTAGTAATCCTCTTATAAACGTCTGCAGGTAATTAATTTAGCTAGATAAATCAGTCATATAGTTAAGTTGTTTGCCTGAGCATTACCAATTCTTCATCTTTGAATTCTTAAATTGTTTCTCTTGCTTGATTTATTTTATTTCGTAATTATTTTAATTATTTAATTTCAGTTTTTATCAGTTAATTAAGTATTTTTCAAAAATCCCTGAATTTGTCTTGCAATTGAATTGTCATTCATAGAATTATTTATTAAATTTAGAGTTAATTGAATATAAAACCACGAACTTTAAGTGTATTGCAAATTAATCCTTACTTTTATGAAATTAAAAAAAATACATGATTTTTTGAGTGTGGTGCAATTCGCACCAATGGTCAGTTAATGACTGACCGAACGCTTACGTGGCATTTTTATTTCATGACATGCTTCCATATAGGATCGAAACGACGTCGTTTTAAGCAGCAGATTCCAAAATAAAAACCCTCAAATCTGATTCAGACCTGTTAATTTTCCATCAGAGCTTTACATCTTTGCGGCTTCACTTTACCATAAAATCAAACTTCTTTGCTCTATCGACAGCAAGTGTGTTTCTGTTCTGCCATTGAGTGCTCCATCGGAACGCCGTGATATAAGAGAAATGAAGTTTTTCCGACGGAGGAGAGATTCTTGTAGGAGGTGCGAAGGCTTTGATGGCGTCGTCGGAGGGGCTGAAGACGGTGAGTCCATCCTTTACGCTTTTCTTGAAGACGTCGTCGGCGTCTTGCGTCGTGAGCCGATTGGAGAAAGCTTTGCAGCCTTACCGACGAGCAGCAAATATCATTATCTCTCTTGATTTTCATCTCTCTTCTCTGAATCTTGACAATGGCGGACCAGAAAAGGTACATTACGCTGGAGGAGCTGAAACACCACCAGAAAGGGGATATGCGGATCTCAATTCAGGGCAAAGCGTATGATGTTTCTAATTGGGCGAAACACCAGCTTGGTGCGATCTGCCACTCTTGAATCTTGCCGGCGAGGACGCCACCGATGCATTCGTTTCTTATGCAATTCTTGGCAGCATTTTGACAAATTCTTCAATGGGTTTCACTTGAAAGATTACTTTATTTTCCTAGATTTCCAAAGATTACAGAAAACTGTTATTGGAGTTCACCAAGATGGACCTTTTTGACAACAAGGGCATGTGGCAGGGACAATGAAATAGATATAATCCTAAATTCCTAATAGACAGAAGTGGGAGATTTGGATGACGGAGATGATTTAGGGCCTCTCCAAGACGGATTTGACAAATAAAGCATGTGTTGGTAGGATCGTCGGTGGTGGTGGAGCCGACGGTAATCTCGTGGAGCTTGTCGGAGCGAAGTAGTCGATGAAGATGTGGAGGGAGGTAGAGGATGTTCACTGATATTTAGTTAGAATCCTAATTTTTGCAACATGAGACGACGTCGTTTTGATCTTAAATGGAGGCATATCATGTAATAAAAATGCTACTTAAGCATTCGGGCAAGCAAGCTGCCATTTGGGTGCGAATTGCACCACACTCAAAAGTCATGTTTTTTTTGTAATTCCATAAAAGTAAGGATTAATTTGCAATACACTTAAAGTTCGTGATTTTATATGCAATTAACCCTTAAATTTATAACTATCTCGTAGGAACGATAATTTAACTTGGTCACACGCGCTACAATCGATTCCTTATACTTGAGGGTGAAAATAAATAGCGATCACTTTCTCTACCCTATTTCCCTCTGTTGGAATGTATACTAAAAGTCTAACTTTTTGTATGAATAATATTTTAATAATTATTTTGAAATGAGAATTATATGATCAAACGTTTTGCATATTATAATTTATTTATATGTTATTGCAAAAGTCCATTTACTTTATACTGTAGATAATATGATGTGTGGCGTCGAATGGAAGATCATATTATCGGCTTCTATAAAGTATAAACAGTTGCTCACAATTGAGATAAACGGGGACAATCTATCAGGATTGTTGTAGTGTGATTTGATATTAGTTTGTCTTGACTATTAAATTATACTAGTGCACTTTTTGTGTATTGAACATGACCACTTGAGGTTGTTTGATTTATGCTGACTATATAAAAGAACATGACATCTGTTATTATGGAAGTTCGTACTCTTAATTCCTATACAATAACTTCGATACGTAATTCAGTATTTATTTCTTTAATTCATCAATGAGTAAGATTTAATTATAAATCAATATGCTCGGTGAGTTGGGAGATAATCTTGTCTCTATGGAGTGCTGTTGATTGTAGAAGGAATCCGTGTCCTAATAAATTAGACTGATGATGTCCTCTCAAGAAGCTGATAAGTATTATCATGTAAACCATGCAGGTAGCTTTATTCCGTCATGATAATAAGGTTGAATGGTACTACTCTTGGATAAGAGATTAATTAATTGAGTTGTCAGTAACTCATTTAATTAATGTACATTGTATATCTTAAACATGAGGAGTTAAACGGGCTCATAATAAGAAGGAGTCCATAACGTAATTTGGGATTAGGGTGGCAGTGCAATAATAATCCTTTAGTTAACTGTATTATTATTATTAAGCTAAAGTATAAGTTTTGGGCTAAATTTGGATACTTAAGCCCAATGGGAGGCCCAACTCTAATTTTTCCTTCTGGTCCCTGTTGTAGCCTATATATAAGCCATCTCAGTAACCCTAAAATTAGAAAATACATGCCTAATACCGTGAGATACTAAAAGGGATTGCAAATTGAGTTCGTCTTGAAGATCGTTGCCCACACAACGTCAAGACAAGACATATGAATACGTCAAGACAAGACATATGAATACAGCAGAAGTCCGAAAGGTCGTTTATTGATACTGATCGATTTCTTCACATGCAATTCACGGTGAAAGGTAATTTATCCTATTTGTTTTCACTGTAATAGAATAATATGGAATCCGAACGATTCACGTAGACCATGAGATCTGATCACCATCACCCTTCATCACCCTTCTGGATCCTATCCCCCAACCCGGATCCTACCCAGGAGATTTACCGGTTTTTTTGGCCAATTGCGTCTGTCCCAATCCCGATTTCAATGACCCAGAATTGGAGCGTGTCACCGGCGACCTAGGAGAACCTTCTTCCGGAGCTCTCTCCATTCTCCCTTCTTCTCATATACGAATCCAGACACGGATTGTACCCGACTAGGGGAGGGCTCTGACTTCTGCCTGGGAGATCTATCCATTGTTCTTTCCTGGTTCACTTCTCTGGAAAATGACCGGCTCTTGTGCCTTGCTGGAGATCTCTGCCGGAGCTCACGTATTTCGTCTTTAATCGCTATCACTGAGATTAATGCAGATCTCAGATGCGTCGAGGAATCGTCGGCGTTTAACACTTTCCTGCGATGCCGTTTCGATACGAAAAGTCCTGCCACAGTGGTGCCGCTTTAATGAAGGGGCTTTCCACCATTCTCTGAGCTCTTGAAATGGCGGTCGATTGCTGTTTGGTGGTCGACGAGGGGGTCTCAGAGAGGATCTCCTTAATCGTTTCCTCTTCGAGCAGAGGGTTCTTCGGCGACGGCGATTTACTAATGTTGCTATCAAAAATGTGGGGATATTTTTTAGGTAGTGGGGATTTATTAGTGCTGACACGACAACCCATTGAGAATTCTCCGGCTACTATTTGAGGATTTTTTAACCGTTTCCTCATTTTCTTTTATAATTGGAGGAGTGATGTGTAAAAAATGGTCAGGTCAGCAACCGGGCAGGCCTCCAGCTGCCCGGTGGTTTGATTTGCAAAATAGGCTTAAGGTCGAGAACTTACTTGTAAATATTGAAAAGTTTGGACTAATTCATAATTCGCGAAAAGGTTGAGACTTTTAGTATAATAACCCATATAAAATTGTGCTTGACTTCTTCGTGTGGAAAAATTCAAATAGATGGTATGGGTTTTGGTTCGGGTTAAGTGATCTTCAAGTTTTGTGTACATCTCTAATTATATACTCCCTCAGTCCCATAAAGTCTTTCACACTTTCTTTATTTGTTTGTCCCACAAAACCTTTCACACCACACAAAGGAAATATCACTTTATATAACAACCTCAAAAGTTACTTTATTTTCAAAATTGTCACTCATTTTTCACACACATATCATTACTTTTTATTTTTTTATTATATAAAAATGCTACAATACCCTCCAAAGTCAATAAAGTTGGTCAAAAAGTATAACTTTTCTTAAACAACGTGGAACAGTAAATGTGAAAAGTATTATGGGACGGAGGGAGTAATAAACGTTTAATCCAATATTAGAAGTTTATATTAAAAATGTGGGTGTTACAAGAAGTGTAGTATTGACATGTAGAAGAATTAATTGAAGTGTAAAGTCATATGTTTAAGGTTAGAATGTAATAGATAGACATGTGAAGCCCACTGGTACATTACAAGGAAAAGTATCCACATGCACTAAGTTAAAATTTTCTATATTAAAGGTGGCATAGAATGTATTGTTAGATAGCATGATCAATATTAACACTAATAATATGATGAAATGATTATGAAATTCAATAATACTCTAATCTTGTCCAATCCTTATGGTTGACTGCCTTGAAATCATAGAGTAAAAGTCCCTCACACAAAACGAGTTCTTGTTCTTCTGCTCGCACTATTTCCTTCTCGCCTTCGCTAATTCAGCTTTTCAGAATTTACATAAAGTTCTGTTCGGAACTCTGTTTCCATCTCATTAAAAGAGTATCCTTCATTCCAACCACAATTACTTTATTACTTATGTACTTCTATTGTCTCTACACCTTGAATATTGTAACTTTTGTCTGGCTTGGATATTGACTGAGAGAGATTGAATCTTCCGCGTCTCTCTCTCATTGCCATGAGAAATGACGAAGGGATCCTCATTCTCTTGAATCCATAAGGCTTAATGTTTAACTGGAACTGTGTATACTGAAATTAACAGTGTGGTGTCCTTTTTCAGTGCGAGGAGTTATGGGTGGTGAAGGCGCACATTCCTAAGATGGTCGCTTACGAGCTCTCGATCATGGATGTCAAACGAGCAAGTCATTTAACCATAACCACACACATATTGATTGGCATAGTTACAATAATCATACAATAAACAGCCTATTGTATTTTGTAACGAGCAAGTTGCTGATGGCATACTCGAATAACAAGGGATGATCTGTGTGACCATGTCTAGGAGTTTCGTTTTACACATGTTCTCTATGTATTGAAGTGAACTATTTCATGAACAGTATTAATGGTCTGACACAAATGCGCTCCATCTCGAATATACATACAGTTGTAGTAGTTGTATCAAATCACCTAAATATTGCTGTACCACAATTATCGTATCGAAAAATAATAAAATTATCTAAAATTTTAATAAACCAAAAAATACGATAAGGTATGGTGCCATTCCAAAATTTTTGGTTCGATATTGATAACTAGTTTTTGAAAATTCCACATTTCAATATATTATCAGCATAAAAATTATATTATAATTTATTTACATAATTTTTTAGAAATATAATTTACTTACATACTCCAGTATATAATTACATGTACTAAATTTAGTATTCTATTAAAATGTAAATTATGGGAAATATAATTTACATACATAATACTGATTATAATTATATATACAAATTTTAATTAATATCTTATAATACATATAATTCACATTGCCTTATTTAATTTTTTAAAAGAGCAACTTTCTTGTGAGACGGGTCGACCCATCAATAAAGTATGCTTATTGTATAGTTAAAGTATGCTTATTTATAGTTAAAGTATATTAATAATAAATCATATTATAACACACTAAAATCATACTTTAATGCATAATTCAACATACATTAGAAAACATACTTTAATAACTATTAAACATATTTTATATATACAATAAGTATATTTTAGTGATGGGTCGACCATCTTACACTTTGTCTCTTTAAAAAGTACACGATGTTGTAAAGTTAGAGAATCTACAAAATTATATGGGTAAGCATTTTATTGGTTAAACATTAATTGTTATATATATTTAGTAGTTTTCTATTTTATATTAATTAATTTCCATTTTATTTGTTTAGCATTATACTCTTCATCCTTTCTATTAGTATAATATTTTTTATATTATTTACAAAACTCAAAATCTTATTATTTTTGTTGTTTTGTTTTGATATTTTTAATTAGTTTTTTTAACACCCTTGAATTGTAAAAAAAAAATACAATGATATCATTGTTAAATAAATGCAGGTTTCGATTATTTTAATTTTTATATATTATTTTAAATTTGATTACTAATCAAAATTTCATTGCAAGGGATCATTTAATGATTACTTTGATTTTTATACATTATTTAAAAATTTTGTGGTATATGTTATTCAATTAAAAGGTGCATTACATATCATGAATGATACAAACATTTATTTTTATTTGTGATTTTTTGAAAATTTATGACATTATTTAAGAAAGTGTTCTATAGTATTTTGATTAATGTTGTATTATATATATATATATATATATATATATATATATATATATATTTATAGAATCATTTGGGTGAGACCGATCCCATGAAAATTTGGTGAACCGGATCTCTACCAGCGTGAAATGGGTTCTCTTACTACACGGCTCTATTTCCAAAATTACACATACTCCAGTCCCTCAAAATACGTTGCTCTCCTTCCTTCCAATTTCCCAAAATTGAATCCTTGAAATATGCTGCTCTTCCTTCTCAATGGCTCCACCAGTTTTGCCATAGGTCCACCGTCGATAGCCCTTCACCACCTAGCCCCACAACTGGAACTGCTAGCGCCGCTGCCTCGCGATGACCACCATCGCCTCGGTTAGTTCCACCAGTTTTTGCGATTTTTTCTTGTATGAAATTTTATTTCTTTGTTGATTTTGATTATGAATGTAATTGGTGGTGCTTTTCATCGGTTAATTTGGCATATTTCTGATATGAATTTGATTTTGATGTGGGTTTTTTGAAAAGATTTGATTGTTTTCATCATTTTCCATGAAAACGCAGTTGGGTTGGTTTCTTAATGTCAGTCTGATTAAGTATTCAACAAATTGAATGTTGGTGGTGAAACTGCTTTTCCTTCAATCTTTTTGGTGGATTTTTATTATTCAGGACTAGATAAATATGTAAGTCACCTTCTTTTCTCTTGTACTTTATTTTATTTAATAATTTTTAGATTTAATTTGGGAACTAAAAGAAATTGTTAGCGAGGTGTTGTTTCTTTAGTGGATTGATAGGCATATATATAGGCGACTCATGCATTACTTACTATTTTGTGAATCATCTTCATCTCTACCATTTACAATAATTCAAGCAGCTGCAATTTAACGCTAACTGCTAGCAAAGAATGATTTAGTCAAAACTCAGAACTTCGTTTGCTCGTTACTCGCACACTACATGGTAAGCAATTATTGTGTTTGGATATGTATGCTGTTTTTAATTTTGATGAGAATTTTCCAAATTTTTGTGCAGAATTTTCCAAATTTTGTTGGAAGTAATTGGAACACTACTAGTCATCAACATCCTAGGCAGAATTGGACTAGCACTAACAAGTCTAAACATGTATTATCTTATCATCGAAAGTGTTGAAACGTTTGAGGAATAACTGAAAGAAACACAAGAAGTGGGCATTGATCCACAAGATAATGAGCGCGTTTTAATGTATGTTAATTGTTAAGCAAGTGGGCTGCTTCAGTGACTCCTTCTGGAAAATGCAATCTGGATATGCAGATTTATATTTATATCTTCATGCTACAATTTTCTATTTTATTGTTGTTAGGAAACACACTATGTATATATTTCTCAGCAAAGTGATGAGTATTTCAGTCTATAGTGGTTTTATTCTCCTAATACAACTTTCAATATGATTTTCTTCTTATTTTCTCAAAAGAGAAACCCAAACATTGTTAAGAGTAATCTATATAATTTGAAAGAGTAATTTAATTATATTTTCTTAGTTTCAAAGAATAATTTAATTATATTTATATATAGTGATCTATCAACCTATATATTGCCTACAATTTAATTAATTGCAAAGAGTAACCAAATTATTTTTATAGATTAACTTAACAATGCATAGACTTTATATAATTTAATTAATTTCAAAGAGTCATCCCATTAATTCCAAAGAGTAATCTAGTTAATTAGAAAGAGTAACCTAATTATTCTTATAGAGTGACCTAACGACGTATAGATTGCATACAATTTAATTAATTCCAAAGAGTGATCTAGTTAATTCTAAAGAGTAATTATCTAGTTAATTCCAAAGAGTAACCTAATTATTCTTATAGAGTGACTTAACGACGTATATATTGTGTACAATTTAATTAATTCCAAAAAGTGATCAAATTAATTCCAAAGAGTAGTAATCTAGTTAATTCCAAAAAGTAACCTAATTATTTTTATAGAGTGACCTAACAACATATATATTGCATATAATTTAATTAATTTCATAGAGTGATCCAATTAATTTTAAAGAGTGATCTAGTTAATTCTAAAGAGTAACTCAATTATTATTCTTATAGAGTGACCTAGCAACGTATAGATTGAAGAGTGGTTCAATAAATTTACAAAAGTGAAGAGTAAACTAAAAGTCTAATGACTAAATATTTTAGCACAAGCCACGATAATACAAATAATCCAAGCTCTCAATCCAAATCACACATTACACTAGAACCAAGCTCTGATTAAAATTACGCAAACTCAATTCTAAAGAAGGAGACAACGATTACTCACTTTACATGGTAGTGTGTGCAAGATGAATTACAGCGTACAATAGATTTTCAACTCCATATGATGCCAAGTTTGGGTCCACTATCTAAATTCATAAATAAAATACATAAAAAAGGAAGGAAAATTGTGAACATTTCCGAGATTCAATAATTATATTATGTCTAAAAATATCAAGTTGTTAACCCATGCCAGAGAACCAAATACCTAAATGCCTTGACATAGAGAACTTTGTCAATTAAAATGCTGACATTGTCCTTGATAATAGCAAACTGATCAGGAATAGGAATTGCCTCTTCTTTTGTTTAGTGAATGCACATAAGAAATTCTATCAACAAATGGAATCAGTAAGTGGATTCCAAGAGTCAAAGTCTTCACTTATTTTCCAACACAACCACAAAATGCCTTCTTCTCAGGCACAATACGGATTCCCCGATTCATAGGTGGTGATGTTTCATACCTTTGCCAAAAGTTACATAAAATTTATCAGATCATTTAGAATTTTGACAAGTTTTGCATAAATTTCTATACTAACGTATTCATTCATAGATGAAACTTCAAATTAATTCCACCACCTTATCCCATCATCCACCGCCGAAGCGCCGCCGCTAGCCAACCCATGGCAGAGGCTCAATCACCTCCCTGCCATGTCTTCCACCTGAGCCCACCTTCTCAAACAACCCAAAACCAACATCGAAGTTCAACTCTCTCTCTCTCTCGCGGATACGGTGGCTATTCCATCTCTCTCAGGTTCGTAACGCCAATGCAAATCTTATCAAATTCAAATTGATGAGCAGACGGTGAAACTTACAAATCTCCGAAAGAGAACTATACGGGAAGAGAACACGAAAAGAAGAGAGTAGCGACATTGGATGACTGAAGAAATTAATCGCTCGCAGCGAAAACTGAACCCTAAACCCCAAATCACGTTTTTGAAGGAATATCCTGAAATTTAAAAATTAAAAAAAAATCAAATGGGCTTAAAAGTTTGACCCTCATTGGAAAATATGGTATGGACAATCCAGTCCTACAAAATTTGAAATATAAGCATGTTCCATTCTAGTCTTTATCTATTTTTTAGTATAGTGTATTTTGAATCACATTATTATTAATACAAAAGTAAAAGAAACTATAGTATTTTAGTTTTGTATTTTTCATTCAATATGTACAATATACGGGTGTGCATTGAAATATGAATATATTTTATATTTATTAAATATAATATTAAATTAAAATTTTATACTCCGCGTAACACGCGATAATATACTAGTTATATTAAAATATAAATTATATATAATGTATCCATGTAAATTATTACATATACTAATTACTCTTTCTATCTCGGATATTTATATCAATTTATACGGGCATGCAAATTAAAAATATTATTTTAAATATATAATATAAAAGAATTGGGGATAAGTTGATAATTTAAAGAAAATAAATAAATAAAAGAGTGAAGCTCTTGTGTGTCCGGACACACGGATCTAATTATGTGCCCCCGGATCGACCCATAAGGAAATGGGTCATATATAAATTTAAAAAAATACATTCTTCACCTCTGAATGTGTGATTCCAGCGCTGGAGAGCTCGAAGAACAGAGTCTGGAGGAAGGGCGATTAATCTGGGTGATTCTACCTTCGAGTGCGTGCGATTCTTCACTCCAGAATGAGGAAGAGCGATTAATTTGGGTGATTCTACCTTCGAGTGCGTGCGATTCTTCACTCCAGAATAAGGTAACCGAGATTTAATCCCTTCATTTTTCTAATTTCACCTTGATTCCTGGCATCTGTCAAAACCTCAGATCGAAGATGCATAATTCTGCCTTAATTCAAATAATGGGTTAGTTTAAGATGGTGCAAAGGTAAATTAGGCAAGCGTTAATGTGGTTTAGAGTGAAACTACAGAAAGGCAAAGCTATGGTCTATCATGTTTCAATTAAGCTATTAGAGGGATATATTTTAGTAAAAAGCAAGTGATGTCTCCTTAAAAAAAAGAATTAGAAGAAAGAATTGTTGTGGCATGGTGTGATTGGAAGAGTAGTAGAGTTGAATGCATGAAAATTACCTAATAAGAAACTTGAGCATAGGTTCTGCTAAACAACTCTTGCTATGCTAGCTTAAAAACAATTAAAATGAAAAGATAAATAGCAATAGGTAAGCTCCAGTAGTGTTTGCTGCTTAATAGAGTAGTAGTTACAATCCAATGTTCATGATTTTTTTTGGGTTGGTGTTATGATGAAAGACATAAAGCAGAACGGTGCTCTTGCACTTGGGGAATCTTGGGTCCTCTTCTGCCAGCATCTGTCAAAATCTCTGAGATCGAAGATGCATAATTCCGGTGATGTATAGATTTTGCTTGAACACCCCATTTGTCAACACAATTTTCTTCAATTCTTAAATTCTATCCCCTTATTTCTATATGTTTGTAATTATCTTCAATTTTGTCACCAATAACCATATTTGAGTAATATCCATTACTCATCAATAATATACTCATTACTCATATGTAATATACTCTTTTTATGACGACAATGTACTATTTAATTATCCACAAAAAACCCTTTGCAACTTCATACAATTTACACGACCAGTATACACTTTGCATGACAAATAATGTACCCTTTACTCATCAATAATTTACCCTTTACTCATCCGCAATATGCCATTTGCGCCATGTCATAATACTTTTTATAATAAACTTGAAACACTATAAACTCCGTACCCTTTGCATGACAACAATGTACCCTTTACTTATAAAAAATATACCCTTTACAAATCCATATAGTTAACATGACAATAATATACCATTTGCATGACAAAAATGTACCATTCAACAATAGCTGATATACCCTTTAGTTATAATGATTGTACTTGCGCTCAAAATCTTTATTTTTCATTCAATAAATTTACAGTTAGTTGTATTTTTTGTACCTACTATATTATGCACTTATATTAATAAGATAATTGTCCATGTGCAGATCTATTCTACTTTCTTCATCTCAAGATAATGTTCTTGATCTTCTTTGGTGAAATTTTTCAGAACAATCAGAACAAGTTGTTCTAAACAAGGATTTATCTAATATGGTGTTCTAT